>JAGXOD010000030.1:3350000-3950000 GCA_020368025.1 Brachyhypopomus occidentalis | reverse complement strand
TTCCTTTACAATTTGTTGAGAGTCATCAATCTTGCGCCTCCTTAAACAAAATGTTGCATAAGAATATGGTTAGAGAGAGAATGGATGATAGGCAAGATCGGGATCTATAGCCAAAGTGATAATATCACTAAATGTCCTTTTACAGTGTCCTGCCAATGTATCATTTGTACATTTGTACATCAATAATAATAATTATATTGCTCTCTTTCTGAGAGTACTTTGGAATGTTCCTTATGATGTCTGGACAAGAGCAGGATCCTCTGTCATACACATATCAACTTCTGACATTTTCTTGGCACAGAGTTTCACCTTCACTTCCCAGATCTTCCTTTACTTGAGCAAGCCATATTTTGTTGACAGGATTTTTGCAGATTCACCAACACGAAAATACCCGGGCCGTTATGCATACTGATTTTCCATCCCCTCTCCCTCTCTGGTTATGTTTCTTTTTATATTCTGGCCCATGTGGGACCATTAGCAGCAAGAGACACACACTGAGAAGGAATGCAGCATTTAATGTGTCAGAAAGGTAGAGCTACAGATCATCTTTTCTTGAGCAGTCTCACTAGTGTTTGTGTGAATACTGACATAAATATGAGAAAGAGAAAGAGAACTATAGACTCTCCAGAAATATTCAATGAATCTTTCAGAGGTTTATGCCAGTGTATTCACTGTTGCTGTTAGCTGATCATTTTTCTTAGAGTTAATTTTTCCCCCTCACTGCTAAGATGGCTAATCATTTTGAATAATGAATCCTATCTCACATAAATTGACAGTCAGAGTCCCTGCTAGTTTCATCATGGTGAATATTAAGTGAGTACACTGAGAAAGTGGGATAAAAGCAGATAAAAGAGAAAGCCTACAGCAAATAAAAAGTAGCCATGTTTAATTTAAAATGTGTGCCACTGTGAAATCAGTTTAGCTGTGGTGGCAACCACTGAAACCAGGACAAATCAAGTCAGAGTTGATGTGCTTTCCCAACCACAGTTGTTTCAGAGTAACAAGCCCACGCATCTGTGCCAGATAAAGGCCAGATATGAAGTTATAGGCCTGGGGATATTACATTTTCCCAGCCCCTTTTCCATAATCAAACATCAAACTCTGAACAACAGAGCAACAAACATTAGAATCAATAAACTCAGAAGTAGATGGTTTATGCAGGATACATCTTCCATTTCACATTCATTTGAATCCCCATCCATCTACATTCATCCATTTCAGTTACTCATTAGGTAGAACAATGTTTATATGTGTGGAATGTCTTTGGGGTGGTGGTGCAGTGGTTAACACTGCTTCCCACAACTCAAGTGACCAGATGTGTGTGTGTGTGTGCCCTGTGATGCCGTGTGCTGCTGAATTGGATTCTGAATTCATGACCTTGAATTGGATTAATTGGCATTATGACCCTGATGACTCCTTATGACCCTGAATTGGATTAATTGGCATTATGACCCTGATGACTCCTTATGACCCTGAATTGGATTAATTGGCATTATGACCCTGATGACTCCTTATGACCTTGAATTGGATTAATTGGCATTATGACCCTGATGACTCCTTATGACCCTGAATTGGATTAAGTGGTTTAGAAGATTAGAGTGAATGAATATATCACAACTGCACAAAAAGATTTCCCTTAACAAATGAACTGTGTATAGAAATAATGAGAATGCATTCAGTGCATAAACAGACAAATTATAGACTTAAGCAAATAATGCATTGCATTCCTAATGAATTAGCATGCATCTGTATACCAATCTAAAATCTGAGTTAGCAGTACAATAACTAACAGTTGCTCTAACAGTTGCTACTAAATGTCTGAAATGGGGGTTTTGGTGTTGCACATTAAATTTACTTGACTGATTTCATAAAGTGCTGTATAACTTATTAGTTTATTTTTTTGTTTTTGTTAAATCGGCTGACCACAAAAAGTCCACCAAGTGCTTTAGACATGGCATTTTTATTATTCATTTATTTTATTTGTTTAATTTTAATGGGTTTAAATAAATGACATCAAATCCTTGGTCAGAGAGATGAGACTGGGTATTCTGATTAAATATGAAATGGTCTGATTTAATAATTCATGGTCTATCAACAACGGAACAGAATGTGGATCTATGCGATTCATTTTTCTTGGCATTAGCTGATGGATTCATTTTTTTTTCATGTAGGCTTAGATAGAGGCTTAGTGTTATGTATTGAAGTCTGTTGAGAGTTAATGGCATCCTTTTAATACATGCTCTGAGCTTTTAAATTTACCTTTGATTGTCTTTCTATTTTAATCAAGTTTTATATTTTTAAAATGTAAAACATCACATACAAAATGATTTATTTGAATTGTAGTCATACTGAGCCTCATTAATCAATTGTACAGGTCGAGTCTCCACATTAAGACCTCATAAACAGAATCCTAAAATCTACCCCATGAATCTATTATCCATCAGCTATTATACATATGTTAAATAAAGAAAATGCTCATTGCGCTGAGTTTATGTATAGTGGCAGTTGTATCAATAGTCTTTTACCACTCTCTGTTTTTCACAGGAGTCTACTACAATGATCTTAAGAGGATACTTAAGATATTTTAATACTTAATACTTTTGAGGGATGCAGGTCCAATAATGTCTTCATCTTCTGATGATGATGATGATTCTTATTCTTATTAGCCAAAGCCAATTAGCTACATTTTTCATGGACGTCTTATAGTAAAACAAAATCTCAACTTTACTTCAACTTTACTTTTGTCATTCTGCTTCTTAAATTTCTATCTTTGGAGATGAGACTGCACAGAATCTACAGAGTTGATTGTCTTCACTGTTCCCAGAGGAGACTAAAACCAATGTGTCCTAGGTTGAGATGTCCAGGCTTCTCAAGGCCTCTTTACCATAACTAACTTGCAATGAAGGTAAAGACAATGAAGCCTGGAAAGAAAGAGTGGTCTGTAGAAACAAGACACACAGATATGTTGTGTTCGCAGTACGATTAAAGTAGCAAGAGCAATTCATTGCTGAAACCCCAAATCCTGAATTATGCAGGGTTCAGTGGATCCTCCCAAGAGCCAGCCATTTCTGTCTCTAGCCAAGCTTTCAGTGGGACTGTGAGCACCACTGACTGTGTCCCCACAGTGTCTCCGTTCTGGACGGTGGATGGACATGGCTTGCCTGATATGTCTGTCCCCCTTTGTGTGTTCTGCCAGTGTGTAATTGGTCCATCTGCTCTGTGTGTGTAAAGAATTGGTAAACCTGGCAGGAGGTGCAGAGGAAGTTTTGCTCACACTCAGCTGGGCTTTTATGACTGACATTAATAGGAACTGTTTGAGACAGTTTTTCTTTAATGACACTCTGCATCATGGCTTGTTTACTATTTACAAAAACTAGTGTATCACTTCTATAGCTAGTCATTTTTCTTTGCTTGGTCTACAAAACATTTCAAATACATCAAGATAATTGAAACAATTGCATGTAAAGACCAACATGTGCCAAGGCCATTGTGATCCTTTGTACTGCTTACAAATCAATGCCAAGTGCTCCAGTGAGAGCCTCTACCATAGAGAACATGGGTGTGTCTAGTCCTCCATGAATAGAACTTCTCACTGCCCTGGCAGCTAAATTAGTATAGTTTATATTTTTTGCTTGAATACATTTTGACTTGCATTAATCTTTTAAGCATTGGCAGAGTTCACTGTGACTGAAGATGAGAAGTAGTGGAAGGGTCTTTGATGCTCCATTGCAACAGCTAAACAGACCGTCTGAAGCTACCCTCAGGGCCCAAGACCTTGACTGAGAGTGAATAATACAGTTGTACAAAGCTGAATATCTTTTCCGAGTGGTCAGTATCAACCCAACTAGCCCAATGGCAATAATAGGCTCTTGTCTTTGACTAACCTCACTCACTAGTATTTTTTTGTAGTTTTCTTACAGTCTGACAGACATGGACAGGGACACGTCCTTTGTCATGGCAAATATTTATGGCTGCCAAAGGAAATTGTCAGTGTGAGTGTGGCTATGCAAGATAAGCATTCCAGAGGTGTTCCATTGTTGTAATGATTTGTATGCATAATCAGAATGTTTCATTTACCATTAATTTATCTTGTTCAGCACAAATCTAACATATCACCCAGATGGATCAGACACACTAAATCATGGGTCATAACATTCACATTATGTAAAGTTGTGTAAAGATTTTATTTGATTATATGTTTTACACGTCAAAGGTGAAATTAATGTTTTGCCAAGCAAAACTGTCAGGCTACCAGTTGTTGATGAAAGTCCCATGGAGATTTGAAGCATCACATACACACACAAAACAATGTATGGCAACAGATGGCTTTAGTCTGCAACTGCACGCCTACAAGGTGTTCATAATTAATAAACGTGGACAGTGGGTGTATGCCTACACATGCCATTACCTACATCACGATGCCCTTAGCAGAGCTGAACAATGTGAGGACTCTTGTGTCGTTGCCCCTGCGGTCACTGCTGGCTCATGCTCTGGCACTCAGGGAAGCATCTGTTTGGGCTTTCACATCTGCACCACAGACAAAGGCCTCTTCAGATCTGTCTTCCAATGACTGTGAAACCAGGTTACAGGCTCTATTTACGCAGACATAGTCTGCAGTTCTCAGTCACTAATAGTACTGCAATGACATTGGAAAACATTTAACCATTGTAAAGCAGACTGTGCTGCATATTGATTTGCACAGAAACATGAACCTGTAATTCTAAAGCAAACTAGCATGGGAGGCTAATTAAGTTGCTCTATTTGTAATGTGGCTAAGGGCACTGATAGTGGCTTTTGAGCTGTACCCTTTAAACCATTGCGGATTATGAATCCGGTTATGATGACTCATCATGAGTTGTAGCTGTCGAAGTGGCAAAAGTCAGTCATTAGAATGGCACAACTAAACAATAGCAAACACTTTGCTTTTTAAAGGTCAGGTAAAATCTATCAGTACTTTAACCTAGCAATATATTTGTCTGTAATAATAGTCATACCCCAGCTGGCACTGAGCCAGACCAACTCCCACACATCCACCAATCACACGCCACGATCACTTCCCAGATCACAGTCACCCACTTATTAGCTCACTACACACATCTGTCACCTATTTTCTTCTCCACTATTTATTCCCACATGTTCCCATACCAGGAACATCTATGGATGTTCCTGGTCTTCAGAGATTACTTTCATTTTGGCTATACTTTTCCTCATCTTGTTTGCCATTTCTTATCTTTGTGTTTTTGTTATTAAACCCAGCTTACCTTTCCAACCGCTGCTTCCTCTGTGACTCCCTTAGCCACGATGTTACACACAGTCAATAACCATGAGCTTACTAGACTATTGTGTGGTAGTCATAGCATCTCTACTAAAGCATACATTTAAAGAGAGAGTGGCTAAGACAAAGCTCCCTAACCCTATAATTATATGTACATATTATATCTACATGTGTAGATATTTCCTATATTCTGATTGGAATACAAGGTGACATCTACAGAAATGGGAATAAGATCAGTAAATTAACATAGTTTATCAACTAGAACCTCCCTGTATTACCAACATGTTAGCAGTTTACAAAAGACGTGGACCAATGTGTAAAAGCAAAAAACAAATAAACAAAACACAAAGAAAAATCCATGTTTGCATCAGCAGATGAATAAGTGATTAGCACAAAGATTTCAATTACTCCCATTGTCAAAGCCTTCAGATGAATAGGCTTACTAATTATGATCAGCTAGGCCACTGAAAATAACATCTAAAATCTAATAAGGGTTTTTCTCTCAACACAATAACTAGGGGAGTTCATAAACCATATCTGCATCCTTAATTAAAAAAACAACATGCAAACGCTTTCAAACCCAAATGTAAAGCTCCCGTTATTGATCAATTTAATAGCAGGGGACATCTTGAGCCTTGATGTATTGTAGCATGTCTTTACCTTGAAGTTTTATGTGATGAGCACAGTCACAAGACGTCACAAGCTAGCTCTTTGAGCTTTTAAGGAAAAAATGTAGGGCTTTTACAAAAAGATAATGTTATATAAATGTTCGTGAACATTAAATAACTGAAAACATTTCTTTCCCATTACAAATGCTCAGAATATAACACCTCCGAAAATGAAGACCTCATTTGTTCTGCAGAGGGTTTGAGAATGGAAAGCTGAACTTAGATAAGTGTATGTGTCTCAAGAGACATGGCTTAGAGGAGTTACCCCACACTCTCTCAGGCTTTCAATGCTCTTTATTCTGACAAATTATGTCTTGCAGTAAGGAGGGAAAAATCTCAAATCTTTAGCAGTAAGGAGGGACCGTCTTCCGTTCTGAGCAGTTAAAAGCAGTTTAAGTGACAATAAAATATTTAACAGTGCACATTTAGCATTTGCCCAATAATAATTTGCTTGTCTTAATTTAGAACAAATTTGGTTCTCAGACTCCTTCTTATTTAATGCCAGTGAGATTAAAAAACGACCTGTTATAAGGTGCCAGTTGTTATAGTAACCCATCTACTGTGATTAGCTTTAGAACAGTTCCCTTTCATAAAATGTCAAATTCAATGCAATGTAAAGGAGGAGGAGTCATTAAATGCACCCTGTAATATGGATGAAGTGATACAATAGAAATAAAATGCATTCTGTTTCAAGCATGACAGAGCCATAAACCACATGCACTTTAATGAGTTCATTTTATTGTATTTTGTTTGGTTAATGTCTCCACGTTGGGTTGGAGCCACTTGTGATCGTCTGGTCATATTGGTGTCACCTGAGTCTCTAGCTCTGATCTTTTCTTTTGAGTCAGGGGCAGAGTGTCATCTGGAGTACACAGTGTTGTAAAATGTAGCCTAGGGGAAAAAAAAAAGGTGTTAGTGATGATAATGTTGAGTATGATGATGATGAGGTTGATGGTGAAAAAGGGGAGGAGAATGTGTCACTTAGACCAGAAGATACTGTGAAAAAGATGTGGTTTAGTGAGTGGGCATATTGTAGATGAATAACTTATGAGGCACATCAGAGTGCTGACATAACACCAGCAGAAACTGAAGAAAATACTTTGCTGCTCATTAAACGTGTCATCAATTACATTGAACATGCGACCGACCAGCTACTGATTTGTGCAACTTAAGGTGCTTTTTCTGTCTTCTTCTCTTCTCTACCAGTTCTTTCTGTACATGGTTTTGTTCTGTCTTCTCTGTATTCTCTCTATCCTACCTTAGTCCTTATGAAGGTAGTGCACGTGCATCTGTGGCAGTTGGGTGAGCTGATTGGTCTTTTCCTGATGAGTGGAGTTGTAGATGTTAATGAACCACTAGAAAAACATTTGAACAAATACATCTGATAAATCGTCTGTAGCTGTTATTTAAAGTAATATGCTCCTAGAATGCCATGGATGTAGAAATACTAAAATTCAATTGAGTTCAGCCACATTGATCTTCTTTGATGTGAACTCTACATATTTCTCTAATCAGTACAGAAAGCTAGATGAAAATATGAAAAATATCAAGTCCATCAACATTACCGCTGTAAGTTGGTACCAAGATTTAATGTTACTGATAACGAGCAATTTATAAAATATATGATTAACCATTACTGTGAGCTAAGAGGCATGCTAGGTTTATTAAGATGACCGTTCTCATTAGATATGTTTAATTCCCTATATATAAACCTCACATTATGAATCTGTTTCTAATCTAGAAAGCATCAATTATATATGATTGGCTTCCTGTTTGCTTGAGATTACCGCAGCTGTCCTGTGGTTAGGGGAATACTGTAGCAAATGCAGCTATACAATGCAATCAAATGGCAATATTATTGTATGGTGTTTGTCAGTTTATTTCTTTACTGAGAGAGGGGGTGTTAAGTGTGATTAATATGACAAAACATTCAGTGGATCAAATGTATATCAAGGCTGGAACTACGGAGTAATCAGACTCAGTGTCCTGAGGGGTAGATAAACAGTGTTTAAAGAATGTCTTTCCCAAGTGGTCAGCAACAGCACAGCCGGTCTTTCTTTTACATGTCTCAGAGTAACTTCACAGACAAATGGGTTTTTTTTGTGTGTTTGTACATTTATTTTATTTTTTTTATGAAACATACAGTCTTGGTCAGAGAGGGACATGTATCTTTTGGGGCTTGTAATTATTTCTATCTGGCAGAGGAAATTGGCAGTGAGGTTGAAACTCACTAAAAAAGATGATATACATTTGAGTGTTGTTCCATTGTTATTATGGTTTGTAGGAATCCTTTTTACATGAACAATTTGTCTAGGTGAACATAAGTGTAATGTACCAGACACATTGCCTCGACACACTGGATTATCATATATACAGAGAGTATAAAAAATGGCAAACAATGTGAATTTGATTTCATTGTTTGTTTTTAAATATAATGCAACCGGATCTGGACTACTGTGATGTTCACATTATTATTATTGAGAAATCTAAATTATTTAGTGATTTCAGAACCTGAAGAGCTTGTGTTTTGCTCCACGGTGTTTGTTCTAGTCAAATTGGCAAGTTAAAAGTGCATTAATCTGTGTGGCTGGACTGTGGCACAGCTGCATTACCTACATCACGATGCCCTTAGCAGAGCTGAACAATGTGAGGACTCTTGTGTCGTTGCCCCTGCGGTCACTGCTGGCTCATGCTCTGGCACTCAGGGAAGCATCTGTTTGGGCTTTCACATCTGCACCACAGACAAAGGCCTCTTCAGATCTGTCTTCCAATGACTGTGAAACCAGGTTACAGGCTCTATTTACGCAGACATAGTCTGCAGTTCTCAGCCACTAATTCTGCAATGACTTTGGTAAACATTTAACCATTCTCAGGAAGAATGTGCTGCACATTGTACATGAAACATGAACCTGTAATTCTAATTAGCAACAAGCTTGTATATTACAGTTTTAGTGAAGGTTCATCTCCCAAAGACATCTTATATAGGATGCTCATTTTATAAAGAGTGTGTGCATATATAAGTGCCTTATACAGTTATGTTGGAAATATGGGAGTGTCATACCCCAGCTGGCACTGAGCCAGACCAACTCCCACACATCCACCAATCACACGCCACGATCACTTCCCAGATCACAGTCACCCACTTATTAGCTCACTACACACATCTGTCACCTATTTTCTTCTCCACTATTTATTCCCACATGTCCCCATACCAGGCACATCCATGGATGTTCCTGGTCTTTAGAGATTACCTTTGTTATGGATTTAACACCTTTCCCTCTCCTTGTTTTCTGTTGCTTGTGTTTTTGTTATTAAACCCAGCTAACCTTTTCAACTGCTGCTTAAAACAATCTAAATGTCGCTGTGGAGCTGAACAAGTGCCACAGTGATTCTTCCATTGTGTCCAAGGAACTATAATGTGCAGACACTGAAGAAGAGAAGACGTGAGAGGAAACTATCTATAACTCACATGTGACAAGCCTTTAGTTACCACTGGAATGGTCATTAAATGGCAAATGTCTAATGCTAATTATGATCTGTTAATTATATGTACATATTATATCTACATGTGTAGATACAGAAATGGGAATAAGTAAGTAAATTAACATAATTTAACAAATAGAACCTCCCTCTCAATGTGTAAAAGCAAAAAAAACCAAACAAATAAATTAAAAACTAAGAAAATTCCATGTTTGCATCAGCAGATGAATAAGTGATTAGCACAAAGATTTAAATTACTCCCATTGTCAAAGCCTTCAGATGAATAGGCTTACTAATTATGATCAGCTAGGCCACTGAAAATAACATCTAAAATCTAATAAGGGTTTTTCTCTCAACACAATAACTAGGGGAGTTCATAAACCATATCTGCATCCTTAATTAAAAATACAACATGCAAACGCTTTCAAACCCAAATGTAAAGCTCCTGTTATTGATCATTTTAAGCAGAGGCATCTTGAGCCTTGATGTATTGGAGTCTTTTACCTTGAAGTTTTATGTGATAGGCACACAGTTAGTTCTTGTCAGGAGAGTCACAAACTAGCTCTTCACATGAACTTTTAAGAAAACAATGTAGGGTTTTAACAAAAAGATAATGTTAAGACTTTTGACATAGAATTTTAGTTGTATATAAATGATAATGAACATTAAATAACTGAAAAAATGTCTTTCCCATTACAAATGCTCAGAATATAAAGCCTCAGAAAATGAAGACCCCATTTGTTCCGCAAAGGGTTTGAGAGCAGAAAGCTGAACTTATCTAAGTGTTTCAAGAGACATGGTTACCCCACACTCTCTCCTTCCTCAGGCTTTCAGTGCTCTTTATTCTGACAAATTATGTCTTGCAGTAAGGATGGAAAAATCTCAAATATTTAGCAATAAGGAGGGACCGTCTTCCGTTCTGAGCATTCATTCATTCATTCATTATCCGTACCGCTTAATCCCGCTAGTCGGGGTCACGGGGGGGCTGGAGCCAATCCTAGCATCTCAGGGCAAAGGCAGGGTTCACCATGGGCAGGTCGCCAGTCCACCACATGGCCAACACACACACACACTCACACCTACAGGCAATCTTGAGTGACCAATCAACCTAACATGCATGTCTTTGGACTGTGGGAGGAAATCGGAGTACCCAGAGAAAACCCACGCAGGCACAGGGAGAACATGCAAAATCCACACAGAGCAGACCAGACCGAGAATCGAACCCAGACTGACTTGCTGTGAGACGACAGTGCTAACCACCACACCATCATGCCGCCCCTGTTCTGAGCAGTTAAAAGCAATTTTAAGTGGCAATAAAATATTTAAGAGTGCACATTTAGGATTTGCCCAATAATAATTTGTCTTTGTCTTGTCTTAATTTGGGACAATTTTGGTTCTCAGACTCCTTAACTACGCAGTCTTATTTAATGCCAGTGAGATAAAAAAATGACCTGGCAAAAGTCATTATAATATCTCATCATATATTTGTACTCTACAAATATAGGATAAAGAGATAGAAGAACTAGAACATTCTGTTTTAAACATGACATAAACCATCTGCATTTTATCCAGCTAATTTTATTGTTTTATTGTATTTTTGGTTCGTCTTTACGTTGGGTTGAAGCCAGTTTTACTGGAGATTGTGTAAAATTCTGCATAAAAATCATAACACATACCTCATTTCCATTTTACTTCATTTCCTATTGTAAACTTAAGGTGCATTTCAATAGCCCTAGTAGTTACATAAGGAATTGGCCAATTTGAGGGAGTTTCTAAACCACAGGGAGTAAAAACATTCAATTCAAAGGGAGCAGTAACCAGTGAGTAGTGTTTTCAGCTCATCACTACACAGGAGGCTGACATGAAAGTTTACTCAGTTATTGTGTGTCTCGGAGATCTTTTTGGTGAGTTGAGACTGCTGGTTTGCTGATTATCCTAGTACAGAAAATAAGTGTCCCAATGTTTATGATTGATAATATTCCATACATTTTTATTGAAAAGAATCAATGATATTGAAGCAACCTGTCCAAAAAAGTGAACTTATCTTATTAACTTTTGCCTACTCTGATAGGCACTTTGGATCACTTCTTTCAGAGATGCTTCTTTCTGGGCTACTGTCAGCACTGACAAACTGCATTTGAGCCACAACTGTCTGACAAACTAAAAATGTGCATTTGGCCCATATGCTAAAAGAGAACTGGTCCATCCCCCACAGAGACATGGCAGTGCTACTCCCTGGCAAACTGCATGCGAGCCACAGGTGGCCCATAACTTAAAGCAAAACTCACAAGGCTCAAACAGATGATCCACTTCTGGTCCACTGGTCTACTTCAGGCAACAATAGATCAGCACTGCTCACTATCAAACTGCATTTAATGCATGACGATATACCAGTATTTACAGGTGCATGAATTACATTCCTCTGCTTGAGTCAAGCTGTTTTCATGGCATTAACATTGTGATTATTTGCATTCAGTGTTGTTGAGCAAGTCCCAGTGACAGGCGTCCTCCCATTCCGAGTAGGGAAACTGGTTTAATTTCATGAGTTCATCATACAGTTGTAGGCCTGGAGTACCATGAATGAATTGAGGAGCCTACTAGCTGCTGTTTTGCTGTACCAGAGCTGTGTTGTGCTGGGGTTTAGCTGCTTTATTGCTCGCTGGTGGCAATGACTGCTGGCATTTGGTTGGCTGTGTTTATGCTGTGAAGCCACTCGGTACAGCTTGGCATGCTCTTGATAGTGATGAGGGCAACCTTTCTTGGTTTAACGTTGGTCCTTGTGGTTGGTTCTTTTTTAATTACATACTTTCTTTACATTTGTTTATCCTTTTTATGATTTGCTGTGTTTCGGCTGTGTGTTTTGCCCTCACTCTGTTGCTTAGTTGAGGAAAGAATGATTGGCATGAACCATTTTATATACATAACCTGTCAATCACCTGTCTCATCGGCCACAATTAGTGATAGATCTACTACATAAGTCATATATAATTTTCTAACTATATTTAATACTTAAATAGAATTAATGATTATAGAATTAAACATTATTTTATTAAAATAGATATTTCATTTTATTTATAAATATAATTAAAACCAAGATCAGTTCCACAAAACGGTTTAAAGCCAAACTCCTGATTTAACCTACCCTGATCTCGAAATATCTCAAATGTCAGATATCTCTTAATCTCAAAATATTGCAGTGGTTACATTTTATGTTCTTCTGTGAAATGTACTGCACCTGGACTTTTTAAAGCATGATTCCTAATCATTCCCTAATCCCTAATCAACTTCTGTGATCAGTAATCTTTATTTGTAAAGCTCTCTTGGTCTTCCTCACATTAAAGACAATATTAAACAGGGACAAACTTATGTTACGTTTTGTGTCATGCTAGTAATACTGCCTTTAATCTTAAATACTTCACATGTGTAGTGTGGCTACAAGGTTTTACATATATAGGTCAAATAACATGTATAATTGCCTAATGGGCATATGTAATCTGAGAATGCATCAGTGGAAGTTCAGACTTAAGCACTAACTGCTTAATAGTAGTAGAATGCTTACACACCACTATGGGGCCTCTTTAAAGGGATAAGATCAAATCAGTACTGACAATGTGCCAGTGTTTCTGGATTCCATGCTCAAAATCTTTTGCCAGTGGAGAATATTTGAAAAAACTCTTTTTTATTTGATAGATGTCCGTAGGCACTCTTCTGCCAGATCCTGTTATCTGCATTTTTATCCACCTCCATTTTAGTTTCTTGAGCTGAATAGGATGATTATTCACAAATAATGACAAAATCTAAAATGTTTTATTTGCATCATAAGACAAAGTAGATATTAAATGTTCATTAAGTCTATTAAAAATGTATGAAATCTGTATAAATCTGTTCATGACCAGATCAAAAACAGATCAATACATAATTCATAATTTTAACTACAACCCATAGCCAAGCCCTTTATTTGAACTATGGGTCATCTTAAAACCCATCTGCTCATTTGGTCCTACACATGGGAGATTATGGATCACTGTTTGTAATCTTTTGTAGTGTGAGACTCTTTGGATGTGAGTGCAGGTGATGCACTCCTGTGGTAGGTAGTAGAATTCCAGCTCTTTTTGTAGTCTTTATTTTGTGTAGGTAGCACATCAGAGCCAAAGCTGTTCTTTTCTTTATGGATAAGCATAGGTTTAAATCAATAATAAGGCAAGCACAGTGGATTAATTATTCTGTTTGAAAGTTTACCTTTATTGAATGGTGCTTCTTTGATTGCTAATTAAGATTTCTAATAATCTCTTACCTTATTGGTGGATATATTAAATAAGTCAGTATGGAAATTAGTCTCTATTTCTTTTAGTTTTTTTGTTGAAAATGAAGATTTTATTGCATCTAAAATGATCTTGTATGATTAACCAGTTATTTCCCAGGGGTGAATTTTCCAGTGTAGTTTTATAGCTTTGTCCTGTAAGGTAAATTAGAAGCCACTTCCCTTGTCTAGTGTTTATGGTTGCAATGTTGGCATAGTTGGCAGTACTTTGGCAAACAGAGATCTGCCTGGATTGTTACTGTTTTACATTTTACTTGTAATACATCAAAGCAGCAGCTGGCATGCCATTATATCCCTGGATTAGGAGCTTACTGTCAAGTACAGCTGAACATTAAGATGAGATCATTAAGATACGTCTGTGAGTACGCCAGACCGAGTGATCGAGTTATGTAGACAGGTGCAGTCTTTGAGTGTAGTAAATGAGCATTTACAGCAACAGGCTACTTAATACTACTGTTGCAGAAAGCGCAGGCACTAGGATGGGTATGCATCATACGCTTCTAGCATGCCACTCTCTGCTCTATGCACACTGGACCATGTGATTGTTTTATTGCACTTTTAGTTGGAGGGGTGACAACAATGTGTTTGAGTGGACTGAGGAGATTCAGGCTAATAAAAGGGCTAATTACTTGTCTCTTGATGACCAAGTACTATTTATTCTCTGTCTTATCTTGGATGGGTCTACTAAAATAGGATTAACATATAGGGGTCTGGAAAATAGGGCAGACTGTCATAAGGTCTTTTAAATAAATAACTTTATGGGTGTTGACAAAATAATATCCTCTCTTCAAGAGAAATTTGTTTCACATAGACAGTGTGAGGGGTGGTCTTTACAAGACTTTACACATGCACGTTTTGCTTTAATAAATAAGGTGGTGCATTTAACTGTGCTGCATTAGAGATCGGTTTGTAAAGTACATATTTGATTGTAGCCTGTGGAGGGGAGTTTAACTACATTTGACTACATTTGTCTACATATTCAATATTAGATGAAAGGAGGCAGTTAGATATGGAGGAGGAGTGGTGTATGTGTGTAGTGGCTGTTTTGGCTTTCACTGTTACTCAGAGTGCAGGGACTCATTTGCTCCTACAAAAGAGTGAGATGCCTGTGACTTGATGGATTTAAAGTAATTCCTATGTAAGGTCATATAATTTATAGGTGTTGTACCCAGTGAAGCCATATAGCTAGGTATTGTATGCAGAGTTGATCTGCACAACTGCGTACACAGTTTCCATAACAGCACTGCCCTCATGCTTGAGGTATGCAGTTGCAAAATGTTCACTCTCTGATTTGAAGAGACGCATTTCAGAAGGGGTAGTTAATGGCACACAAGCTTCCGAATCCTCGGCCAATGTGACTCTTTCTAAGTTGTTGGGTGATTGCCCTGCTGTTGTAGTTATTATGGGAAGGCATGGGGTTAGAATTAGCTATACATGGCTTAGGTCCTGTCCTATGTCAGAGGAGAGAGGATCACCAACCCTCTTGACTTTTTGAAATCTATATCACTGGTTTCTGCTAGGGCGGCATGGTGGTGTGGTGGTTAGCACTGTCGCCTCACAGCAAGGCGGTCTGGGTTCGATTCTGCTCTGTGTGGAGTTTGCGTGTTCTCCCTGTGCCTGCGTGGGTTTTCTCCGGGTACTCCGGTTTCCTCCCACAGTCCAAAGACATGCATCCTAGGTTGATTGGTTACTCTAGATTGCCCGTAGGTGTGAGTGTGTGTGTGTGTGTTGGCCATGTGGTGGACTGGCGAACTGCCCATGGTGTACCCTGCCTTCGCCCGGAGATGCTGGGATTGGCTCCAGCCCCCCCGTGACCCCGACTAGCGGGAATAAGCGGTACGGATAATGAAAAAAAAATGAATGAATGGTTTCTGCTAATACACGTGCAGCTCATGTTAATGCATCGTTAATATTGTGCATTGTTAATATTGTTACTACAGAGGAGTGGGATGCTTTTCCACATGCTTTCATGTTAGTAGGTACAATATGGCAGATTCAATCAGTTTTTTGGACAGAGGGGGTTGTGGTTACTCATTCAAGTGAGCCTGCCAGGCAACAGATAACCAGTTCTGTTCAGTCAAGGCATGTAGGTGTGGATATTGATAAGAAAATGGATCTATGCCAGCTGACATCAGATGAACAGATTCGGGTGAGGCTCTATTGGAGAAATTGAGTCCTAAGCTCATGATGGTGATTTGGGCTGTACAAACCTTATCAACCATGAGATTCCTTTAGTGGATAAGGAGGCATTGATGCATTTCACCATGAAAATTATGAATCTGTTAAAGTGCACATGTATCAACTGCTGGAACATCAGGTGATTAGAGAAAGTAGTAGCCCCTATATTTAATCTGTAGATATTGTTGAAAAGAAAGGTGGGCAAACAGGAAACCTAATAGTAGTAAGTCACTTGCTCCACAGTGAAAGACTGACTGGATGCACTTTCTGGGGCTCTATGTTTCTACACATTAGACCGTGCAGAGGTAGACAAGGTTACTTTCTGCACACCCTTGGGCTATTTTAATTAACTCAAATGTCTTTTGGGTCCTGCCGTTCTACCAATCAGCTGTTGATGGAGTGGATGTTCAGTGACCAGACATTTCAGACACTTCTCTTTTCTTTATTATTTATATTGTCTTTTCTTCCACAAGTAGTACAATGCCTTGAAAGGTTGGAATTGATCTTTGCATGGCTCCAACAGGAAGTTGGAAAAAAATCAGAAAACTTTCTTTAAGCAGCATATCAATTACCAGAGTAGCAGTAGTGTCACTGTGCGACGAATGAGGCAGTATGCGTAGACGAGATCCTTAAACGTGTAGTGCTCCGCAAACAACCAACAAAAATGGACGCTGAACGGACTCACAAAGACGAGCATGGAACAAGACAACCTCACACAATATATACATAACATGCAACAAGCACCACGTGTAACACATTAGACAGATGAGACAGGTGAACACATACACACACAACCACACCCACATGAAGTACATATATAGACGCGGACTACACATACACACATCTGAAAGAAGGGGCCCGGGGCTGATACGTGTCATGTAGCAAAGAAATGTCTTTTTTAAGGCTTTGCTGGTTACTACAGGTTTGTGGGGGGTTTGCCAAAATCGCTGCCTGATAGCGAAAATGTTGGGGATAAAGAAGCAGAATGGTTCAGGTAAATTCATAGAGAACTGCTGGCCAAAAAAATACGAATGAGGGTTCCAGGGTGTAAAGGAGACATTGGTAGCTGCTCCTGTGTTGGCTTTGGTTTATTTCTCTAAGCCATTTGTGCTCAAGATAGAGGCACGTCACTTGGGTTTGGCTGCTGTGCTTAGAAGGAGGCACGAAAGTAGACTGAGAACATTAGCTTATGCCAGCAGAGACCCAGAGTGAGGAATGTGCAAAACTACAGCTCTATAAAGCTTGAGCTATTATTTAACCCTTGTTAAAATATGACATTCACATCAGTCACATTATACATTTTCATCCATTAATACAATTAAATATGCAAAATGAATAGTCTATATGAGAACTGTGTAAATAATGAAGAAAAGTTGTTATTAAAGCATTAAAACCATTCAGCAAGTATGGTTTTATGCATTGTAATAGAAGATGTCCTGTTCCTTCAAAACAAACATTAAAAAATGAAAGGATTTGGATTGTATTGAAGTTCATTCTGTTTTAAGGATTTAACTTTTAAAAGAAAAAATATTCCAAAAAGAGGAAAAACCTTTTGGTTGTTTTTTTTTTACTTTTCTTTTCTTCTGCTTCACCTGCAAAATTCCTGGAGAGAACCATTCTCTGGCCATTATAGATAAAAACAAAGGCACAAGTCCCTAATTATAATAATTAAATCGGTTTGTTTTTCTGGTCTGAACATTAAATGTAAACGTCAATGTCGGTAGCATGTAATTTTTGTCTGCCTAGAACATCTTTTCATTAAATACCCAAACCCCCTTTATGTTTTGTGTCAATTTACTGCATACACCACTCTCAATGAAGCTGTTGTCCCAATGAAGCTAGCTTGTGATAGATCCTCAGTAGACAAGTGCTACATAAAGTTGGCCAGGAGTGGTCTTAAACATAATTACATTTTTAGAAAACATAGACTTAAATAGCATTGTAAGCACATACCTCGAATAAGCTAAATAATGTAAAAATTGTAAACTCACTTCTATTGAGTGGTATAACAGATACGACTGTAGAAGAATTGTAAAACCTTTTGAAATAATATGGGAAAATTAATAGGGTGATTTTAACAGTTAGGACCTGGCAAAATGCCACACCAGTACTTAGAGATGAACTCTCACAATCACTCAGGTTGTTGACATGGATGACCTAGAAATTGAAAGTGAGTTTGTATCAGACTCACTTAATGGTCCAACATCTCTCTGGAGAATGCAGAATGAATCATTCTGTTGCACAGTTCATTATCAGTACTGCATAAGCTCTCTGAATGCAATCAGCCTTTACCTCTATACTTCTAACAAACAAAACTCTGTTCTGAATCCTCATAAACTCAATCTGTCAGAGTTGCAAAAAGTTGTTGTTGAGTACATAGTCAAGAGTGAGAAAACTTCAGTACAAACGCATGCATCCTTGAAACTCCAACCCTACTCTGAACATCGCTTGCATCCAAACCATGAAGTGGATTATGAAACGTGCTGTTCTATCCTTGAACTCCTCTCAACAGACCCGCAACCCTCTGACCCATACAAATCACACAAAAAAACTTGGTAGTCTCTTGGCACCTGCCTGATATCTGAACTTCTGCTGGAGCAAATGTGCCAAATCCACCTATTTTAGCTAAATTCCTTTAAATACTTCACGTGACATGAAGCAGCACTATAGAGGTTCTAAGTAAAACATGGATTATGAAGAAAGCAGTAAACTTTCAAATTCTGAACCAAGTGCAGAGGTAGAAGGTTTTAAAATACAGGTAGCTGATCTGTAGTCATATCTTATTCAGTTAATCCAAAAAAATGGATAATCCAAATTGGAAAAGCTAAATGAAACCAGTACCCAAGCAAATTTGTTGAGAAGCTCTTATCTCAGCCTTTAATACCTCAAAAAGCAAAGTCAGATGACAGTGATATGGTTATCCCAAGTAACAGGCCCAAACCCTGGTACAAAAGCTCTGCTTAGAGCCAAATATAACACAAAAGTGACCATAGCACAGAAAGAACGCAAGTGTTTGCTCAATATAGGATCTCAAGTGACTAAATCCCCAACAATGTTTATGCCTAGAATGTGTCAAATGAGCCTCATAGTGATATACTTGTAGAAAGACTAAGTGATCTAAGTGTACCTTACTTTAAAGTCAATGCCAAATTTCCCAAAATCAGGAAATTTAGGGGCCAACACTAGACCTAGTTATTCCTGACATAAATTTTTCCAGTCATGACCACAACACATTACCGCATCACATGAAGTTCTGATATGACACACCAATTAAACATAGGCCTAGACCTATACATCCTCAACACAGCGAAGCTGTGATCTGATAGTAATCCGTTCAAGCTAACATTCACTAAACACAATAGAGAAAAATTGATAGTACTATACTCCACTATGGGTTTTTTATATACAGACTGATTGGTATAGGACAGGGGGCAGGTGAACTGAATAACATGCTAACAAGGCAGGTGTGGCAACAGCAGAGGATATATCAGCAGAGGATTGAGGAGGGGGAGGGCTCCAAAGCTCCAGGTAAAGTTAGGCCTCTTATCAGTAACATGATCACGTATGGAGAGATGACTATAAAATAAACTTCCTGAAACAGACAAAATCAAGGGAGGGTAAAGTTAGAGGCTACAATTGGGAAATAAAATTCCTCTAAATTCATAACTGTAAATTCAAAACTCCTTATTCCAACCTGACGAGACCATACTATTTGACACTTTTCCATACCCAGAAATAACAGGTGATCCAGGCAGCAAATCAAGAGAACAATATTTGCTAGTTCATGCGTTCCAGCACTTCAATATCTGGAGAGACAACCAGCACTTTCTACCTGATGCTTAAGTCAAGATAATTCAAAACATGAGAAAACACATCAACAAGCAAATTGATAGCTAGTTTATTCAGCCCTGTTGACAGTCAATTGTTCTTGTTGTGAGCGCTACACTAATGGCAGATAAAACATGGAGTCCATCAACATTAGCCTTAATAGTTGGTAACAAAATGTAATGCATATTATAATACAAAGGCTTACAAAGTAACTTTCCTTCTACTATCATCTTAGAGGTACACTGTGCTTATTAAGATGACCATTCTCCTTTGTTATGCTTAAGTTCCTTTATATAAACTCCATTAATATGTATCTAATCTAGGAAGCATCAGTCATATTGTGGGCTACCTGTGTTCCAGAGATTACCACAGGCGCTGGAAGCTCCAAAGAGGAGATGTTGTAGAAGAAAGCCCAAACCAGGAGGATAATGTAGCAAGCGCTGCCATATAGTTCAGTCAAATAGATCATGTGCAAATTCAAAATGTACTAAGTTTAAAAACAAAAGTCTTTTGATGATGCTTTTAGTAATGTGACCTTAAATGTTTTCACTTAAATGTTTTAATTCTATACATTAAAGTCCCTTGTTCACCTGCATTTTTAGGACCACTAAATACAATAGTTTAGTACTGACTAACAGCACCTAAGACACAGTGAGACTATACTTGTTACAGCTAACAGCAAGTAAGGCACCATGTAAGGCAGCATGAATGCACCCATGAATGGCCATAGAAGAGGGCATTTTATGCATTTCTACGCAGTACACAGTTTTATTTTATCACCTAAATCTATTGAGATCAAAAATTTGGAAGTTCTGCTTTGTCACAAAGTATAACAGAAATATAAGAATTATAATTCAAACACAAATGTGTATTGTCATGTGAAAATTGACTGTATTTCCCTCATAAGTTACTTTGGTTTTACTGCAGCTTTCTTAGCCAGACATCCCAAAAAGTTCACACCCTTCATACCATTATAACCTGGGGCAAAAACACTTATGTCTTACAAGGTGACATGATATACAGATTTTTCATCAATCACTAGGGTTTCATGTCCTTCAGCATCACCTGTCAGTCTGACGTTAAATTCAAATGCTGATGAGAAGACATAATTTTCCCAGTATAAACTAACAGTTAAAATGTGAAACATCTGAGGGATGTATTACAGTCTCAAATGGAAACAATGCTTTGAATTAGCTCATTTACATATATCCCAGATAGGTTTTTTTCTTCATTATCATATTCAGTAAGCTCTCCTTAACCTCTGATCCCTGCACGCATGCACATACACACAGACAAGATAATGTCTTTATTGCAATTACCTGTTTCTCACTGTGACTTTAGAGTTACTGCTCTGAATGGAAAACACACTGTTTAATCATTTGCGTAGGGTAATGTTCTATAGGTTCAATGCTTCTATGCCCAATTCTAAATCCATTAAAACACTTTTGTGTATGTGACTCGCTGCCTTAGATATAAAATAAAATAGTGCTTCATTTATAGCAAGGGCTGCACTCCATGTCACTTTATCACACAGGTATTTTTTTTTTTTTCTTTTCTCCATGCTGTCATGAGCACTGATTCTCTTTATCTGTGCCCGGATCATAATTCTAAATTAAAAACCTTGTTTTTGTAACTTATCATAATGAAGGTATAGCAAATGATTCAATGGGAATTATCATTGTGCAGCTTTTTTAATTTCATTACAATTTCATTTCATTCACTTATACAGAGCGAGCCGGAGAGCTGGAGTTAAAGTGAAAAATATGTTCAGTGTGACTTATCAGTTCGGCAGTGCGTTAGCATTTCTCTGCCCTTTTGTCTCGGTGAGAAAAGGAAAACAGTTTGCTCCCTTTTCCAAATTGCCCACAATTATTCATTCTGCAGAGTACACGGCAGAGGGTCCACGAGCTGGTGCAGGCATGCACGTGCAGCTGTGCAGATGGTAGGAATATTAATGGCGTCGCGGTGGGAAGCTGGGGAAATGCGTGTGACATGGGCAGAGCCTGGAAGCCTCTCTTTATTGACCCATTTGGATCTCTAGTTCCCTCTGCCTGGCTAGAGCGAGATAGAGGAGAGAGAGAGACAAAGAGAGCGTGAGGGAGAGAGAGGTAATAGCTCCAGGGCTGAGCCCTTTGTGCTGCGAGTGTGGGGAGGATGTGAATAGCCTCATACATCCTTTTCGTTCAATATGGGGATTGTTTCCTTTTCAGCGCATGGATTACTGAAGGCAGTCCAGTTTTGAAACGAAGGCATCCGTCCTTGAGAATCTGGGTTTTTAGCATGGTTTCACCTTGAATTAAACAGCCAAATCATGAGTGTTTGAATGCCAGTGCATCTGAGGAGAGGCTTATTCTGTAGATATTCGCCTTATATTTCCCAGGGATATTTCCCAGGTATGGAAGTGAGGTGGTTTGGATTTACTGTACTCCACTATTGTTAAAATTTGAGCATCTTCAAAAGGAATAAAAACAGATTCTTTGCTGTCAGCTTTTTTAGTCTTATCAGATCTTTACATTTACATAATTTGAAAGATGCTCCTATCCAAAGTAACTTACATATTTATCACCATGACAGTATTTGCGCTCACTGTACTAGGATGTAACAGCTCAAATACACCATCTCTAAGTAACATTCCTTCTGTGTGTATACATCTGTTCCTTTAAAGAACACAGTGTGCCCTCCATACAGTATACAGTTGCTGATGACGACATTTTTAGACTGACGTGTTTTCAAAATGATATGGTTCACTGATACACTCAAAGACCACAAATTAGAATGTATTTTAAAAGGACCAAAATTGAGCAGGTGAGTAATGAAATACGGGTTGAAATAGTGAGTGATGAATGACTCGGGTTCAAGTCACAACATGACAGCATTTAAGGTGGGAGGGTGAGGGGAGGGTGAGGGTGAGGGTGGGGGTGGGGGTGGGGGGGGGGGTTCAAGTGAAAGGACCATGTGCTGCATTTTAATTCCTCCAGCACATGCAGATGTGAAGGGATCACCCACCTTCATCCCTGCTGACACCCAGCGACAGCACTGTCGATTAAGCCAGCATCCCACTGCAGGCAACGGGGAAAGATAAATAAAACCCACTGAACAATGTGGAAGTAAAGTGTCCTTCTCTCGTTTATTTGTGGCCCTGCCCTCCTCCCCACGGGTTCAGCAGTCCTGGATATGATGTGTTGTGTGGTCCCGTGTCCAAGTCATGTACGGTGACAGTGTTGTCACCTACTAAAAGGTCATTGTGAAATAACAGAGCTGTACAGTAAAAGCAGGTGGAGAGATAAGGAAGGTGGAGAGATAGATAGAAAGAGATTCAAACCCAGTGTCTTAGCTAGTCTGTCACTTATAGAGGATAATGCGTCCTGCTGTATTGCTACACGCCTGTCAAATTCTCTTCCTGTGTATCTTATGTTTTCAGAGGCGGTAAACCCCATAAGCTCCTCTGACAGGCACCCGAGGAAGGACCTTCACATCCTCTCATTACGAAGAACAAGGGCACAGAAGAATATGCAAATATAAGTCTTTAAATGTGAGTGACGAGCTTAGGTTCTCACTGCAGAGGTATGGCACAAGCGACTAAAAAAGACTGTGTGTGTTTGTGTGCGTGTGTGTGTGCTAGTCTTTGTGTGTTTGTGTGCGTGCATTTACGATAGCAGAAGAAAAAGAGAGGAAGAAAGAAAATGAATGGTACAGAGCTAGAAACAGAGAGTTGTGATTTCAATTAAAATGTTACACTTGACCAGACAGCATACTGGCTAAAGAGCAGGTGTTCGTTTGATGGTGTAAGATTAAGACAATCAATTAATCAATAAATCTTTAAATGGGTTTGCCAAGTAAACACTGAGTAAACTGTCTTTCTTCCCTCTCAATGGGAGGAGCTTGAAATTAGGACCCCAATAAAACAAATTGAACAGGGTTCATATGTCACATTTTAGCAGTAGCCATCACTTAGCATAGAATGCTCATTCTTTCTCTCTTTCTCTCCCCATCAAACCGATATGAACTTGCTGGCAGGGTTGGATAGAAACAGAATGCATGTAACGGTATTACATAAACATAAAACATAAATGTGTTTTATTACATTTACAGAAGAAAGCAGTAATTAGCATTAGTCAAATGTAGCCTGCATTTAAAGGTTTAAAATATGTACCATGCTGTTTTTCTAGTGTGTGTGTGCGTGTGACAGAGAGTGTGTGTGTGCGTGTGCGTATGTGTGTGTTTGCAGTATTTTATTACATTCCCTTACAAATTGTGAGTGGAAACAGTTTCATATTCTGCTGTGAATCGCCTTTCCTTCCATTAACACATGAAACAATCTGAGTGTAAATAGATTTGATAATTGTGAACATGGGGGGAGGGGTGGCCACAAAATATGTTTCCCATGGATTTGTTTCAAATGCTTTTTCCTTTGTTTTTATTTGAAGATTAATCACATACTTGGTCATTAAAAGATGATTTTTTTTCTAATCCTTTGGAAATGCATTTTAAAAGTAACCCCCTGTCCTGCTTGTAGGACATCCGGTCAAAACCACAATTAATTTAGAGGCCACCCACTTTGCAGCTATAACAGCCTCCACTCATTGGAAGTGTGTGTCCATTCAGTTAAATGAGCATTTCTGAGGTCACTGCTGTGGGATGAGAAAATCTGGCTCAACAGTCTAATTCATTACAAAGGTCTTTGCTGGAGTTGAAATGAGGGATCTGTGTGGGTCACTGGAGTTCCTTCTTACCATACTCATGAAATCATTAAACCATGTTTATGGTTTATGGATCTCACTGTACAGAGATGCAGTCTTGCTGGAATATAAAAGAGGTTTTCCAAAACCGTTGACACAAAGTTGGATGCATATAATTGTCTAAAGTGTCTTCCTATGCTGTACCATTAACATTACCCTTCAGTAGAACTAAAGAGCCAAGCCCAAACCCTGAGCACCGGCTTATCTTTGGCATGCACCAACGAGATTCATCATCAGTCTGCCAGATAGTGAAGTATGATTTGTCATTCTGGAAAAGCACGCTTCCACTGCACCAGGGTCCTGAAGCTGCATGTGTTGGACCACTCCAGCCGATGCTTTGAATTGTGCATAGGGATCCCTGGCTTGTCTGCAGCTGCTTGGCCATGACCACTGACTTCATGAAGGTGTCTGTGCATAGTTCATGTGCTGATGTTGCTTCTGGAGGCAGTGTGGAACTCCGTGCTGATGCAACATTTTTATGTGTTACACGTTTCAGTATTTTGGTGGCCCTGTTCTTTGCCTACATGGTCTGCCTCTTCATTGCTGAGCTGTTGTTTCTCCTAGACATTTCGATTTCATAATAATAGCACTTAAATTTGACCGGGGACAGATGCAGCAGGTCAGGAATTTCACAAACGGACTCATGGCAAAGGTGGCATCCTATGACTAGATCACTTTCAGTACAGCCCATGCTATAGCCAGTGATAGTCTATGGAGACAGCAAGGTAATGTGTTTGACTTTACAATGTTTTTAAATCTGTCAGCTATCTGCCCCCCCCCCCACCCCCCACACACACGCACACTCAGTCAGTCACACAATTCTAACTTAAAGCATTTGATTTCATCAGTACAGTATAAGAAGTGAATCCACAGACCTCCCAGCCCTCTCTCTGTGTGCACAACCCACCCCCTGTGCTAAGTGACCCCCCCCTTCCTTTTAGTGGAAGTGCCTGTAGGGACAGCATGAACTACACTGACTTTTTTGTAGTACAAACACTTGAGGTACAGTGGGAGATGGGGCTAGTGGATCGATGATATAAATTACAGTATCAGGCCTTAAGTGGCCACCAGAAAGACTCTGAGCAAGGACTATGATGGCCTCTCAGCCCCCTGATCATAAGGGGGCTCCTGCACAGCCCTGAGGGGCTTGTCACAGAGTCACTACACCGTGATCATCTGCGCTGCACACGGCGTACTGTCACACTTTGGCCACATCACCCAAGCAAAGGAATCATGTGTAGAAGGGTCCTGAAGAACCGTTACTTCAAGATCAAGTATTTGAAGAATGTGAAATGCTTGTCACTGCAGTGAATCACTGAATCACCCTCTTTTCCATCTGAGAGAGTGTAAGGGTTGTTTTCTCATCTATGTTCTGACTTCAAGGGAACACCTCGAAGTTAGCCACTACGATCCCACCTTGACTTCTAAGCGTTGTTCTTGTTGTTCTTCCTACAAGGCCCTGGGGTGCATTAGTTCTCAATGGCAAAGAAACAGAGTCAGTCGTACCAAGAAACACGCACACTTTATTGAGAAGTGGTTATAATATTTATAGAGATAATATGTGAATAACAGGATAAGGGTTAGCGTGCGAAGGGAGAATCAGAAACATAGCTAATCATAATTAAGGCATGATATAATCCTCAGGAGTTTATGTAGAGAACAAAACAGGATATCAAATCATCGGTATAGATATTTTGGGCCACAGGTGTTTTATCGATGGGAAGAAATGGAAAGTGATTCTACTTGTGATATAAAATTCTTACAATCCCCTTTTTTTCTCAAGGCATAATGCTCACAAGTAGATTCCCACAACCTTACATACCCCTCCTGCCTGCGGTAACAGGAGGTCAAGAGCCAAACGGTTTTGAATTACAACCGTTCAAATAGCAGCAAGCTGTGTATTAACCAAGTGTAAAGTGTGAGTGGTTTCGTTAGCAATTCTTAAAATCTGCCAAGCCAAGCCGTTATTTTTGGTTAGGACCACAGTCGTTCCCCCACCCACAAGTATAGACCACCCCACCTGCTGCTATCTCCGCATGGGTCACGGAGGGTGTACCCCTCATAATGATCTGTCATACCTACGTCCAGACTGGCCCGTCTTGTGCGCCGTCCCCAAATTAAAACTGGGTTAGTGACAGAGGCGTGTGGGACTGAGAAGGTGGGGAAGTAGCTCCCTGTGCACTTGAGGTGTGCAATACTGCGAAAGGCAGATAGCCATCTGTGGTCGGTAGGTGTTGAAAAGGGCAAGGGAAATTTGTTTTAGTCCCAAAACAACACCTCTCGATTCGTTCCTCCTCGTCAGTATTCTGGCTATGAATAACATCTATATAGTGATGGCATTCTGAATACACCAATAGCTTTGGGCCCCTATGGCTTCTAATACAAATATAGCCTTTTAGTGGGAGGAACAGAATGAGTCTGGCCTGTGCTTCAGTAGCAGACAGGCTTAGGATTGCATACAGTTTAGGGGGCTTCATCTGTATGGGTGGTAGAGGGTTTGCCGACATAGGGGTATTTGGTTTGATTAGCAATATGGACCAAGCAGGCACCGGCTTTGGGGAAACTACATGCAAAAGAATTCTGCATGTATGGCAACCTTGTCAGATCCAATTGGGTTGACATGCCAAGAAGAACTAAACGCATGGAGTGACAATGCATGGAGTGTGGTTAGTCACATTGTGAGCTATGTCAAGTGATAATGCACAAGCATTATTTTCCTGGCACCTAAGGAGGTTAGAATTTGCGGCAGCAATTATCCTGGTGACAGTGAAAGTCAGGAACCAGACACTGAAATACATTTTTGTGGCATTCAACACTGCTCAAATAAATCTCAGACAATCAAACCGTAATGCAACAGCCAGTTCTCCTTTGTATGCGCCGGTCCAGGTCCTTAATATGTTTCTGTGTCTTACAGTTCGTAACAAGCTGACAGCTCTGTTTCAGGATGTGTTGTTTCCCCTCTGTGTATGGCCTTTGGATGCCTTCATAAGTTAATATATTTTTATTTTGGAATGTAAATATCTACACATTCAGAATATATTTAGGAAGATATGGCTGTAAGAGACTGAGACATACTACCTAGTGAGACATCTGAATAAAATGACATGGACTGGGTCCTCATCGGCTCTTAGCAGGATCTCCTCAGGTATCCCACAAGGAACGGTGCTTGGACCTCTTCTATTTTCTCTCTAGGAGAGTTAATATCCTTTTATGGCTTCTCCTGCCACTGCTACTCTGATGACACTAAACTCATTTTCTCATTCACTCCCCGACATATTAACTTCTCTACTCTGATCTCAGCATGACTGCCTGGCATGTCATCATGGATAGCTGCTAATCGTCCAAGATTTAATTCCAGAAAGAGTTGTTACATATTTCTAGTAATACCTCCCCACACCAAGATCTGGCCATCTCCTTTGAGAATTCCCTGGTTATGCTGGACAACCAGCTATTATTCTCTTCTCATGTTACTAGTGTGATCCTAACATGTACGATTCTTGTGTATAACATCACAAAGTTTTGGACACCTCTTTCCAGAGAAGACACTCGAGTTGCTTGTCCAGTCCCTCGACATCTGAAGACTGATACTCGCCTCCAAATTGAAAATCACAGCACTAGTCTCACCCTTTACAGTGAACTCACATAGTAGTAAATTAAAGTAACAGTTTTCCAATCAATCATTCAGGCATGCATTCATGACATGAATAGTCAAGTAGAGTCAGCAAAGTCAAATGAATCCAATCTTTTAAAACCTCCCATATGTAGTAGGGCATTTTAGATGAAAGGACATACACTTGCTTTGGTTTTCCCACTGTCCTTCTTGCTCCTCCCCTGACACCTACCGTTCAGTTTACCATTCCTGATTGCTACTCATTTGTCCTCTCCCAGTGACAGTCTACTTCCCTCACTCCATTACAAAAACATAGTAAACAATAAGAAAATAGCACATGCTCTTACACTGAACCTCATTAAGCAGCAGGCCCAATAACCACTAAAGCCATCGCAAAGGAAGTTGAGGGACCCACAGCTG
Organism: Brachyhypopomus occidentalis; assembly: GCA_020368025.1. Taxonomy (NCBI): domain Eukaryota; kingdom Metazoa; phylum Chordata; class Actinopteri; order Gymnotiformes; family Hypopomidae; genus Brachyhypopomus; species Brachyhypopomus occidentalis. The sequence continues at coordinate 3,921,481 of JAGXOD010000030.1, read as the reverse complement.
CACTCATACTATGGTGGAAGTAATTTATTGTGCATTTGGGCTTAGAAATTCAATAAAGAAATAAACAAACCCTTACGTAGACTAACATTAAGATGGAATTCACACAAACTGAGACAAGGCATTAAGGTCCACTTATTCTTCACTGTAACTGGCATGATAATGTTATTTTTACCAACTGCATCACTATAGGGTTTCAAGCAGCAAGAGCTCTATGTGACTGCAGCCATTTAAACACATAATGCCTGTATTCACTGTGTTGCTCTTTTGCAGTTATTCTAGCAATTTGAAACTTTGTGTTGCAATGTTCAGATATTTGGAAACAGAGTTTGAGCTTTCTGAACATCTGAGATTTAACACTTACAGATCTAAGAGTAAAATGTGTTAAAGATCTTTATACTAAACACTAAGAAAATTCTGCATTATCATTGTCATTAAATAAAAAATATATGTAGATATTACCGGGTAAATAGTTTAGATTTTTCTTTTAAAACATCAGATTCATAACACATTTTTGCATGTTAAAAACTGCATGCTGCAATTGTCACAAAAACTGCAGTAACACAAATTTACCATAATAATGTTTACATACACCTACGTGAAATATAATATTTGGCATTTTCAAATGCTTACAGTTGTGTTTGAAATAAAAATAGTTTGTTATGACAAGCACAGCAGTGCACTGAGATCCTCAGTGTCTAAGCCAGTGCGAGTCGTGGAGAATCCATTAAGAAATGTTCATAAAGAGCACAAGTGATACGAAGCTCCATGCTGTTTTGAAGTCAGAGAACCCTCTCTCAGTGCTTCATGTCTGTCAGCAGAATCTGGACTAATGGGCAGTGTGAGGGAGGTGGAGTCTGTCACCTTAGTTACACCCCACTACACTATCCCACTAAGGGGAAATGTTCCATTTTCTTGCTCCAATATATCTTCAGTTTTTAATTTAATTCTCTGAGAGAAGAAGATACTTAAAGCATCTCAGTTTAATGTCAACAACAGATGTATGTCATCCAGAACAAAGACGTATTTTTTTATCATGTTTTGTTTTTATATCTCAGATGCAGCTTGACTCTCATGTGTAACTCAAATAGCATTGAGATCGAAATGAAATTAAATAGGGTCATATAACATCACAGAGACTTTACATTGTGCACATACTTTCACACAATTTCACACAATTAATGTATAATAAACATAGAACCAGGCTGAATGACACATTAAGTGTTAACTTCTCCTTATGAGTCTAAAGGATACCTGGTGAAATATTGCAAACAAATTTCGTGTTTACTAGTTTCTGGTCTTAGTAATTTATTTTGACCTACTCCTGTGACCCATTAATGGAGATAAGACAGGCAAGTTGCTGAGAACAGATTTTGTATTTATTAAAAAGGCAAAGATTCTAATGATGTAGACATTTAATCTGATGCTAGAAAATGAATCATCCTTATCTATCCCTTTCATGCATCTATTCCTATCCAAAATGGTGGACAAATATTCAAACATGATTTTACACCAAACCAATGCAGGTCTCTTGAACCTGTACTGTATTTCTGTATAATCCCTGTATTAAGAAATATCTGTTGCCCTTAAATATTATATCATGAATCTAAAATGGCAGATGGTGGACATGGCCATGTGACCTTTAGAATAACTATTAAATCATTTTATTCTACAAGACACATAGAAGTACAACAAATATTTTATGATTAACTATGTTGTAGGAAATACCTTCATTAAACTTTAAGCAGTATAAGATTAACTTGAGTGAAAAAATAATATAACCCAATGTTTTTTGGGTATAATAGCATTAGGTGATCAATATTATGATATGTTTATATATATGCATATGGATATGTATGGATGTGCAGGGCATTCCCATGTAAGCACATAGAGCTTGAATGTGCATGTGTGTGAGATTGTGTGCCTGTGTGTGTGTGTGTGTGTGTGTGTGTGTGTGTGTGTGTGTGTGTGTGTGTCAGCACATGGGTGTATCTAGTCAAATATTTCAAAGAATTTCCTGTTTCTAATAAAAAGAGCATTTACTATAGTAAATGTGTTTGCTATTGTGCTATTGCACATGCAAAGAGCATTTTAAACCATTAATGGTATTGTGGCTTCAACAGTGGACAGATGTGTAGATTCTTAAAAATAATAAATATTGAAAAAAAACTGAATTGGTATATTTGAACTCTCCTTAGAAATAGAATAGAAAGCTTACAAAAGAATTCCAAGTTTTGTTTCATGCATGAAAAGGCCAGAACTTTAAGCAAGTTTAAAATGATTTATTCCAGGTTGTGTTAAAACAATACATAAACGTTATCTTTATTGTTTAAGCTTCTGTTTGAGTACTGAAATGAAATGGCCATTTATGTAAATTCGAAACTACTAATAGTTCCGCTGGTCTTTCAGGACCATGGATAGCGGCAGTTATACACAGATTGTTTTATAAGACCTGCTCTGGCTATATTTGAATCTGCCACGGAGTCCTTTGAAATAAATACGTAATAAGGAATGTGTAAGTAAGTAAAGAAAGGAAAAGAGAGAATGAATGGATGAATTAATGAATACATTAATCTAACCTATAGGCTAACCAGTAAACTGGTTGTAGTCAAATAACTGGCGTGTGTGTTGTTGTTTATTTATTTATTATGGGAGGGGGGCATTTATGGTGAATAACATTAGTAACATTTAGAAGTAATTTTTCATGTACGTCACCTTTAGGCCATGTTTAGATCATTACACTCATGTAGCTATAATAGGTTTGATGAATATCCGTTGAAGGAACGCCCAGCAACCTCCCCCTCGCTATTTGCATGTTGCCTATAGAAAAATCGATTCATACTGAATATGTGCAGGGTAAAATCTTCCCTTATCACTCGTCCCCTTCTCTCTGCTTCATCCTGGTCATTGAAGGCCACTGCAACGTTTCGCTGAAACCCCGAGAACGAGCGATGAAATACCTACTTTAATAAACGCTATATTACATTGGTTTTATGAATGAAAGAAAATCTAATGGTTCCTTTCTAATGATCTACGAACATGCCGAACATTTTAAAAATCGCCAGTATGCCAACTGAAGTATGACTCAGTGACGGAATGACTTACCCTGTTTTTACCCTTTGTTGTATTTTCATTGTTTATTTATGTACTTTTTACTGGAGTTCCACTGGAGAAAGATATGCACTACGTAAGCATGCCAGTGGTAATCCAAAGCTCCCGAAACATTACACTTACAACCACACTAGAACTTCAGGCGTCGCACCGCCTTCACATGCAAAGGCTACGCCACTTATCCAGCTTAGTTATTCTTTTATAGGGACGGTCCAACCGCGAAGGTTGTCACCACATTGGACCGTTAGTACAGGTCACAGGCGTTTGCTCCCGTGCACATTAACTTACATTACATTAAAACATTATTGTCGATTAGAAAGAATGTCCGCAGAGTGCCCAGCGAGATCGGTCGTCTCTGATGGTCGAGAAAAGGCGCATGTGTGATATTTGTACATGCAGCCGGTAGACACTGCCCACCACTCTGTCGAGCTCCCCCCATCTTGCATGTGGAACGTCTAGTGCCGGACGGAGTTGCACCAGGGTTCGCGGCACTGCGGGGGAAAATCAGCGACAATGGATTGCTAATACCGTTTCTGTTTTTCCTTTTATCCATCTGACGTCATCCTCAATGTCTCTCAATAGTTTTTAACTAAACAAAATGAGGATTTCTTGTAATCAGCTTTTACTGATATTTTCTTGCACTTGGGGAATCATTATGGGTGCGTTTCCAAGCAGCGTTCAAATTGGTAAGTACAGGAATGCATGTCTAAACCACAGACCCAAGGCTGGTGCGGCAACTACCATTAACTGCGGTTTATTTGTTTATTTATTTTTTTCTATCCAGTTTCTTTTGGAATGATAACGTGTGGGATGTAAAGACTTGACTAAGCTTGCGATCGCCGGGTTTTACTCACATGTTATAAGGGCCCAAGCAGGTTCGAGCGTTCGTGTGTTTTTTAAATATAAAAGTGTTTTTGATTAACTGTTTTTTGCATTTCCTGTCGTGAAGTCCTCTATGTGAAATCTCCGCTTTGGTTGCCGTTAGAGCGCCACTGCAGTGGTTCCTACGGCACTAACAGGATACTCTGCTTGGATGGAGTGACGGGAACACGAATATGAATACAATGAAAGTTTGTGTTTTGTTAACTCCATTTCCTGATGTAGTAAATTTGCTTAGCTTTAAATTCATGAAAAAAAGACTTAGGTATGAATTCACGTGGTGCGCTCTTCTTCGTCGTTTGAAAGTGCCTTAATTTATTCCAGTACTGCATCACGCTGTCTGTGTGTCAGTTTTCTGCCCCCCACCCCCCATAAAAAAGTCACATTTGATCCTGTCTCCGTTGGTCTGGAAAATGCTGTGTGCTAGGATTTATAACATGCACTTATATTTCATCTTAATGTCAAATGCGTGGTTGTGTTAGTCTCTTGAGAGAACAGCTCACTACATTATGTACTTTTATTATTTGAGCTGGTTGCGATTTTCATATTTTTGGCACTTTTATCATTTTGCTTGCATTCTGGATTTTTTATTTTTTCATTTTGCTCATCTTGATCATGATCATCAGGAAAGTCATGACGAAATTTAAATCCTCTTAATTGGCACATTGGCAAAGAGTGGAACCTCTCTCTCCCTGTCTCCCTCTCCCTCACTCCCTCTCTCTCTCTCTCTCTCTGTCCTGCAGGTGGTCTGTTCATCAGAAACACAGACCAGGAGTACACTGCCTTCCGTTTGGCTATATTTCTGCACAACACAAGCCCAAATGCGACAGAGGCTCCCTTTAACCTGGTGCCCCACGTGGACAACATCGAGACAGCCAACAGCTTCGCCGTGACCAATGCCTGTGAGTCCAGCCTGGGGCTGCTTACCAGTCACTTGCATGTGCGCTGCTTAATTAGCCATAGGAAGAAGTGGCACTGGAGGAGGGGGATGCAGGGGGTTCGGTTCCATATGAGCTGCTATTGGGATTCCCGTGCGCCACTAATATACACTGGTGTGAATGCTACACAAGTAAAGCTCACATTGAGGAGCATAGCTGCACCTGAGAGGAATGGAGAGACCGTGGCAGCCATCCTGGGATCTCAGGGGCCGCTTCTTGGCCCTTGTCCAGCCAATGTGTGTCTCTCTGTGAGATCTCTCCTCAGGCACTCTACTGACACAAATATAGACGAAGTGCATTAATTCCCAGTGACACTATAGTGTGTGTGTGTGTGTGTACCCATCCCCCAGTACAAAAGAACATGCTCTCTCTCTTTTCTCTCTTTCTCTCTTGCGGGGTGTTCATGGTGTGTTGATATAGCATGAATGAATTGCATCCTCGTGTGAGCTCACACTGACATGCATTTCTATTGTACAATTTTCAATTCTTTCAACTCGACATTTCTACGATTGCCGTAATTCCTCTGCCAGCAAAGCAGTTTAGGTCCGTCATGGTCTGTCTGTTGCCATTCTCCTAGTATGGCTTGGACATATGTGGCCTACAGTTTTTGGTGTGAAGATGAGGAGATGGACGGTGAGACTGTGGTAGGACCACAGAGGGGATTGCACATTTCCCAGGGGGCAGTCTGGCCTGGGCGTTCCCCTCTGTGCTGCCACAGCACGGCCCCCTCCAGCATCTCCTCCCACGTACAGGCTGACGTGAGGTCAGCACGGATCTGGAGAAACAACCAGTACATCGGCAGCCACCTTCCTTCCCGGGCCCATGGCCCTGCTCCCAGTCTCAGCTCTGAGAACTCTGGGCTTCCCTCAGTCACCCCGCATGGAGCTCGCTCTGCTCTGTCTCTCTCGTGCGCTGCGAAATGTTCGGCACTTGAGCTGGCCAGTGGCATTTTAATATGCCTGGTTGTTGTGTGTCTACCGTGTGGAGGAATGAGATACTTGGAATGGACTTGTCAGTTAGGTGCCAGAAGAACAGACACCGTAATTCATCAGAGCAAGACCTCTGTGCATGTGAGCTTTTCAAGGCACTTTACATCAGTGATAATACTAAACGGATGCCTTTGTTGTATGTGAGCTTGCATTATGCTTTATATCCCATGAGCACCTGATGTGTCATCGTCCGTTGCATCGTCAGCATCACTAATGATTTGTATGTTAGCATAATGCAGCAAATGCATGGTGCCCCTTCTTCTATGCTGCTGTTTTCACGCTCCCCCATATTACACCTTTAATCCAGCACCACAGTGCGTGCTTAATGTTCATCGACCTGGAGATGGCACGGCGTCTCTAAAATAAATGAAAGATTTGTGAGAATTTATGTGGCGCATTTAATCTGGCTCGTCAGATTAAGCACACAGTGTGGTATCAGTAACTCACACCAGCCTGATAAGTGCTGGTGTCATTACTGTGTATGAACAATTGGTTTTGGCTAAGCAGATTAGCTACTCAGTCAATTACTCTCCATTTTGGGGACTATGTAAATCACAGTGGAGGAGCAGTGGCTTTTGACCCATGCATGAATAATATTCTGGCAGCCCAGTGTCCCACACTCTACCTTGTTTTCCTTCAGTCCTGTTTTCTTCTTCAGGGTTGCTTTCATTCCTTTTAGGGGAGCTATGGCTGCTATGGTGGATAAGCAAAGGACAAATTATTCTCTCCCAATAATCTTTCCACCTTCTGCAGTTAGTTGCCCTCTCCTCTGCTTCCACTAACAATACTCTGTTAGTTTACATCATCAGTAGCTATACTGGGCAGAGAACGGTGCAAATTAGCGATATAGTGGGTGTGAGGGAAGTCGTAGCCGCGCTGTAGCAGGATTTCTATGACCTTTGTGGGAAATTCTTTGTTTAGTGTTGGGTTTTTTTTCCCAGAGCTGTGTGCAGACACAGCAGAACAATTGTGGTTTTAGCCCTTCCCTTTATAATTCTGTTACTGCTGAATCAAGTTGCTACTCCTACTGTGCTGTCAGTTCCTGTGATAGCATCACCACACATACCTTTCCCTCCACCACGCTGAGTTCAAACTGATGGTGTGGGGGAAATCAACCCTTTACACAGCTAGGAAAGCTCAACTAGGATGCAATATCATTGGTACCTTGATTCAAATCCTGTAAGCATACGACTTAGAGTATACTTACACTCTCCTATCACTGTCAAGGGCAAAAATATTTTGTTTTGTCTTTTTGGATTGGGATAGTGGGTGTAGGCAGTCTTTGTTGTTGATTGAATTGAATAGATATTGGAGCATTATATGCAAATTATTTAATATTCATCAATATGAATTGTGAATTACATATGGCAAATATAGGAGATATATGGCATATGTCTTAAAATAATTATCATCAGTAAAAGAAAATGAAAGCTGCACACAATAGCAACATGTAATGCATGTTTATGAGAGCAATTCTATAAACACTCACACATAAACACACGCACAGATGTAGTTACTGGCTACTTTATTAGGTACATGTTCATAGTAATGTACATATCATGCAATACACAATCAGCTAATCACTTGGCACCAGCTCACTGCATTTAGGCAAGTAGAAATTGTTAAGACCGAACATCAGAATGGGGAAGGTGATTTAAGTGACCTTGAACGTGGCGTGATTAGTGGTGCTAGGGAGGTTGGTCTGAGTGTTTCAGAAACTGCTGATCTACTAGGATTTTCAGCACAACTATCTCTGTGGTTTACAGAGAATTGTCTGAAAAAATATCCAGTGAGCAACAGTTCTATGGGCAAAAATGCCTTGATAATGCCAGACGTCATAGGAAAATGGCCATACTGCTTTGAGCTGGAAGAAAGGCAACATTTACCCAAATAACCACCTGTTACCATGATGTATGTTGAGGAGCATTTCTGAGCACACAACATATCAAACCACAGCAGCAGACCACACTGGGTGTCACACCTGTCAGTTAAGAACAGGCAACTGAAGCTACAACTCACCAAGACTCACCAAAATTGGGACAATTGAAGACAGGAAAGACATTGTCTAATGAGTCTCAATTCCAGCTGCAACATTCAAATAGTAGGGTAAGAATTTAGCATGAGCATCATGAAAGCATGGGTCCATCCTCCCTTGTATCAAGGTGTATTGTGCATGTGTGCAAAAGTCTTAAAGTTGTTATTTCTCATTCATGTTAGTAGAAAACAACCAGAAAATTCATGAATTATGTATGCAACATTAAAAACAGGAAGGAAATCAGAAAAAAACAGCTTCTATAGACTACCATTTAGTGTGACCTCCCCTTACACATGAGCAACAGCAGGAAAAGACTAAATCTAAAGAAAAAACTCTGAAAGAGGGCTGAAAGAAGCCTAGTATAATATACCAGAAGATTACACAGTCAATATGTGTTTAGTGCCAAGGAAATTCACACTACTGACTTTTACCTGCAGTAGTGTTTTGTTCTGAAAATTGTTGTTTTTTATATTGACATTTTTATATTTAGTGTATTTTCTGAGAAATAAAGATAAATAATTTTTGAATATTTGTGTATGTATATATACTGTATATCCAAAAATTCACACACACACACACACACACACACACACACACACACACACATATGTAAAGCTCTGTCCTTCTCCACCAATGTCAAGTCATTGGATGACTTGATTTCTTGATGAGGAGTCTGGTTGTGTTTGTTCTGTCCACACTGAAGACTCTGTAACAAACAGCGGTGGCTTGTGTGTGTGCTTATGTGCATGTGGCTGAAGCCATGATGTCCCCGGTGTCGCCGTGCCGCTCAGAGAAGGCTTTTGATTCCATGTGCTTTGCATACCAAAACTCGGAGCGTCGCTCGGGAGCTGTGGTTGTTCGCTGCCAGGGAGAATGGTTATGCCAATAGGAGCCGTCTGTGAACACTGCTCAACCCTGTCACCACTCGAATCTCCCCTCCATGGTTAATGGCGTGGCACACTGCCTCTCTCAGCCTGTCCCTCTCATGCTTACAGTAGCACTTGGGGATGTGTTTGCATGAGTTGGTTGCAGGTCCTGAATCAGTAGTGGCCTCCTGCAGCTGAATGCAGTGGTGAGCAGTCTGGAGGTGAGAGGGGTCTCTGGTGACCTGAACCTAGATCAAGCAGAGAAGAGATGTGTGGTGTGGCAAGGAGAGAAAAGCTTGGGGAATTACAAGGTTAATGTGTTTCCTGCTTAAAGCCCCTGCTTTGATTGACAGGACGCTATCTTTCCTTGACTGTATTCAAAAATAGATTGCTGTGAGAACAGAAACACATACTAAGTTAATCCTTTTTGTGGGCACTAGATATTTGTTTGTGGGTGTGTTTAATTTTTTTTTACCTACATTTTTTTATGCAGGCTTTTGCAGGCTTTGCTACACGCTCTTTTGCCGGAGTGTGTGCTGGGGTCTGGATGTGTGCTTCCTGCTTTTTTCAACAGTCTGCTAAGCCATTTCCTCTCCTGCCTGGAGCTTGGAAACAACCTATAAGCGGCCGGGATTCACCTCCTGATTGAGGCTCTCCAGTGACCGTGCCCCAGTGGGGCTAGCCTGCAGTTTGAAGGGGTGTGGAGCAAATCCTACCTCATCAGCAGGCTCCTTGCTCCAGCAGAGCCCAGATGAAGCTTTTTGTGAAAACCAGGACTCGAGGTCCAGATTTAGTTTTTTTTTTTTTTGATGTAGCAGTTGTGGTGGATCAGAGTTTGCTGGACAGATTAATTAGCGAGGTATTGCATACTGTCATCCAGGGCCAGCACATGCACATATACACATATACACACTTAAAATTGAACTAGCCAGTGTTTTCTTCATAGTCATGGCTTTTATAGGAGCCCTAGGTGTTTGTTTTCTCTTACCTCTGACCTCAATGTGCCACTGTTTCTTTAAAACGATATTTCTCCCAGTGACTAAAAGCCCTTGGATGACCTTCAGAGGTTTCATAAATCCTTCATAAATCCTAAAGCATGAGCCAGATATTTTCTATGGATTCTATTCATTGTACTCCATCACCGCTATCTTTGTGTCAGGACAGGCATCTCAACTGATTAGTGCCTTTGGACTTTGCCTCCGAGCGCTCGCTTCACTGAGCAGTAGCTCCTGTCACAGCCAAGCAGACTCCATCTATCCAGACCTTCTGAACCTTTTTCAAAGTGCCACTCCAGGCCTTTCGGGATGCTTACCCATGGCATGGTCCCCTATCCTTCAAGCTGCACTCAAAAAAACATGGCAGGGGTTGACGTGATAGATTGCCTCAGTCCTACATACAAGGCTGGCGGGCAGGAAGCAGACAGACAGGCGGGAACGGTGATGCTGGGGACACCTGCTGACTGTCAGGCGTCCCCCGGCAGGTCCTGAGCTTCCCTCGCTTTATCATCCGCCTGCAGATCTTACCATTTCTACAAGGAGGAACTAGACGTGTGGTCGACACTCTATGGGTATGTGAGCTGTACAGATATGGATGTAAGAAAGGAGATGTAGATGTGTGTGGAGATGTTTTATAAATATGTACCAGGGGTTTAGGCTTTATATGTTCAGAGGGAGGTATTGTACTTCACTTTGGAAATACTAACTCTCCCAACTGCCAGCCATGTAAATTAAGCATGACTTAATTTAAATGAGATCAATCAAGTCTGCAAATGTTGCAAAATTATGTATGAACTACATAACTAATTAATAATTGGATTTAGCATGAGGAGCAGTTTTCTTTGTATAGGGCATCCAGTTATATTATACAAAGACAAGCTGGCGATTTCCACATCAAATATTCCCTGTGTTTGATGCCGTACTTTATAAAGTAACCGTCATCATTTTTTCCAGTACGCTGACTTTTAAGAGAATCAAGGACAATGTCCAGACATTACAGAAAATAAGAAAATTAACACAAGTCTAATGTTGTGTGTGAGATATGAACCCATGTTACGTGAGGTACAAAGTCCAAATGTAATGTTGTGTGAGGTACAAACCCAAATCGAATGTTGTGTGTGAGGTCACTAAAACAAATAGTTTTGTTGTTGCTGTTTTTGGCACATCTGCAGTGCTCTTCTGAAATGGGCCCAGGTCCCACTCCAGCATGCACCTATGTCTCAGAGCCTGTCTAATATATGAGTCAGTTGTTCCTGTTTAAAGTGACTGATGGACTGTGGTGTAGAGAGCAGGATGAAAAGCTTAAGATGAAGGGATGAGAAAGCCAGGAAAAGCTGACACAGGAGAGAAGCTGAATAAACATCGTTTGGTGAGGGATAGCAGAGCTAACTAGATGAGACAGGTGTATTACCATGGCTTTGTTTAGAAATGTTTTCCTGTGTGTTTTGAAGGTTCCTTCTAAATGTATTTTCTCTTTAAACTTGCTTGTAATCTGCTACCATCAAAGAACAGTCAAAGAGTATGGCTTGACTTTTCATTCCAGGTATTCAAACAGTACCTGAAGGTATTTTTTCATTATATCATATCACGGGCAATAGTACAAGTGATATAAGAAAAAGCAAGCACAAATGCATTTTCAGAAATGCAGATGACATCTTTTTCAGTTGAAAGTTGTGGCATGAGGAGTCATTGTGGAAATGTGGGAGAGAAAAACACCTTGTATGAGTTATAGATTCAGGAAAACCTATAGACAAGTTAAGGACTCAGGAACACCTATAGACATTCAGAACAACTGTTATTTATTATTATTATTATTATTATTAATATTTAATTAAATGTAAAAAGTAACATAAAATTAAAAATTAAAAACAGAATCTGGGAATGTATAGAAGGTTGGGTAGCAATGAGGAATGTAGGTACAGTTTTTCTCCCATAATTATTGAATAACACCATAGTCTTGGTGTGAAGTAGATCAAATGTTTATCTGATAATTTGTTAGAAGGGCGTGTTAAATAACTGGCTGCAGTGAATATAGGTGGGTGTGTTGTCAATCAAGTGTTGCTGAATAATATTGTGTTGGTGTAGATCTTTGATCCAGACTTATTCTACAACATCCTTCCTAAGAGCAATTATCTCAGACCTTGCTACAAAACAATCACTAGAAGTGTGACCATTTTAGATCAGTAAATATTGTTGGCCAGCTGAAATTACTCCTTGCATATTTTTCAAGTTCTATTAATAATACATTATAAACCAGTGTAAGCTCTTTTCAGTCACCCAGTCCTAACGATTCGGTTTCTAGATTCATCATGTGGTCATAACATTATATGGTTCGCCTGGGGTATACGTTTTGTAAGTCATTGCAATTAGAAGTTAATCTGTGGGACTTCTGTTCAATATTATAAGTAAAATGTGTAAATATTTCTGCAGGCTAGTTTTATTTTCTCACATTTCACAGCACAGAGTTCTTTTTCTCTAGCCTTACATCACCTTTAAATTCCCCGGAGCCCAGTTGGAGGCAGAGGTGCTGCAGGCAGCCTTGCATGAACTCCTGATTGCTATATCTTTAATTAGTCTACATCAAACACTCTTCAATCTCCACCCCATCCATCTCCCCATCTCTCTCTCTCTCTCTCCCATCTCTTACTCTAATTTTTTTTGGTTGCTTTTTCTTCTTGGCAGTGTCACCTTGTTCCCTCTCTCTCCATTAAGATTAAAGATATGAGGATGCACTTTGCACACTTTGCTAAAACATTTTATGGAAAGTTACAGAAGCAAGGAGGCAATCCTAGTAAAGTGCTTTTAATTGAAAGGGAGAGAAGAGGACACAGAGGGCTGGAATGGGATGAGTGAGGTTTTGGTAAAGAGTTGTGGGTGTTCACAGATCCAACAGGGTTCTTTGCTGTTCTTACGGTTTTAATTATTTAACTTGGGCCTTATTTAAATGCATTTGATTCACATTCGATTTTAACAGGCCATGCATAAAATTACCCTTTTCGTATGTTGCATTTCTCATGACATACAATACATCTGAAATGAATGCAAGAAACAGTAGGATCCCACTGAGAAAGGTATTATTTTTAAGACACAAATGTACTGTGCACCATTCAGAGAAATATGGGGTTTCCACAGCACAGGGCTTTTCTCAAGGTCCTTCAGATCCAGGGTCAAAACAGGGAAGGCTGAGTCTGGGTGATACCCAAGGATTAGGCAGAGGAGGTCTGAAAGGGAAGCACAGGTCAGTTTCCACGCTGGCAGGCAGGCAGGGGAAATGCTCACTAGGCAACATTACTTTGGCAGTATTTGCAAAGAGGACGGGGTAGGAAGCTGTGCAAGGTATTATGAGCGGGGAACCTGAGAAAACGAGGATCAGGTGGGGCTGGTTGAAACTCAAGTGAGCTTGATGGAGTGTGCGGACGTATTTCAGGGATGGGAGTAGATCTGGGTGAGGCAGTAACAGACTGAGAATCAGGAGGGTGCGTGGGATTGGTGACAGTATTGAATACGTTGGAATATCTCTTGGTATCACAGACAGGATTTTTCTATCAACAAATGTGAGCAAATGGCAAGAACGCTTAAAGGTTTTCATTTTGTAGTGTATTATATTATTTTTTTGTATCACATTAGAAAGTATTGATTATTTACTTAAATGGTCTGCATTGTGACTGAATGATGGAGAAAATCTCTTTGTTCGAACTTTCGGGCCGGGTGGCATTTGGCCAGCAATCAAAATCAAAGCAAGAATCTCCGATTCAAGAAGCTTGGTAGAGCTGAGGAGACAGTGTACTGCTGTGTCATCTCATATACAAAGCAGCCAGTTGCATTTCATGCGCAGTCATTATCACTGCATGCCATTTTAGAGTTCAAGAGAGGCCATTTTAAAATTTGGACACCGAATTTCATCATCCAACTGTCATTTTATAAGATAGCTGTTGTGTTATTTATGGACTCGCCTTATGAGCTTTGCTTTCCTGAGCACTCCTCTTAAATGCTTTCTCTTCAGCCTCTTCCCCTGCTATATTTATAGCTAGGCGGTTTTGTAAGATTAGAAGAACTACTGCAAGGGACTGAAAGCGGCCTGAAAATAACAGCAATTTTTATGAATCAGTTTGTAACAGCAAAGCTACACTCACGCTCATCTTGTAAGCGCACGGTTAGAGACAATAGTCCATCTGTTGCCATGCAAAATCTGTGTGATCGAACACAAGCCAGTAACGCATATGTCTGACTAAACTGTTTACTGTTTACTGTTTCTGCTATTAAATGTGAGTAAATAATCTGTGCAGATGGACGAAAGTTTTCTAGGAGTCATACAAACAAATTTTAACATTAAGTTGAATTCTACTGCTAGGTTATTTTTTCCAAGGTGCATTTTTTTGCCCTCAGTGCCCAGTAGAAGGACATTTTTACAAAACCTAATGGTGGAAAAATGGGCAGATGGGCTCCTTGTGACGGGCCCATGCTTCCCGCTCTCTGTTTCCCCTTGTGGGTTGCTCAGAGTTGGGGAGCTCACACCAGACTCAGAGACACTGACCTTGATTACAAAGGATCTGTCTGGCTCTTGAGCCTGGGCAAAACTACAGCAGTCAGGGGATGTGCTTGCCACAAATCATGACGCAGTCAATGTCCAGCAGGTCTTCCTGTGAGGCTCAGTGTTTGAGCCCCAGAGCTGTTGTCACTTCTGCCCTCTGGTAGTTGGTGAAGGGGCTTGAGAGGGGGATCACGGGTGTTCTTGCATACACTCATGTGGAGTCGCCCTGTTGCTCCAGGGTGGGTTGCCTTGTGATTGTGGTGGTGGTGGGGGGGGTCTACTGTGGCTTCAGCTCATCTAAGAACATGCAGACACACACACAACACACACATAAACACATGAATAAACACACACATACACATGGGTGACCTCAGAGAATCAAATTATTTGGTGTCAAATCCTTTTGCAGCTGGTTTGGGATGATTATCTTTGTTTTACTGTGTAACTTGCTTACTTTATTAGGAACGTACTGTTGTAAACTACTTCTAGTTATAGAACCGTGATCGTGGTGTCATTTGAGGTTTTAAAATGTGGTGTATTCAAAGTGATCTGCATTGTCCCGTTTTTCAGTTCCTGTGCTTGACTCTGTTTGGAACACAGTTAGCTGCACCAATGTTATGGCTACAAAGCACGCTACTTCATTTTGAACATCCTGGAGTTGCGTGATGTTATTCAGTAAATCATTAGGAATTATTATAGAGAAGTTTTAAAACGTATAATTACGTGCTTCTAGAACTACCCATGATTCCTGGGAATTTAATAGGTGGCTGACAAAATTTGACAAAAAGGCATTAAAAAAAAAACAGTCCACAGTCCATAAGTGTCAAATGTGTCTAGGTACAGGGGAGGTGTTACGACAGATTGTGAGTATACACAAACTCACAGCAACATTTAATCCATAATTATATCTGTGTTGGCAGGATCAGTTAATTTAATCCAAAATAAATTTTTACTATTTACTATATATTCCTTTACTAACTTAGTGATAACAAGGTGCTGTTAATAGCTTCAAGACGAAGTCTGACAGGATACACAGGAGCACAGGATCTTCAAATAAGCTGTTTTTCATGGAGATGGGAGTAATTGGTATGTACTTTACATCTGCTTAAATTGTATTACATCTGATATCTGTATTTAAATTCTTCTTAGACAATGCATTTAACAGGATTACAGTTAAATATCTCAGTGAGATATTTATATCGATTCATATATTCTGATTATATATATTATATATATATATATATATATATATATATATATATATATATATATATATATATATATATATATATATATATATATATATATATTTATTTATTTATCTTGACCATTCCAAGTTAAAAAACAAAGGCTCCTGGTATCTTAGTGCATTAGGTGACAGTCCTGTCCCATAATAGAGGGAGCCGGGGCACAGCTGCTGGGAAAGGCCTCGATGCCACAGCCATGCAGGACTTACGACACATTGCACACTTTCAATTATATGGGCCGTAGGCAGAGCACCAGGCCGTACAGAGATGGGCGCTGTCCAATTACACGGCAGACTCAGCTACAGTGTGAATGGAGTTAGCAAAGAGAAGCCAGCGATATAGCTACAGCCAAAACACACACAGACACGCGCACACACACACATACACACACACACTCCTGCTCTCATGCAAGCTGGCATACAGGGTGGCCATGACAGGCTGATAGAACCTGCTTCTTCTGGATGTGTCCAATAACAAGAATATATTCTCTATCTGTCCCTCATGGCCGTTTTCTGTCTCTCTCTCTCTCTCTCTCTCTCTGTCTCTTTCTTCCATATTGATCATGTTCTTTCTCAATGGCTGCCTCTTTCTTGCCCCTAACCCCCTCCTCTTCGCTTTTACTTACATGTTTTCATACTCTTTCTCTTCTTCCCTGTTTCCTTCTTTCCTTCTCCCTGTCCCCACATACGCCGCACAGTGTTTCACTAAATGAGGCATAAATGCCAGACGATGCTTACAGGGTAAAAATCTCAAGTTGGACCGTTTGTCATTGAATTTTAGAAATTCTGACCTCCTGAGACAAACTTACAAGAAAGCGTTTTGCTACGGTGATTTCTACCTTGATTTAACCTGGCATGGTAGCAGAGGTATAAGGGAATATACTATTATTTCTTATGACGTATCCAATGGTAACCAGGAATCACCGCCCTGGTGTTTCATTTTGAGATCTAGTAATACAGTAGGCCTCTTTCACTAGGCCCCTCCCGTTACTGTGAGTGTGACAGCACACACCTGGCACGGCTGCGTGAAGATTTCTCTTTTTCAGCTTCCGATGTCCTGTGCCCTCAGGTTATGGCTGTCACTCAAGTCTCCCTAATGTACATTTGTGCTCGGCCCACTGGCCTCTGGGTTACATTCTCCAGACAGATTGCTGTATAATTCACTATGATCTTCCCACTTGTATGTAATGACTACAGTGTTTACAACAGTTATCATTATAGGAGGAGGACACAGCTGCTTTTTATGTGGCGAAATCAACTTAAGTGATGCATCAAGATGAAAACGTTATCACGATGGATTAGCCTACCTGTTAATCTCAGTTGTAGCTATTCTACAGCACATATAATCTCAGTCTGGCATCGTTGTTCCGATGCTTAGTGGTAGACTGACCTGATATGAGCCTTAAACACCTTGTAACTGAATACAGTGTGATAATATTATTGATAGTTTATTGGAAAATCAACAGCAATAAAATAATGGTTATTAATTCTTTGAGGCTTGAAAAGAAAGATAGAAGGAGATAAGAGTAGTATGACATAAAGGCGTTCGAAGGTTAAGTGTATTAAAGAGCTGCATCTGGCCTGATTTCATTACTGTTTTTGGATTTTATTTATTTATTTAATCTTTGCACCATTGCACTTCGTCATTGGCCTCATATCTAGTTATACATCCAGACCACTTATACCATACTGTTCAAGATATTTATGGATTTGTATCTAGTTGTACATCCGGAGCATGCAGTTCAAGATTTTTATGGATTCTTCTGAGAAGCGAAACATCAAAATAACATGCTTATCATAAATATTTACCAAACTACTTTAATTAGTTCTTGATAAATAATTTCAAATGAAGAGCAGTTTTGTTTACACCAATTACTTTTACTCCCCCTCAGCATTATTATTAGACTTATTGTTAATCTCTTCGATATTAAGATTTTCCCCCGTTTTTTAGAAAGATGTAATTTGCCAGTGTTGTGGAAAATGATTAGCTAATCACTCATAATAGTTCCAGGTAAATAGTAGCAATATAGATGTTCTAAACAATAATTTTGACCTTTATAGATTGCTCTCGTCATTGTCTCTTGCAGTTTTAAGAGAGAACACTTAAGTGTCTAAATTACAATGCTATCCAATGTATATAAAGACAACTTCTGTCTGATAATACGTTTCAAGAAATTATAGGCCAATGATCTGAGCAAACTTAGCTAGCTATAACGTTATAGCTAACTACCTACACTAGCATAGAAGATAGCATAAATGTTAAGCTTTCATAGTGGAAATCTTTTCCCCTGTTTAAAGAACTTGAAATGTTCCACAACTGTAAAATCATGCGCAGAACGATTTCTAATGGAGGACAAAATCTGGTGACTGTTGATTTCCTCTGTAATAACTGGTGCAAGGGTTAATTCATGACAAGTCGGGCATTATACAGCTTTAATGCATGGCTGCGGAGGCAAAGACCTACCCCATGCAAATGGATTTCAAATGAAAAGCAATTTTGTTTTCTTCAATTTCGTCTATTCCCCACTCAGCAGTATTGTTAGACTCGTGGATATTATAGTCCCATAAGGTTGTCCAGAAAGATCTCGTTTACCAGTGTGCTGGAGAAACACATTAAGGTTATAGGTTATCTCTAATTTAAGACAGTGATCCATATTTGTGCTTGTGTGCACAACAATAATAATAGGTGTGGGCGTGTGTGTGTGTGTGTGTGTACGTGTGTGTCTTTTCAGAGTTTTCTTGCATGTGGGACAATTGCAGGTACAAAAACCCACCATTGAGGGGTAAACGGTATACAGTGTTCCCATGGAGATGAGGTCATTTATTCACACTTGGAAAGGAAGCAAAATGCTAATAGGATGACTGTTATACTTGTAGGCATTTTATTTGCCCTTGGCCAATATATCAATACATCTGTAGATCTGTTTTAGAGCAAAAATCTTGTGATAACCTTCAACTACTTCAACCACTGTGCCATTTTGTAATAACCGAAACTCTGAGTCCTAAAGTGATGGAAATGTGGTGTGCAAATTTGCCCTCTTTTTTATCCCTGACTAACAGAAATCTCTGCAGGCTGCACCTAATCGAGGTTTATTTTTAGACCTGAATATGCAATTTAGATGGAGAAAAGGCCATGTGGTTTTGGTTTTGTGAAAGAACTTTTTTATCATTAGGGCCCAGCAAAATTAGCTTGAGCAGGCTGCTTTGCTGTGGGCTGTGCACTGCGAAACATCGGGAGTTGCATTAACTCAGGAGAGCTCCAGTAAAGGCTTACACACACTCTTTGGCCCGTGTAAAGCCCGGGTATTAGCGGGTGTTTGTGGGAACAGACCGGTGGTACAGAGAGACATAAATTCCGGGCCCAAGCAATGTCGATAATGCTCGTTACAGTCTATAATGAGGTCACAGGCACACTGTCTGGCCCCGATAGAGATTTATAGAGGCTCTGACTCACTGGAGCTCTGTCTGTCTGGGGCCACCACACACAGTACTGCTGGATGCAGGAACACACACTGTGCTGAGGGGAACGCGGTGGAATCTCTCTGTCCAAGTGTACCATCGACGGCTTCAGCTGCGCTGCGTTGCGTTGCTGCACTCTGAGCTCTGTGTGTGTACCACTCTCTTCAGGTGAGGTTCCTCCCTGATCATCAGAAGCCTTGCCTAGGCCTGGAGATCTCTGTCCAGCAGCAAGGTTGTACTGGGTGCCCGGACTAGCCAGCCATATCGATGCCCACCACCTTCACATGGTGGAACGCAGAAATGAATGTTGATCCAGGGAGCAAGGAACAGGCTCCCCTCCCCAAACCCCTCCCCCTTGAGAGTCTTAATAATTTCTCAGTGTGACAGTCAGCCTAATGTTTCTTGGAAGAAAGACTCCATCTTGTTCTGTAGCCCTGGGGACATAGATTGTTACATCAGCTTCATTCCTCATTCGCTGCCAGAACAGTCAATTCAGAGGTGCCATACTGTGTCAATTCAAAGGTGCCATATTGTATTAATTTAGAGGTGCCATTTTGCATTAATTTAGACGTGCCATGTTGAATTCTTGTGAAGCAGGTTGCAATGAACGGCTAGTTGGTCTAAATTCACCCTTGAACAAATTGACAGAGGGAAGGGAAAGCAGTGTTCTTTGTAAATGCTGCAGTTAAAGGAAGAAGAGATGTGGGCTGCCCTTTGGAGACGATGCATACGTCTTCGTACAATGCAACAGGAAGAAACATATCCAATTATTCAGCCATGGGCAAAACCTGTCGTCGTGTGCTGAAATCAATCAGAATAGCACCTCACTCTTACAGGTTTGCACACACACGTGCATGCATACAAGAAATAATTTATACACTGCTTCACACTTATGAAGACACAGGGGACAATCCCTCTTTAAGGATCACAGGAGCCGCAGAGAACAATAATGAAATAAAGGTATCGCAGCATCTGCACCGAGGCTGTTATGTTTATTAAGTTGTTTGATTGGCCAAATTTGATATCGCAAATACATCTGAAGTGCTCTTTCAACTTACACTCATCGTTTCGAGCCTGGGAGATATTGTATGAGAATGTACCAGGGCTTTTGTTATTGCACTATTTTACTGACAAAAATATCTCTTCCGTTTCCTACAGAGATTCTAATGAGTATAGAGTTAATTATAGGCTTAGAGTAATAATGTAAAGAATGATGAGAGCATTCAGTGTTTGTACGCAGAGTTAAACATGATCCCTGTTTACACTAAAGACTACTTATCAGCGCACATATTGCAGGTACTTTTTACTGGAGAGCTTCCTGCTCATACACACATATACAGTATATACACACCAATTGCAGGTAATATATACATATTTGAACACAGATTTCTTCTTGTTTCAACATTCTGTGGTATGACATTGGGTGAGTGGCAAGAATTAATTCTCAGATGCGTTACAAGGGAGAGATCAGTGCAGAGTTACAGGGCTCACTCTGAGATACGGTGATAATGGATGGAGGGGACCTGACTCCAAGATATGGTGATAATAGATGGAGGTGGGGTCGCCGTGGTGATAATGGGTAGGGATTGGAACAAAAGCAGCCAGGTTAGTCTCGTAGATTTCTCATAGTCTCATAGATTTCTCATAGTGTGTGTGATGCCTGAACTAAACATGCAAGACTAAACATGAAACATCTGAATACGATAACGAGGGGATACAAAATACGAGGAGGGACTATGAAAGACAGAACCACATGGCTACATAAACAAAACAAAGACATGAGTGACAGGAGGGGGAGGGGCTAACCATGACAGTGTGATAGATTTCTCATAGTGTTTTAAAGTACCTAACTTGTGAGTCAGTCAGAATTCTTTAATTTCTATATTTTAAGAGATTATAATGCTTTTCCCATCACGAAACAATGAAATTTTTATAAGATCACCTCCATTCCTTGACAGACATCAGTTCACTCTGTGATCCCATTGTCTCAGGGGGACAGTGTCACTGCTGTAACTGCTCTAGTCAGGATTGTAGGTTTGCTTTGTACACCTGTGAAACGGCTGTTGGAGGGATTTGCAAAATATCACTGAAAAAGTGTTTGGTGTTATACCCTGAGATCAAAAATGGGTACGTCTAGAACAGAAATCCATACTGCCAACCAGGGACCAGCTGTGACATTAGGTTTGTCAAAATGACTCTGTATAGATTATTATAGTATATAAACAGGTAAACCAAGATAATAGATTAAGTATGGTATGAATATTTTTCTTATAGCAAATGAGAGGCTTGACTTCCCTGTTTGCTACTGTAGCAAAGGACATTATTCCTCTGCACGTTTTGGAAGTGCAGGTGGTGGTATGTAAGTAGATTCATAAAGGTCCCTTAGTAACTTAGTTTGAGGTTTGCCCATGGAAACAATAAACAAATGGTGTACATATGGTCCAGTGAGAGGATGACATTTTTGAATAATCCCATTCTGTACCGAGTCAGGTGAACATCACATATCGCTCTGATGGCCTTTCCCTCCAGAACAGACCCGCATACTAAAATGGCTCACTTCAGCATACTAATCTGTTTACTCGGAAGTGATGAAACAATCAAAACTCAAGTCCTCTAATCATATTATACTGTGAGATGGGTAAACTGAATAATGGCCAGCATTGGTTTCAGGCTCAAGGTAGTGGTAGCTGCATTCTGCACAAAGCAGACAGCGAGCTGAGTGTGTACTCGAGTCTGAACGGCAGTCTGGACGTGCTCGTCCACAGAGACTGAGTATGAGTGGATACACCGATCCCTTCCCACTGGAGCTGGAGCTGCCCACTGTTGTGCTGCTGTCCCACCCGAGGCAGCACAGAGAGGGAGAGCTAGCGAGGTCTGCTCAAGTAAAAAGAGGTGGACCGCAGGGAAGCGCCGAGCTGAAGTGCTCGACAGACGAATGAGGTGGAGAAGGACTACACAGAAGTGGGCTGGATCACGGTCCTGTAAAACGGAGCTCAGAAGGCTTGGCGCCGGGCCAGCATCAGAAAATTCTGATTTCTGCTTTGTTCTGTTGGTTATTTGTTCCTTTCTTGCAAATATCATGGCCTTTGCGTTCATGGCTTTTTGCGTTCAGAGCTGTTTGCATTTGGAGGTAATTACTGTGACTGTAATTAGAAATGAAATATAAAACCAGGGATTTATGTGAATTAGTGACACAAAATAAAAATTAATCCATCTGCTGTTATTTCTTATTACAGGCAGCCAAGATGAAATATATCATATTAATATATCATATTATGAAATCAGTAAAATTAGCAAAAATGATATTCATTTTCAATTACATTGAAGTGAATTTAGTCTGTTGTGCAAAGAAGCATTCCTGAATTTATGTTAATATAATCATAGAAACATTATACTAAATAATATATTCAGTGCAGTTCACAAACAGATGATGCAACTGACTGCTTTCCTTTCTGTTATGAAAAGAGTATTTACTGCAATAATAGGGAAGGTAATTTGTCTCATTCAGAGCTCTAACACAGACGTCTTCCAGGACTTTAGGTCTGGTGGCTGTCTGGATGCAGTGTTGCTGCTTAATCCCTCCAAGACAAGGTACTCTGCTCAGCTGTGGTGTAGTCTGAGGTTATCTGAACTGACTGGTTAAACTGAAATCTAGAATGATTACGGCCATTAAATGAATTAATCACAAAAAGACAAAACAAAGGCATAATGTTAACCTGTCGTAGCATTTCATTTTTGGGATATAAAAATTGTGTGGATATAAAACAATAAATGAGCATGTCATTTCAAAGGTAACACGGAGACTACAGAATTAAGATAGCCCAGAACAGCACTGGGTATTAATATAAAATACAGCGTCCAAAAAACATGAACATATATGATAATCGATACTTAAAAGAATAGGGAAATGTGTCTTTTAAAGAAATCATTCAGAAGATGATTATATAATCAGATAATCAGAATATATAATCAAACACTGTACACAATAATTGCTGTACACTGCATAACCAATATTTTAGGTGTATTTTTGAAACAGCCTATAAATTGTATACATTTTTCTCTTTTAAAATACTGTGATCCTACCTAGACATTTTATCAAAAGATATTTGCTGCACACTGCTGTAGAATGGATTTGTGTATGTGCGTGTGTATATGTGTGTGTGCTGTGTGGGGCTGCAGCTCTGAGGATGAGTAGACATGACAGCTTATGCTGTACAAACCCATCATCCATGGACAGAAGAGTTTTTTTTTTTTTGCATTGAGTGTGTGTGTGTGTGTGTGTGTGTGTGCGCTTGGGAGTGTGTGCTTGTCTGTGAAACTAAACCAGTGCCAACTAAGACCTGCATCTCCTTTTATAGACATGCTGATTTCATTTAAGTGTGGGTGGAATTAATAAGGGCTTCCCAAAGTGTGCAGAAGAGGACATCAGGAGAGCCAGCCTCAGTTTCCTCTGTTTCCAGTTCACATTTCCTCCAGTTTGACCACCTCTGAAGCACAGTCCTCTAGGAGGGTATTCAGTCACTGCGTTATGATAAAGGTTAGGTAAAGGTAAAGGTTATGATAGTTACTTTAGTACTGTGATCTTTGAGGCCTTATCTTTCTTTCTTTCTTTCTATCTATCTATCTATCTATCTATCTTATATATTTTTATTTTTCTCTCCTTTTCTCTCTCTGCCTAAATTGCAGTTCTTTTTTTGGGGTGGGGGGGGGTTATAAATAAATAAATGATAAGGATGAGTGAATTCTCTCTGGGGGATGGCAAGTGAATACAAACTATAAGAGGGGGTAGAATGAGAGTTAGATAGAGACTCTAGACCCAGAGAGGAGTGGAAGAAGGGCGATACTGAGAAAAGAGGCACAAAACAGTCTGAAAGGAAGAGATGGAAAGAGATGATAAGGGGCAGGGAGGCACACGGTGAATAAGAAAGAGAGACAAACACAAAGGACAGTGACAGAAGGGCCAGAGGGGGTGCTAACAAAGACTAGAGCGTAGGCTGTACCTTAGCAAAAAAAAGGTACAGGTAGAGTGAGAGGAAGACGAGGACGAGAGAGCGAGAGAGAGAGAAATGGGCCAACATTCTCCTGCAAGGCCATACCCTGGCATTCAACCACTTAGGGAAGCAATAGAAATGTTAAAGGAGAGAGAACAGTGTTGGTTAAGAACTGAAGTAACAGTGTTTATTCAGTGTCAGGGAAGAGAGAGCGGCGGGTGGCAGAGAGTCATAGTGGTGCTAAAGGACATGCATCTGAGAAACTCAGAGTTATGCAAATGCAGTCTCAGTTACTTCCATTACTATTTATACTCATTCAGAGAGCCCATGAATATGTATCATCTGATTATGTAGTAAAACACCAATGCAGTGAAGATGTACTCATTTCATTAATGGCTGAAGTGAAGCTGAAGAGTATATACATTTATGCATATTTAAATAAGAGGAAAAGTCTGCTGATGAGTGTGTGTAGGGATAGTTAGACTAACAGATCTTTATGGCACACAGTTATATTAAAATGTGGCTTTAAAGTACTTCTGTTTCTAATTCATTGCTTACCCCATTGGAATGAGAGCACATGACATGAAAGCTAAAACGTATTCTATGTCCTTGGCGACCGCTGGGGCACATGGCACATGCACTGTGCCAGTGCGCTACAGTGGGGAGCCTCTCCAACCCCTCCTCTGCCGCTGCCCCTCTGTCTGCCGCTGGTTCATCTCTTCTCCTCTCTTGAGGTTGGTGGCACCTCCTCCCACTGTTTGTGCACAAATGAAGAATTCTCTTTTCATAATGTCTTTTAAAACTGAGGTTATATCGAGTAAACGATTGCTGTGATTGTGACATTTAGCGGGTAAGTAGTGGGCTGAATCTTGGGGCAGAAGAAGTGAGTGTGTGTTGGGGGGGGGGCAACAGCAGGTATGTTTATCATGCTTCATTGACAGTTTTCTCTTCATCTGTGTATCTCTCTCTCCCTCCTTCTCTCTGGCTGCTCCTCCCACACCTCCTCTTTCACTCCTGCTCTCTGCCCTCACCTCTCTTCTCACTTTAATGCCTGTGATGGCAAATTTTCCAAATGCCACTGACAGGCGTTCGTTTATTCATCTGTATGCAGACATTAGTCATGCTGGAAGTCTGAGTAAGCCAGAAGTCAGAAGTCAAACGAAGAGTGATGTGAGGCAGACTTATTGACTTTCTCTTGTCAGTCACTCTCACTAACAGCCAACCCCCCCCCCACCCCCCCAAAATTCTACCTTTTTTTTTTTTTTTTTTACAACTGGGAACCAACTGGGCATGCTCCTCAACATAATACAAAGCTATAAATTACAAATGAGCTCTCTGCATTATTCACCACCCTTCACTGGCATAGTTCCCTGACAGCATCCCTATCCCCCCCCATTGTTAACTCAAGATCAGTAGCCTTTTTATAATCCAGATAGCTAATTTTACTTTCTCTAACAAATTGTTTTAAAATAGGCATTTTTCAATATTGAAAAACTATATTTTTCTTCTGCAGTAAAACTCCTGTTAGGAAAGCATGAAAAGTACTAAAGCATTATGTAAAATAAAGAAATATTTCAAACTGGGTACAAAATCCATACTGACCTATCCTGTGGGATCCAAATGTCTGTAGGACTTTGGCCCATGCATAGTCCCTCAAAAGGAGTTCATAAAATGTTTTAGCTACCTTAATATTCTCTGACTTCCCAGGAATGTCTGTTGTGATACTTTCTTTCAGGTATGTTAGGAGTGAAAATGTGAGCTTTGAGATTCTGTCCCCTTTCTTCTGCTCAAGGGTGTGCAAGGTCAATTTTTTATCCCTCTGTCTCTGTACATGTTCTCTTTCCAGCTGTTCTTTTCTTCCTAGTACTGTATGGATCCCTTCCAAAAGCAGCCACTCTGGATGCCTGTATCCTTGACACCTCCCCAGGGCATTGGCATATTTCCACCCATTAATGTTCATAAAATGATCTATGATGTGCATCCCCTCCTTGCATGGCAGGTCCATATACTTGTAGAGGACTAATGTAACATATACTGAATATGCCTATATTGGTGCAATATTGAATTTAATCTCATTTACACATGCCCACTCTCTCACACGCCACATAAAACCTGCTTCACTTTCTCAAAGTTTTCACATTGACACGAAAGACAAAATTAACTTCTGTTCACATAGCACATGAGCATACCAGGTTTTAAACAGGATCCATTATGCTCATTTTCAGGGTTCATAATTTTATATTTGGGGTCTCCTAGAATAGATTTACATCCTTCAATGTACCAAAGACACACTATTTTTCTCATACTCTGCATCTGTTTTAACTTTCTGTCTGAATTGTTCTTTTCCCCCTTCCAATGAGCTCAGTCTAATCTGATTGGTCAGCACCCACTCTGTTCTGATTGGTCAACCACCAGAGGTGTTCCACCCCTACATGTTGCACCCTTCTTGCAATCTACAGACACACATTTCTCTCCTGAACACGGGTGTGTTTGAAATGTGTGTTAGAATGATTATAGTTTTTGCTGGTTTCCAAGCTTTTTGCTGCTCTGCGAACAGATATGCATTTCTTTGCCGGCAGGCAGAGCTGATAAATGTGTAAAAATACCATGGGCATTATAAACAGCTAGCCGCAGAAGCTAACCAGTTAGTTCTGGATTGCGACCGTAACATCACAGCTTGTAATCATTGTAGTAGTTACCTTGTATGCTTCACAAAACATCACAATTTCACTAATAATAATGCATAAAGGTTTTGAACCTGAATCTTCCATTGAGCTGCACAGAGTTGGAACTGGCCAGTACATCAGGAGAGGAATAGATGCAAAAATCCAACATTGAGCTGTAGTTTTTGAAGCAGTTCTCCATGAAGTTCCAGGCACACAGCACAATAATTGGAGCATTGCAGGGAACATTGTAAAAATTCATTTCAACCACTGACATCTTTGTGGTTCTACCTTTGGCAGAACATACAAAGGAGATTTCCCTTCAGTGCAGAACACAGCATCTTCTCGACATGGCTACAAAACTGAGCAAACTCTTACCAGCCTCCAGTATTTGCTATGCGTTGTGTGAGGTTGTGCCAGGCTTGCTGGTAGGCAGGCAGTATGTAAAATGTTGTGAGATTGTGTCATCTTGTAACACAGAAAATGGCTAGAATTCCAACAAGGTGTTTCATGCAGCTGACAAAAGTGGTTTCTCTGGGAGAGAGTTACTCACTCTGACATGTACTTTGGGCTTTGTAACTTTGCAGGCCGTTAACATCCACAAAAAGCTACATAACACAACTAAAAGAAATGGAAAACCAGAAAAGCATAATAGGTCCTCTTTAAAATTCTAAGCTCTATATTCTGTCTTCTGAAAAAAGAAATTCCTGCAGGGGGGGAACATGAGAAAAAAAAAAACTGTCAACAATACACTATACACTCACCATTACCACTGCATTTGCAAACATTCACCCATACACTCAGTCACCACTTTATCATGTGTTTCTCAATACCAACAATGCAAAGGTGTTGGTAGTCCGTGTTGCCCGTATAATTGCAGTTCTGCTGGTGTACGTCTTGTTGTGAGCGAGTCTGTAGGTATTGATGGAGCAGCTACCTTCACGGTGCTCTTGTAGGCATATGCCTCAGCTTCTGTGACCTTCATGTTACACAACGGGTCATTGAGTCCTCACTTCACCAGTACACAGTCAGCAGAGGAGGGGACTCAGTCCATACGCTGGCTCTCCAGCTAAATGCCTGTCCATCTCACATTATAGCTTTAAGAAACCAAGGGCTGTGTGTGTGTGTGTTTGCCCTACATAATCTCTAGGTCTTGCCATAGAGGTGGAGGATGGGGAGCCCATCCGTCCTCTCCCAGGAGTAATGTGAGAGATGAAGTCAAGCACACTGTGCGAGAGCCTGTCAGCAGCAATGAGGCATGAAGCAGAAAGCAGGATCTGTTTTCCTGCATTTCATGGTTTACATAGAATCAGTAGCCTCTCAGCCCTTACTCCTCTCCCTCACATTCATGAGGCTATCAATCCCAGTGACCACATGGGGGGGGGGTCTGCTTAGAGGAAAGCAATACCAGCAAGCTTTCATTGGATCATACATCATACTGTTTCCTCATCATATGAATTAAAGCAAAAGCCAGTTTACTTAGCCTCTGGGAGACATATGTGCTGCAGATGCACAGACAGAGGAACTAAGTTTTAAATATCTTAATTAGGAATCATTTATGTAGTGCTTCTTGAATCAAATATGACATTTTAGCAAAACCATTATAACACTGTATCTGCCCTGTTGACTTTGGCCACACAGATCGGATTGACTTTAAGAATGCTCAGGATCTCAGGAGGGCATGGTGAACAGAACCAAGGGTAAATATATTAACGATACCAGGACAGAATGTGGAAATATGGAGAGTGGGAGAACGCAGCATGCTGTTAAACACACACACACACTCACACACACCTATCGATTGTATGAAGTGCAGCATAACTGCTCTGACCTGCTTGTTCATTTGAGTGGAATTTTGGATGCTGTTTATGGGTCATGGATAGTGACCAAATGGATCTCAGCATTGGCTGATTTACACAGATCTACTGTAGCAACCAGATCTCTCTATGAAATAGATCAATGACTATGATATAGCCTATAAAACCAAACCTTAATAGTACCTCCCAAAGCACCCATTGAAAACCAACTCAACTAGTTATGTATTCTGTGTCAACACAGAAAGCACACAGAGAATGTGTTTGGCTTAGAGCTTTTTGATAATGTCAGAAGAAAACCTTCCTTGGGCTGTGTTACTGAGGAACCATGGCCCCTTTAAAAAGGTCACCCTGACCCATAGCAGAGTTAAGCTGAGGTTTTGGGAGGGGGAGGCTGGTGAGAATGTTGTTAAGGTGATTGCTGTCTTGATTGCTACAAGCAGCCTGCTTGTCCCCTATAGCGCTTTCCCTTACTTCTCACCCTCCTTCTCTCTCTCTCTCTCTCTCTCTCCATCTCTCCATCACCCCATCACCATCCCCCTCCCCCCCTCCCCCTGGGGATGGACTCACATGGGTAATTTCAGCATGCACCCCCACACCAGCACATAGAAGAACACAGAAGACGCTACTACACCAGCAGACAGAAGAATGTACAAAATGGTGCTGAAAAACTGCAATAGTACAGGGGCAGGGCGCCATGTACTGGGCACCTGCAACCCATCACTGCCACTCAGGCCCCCACTGCGCCATGGCAACAAAGGTGTATATGGTGCGCCATGGTGTGTGTGTATATATATATATATATATATATATATATATATACACTCACCGGCCACCTTATTAGGTACATCTGTCCAACTGCTCATTAACGCAAATGTCGATTCAGCCAATCACATGGCAGCAACTCAATGCATTTAGGCATGCAGATATGGCCAAGACGATCTGCTGCAGTTCAAACCGAGCATCAGAATGTGGAAGAAAGGTAATTTGACTTTGAACGTGGCATGGTTTGTTTGTGTCAGACGGGCTGGTCTGAGTATTTCAGAAACTGCTGATCTACTGGGATTTTCACGCACAACCATCTCCAGGATTTACAGAGAATGGTCCGAAAAAGTGAAAATATCCAGTGAGTGGATTCCAGCAGGATATCACGCTATGTCATGAAGCATGAATCATCATTTCTTGAACACGACAATGAGTTCACTGTTCTCGAATGGCTTCCACTGTCACCAGATCTCAATCCAATAGAGCACCTTTGGGATGTGGTGGAATGGGAGATTCCCATCATGCATGTGCAGGCAACAAATCTGCAGCAACTGCGTGATGCTGTCATGTCAATATGGACCAGACTCTCTGAAGAATGTTTCCAGTACCTTGTTGAATCTATGCCACGAAGGATTAAGGCAGTTCTGAAGGCAAAAGGGGGTCCAACCCGGTACTATCAAGGTGTACCTAAAAAGTGGCCGGGGAGTGTATATATATACACAAACAAGACAATGTGGCTCTTGTAATGGTTTCATGTTGAGTAAGAGGTCTGGATTGACAAAAAGGGAGGAGGATATAATGCATCAGTTCAAAGAGCGTTGACTGTGGAAATTGGGTTAAATTGAATGACTGCCATGTAAGAAGAGTCTTTAAAAAATGCATCTTTCTGTCACTTCGTTCAGCTGAATAAGATCTTCAACTCTGGCAGTTCGGTTTGAGTTGAGTGGGATGAGAGTTTCTGAGGGAAGTGGAAAACTGCCTGCAGGTGTCTTTAACTTTTAATGTCTTGCATGTGGGCTGGTGTATGTTGGTAAGATCAAATGATGATAAGATCGTGTGTGAGTATAAGAGCCATTCTGCTAGTGTGTATGATTCTCCTATTTCTGGTCACATAGGAATGTGAAGATTCTAGCCAAGGGCTGAGTGCTCTGAGTGGTTTGTGTGTGTGTGTGTGTGTGTATGTGTGTGTGTTGGACACAGATTGGCCTGTCTCCCTCTGGGAAAGTGTTCCTCTGCTCTCTCATCCATGTGCTCAGCTCCAGGTGTCGGGGTCCTCCTCCGCCCTCAGGAGAGGCAAACATGGGCTCTGCACTCCGCTGTCCATAAGCGCTAGCTCTCTCAGCGCATCCATTATCAAAGAGCCAGTGTTTAAAGCACAATAAGGCCGTTCTAATAATCTGTAATTAGCCATGAACGCACGTGAGTGGCAATAACTGGAAAATTACTGTGACAGCTAGACAAAGGATGCTTTAGTTGGGTCTATATTCGGTAAATTGTAATTATGACAGCGGACAATTCCGTATAGTGTCTGGATACCTTATGTTAACATATGTCTCCCTGACAGTGAATGCTGAATGCAACAAAACATTGTTTTAGGCAGTGCTTTGCAGTGTGTGTTGATAAGGAAGTGAAAATCATCAAAGCCTGGAGGCTTTCCGACAGTACCTTTCAGTTAAGCTCCAGGCTGCTGAGTAGGATTGGCTGCTGAAAGAAAGTGTTAGTATATCAGGACTATGAGGAGGGAAAAGCATTTAATAGAAGGCCTTTTTATAATACCTTTGGAATTGCCTGGATCTCTCCATTGAATGGCTCCTACAGAAAGCTAAGAATCTACCAGCATCTCTTACACCTCTGTGATCCTGCATCTACTTTACAAAAAACACAGAACAAGGTGTTTATCTGAGGTGTTCATCTGACTTGTTCATCTGAGGTTACCATGGGTCTCAGGAGGAAAAAAAACAACATTCTATTCCTTCTCAAGTTTACAAAAAAATGAAATAAAATATTGCTAGAGTAATGTATGGAGAGATGACACAATCATTTGACTTTCTAGAAAATGTACATATCTTAAGAAAAATAACACCGCCCACCAAACACTCATCTCAGCTGTGATTCATAGTGGTAGCTCTACAATGGTGTGAGACTGCATTGCTGACTCAGGACCCACATGACTTGCAGTCACTGACCAATGAATTCTAAATTGAGTCAGGAAGTTCCAAGGCAGAAGGTAACAGGACATCTGAGATTTGAAATTCAGAGGTGGTGTCATGCAACCTGACAAATAATGCACACCAGTAAATCAGCAACTGTACCTCATACAGATCAAATTTGTTATTTATTTTTGTCTGGAACTTAATCCTAAGTATTGTGCCCTGACCTAAATCAGGATATCTAAAAGATGTGAAAGATAGTGTCATGTGAGGGTAAGGCAGGACGCCAAGATGAGACGTCACTTTAACAGTGTTTTTATTAGCAAAACAATGCTGTGCACTTGCACTGAGCAAACACATGTAACACACAACGCACAGGGAGCGAGACTTGAGCGACAAAGTCGAGCGACAAACACATGCATTACATGCATTAAATTACATGCATCAAATACCTTCGAAATAGACTAGACCAAAGTGTGACACATAACATTGACGAGACGAGCCACAGGTGAGACAGATGAACGCATGCACATTGGACTACACCCAAAGGAAATACATATATGGACGTTAGCAGACTATGTACACACACGCTCATGGGGTGGGATCAGGGGGCTGTAACGTGACAGATTGTTTTTGTAGACATTCATGTAATGTCTAGATTTCAGTCAGTGTTTTTAAATATGTATTTGACAGGTGTTGAAAAGACTGCTAATGTGGCTATGGGCAAGATGTCTTTAGATGTAGAGAAGCTTTCTGTAGCCTTAAAAATAAACTGATGAAGGACATTAACTCATTTATCTATATGTAGTTTTGACCATACCAATTGCAGTTGTAAAAATAATTGATTTAAATGTTACATTACAGGCAGAATATATATATAGAACATGTAGCCTACTCAGTTTTGACTCATATTTTAGTTGTAACTTTAATAAATGTAACTTTCATTTTTAATCTGAATAAAAATAATATCCATTTAAATTTAATAAAAAATAAAATAAAAGCCATTTAAAAATGAAACTTGAAGGACTCAAGTTTCTGATCATGTAACACGGAATTTTAACAAAACTGTGAAGGTGAATATGACCCATTACTTTCTGATTTACAATCAATCTGCACACATATTCATCCATAAATTATAATGCGCACATTAGTTGTACTACGGTGAGAGCAAGGGCTTGCTAATAAGCACAGGGTAGGATTAATGTTAACACTCTTTATCATGCACTAGATAAACAGGTAGCTATCACCTAACCATCATAGCTAGTGCTATTCTTCTGTCCATTACGGCTATGGGAAAAATATAGCTATAGCATATTCAAAACCCCTGGTCACACGCTTGTGGTTAACCAACTAGTTCCAACTCCTATACATTTTTCTATATGACATGAAAAATCAGTGACCATCACACCTCTTTGTGCTTATGAGACGTCCCCAAACCATGCAGGTTAATATGGAGCTGCAGGAAGCTCTCGCCTGACATCTGCCAAACCAAATTATCATCCATCAGGCTGCCAGATAATGTCTGATTCATCATTACAGAGAACACATTTCCACTGCTCCAGAGTCCAGGGGTGGTATTCTTTATGTACGATTCGTATATATATATATTCATATATATTCGTATGTGTATACATTCTGTGCTTAACGTGTTTGTATTGTGCACTTACACACTGGCCTTTCATTTACATGTACACCTGTGAAGTGACATGGCAATTAAAGTGATTTGATTTGATTCAAAATGTATTTGATTTGTTGTTGCATCCAAAGGCAGTGTGGAATTCTGTAATGAGTGATGCAACGGAGAGTAGGCGATTTTGTATGAACTTCGGCACACAGCGGCTCTGTCCTTTGAGTTTGTCGGGTCTTCTACTTAGTCCAGCTGTTGCACTCCAATAGTGTAACTTTTCCCTGGAAAATGACTAGGATCATTCAATTATAAGGCTGCCTACTAAGACGATGATCAGCATTGTTCAGCATGACTGTTGCTGAACACCAACGGGCATAACATTAGCTAGGTTATTCTAACAAAACAATAACAAGTGTTGGATAGCTTTCTGAGAGATAGTTAACCAATTAGTCAATTAGTAAACTGTTGTTAGATGGTTTGCTTGGTATATACGTGTTATCAACAAGTACAATATATTTTTCACCACTTCTTATTTAAGATGTATATGAAAAATAGCATGTATTTAAGCAATTACATTCTAAAAAGCTATCTAATGTTCATTTGCTAAATTTATTTGCTAATCACCATAGTACTGAGGACAGTATAACAGGTCCAGTATAACATTTTTCTCCTGATAAATAAGCTACATTCAACCTATCTGCAGTCTCTGAAATGATTCCATTTAGTTTATTTCATTATTCATTCTTCTTACTCTTATGTTATGTGGAATCTTCCAGTATTATGAACGGGATCATAACATGAACTTAGAATGGGCCAATTATGATTATTAACTTAGAATGGGCCAATTATGATTATGAACTTAGAATGGTACAATTACAATATCTTTTTATGGCAAAATGTAAGTCAGTCCAGGCTGGCCAAATCCTGGATGTATGAGCTGAAATATCCCCCAACCCTTGTTGCCTTTGGTTAAGGGTTGTTCCACTCATTAAAAAATATAAAATTTTACATATTTTGCATTCAGTTCCTTTATTTAGCACTTAGCAGACATTCATATCCAGAGCGATTTAGATACTTATTAGTATCAGAGTGTATGCGCTGTAATTTTAACCCATGATCCCGGGGCTGCTAGCGCTGTACTCTTGACAGCATTTAAGCCATTTTCACTAAATATATGGAACTGTGGAATCATGAGGGAGATTTTTAATGACTTTATTATGTCTTTATTACTCTAATGTAGATGAAAATCAATTCACACTCTAGGTCCCGCTCATGCAGAACTCCAGATAATTTCAGTTTTTATTTTCACATTTCACCTGAAAGTTCAGTTGTCAAATGGTCCTCAGACATCACATATCAGAATGAAAGTCAGAGCAGCGGCCCATATGCTGCAGTACATATTTGAAAATGTGTGCCGTTATTACAGAAGATCTCAAACATAAAGACGAAATCTCTACAGCTCATGTATAATCCCTTTTTAAATGTTTTTCTTTCTTTTTTCCTTCAGTTCAAAAGTGCTGTTTATTCATTATAAAGACTCATTTTAAAGTTCTAATGCAAGTCTGTAGTTATGATATGTAGAATAAGCAATTCTTTAAGCTCTATTCTGCAGATCTTGGTTTAGTAAGATGTAATGATGAAATTCATGAACTACTTTAAGTTACCCACTGTGGCAACCACCTCTCTCGGGCCCTCCATTGAATTTTTCCAAAGAGTCTCTAAATGAATTCTATGAGTGCAAACTAATCTGCTTTAAGTGTGCAAATTCTGTAGAAAGTGGATGTATATCCTCCCTTGGGGTCTGTTGTTTAATTAAGCTTTTAGGTACCTAACTGTCTCTCTCTGTCTTTCTGTGTCTGTCCCTCTTTCTGTCTACCTCCCTGCAGTCTGCTCACAGTACTCGAGGGGTGTGTTTGCCATTTTTGGCCTGTACGACAAGCGCTCTGTTCACACGCTGACGTCTTTCTGCGGAGCGCTGCACATCTCTCTCATCACGCCCAGCTTCCCCATCGAGGGCGAGAGCCAGTTCGTCCTGCAGATGAGACCGTCCATGCGCGGGGCGCTGCTCAGCGTGCTCGACCACTACGACTGGAACCGCTTCGTCTTCCTGTACGACACTGATCGGGGTGAGACTCAGGCACACACATGTACGCACACACAACACAGGGAGGATTGCAGGGCAACCCGTAAGTTTGAAGTCAAGGGTCAGTGCTTCATAGAGAGAGGAAGCGCTTGCACGTCCGCCTTAAAACGGATCTGGAACGTTCATGAGGAAATAAAGATGCAGCTGCAACACATTATTAGATGCAATGAGGCTTTTTACTTTTTAATAACCAATATATTTTCTACCGAGTGCTACCGAAATTACCCGGTGTCTCCGCGTCTTTGAACTTTTGGAAATACCCGGCTTGGTTCTGACATGTTGCAGGGGTGTGTGTATGTAATATACTGTATGTAAGCAACCATCTCAATAACAGTACCAAACACCAGAACCAAATCAATGCCTTGAAACAAGTGTTTCCTATGATCTATAGGCCATGAACATTTATTAAACCTCCTGCATTTTATAGTGACTATAGCAACACTATGTGGTGTTGGTTTTTTATACTGAATGCTGCTCTAAAATTGAGATTTGTAACAGTTACAGTATGCAGTGGTTAAAAGACATGTGGATCTGAGTATAATAGACTCATTGCACGGTGGAGGACGTTAGGAGCGGTCTGGGGTGGAGTCTAATGTGTTCAGTGTCAGCAGCTTGACAGCCTTGGAATTATAGGCCTCTTCTCTTTGGGAAGTGTTGGTATTTCCTGCTGTTGTCATATTAGTTTGGATGGCTGCTGTGTTTTTGTTGTTTTTTTTCTGGAATGTGCCCAGGTCCTGATTGTTATGAATAATTCCCTCCACAAGAATCAGAGTCTTCTGTCCTTCCTCTCTATCAGCGTCTCCTCGCCCTTCCTCTTCCTCCCTAGTGTTCTAGACCAGCCCACCAGCAGGGGCCCCAGTGGGAGAGCCGGGGGCTTCTGTCACACACTTTCCCTTCCTGCAAGAGCCCTGTAGATGAACTACCAATACATCTTATTTTATCTTCCCATTATCTGAGAGTGTGTGTTTTGTGTGCACCTAAAATTTGACAACAGCTAAGTAACCCACAGTATCTAAAAAAAAACAGCTGGCTTCTTTCTTTCCAACCTAAATAACAAGTTTTGTTGATTTTTATAACACAAGTAGCAGATGCTGCATTTCAATATGTGCAGTGCCAGCTGAATTTTAAGAGCGAAGGCAAGAGTTCTATTTTAGTATATCAGTAGTGTAGTATCTGGGTAATTATGGTTATTGTTTTTTAAGTTAAATCATATTTAATCAGTTGTTTAAATGGCCTCATCACAGTGTCTTTAAAATGTTATGCGCTGATGTGTAGCATTTAGAATTTGTGTTTTGGATGGGAGAAATGTGTTGATTATTATTCCACTACGTTCTCATGCTCTTGGAGTTTCTGAATGGCTGTACGGTAACTGACGCACTACTTTTAGTGTCGGGGATTGGAATAACTCCATGGGCTTGTGCGGTGTGTATGAGGATGGTTTCCCTGAGGATGCTGTCATGGAGCAAACAGTGATTTCTACAGGATATAGTGCAGAGACCAACCGTGCTTCATAATTGTACTGCAGAAATAAATCTCAAATGTCTAAATGTCTTTTTTTTAGTGTTTTTCCGAGCCAGTGCTGGGGTTAGCGTGAGTCTCGGCACGTGCTGCTTGCACTGCAGACTGAGCAAAGCAGAGCAGGGTGGGGTTGGTCCAGACTCACCAGACTGTGAGGGATCTCAGAAGACATGAGCAGAGCACAAAGATTCATGATGAATGGCTCAGAGTGAGAGGCTGTTCCCTCTCTCACTCAATCTTTCCCTCTCTGTGACATTTCATTCCGTCTCTGTATCTCTTTCCCGCTGTCAACCTCTGCTCTTCCTCTTTCTCTCTCTCTTTTCATCTTCTTTTGCCGATACAAAGGAAACAACTCTGTGCAGTGCTGCCTCCCCCTGCTGGGCTGGATGGCAAATACAAAGTAGGGGTTGGAGAGGGGGTTTGTCAGGGAGATGCTCCTTTGCCAAGTATTATACTAATGTGAATTTTTGATGTATGCTTCTTTATACAAAACACACACACAAACACACACACATATATACACACACAGCTTCTGGCTACAGATTTATTAGACATTAATCAGTGCTGCATTCTCTGTTGGAGTGCTTGAATTATTAGTTGCAAGGGCTATGACTGGGAATTGGAAGTGAAGGCATTTCATATGATGACACAGTGCACAGAGCTGTTCCTACAGGTGTCTGCAGCTACTGGGACAACATAGAAGACTTTGTGTCCAGGCACGTTTTGAATATTACTAATGTACTGTATGTCTATGTGCACATGAGTGATATTTGTTAATGATTGATTGGTATTGACTGCAATGGTTTGCAGCCATAGCGGAAGAGTCCTAATATTTTATAATATGTTAATTCTAATGGAAATGTATGGAGTGACAAATCCCTGGAGCAGCATAACAGCAAGTGTTCACTTGTAAATATGTACACATCCTACCGACCAACTGCACAAACATACAAACCAAGAACGCCAGAAGGTTATCTGTCAGTCTGAGTGCTGAATTCTGAATGGTAGACCCCAGTGCATGCTGGGTCGTATGCTTCATCATGTGAGAATTTAGGCTAAGAATCTAGTAAGGCTAAATGGACCAGGCCCCCAAATGGCAAACTGCAGGGTTGCCAGATTACACATAGGTTAGTCCACTAATTAGGAGTAGTTGCCAAATCCTGATAGTGACCATAAGGGTCTGTTTTACAGTGACATCTGCTCATCTTGGAGTCAAGTGGCTTATGAAGGCTGTGGGTGTCTCTCTCGAGTAGCCAGATTAACATATCTAACATCATCCTGGTGTGATTGGAGCAAACAGCATGGCAGGCTGGAATTAGAGCTTTGCTAATGGAGCTCTCCTCTGAGCTGTCTTCAGAGCCTTGCTAGCACCTCTGGGGTGTGAGAACAGGCCACTCTTTCTGCCAGCCTGGCTTAGGATGCTCTTTCTGCCAACTTGGCTTTACAAAAGCGATAGTTGTGCAGCACCATTTGTTGTGAGAATGCCCAATTTCTAGATGGCAGGTAGAGGCAGCAAGAGGAGCAGCATCCGGCCCTTCGTTCCCTGTTCTGTTCTTCAGGAGCTGCTGTGGAAAAAGGCCCAAAACCATCCGAACTGTAACAAAGTGCACGGTGGCTGTGATGACTATTTTGTAGCGCAGTTGGAAGCAAAGTTGGCATGACAGCCCTCTCCCATCCTACAGGATACTCTGTCCTACAGGCCATCATGGAGAAAGCAGGCCAGAACAACTGGCAGGTGAGTGCCATCTGCGTGGAGAACTTCAACGATGCCAACTACCGACAGCTCCTAGAAGACCTGGACCGCAGGCAGGAGAAGTCGTTTGTGATAGATCTGGATCCAGAGAGGCTGTCCAACATGCTGGAGCAGGTACGTTTCATGTTATAACAGCAGAAGTCTCATTGTTCACGTTGCAAAGAATTCATGTAAAGACAATGTCTGACTGGAACCGGGGGCCAAAATAATAACGTTTGGATTGGTTTGGTCTGGGAGAATGACATTTACACAATGACTAAAACACAAGAGTCCCACAGCCTTTTGAAATTATTCCCTCATTGTCAAATGCCTTTGAGATAAGAACGATTTTATTTACTTAATACCCTTGCACTGGCAGCATATTATGAGCGCGCGCAGTCTACATGATGGCTGATAATTAAAAACAGCAGAGGTCCACATCCCTGCTGCTTGTCCTGTTCCTCTCAGATGCGGATTGAACATTGACAACTGTGTTTGTGCTACACATCTCCCTTATCACCCATGTCTTACCTCCACAGATTGTGAGTGTTGGCAAGCATGTCAAAGGCTACCATTACATCATGGCGAATTTGGTGAGCAAAACTGCCCTCATTGCACTACTGCCCATGGGCCTTGCCTCTTTTCAAGCCCCCATTTATCTTTTTCTCTTTTCTGCCCCTCCTTCCTTCTCATCTTCCTTCTCATCTTACTTGTCGTCGTCTCACTATCTTCCTCTCCTCTCACTTCTTCTCCTTTGCCTCCCTTGTTCCCTCCCTTCTCCCTTGTTGTTGTGGCTTTTTTTAATCCCCCCCCTTTTCTGTGCGAGGTACGTCAGTTGTGGAGTCTAATTTATATTCCCGGCTGCAGTGGCATAGAGAGAACTGGCTCTGTGCTTGTGCACAGGGCTCGTGGGGGCATGCAGGGGATGACTGTTTGCAGAATTACTCTTATCACAGCCCAGCTTTAATAATTCCTCTCTCTCTCTCTCCCTCTTGTTCACTCGTTACACCCCCCCCCCCCCCTCCCTCCACCCCAATCCACCCCCCTCCACGTACCCCCTCCTTTTTGCTCCAACAGGGCTTTAAAGACATCAATCTAGAGCGCTTCATGCATGGTGGGGCGAATGTGACGGGTTTTCAGCTGGTGGACTTCAGCCATCCCATGGTGATTAAACTCCTGCAGCGATGGAACAAACTGGACCAGCGCGAGTACCCTGGCTCCGATATCCCTCCCAAGGTGAACCACCCCCCCACCCCCCACCCCCCAGCTGACCACAGCCATGGCTCCTGTCTCCTTATGCTCTGGCTCACGCAAACCACACCATGCAGAGTCCGTTTTACAGATATGCTAACCGCAAGCATTCTATATCTGAACCTCTCAGATCATATCCACCACTTCATGATAGCAGTGCACTGTTGTGCAATTTCAGTAAGGCTTTAATCTCCAATGAACCCATATATTCTTCACTGTCACATTGGAATTATGCACACCTGAAGTCCCCTATGCCCTGTATGCTATGCGTCATAGATTCACTGTAAATGCTATAATAGTCATTTTTTTAATCTCGCTGATTTAGCCCATGTCTAACCTCTTCAGAGTGTGACAGTGAAAGGCAGTGTTGTATTTCTATCCTTTTTCACTGTGATTGCATGTTGTGGGGGGGGCACTGAGGATGCCCCTGTGCAGGGGGCTGTGGGGCTGGAAGGAAATCCCTTCAGGGACGCTGCTTTACTGGGCGACTGCTCCTCACCACACACCACTGGCTAAGGCTGGAACCTGTAACCTGTGTGCTCTGGAGAGTTTAGAGGCATTAAGAGCTCAGACAGGCAGTGGGGCAGCATGATGTGTGTGTGTGTGTAGGTGGATGGGTAGGAGGGAGGGTGTTCATGATGGAGGTGGGGCCACAGACACACACACACACACACACACACACACACACACATATTGACAAACAGACGCATGCATTGACAAGCGCGGGCAGACGTGTGGAGTGCACGCGCTCACTTTAAATGCAAGGTGCAGGGATGCTGCATCTCCACCTGCCTCGACTCTCTCCTGGCCAGTTCTCTCTTTGTTCTCTTTGTTCAAAGACTGCGCTCTGGCATTTGCATTGCTGAAAGTGAAAGACACTCGAAGCTCTCTTACCTGTTAATTAGGGCCCTTCTGCTGCCACGGCCATTCTCCAAGGCCCTAAAGTGCAGGCAGTTCTCTTCATCATGTGAATTGTCAGCAGGTGCGTTGGGGTCCAGTCCCCTTGTTGAAGAGCTTACACAAATTTGCCCCCCGTGTCCCAGGAGATGGTCAGTGGAGCACAAGGCTGTAGCAGGACTGATTAAACTGTTTAGCATCCACTCTTTAACCCCCTACCCTGGTACAAACGGTAGGCCACCATTTCCCATCACTGCCACACCAACACCCCTAATGAATCAGAGGCAGTGATGTAATAATTCTCCCCGTGGCCTAAGGGAGATAATGAACTCCTGCCATCTTTGATAATTAATACATGACTGCAACACTGTGGTGTTCTCTCTGTCTGTCAGTGAGTGTATATGTCTCTCTCGCCGTTCCTTCTTCTCTCTATCTCTCTCTCTCTCTCTCTCTCTCTCTCTCTCACACACACACACACACACACTCTCTGCATCCTCTCCTCATGGTGTTTTTGCCTTGAGGTCTCTCCATGGCTTTCATATTTTGTTGGTGATGGAAGAAAGAGTTGCTGCTTCTGCACCATCAATCCTTCGGTGGGAATCCAAACACCTTTTCTTAGAGCTCTCCTGTCAGCCTTCAAACAGAACAGGCTGGCAGGATGGTGGTCGCTGGGGCTGTAGAGAGCAGTGCAAAACAGCAGACACTGTGTTTTAATGGGATGTGGACAGATTCACACTGGGTTAAGTAACAGTAGCAGGTTTGAGTTCTCATGGATCATGGCTCATAGACAAAATATGCCAAATATATATATATATATTTAATATAATATATAATTTATATTATATAATATTTGCGTTTGCGCGCGCGTGTGTGTGTGAGAGAGAGACAGGGAGGGAGGGGGTGGTTGGGTGCTTGGGTTCATGTGTTCGTTAACAAAAAACTGTGAACAGTCTCTGGCTAAAACCGATGACACACAGCCACAGAGTGTTGAACTGACCGGCGTCACAGCACACGTCACACACTGAAA
Organism: Brachyhypopomus occidentalis; assembly: GCA_020368025.1. Taxonomy (NCBI): domain Eukaryota; kingdom Metazoa; phylum Chordata; class Actinopteri; order Gymnotiformes; family Hypopomidae; genus Brachyhypopomus; species Brachyhypopomus occidentalis. Next base: position 3,879,857 of record JAGXOD010000030.1, on the reverse strand, counting down.
TAGCACAAACACACAAACATCAGGGCCATTAAGTGTGAGACCTCTGAGGAAACAGGACCATTCTTAAGCGGAACGTTGTTAGCCAGCCAGACCTGTGCGTGCATGCTTGCGTGTGTGCGTGTGCATGACTCATTCTGTATTCTTTTATCACAGCATGGTCAGTTATCGGTGCAGTCAGGCCTGCTTCCCGCAAACAGTCGTCCCCCCCCAACCCCCTTCCGGAGGGTGAACAGGCAGTGCCTGTCAGGCAGTGTGTCAGAGCGCGGTGGTTTCACGTGCTCAGGCTGCTCCTAACGTGTGCAGTGACAAGCTTGTGTGAGTTGTGCTCTCCAGCGCCGCTGCTCACGCCTTTCCCGCGCTCGCGCTGATCTCTTTTCTTTGCATTTCAACCTCTCGCCCTACAGCAAAACCCTTCTTATCCCAGCAGCACTGCTAAACGTTGTGCTTCCTTGTGCTTCGAATGCGTTTTTTTGAGGGGATGAACTAGATAAACATGCATTCTCTCATTTAGACACCATATGACATTTAAGCCAATTGAAATTCTGTGATCCGCTCGGTTTGTTTCATATATCCATGGTAGCAGAACAATATTTGTGTGCATGAAAAGTTAAGTACATGGCTTGGGAGGAGGAGATAAAGGAACAAGGTAGGAAAAGTACTGCATTGGATGTTTGGTATTTCCACGACCTTTTCCTGACCTTCTCCCCCTGCAGTACACCTCCGCCCTGACGTACGACGGCGTGATGGTGATGGCGGATGCCTTCAGGAGCCTGCGTAGGCAGAAGGTGGACATCTCACGCAGGGGCAATGCAGGAGACTGCCTGGCCAACCCCGCAGCTCCCTGGAACCAGGGCATTGACATGGAGCGCACTCTCAAACAGGTTGGTGCCCCTGAGGGGGGGTGAAGACGAAGGTAAACGTGTACTGCACACACACGCAAAAACTCACAAAGCCCGACCAGAAAACGGTAAAAAAAATGGACCACGATGAGCAAAGGGTTCCAGAATGACGCTGTTGTGAGGAGATCGAGAGTAGACGTGAGAAATAGAGAGAGACAAAGAATGAAAGAGGCAGAGAGAAAGAGACAGAGAGAGAGAAGATGCATTAATCCTGAATGAGGAGAATGACTTAAGAGTGAGCAGGGGCAGCAAAGTAATGGGGTTGTGTAGAGAAGCAGTTGGATAAGCAGTAATTACATTGTTTATCGCTGCAATCCAGGTCCGGCTCCAAGGATTAACAGGAAATGTCCAATTCGACCACTACGGACGGAGAGTCAACTACACTATGGACGTGTTCGAGCTGAAAAACAACGGCCCTCGAAAAGTAATATTTCCAGCATGCCATTGTCCCATCTGTGATGTCATGGATCCGTCTCATCTTTTCGTTTTTAAATGATACATCGTGGCATCTTCATGAATGCTGGAATTCTTCATTTCACTGTTGCCACCTTCAAGGACACGTGACAGCACCAGTCAGATCATATAGCAAATGCACTTGTTCAGCTGCCCTCTGTTTGGTGTTTGTCTTTGATTGTGAGAAAGGTGTTTCTGTCTTGTTTTTGTCTTTATTCTGTCTTTTTTCATATGCTGAGTTTTGGTCTCATTCACTGTATGTTCTCTGTGTGTCTAATAGTCAATGGCCTGTTTCATACAGCTAGCAGGAAGGGTCCTGATGAGGCTGCCTTGCCTTTTGCCTGCGGGTTTTTCCTGACTGCCCTCTCTTGCTGCTGCAGGGGGGCAAGACTTGCACAGCATACATGACCATATTTTAATACACGAACACACTTTACACCATTTTAATGAGACTCATTAAAATGTTTTAAAGAATGTAATTCGGGATTTGCATAAAATTAATACTAAAATAAGCAACTTCCCCTCGTATCAGGTTAAATGGTGTGTGTCCCTCTCACCCAATAGTTTTTTCTGAATATCAAGAAATAATATATGAGTTTACTAATGAGTATGCCATCACCTTTCAATTTCAATTAACATATCAACCACACCAAAGTCATGCTATGAATCTGGATCCAATATTTGTATTCAAAACAATAAGATGAAATAAAAAAAAAAACTGGTCTCACAACAGCAAGCAAAACCTGGGCTTATGTAGGAGGTGCCGCCAAGGTTCCTGTCACACATCTCTCTTCTACAGTCCTGCAGAGGCCCCGTGCGGGGCGTGCTGCTCTGTGGAGTGTGGCGGCTCCCGGCTGCTACTGAGCAGCGTGTCTGGGGAAGAGTGATAGAGGGAGGCGGGGCAGGAAGGCCAGGAGTGCAGCGCTCCCCTGTGGCCCGCGGGGACCATCCATCAGCCGGCCGGGCTGGCGTGGGCGCCTGGCTGCAGACGCGCCGCGCAGGGTCTGGCGTGAACGCAGAAGCTGCCTCCTCCACGGCTCAGCCAATCACTCAGCAGCATATCACACACGCCGTCGCTGAGGTCTCTCAGACCAGAACCCGCTGCGTCGTCCTCTGTGGCCGCCCTGTTATCATTCGCGCTGCATTCGGTGATGCCGGCTCACGGTGTTAGGTCACCTGGTCGTGTTTGACGTGTCTTGCTGATTAGCAAGATACACGCACATTTACACACACAGACACACGCGGGTACACATGTACTCGTCCAAACATGCACGGAAATAAACACAGGCGTGGTTTCTAACTGTTTGAACATCTCGTCCTTAGATTGGCTACTGGAATGATGCCGATAAGTTGGTTCTGATCCAAGATCAAGCCTTGCTTACAAATGAAACGTCCGGAATGGAGAACAGGACTGTGGTCGTGACAACAATCATGGTGAGTGGTGCAAAGATTTTCTCGCTTTCTTAGACAAATGATATCCGCAGTAATAGCACACAGTAACATTTGTCGGCCACAAAATGAATAAATAACAAAAATGAATAAATAAATAACAAAATGAAACTGCTATGTTTGTCTCTCATCCAAATGCTTCCACCTAATGAGGTGTCCCCACTCATTTGAATGAAATTGACATTAAAGATGGCCACAGCGCCTCACACACTTGCATTTCCGATAAGCAGTTTGTGTCTGGTGTCTCCTAGACTGGATGCAAAGTTCACATAAGTCACGATCCTGCTGTGTTGTTGCTCACGAGCGCGAGGTCTCTGTGTGTGTGACTCGTCAGTCATATCACTGTCTGGACAGATTGCCAGAGTTTATGTCTGCATTTGCCGAATGGCGTTCCTCTGGAGTGCTGCGCTGCGTGATCTTGGTCACGGCCTCTGCAGGAATGTCTGTGTCATCTGCCTCTCTCATATACTGTTTGTTGGAAGGTCTCATGGCTGCCCTACATGATGCCAGGGATGCAGTGCTGTGTTTTGACTTGTTTGCCTTCGTTCCGTCTCCTGCAACTGTCACGTTCCTTTGAAAAACTCTCATTTCACTGAAGATGCTAGACAGAACACTGCATGAAACGTAACACGCCTTAGCATTAGCCTCTCTGCACTGCGTTCTTACCGCACACCAAACACATGACTGATTGGTGCATATAGTGCACTTCTGTTTTCTAGTGTCTAAAAAGGTGTGGATGTTGATGCGGGTTTGGGTAATGGAGAAGGCGTGAGGAGAGTTACACCTGAAGCAAATGCTCCTCTTTTCAGCCCCTGCTGAGGAATCCTCTTTTAAGAAACTGAGCAGCAGACGGACTCTGCACAGCTGAAATGAAGCCCTTATTAAGGCACGGACAGACACAGACCGCTCTAAGCTGAAAGCAATAAGAGTGAGCCATGGACAGACACTTCCTGAGCCAAAATGAACTCCGTGAGAGAGAGAGAGAGTGAGCCATGGATAAACACAGGCAAAGACAAAGACAAGGCTTCATTAAGGACCCAAACAATGGAGCATGACTGCAAGGACTATGATCACATTCATTAGAAAAACATGCGTTGGATGAATCCACAGAAGGTTTCATTTAGAAGTAAATTAGTAGGTTGGAAGGCATTGAATTGTAAATACATGACAAGGGTGTGGGTCTCATAGCATGCAGGGTTGGGGTTTGTTTGCTTTTCAAAGTGAAACGCTGAACACTATATGTGCTTATTATTATTATGTATATTTATATGCATTCATTAGGAATTTTTCAGATACCAATGACGTTCGGTAGGACTTCTTACTATTCTCTGATGCTTGCTGCTTGGTATTTCTGTGGTAGCTTTTAAGGTTAGAGCTTGTGTGTGTGGTTTTGTGTGGCTTTTCTTGGGATGTAATTTTGCATGACTGAGTATCCTGCACTAAAGCATGTCTTAGGGCGTTAGATAGCCTGTGCTTGGTAGCACCATGTATGGCTTATGATAAATTGCCTGCCTTTTCTTTTACCTATAAAACGTTATCCAAGAACAATATTTTATTGCTCTTGTAAAAATGTGTGGATAGGAAGCAAAAGCTGCATTTTTACACATAAAAAAAACTCAAGCTGAAATGACTCCCCAGTTGGGCATTAATGAAAAGTGCTCTGTTTGCTGGGGGTGAACACCTGATTGGCCCTCCTGGGCTGTATGCTTTTCATGGTAGCAGGCTATCCATATGGCTTAGAGCGAACCTCTGAGAAGTAAGACAGGTTCTGCAGGATGTGTATGGAAATGTGCTTCCCTCTCTTGGCAATTATTTTGGTTATTGGACAAATGTACTAGATTCATGTTTGTTATTATCGTGGAATTATAGTAATGTAAAGTAATGGCATTGTTGTCACTAGTATTTATTTCTTTTTGTATAACTGCAATTTGTTTTTGTTTATTTTTTCTTCATACTTTCTACATTTGTATTTCACTGATAATATTAACCATAATTTCTGTGTTGTGATTACACAGTTATCACACTATTATATCAGATTGGGAAAAGTTAGATAACCAATGCTACATAACCACACTTCAAAATAAAGTTTCATCTCAAATGATACGTTTCAATCAGCTTTGCTTTGAGTTTGTTTGGTTATGTCCTGTTTGTATTTGTTTTGTATGTGTACAACTACTCAGCTGCACACACACACCTACACACACACACACAGACACACACACATTCATGTGTGCTCTCACTCTCTCTCACACAAGCAAAATACAATCATAAGCTAATCTGCTACAAATTTACAACTAGCAACAACACACTGTATTAGTATTATTAATGGTACCACTGGTAATGGTGACATTGAGTAATTAGCAACCATATACTCAGTTATGTTTAATTTTATTGATAATGTTTATTCATTCATTTTATGATCTCATTTATGTGTTGCATACTTGCATAAGATTTTTTGTTACGTTTTTTTTTACTTTTAATGTGATCTGATTACTTACTGGTGTACATCTAAATCTGAATGGAAATTCCAGAGTACCATAGCAGTTCTGTGATTAAATTATGTCAGGACCAATAGCAGCACAGTAAACAAGCAACCTATAACTGTGAAGCAAATGTTTCTTGTCCTTTGCTATATTTTCACTATTTTTACTCTTCCTTCAACAATCAAAACTGTATTTCTGTATGTTTTGTTGTTGTTTTTAATGTATTTAAAAAATTTTTTTTTGCTTTGTTTGTTTATGCATTTGTGATTGAGTGTTGGTGTGTGAGTGTTTGTGTGAGTGTTAGTGTGAGTGTTAGTGTTTGTGTGAGTGTTAGTGTGAGTGTTTGTGTGAATGTTTGTGTGAGTGTTTGTGTGAGTGTTTGTGTGAGTGTTTGTGTGAATGTTTGTGTGAGTGTTTTTGTAAGTGTTTGTGTGAGTGTTTGTGTGAATGTTTGTGTGTTTGTGTGAGTGTGTGTGTGTTTGTGTGAGTGTTTGTGTGAGTGTTTGTGTGAGTGTTAGTGTGAGTGTGTGTGTGTGTGTGTGTGTTTGTGTGAGTGTTTGTGTGAGTGTTTGTGTGAGTGTGTGTGTGTGTGTTTGTGTGAGTGTTTGTGTGAGTGTTTGTGTATGTACATGTGTGTAGGCACAGGGCTGTTTTGTATTCAAATAAACAGTGCAGCTTTCCTGTTTTTGTTTTTCGGGTTGTTTGTTTTCTGGAGAAGTAAAAGGCTGAAACAACTGTACAGAATTCTGTGAATTGGCCGCTTGACTGGGCTCACTGGAGGTCTTGACTAGTTGCCAGTTTGAACCTCTTGTGTGGTTTGCTCCTTCCAGGAAGGACCTTATGTGATGCTGAAGAAAAACTGGGAGATGTACGAGGGTAATGACAGGTATGAGGGATACTGCGTGGATCTGGCATCTGAGATCGCCAAACACATTGGCATCAAATACAAGATCTCGATTGTGCCAGATGGGAAGTATGGAGCCCGGGACGCAGAGACCAAGATCTGGAACGGGATGGTTGGGGAGCTGGTGTACGGGGTAAGAGATCTTCCAACCTATCAGCTGTTTAGCTTCTGTTTAGATCTGCAGATGAAAGGGTATTAGAAAGGGTATTAGGGTATTAGAACTGCAGATGAAGGGATATCAGAACTGCAGAAGAAAGGATGTTGGAATAGAATTCTTCTTGGGAATCTCTCCACTGGGGGAGGGAAGTCAGGTTTATTTGTATGACACTTTTCATGAACAGTTGCATTTCAAAATGCTCTAAACAAACATAAATATAAGATAGAACTAAAATAATAAAGCCACCTAAAGCTGTTTAATCACTCATTTGAAAAAATATGGTTGTATGTTTGTTACACTTTAAATATCAAGGATTTCTCTCCTGATCTGGTGGCCGGATGTTCAGGAGATTTGCATATGTTGTAGGCCAGATCTTTGGTCATGATCCTGCACTGGACTGTGTCTAATGTCTAATATGTAACAGATACAGCATGGAGTATAGTACTTGAATGTTACCTAACGGACTAATCGATAGGACAAATGAGTGAGAAGAAAGAAAGAGAGAGAGAGAGCAGGAATGAGGATGAGAGAGAACAGGAGTGAGGGTGGAGAGAGTGAGAGAGAGAGCTGGAGTGATGATAAGAGGGTGAGAGAGAGCAGGAGTGAGGATAAGAGAGAGCAGGAGTGATGATGAGGGTGAGAGAGAGAGCAGGAGTGATGAGAGTGAGAGAGAGAGCAGGAGTGATGATAACAGAGTGAGCAGGAGTGAGGATGGAGAGAGTGAGCAGGAGTGAGGATGAGAGAGTGTGCTAGACCCAGAGATCTCTCCACATCCCTTTGAATGGTTATGTCCTCTCACAGCAAAAAAAATCATCTTTTCTCTTAACACTATGTGAGCATAGCCCAGAATTCCCTAAGTCTTATCTTGACAAAATGTTATTGTCTAAACTGTCCAAATGTGGCTACATGCTAGAAGACACTAGAAACAACCCCCAACATAGAATCACAGTCACAGGAACTCACACCTGCCGAATAGCTCGGTGATTTACAGACCTTAATAACAGCTGGACATTTGTAGTGGGGCAGAGGTCAGCGTGGTTATTGAGATGTGATGACCTCTATCTCTGAGAGTACACATACGTGTCTAGTAATAGCAGTAGAGCAACCTCCCCCAGACGTACGGCAAGAATTCACAGTGGACAGTTCGGGCTCTGCTATTCTGAATGCTCTGCATACTGCATGTTCTTTCTGTTCAAAGGCAGTCAATGCCTGTGTAACTTGGTGTGAAAAGCTGAGTAAAAGACCCCAGACAGTTCAATAACGTTCCACTTATAAGGGGTAAAAAGGCTATGGAATAGCCATTCTTTGTGGACAGACTTGGTGTGGATTTGAGAAGGCTCTGTCAGCAGTTTCCTTACCAAACCCCACTAAAAGTTGGGGATGGGGGGGATCAACCTTTGGCAATTCAATGTATTTTGATGCATGCACATGAACTATACAGCTATGCACACGTTGCAGATTTATGCTGAGGCATGCAAAATATACACTGCTTTTGGTATTTCCTCAACAAAGTGCCAGCCTATTATGATACACTTTAATTTCTTCTTTGGATTAGATTTTAGCCCTTCACAGTCCTGGCGAGGTCGAGCGTGTTGCTAAGTCAACAGCAATAATCGAGTGTGTGGATTTACCATGAAGCCATACAATGCTGCCAGACCTTAACATCTGCATCCAATTTTTCTGTCTTATTTCTCCGACTTGATTGGTTCATCGGGCTCCCACAAATTGCAACTGTGCAGAATTAAGCCCCTGGGATTACCTTCTCAGTTTTTCCAGCACTAACATGCAAAGCCTTGTCCAATTAGAGAAATTGTAAAATGTGATGTGAGAGAAGGGGTGGAAATGGATGGTTCTTCGTTGCTCTTCAGTTGTCAGAGTTTTGTTCAGCAATGTGAGATGCTGTGCAATTTCTCACTCAGACAGGTTGAACCGTGCTATTCTTATCATCTTCAAATGTGGATTTAGCAGTACCACTTGCTGTGGTGGCTACAAAGCAAGATTTCTTGTTTTTTTAATTAAAGGAAACATGTCGTGTTTCTCTCTGCCAAAGTACAAATGAATCTCTCCCTCCGGTTTCAGAAAGCGGAAATCGCTGTGGCCCCACTGACAATCACGCTGGTCCGGGAGGAGGTCATAGACTTCTCCAAGCCCTTCATGAGCTTGGGCATCTCCATCATGATTAAGAAGCCTCAGAAGTCCAAGCCGGGCGTGTTCTCCTTCCTGGACCCGCTGGCCTACGAGATCTGGATGTGCATCGTGTTCGCCTACATCGGCGTGAGCGTGGTGCTCTTCCTGGTCAGCCGCTTCAGCCCGTACGAGTGGCACACCGAGGAGCCCATGGAGGGCGCCGACGGTCTGCCCACCGACCAGCCCCCCAACGAGTTCGGCATCTTCAACAGTCTCTGGTTCTCCCTGGGCGCCTTCATGCAGCAGGGCTGCGACTTCACGCCCAGGTGAGCAGCTCCCACCTCTGCCCCACCTACCGTTTAAAATCGCTCACTTTTGCACTTTCTAATGCCCTGGGAGGGCAGCTTTCTTTAGGGGATTACTTATTGAAGAGGAGGGTGGAATTAGTCTCTTAACCTCAGGTTACCTCATGAAAAGGTTTCAGGAGCATTGATATGCTAATTCCAGACACCTGAAATAGACATGCAGCACCATAGTTACCATAGTGACAAAGAGTGTCCAAACAACTTGCCTGAAAAGTGCATGTAATTTGCAACAGATGGAACAAGGGGTGAGAGATGTGTAATCAGTATTCTGCAAAGGACTAACCTTAATGTAAATGACTTTTTCATTGTGTCTGGTCTGCTGCTTTACGTGTGGGCCTGACGCAGGGTGGATGAGTGCTACTGTAATTCCTCACCATATGTTTCGCTCTCTTATCACGACAGAATGACATTGTCATATCTCTTTACTGTGTATCAGCGGTCAGTTCCTTTGTAAATCAGTGCATCTCTACACCTACACAATGCATTATCCTTGTGCCATTTCGGCCAGCTAAGTGGCGTGTCTCACCTGTGCCGGAGGGCCATAGGTGGTGAGTGGAGTGTCATCGTTGCTCTGCTTTTTGATGAATTTCGCTCTCTGTGAACCCAGTGGGGTTTTATCAGTAAACGATCATGCATGTCATTGCCCATTGCTGTTCACTTTCTGCCTTCAGCCATTTGTCCTGAAAACAAACTCATGAGGTCCACCTGAAACATCCCCATTACACAGAGAGCTCATACTGTACTCGTCCTTGTGGTGTAGACGTTGTACTCATCCTTGTGGCGTAGACCTGCTTGCTTTATCTTATTTGTCTTCATTTGCCCGCTGGGTTGACCTTAGGCTCTGTGTGGCTATCTGTGCTGTCTGCCCTCTCTCTCTCTCTGCCCTTCTATCTCTTTCACTCTCTCTCTCTGCCCCTTTCTCTCTCTCTTCCTCCCTCTTTCTCTCTCTCTTCCTCCTCCTCTCTCTCTCCTTCTCCGCCTTCTAATGCCTACATGAACATAGCTAGAGTTTTGTAAGGCATGTTATCAATAGAGGAGGAAAAACAAAAAACAGACTCTATTTTTCAGCCCCCCCCCCCCTCGTGCCAGATAAGAAATCACTCACATGAGAAGGGGAACAAAGGAGCAATAAAAAGAGCAACACGTGACAGAAGACAGCAGGTACTTAGACTGGCATCAGAACCATAGAGTCCAGCCGTCCGGCTCTATAGTCTGCTGCCTGCAGCACTATAGCAGACCCTATGGTTTTGATCTGAAATTAAGAAGCTCATTTAGGACTTCATTTAGGACTTATAAGATGCCCATGTCTTTCATCATTCCAGTATAGGATGCGGGGAATGGACAGGACAGGAGATTGTGTACAGAGTGAGGCAGAGAAAAAAAAAGAAATGCATCACCATTTTACCTGCTGTTCATTTCCTCCTGGCATTATGGCTTCCTCTGCCCGGTGCAAATGTTATATGTTTAGTGATCTCTGTAAAGCTAATGCATTTACATTGTAATATATGGCAGGACGTACCATACGTATCATTTAGAGAGGGTAATTTTAAAGAGATTTTACACAAGGAACTTCTCTTAATGATTACATACATGTGAAGCAGGAACTTAAAAAAGACTGTAGACTTGAACTTACCTTCATGGTCTGCTGGTGTTATTTATCATTGGATGGATGACATGAAATGGGATTGTGCTCGTTTGAACTTGTGTGTAAGTAGCGTGGCCCTTAATTCCGTTCCATCTCATATTAATCATTTCCATCCTTAGTTATCCTGTTCTCTCCCGACTGTGACATGGCGATGGTTATCACAGCAGGAAAACACCTGTCCAAAACAAGATGAATGATGATAAAGGATGCTATGATATGAAAATTGTTGAGGCCAGCATCTGTAATGGGTTTGGACAGGGCTATAACTCTTGTCTGGATTCCTGTGGTGGGTTTTTCTGGTTATTCTTTTGGTTTTTTCTTTTGGCTCAGCTGTCTGACAAGTGTCATTAGCAGACTGGTAGAGCGCGTCCCTGGACCTCTGGACGGCTAGGGTCTGGTGGGAGTGCTCTTCAACTCTTCCAGGAAGCATAATGCACATGAGCAGCAGACGTTATCAGGCATCCACAGATTGCAAGCCCAGCCCCACGTCGCTAGGACCTACCCAGTGGGACAGGTGGTTCAAAACAGGTCTGCTGCAGAAGGCCCAGCACTGCGTCGGGTTATGCTAATCCTGCACGCAGGATTTGTGTGCTAAGCACTTTGTTGTTTCAGCTTTCCTGTATAAAGCCTCTTGATAAGCCATTTCTGTCACGTATGTCATTTTCATCCATTCCCTGCAGTCTCCATGCTTCTGTGAAGCAAGTCCTTGAAATGCTGTGATTGCCTTAAATCCTACATATTTTCTGCAAGTGTGTGTGTGTGTGTGTGTGTGTGTAGAGGTAGAGGTATGTGTGCAAAAATGTCTGAGCGCACATTTGAACAAGGTAGTGGATGTTGGTAGTGAGAAGCATGATGTTGGTAAACTGCATACATAGGCCTGGAAGCTCAAATGGTCCTGCGGAGTATCTTAGATGTTCCCAGGACTGCATGTGAATGTTCTTCCTAGGATCTGCTGGAGCCATTCTCCCAGTTTGGAGGTTAGTAGCTTCAGCAAGGAAGAAGACATTTCTGCTTGGAGAGTTGCTCTTCATTGCAACAGCAAAGCCTTAACATGGCTCATGCACAGAAACCAAGCAGGAAGAAAACTAAACTAAACTAAATGGGAAAATGAGGGTTAATTAACAAGGAAATACAGTAGATAGCTGAAAAACTTAAACTTAAATCTTAATTAAAAACCAAAGGCTGAACTAGATAGAAGCTAATACACGCATATTTGATACAACTCAATAAACATTTAAAACAAATGAATGTGCAGAGAGGCACACGGCATTATGGGAGTCCTCACTGTCCCCTTTTCTGCTCTCCCTGACATGCTCAAGCCTGAAGCCTGGACGGTAGATGGCACAATAAGTTTAGATATACGTGTGTGTGTGTGTGTGTGTGTGTGTGTGTGTGTGTGTGTTTATATGTGAATAAGGTGATGGATGCATTTGCTATTTATCAATGAATATATTAAACGTATATCTAAATCTATCTATCTATCTATCTATCTATCTATCTATCTATCTATCTATACATACATATTGCTCTTATATACATATGCTTCTTTGTTTGTTTCCTTTCCAATTCAGTACTTCCTATTTTCATCTGTAGATCTCCTCATCACCCCTTACACATTTCCTGCACAGCATGATAAACTTCTCTCTCTACATTTCTCTCTTTCTCTCTTTCTCTTTCTCTCTGTCAGTCTCTCCTTCTCTTTTTTCCCTTTCATATATTTTTTTGTGTTTTGGGGTCGATCTTGCCTGGGTAATTGCCTCCATTCAGTAGCCTCCTTTATTCTGGATGGGTGGGAGATTATTGCAGGAGGCGGAGATCAGGGTTGTGATGCTAGTGAGAGGATGTGAGTCACTCGGCAGGAGGAGGGGTGGAGGGTGGGTGGAGCTCGCGCTACAGCTGAGGCCTTTCCCCTCCTGATTGGGACTCAAGTCTGCATCTTTAAATCATTCATACATAAAAATAAATAAATAAAAAACATAATTCTATAACTGACCTGGCACTGCTTACTTAACTAGAAAATGTCCAGGTGTTGCCAAATGGGTTGATGCTCCATTCTGACTACGGCAGGGACTCATAATTGCTTGCTGTTCAATCAGGAAATGGGAGCACTTTTTCCCCCTCAACCTGCCGGCAAAATTAGAGATCAGTAATGCGGAGGGTGATGGTGAACGGCTCTGGACTCATGCATGGAGAAATTGATTTGCAGGTATTAAATCTTAATCAGGCCAGTAGAGAACAAGCCATGAATAAATAAAGCACTGGGGGCTTACTGGGGCTTCAGGCAGTGACCTTTTCATTTATCTACAGTGTTTCAAGGTCCCTTCCCCCTCCCCCCACCACTACTCCACCATAACACTCACCTCCTCTCCTCTCAGTGGACTGGTTCTTGCCCTTGACTAAAAAACCTTTTTGGTAGACAATGTCCACTGTGAGCTTTTGTTCAGTTCTAGAGCTGTATGAGCCCAGTAGGCAGTGTTTCTTGTTCAGAATTTAAAATATATTTTGTATCTCTCTCTCGCTCTCTCTCTCTCTGCCTCTCTTAGTCTATCTCTCTCTCTCTTAGTCTATCTCTCTCTCTCTGTCTGTGTGTGTGTTCTCAGTGGAACACATAAACTGACTTTTTGATGTCTAATGGCTCCACTGAACACAGAGTGTAGACACATGAGACAAGTGCATGATGTCCTGACTCCAGTGACAAACACAACGCATTTCACTGTCAATAATTTACTTATCGTGTGCTGCTAATGACACTGCCTTGATAAAGAGCTACTCTGATATATGCACTGGTGACAGGTGTGTGTGTGTGTTTGTGTGTGTGTGCGTGCATGTGCGTGTGTCTGTGTGTGTGACAGTCAGACTCTCATCACTGTGCTATGATCAGAACGGCTGTATTACAAGCAATGACATGGGAGGGACCAGAGATAACGCCTATTTGTCATGGATCATATGTCCTCGTGAATGATCCCGCACGCCAGGCGGTGGAGCAGCACGTGGCCACGTCGCCGGTGTCGTGGCCGCTCAGTTGAGGCTTTTATTAAATTGACTTTGTCTTATGGAGTCACATCGATTAGCCACGGTTACTGTGATTTCAGACGCCTCTGTCCCTTGGACGTCACCAGCGCAGGCGTTGTGTCTGCATGCTGTGTGGAGCTTAGCAGAGGACGATCACTCCCCGGTGCATTCGACCGCTACAGCTGGGGTTTCGTAAGACCATAGTTACAAACCCATCTCCAAGTGTGTAAGTGCGCTAGAGATGTAGGAGGTTGACTTTCATGCTCTTTAAGCAGCCAGTCTCTCTCCATTTCAACACTATTAGCTTGGGTTTGGTTCACATTTGCTGCACTCCGATATAGAAATGCAAGGATCCCGTGAATGAGAAAAGAAAGGCGTAACATTCACAACATCCTTCTCATCAGTCTCATGAAACAATTTGCATAATCAGTGTAGGGTGTAAATTTAAGCGGTGCTGGTTTTTCTCACTCCACCCCCACGGAGACACTCGTCAGTGACGTGCCTTCCACGGCTGCCAATCTGTCACCCTCTCAGAGGAGAAGAAAGAAGCCCTTGAACTAGCCTCTGCATCCCCAGCCACAAGCTCTCACCCAGAGCTTCCAGGCAGGGTGCTAGTGCGCGTGACCTCTGACCTTCTGAGGCCTGCCCAGCGTGAGGTGGAACTCATACTAAGCTTGAGGTGAATCTGACTACCACAGGGATGCCGCTCAACACTGGGGAGTGTCACTCGTGCCATTTTGCTCTGGTGGTCCACTGCATGTTTCATGCTGAGTCAATTGCCCACACTGAGGTGATAAGCCTTGGCCTCATTACGCTTGATTATGGATCTGTCCAAAGCCATTAATCACTGCTTTACACACCGCTCTAAGCGATGGTGCTCTTCTCCACCTCTTCTCTGCACATCCCCCACTTCTGCTGACCTCCATCCTCCTCCCTCTCCGTCACATGACCCCCCACCCCCCCCGGCGCAGGTCTCTGTCTGGTCGCATCGTGGGAGGCGTTTGGTGGTTCTTCACCCTCATCATCATCTCCTCCTACACGGCCAACCTGGCTGCCTTCCTCACTGTGGAGAGGATGGTGTCGCCCATCGAGAGCGCTGAAGACCTGGCAAAGCAAACAGACATAGCGTATGGCACTCTAGACTCCGGCTCCACCAAGGAATTTTTTTGGGTGAGTAGACCAGACCGAGGAGATGAATTGAGCTGCCACAATTTACATATTTATGTGCAGTTTAATTAAGGCATTTAAAAGAAATGCTTATGTAAACTAAGCAGCTGAAAGAAACGCATGACATTTATTCGTCTGACTTACGAATGCCTAGACCCTGGTAGAAACTGTGTGCGCTCGCTTAATTTATGCATCGCTAGCACAACCTAACAGAGCCCGGACTGTGCATCTGTGCACTTTAATGTCACTCTCGTCCCGCCTCCCAGAGGTCAAAGATTGCTGTGTATGAGAAAATGTGGGGTTACATGAGGTCAGCCGAGCCCACAGTGTTCACTAAGACCACAGCGGAGGGCGTGGCTCGGGTGAGGAAGTCCAAGGGCAAGTACGCCTTCCTGCTGGAGTCCACCATGAACGAGTACACGGAGCAGCGCAAGCCCTGCGACACCATGAAGGTCGGAGGCAACCTGGACTCCAAAGGCTACGGAGTGGCTACGCCCAAGGGCTCACAGTTAAGGTGGGTGGAGTAGTATAACAATATGTCACGTGTTGTTATGGTATTCCACCTTCCCTGGCTTGCCTGTCTTCACTTTTCTCTCTCTCTCTCTCTCCTCTCTGTCTTTCTCTCTATCTCTCTCTCTCTTTTCCCACTCTCCTGTCTTGTTCTCTTGCATTTGTGAATGTTATTATGCGGAGGGGAGACACTGTTGCAGTCGGGCTTTATGATTTTGTTTGACACTGTATGATTATGGGACGTTTCATTCGATTAGCGGAGTTGCATGGGGATGTCATTGACTCTGAGATGAAAATGTGCAAATGTTTTAAAACGTGTGGATAATGGTTTGGTTTGAATGAGGAGCCCAGTGAAACCCCCAGCCCTGCCTGAGTCTGCCCTGGTCTCGTACCTGCTGTAGAATTTACAGACTGGAAGGACGGCCTTAAAAAATTTATTAAAAACAGTGTGTGTGTGTGTGTGTGTGTGTTTGAGAGAGAGAGAGAGAGCGAGAGAGAGAGAGAAAGAGAGGGAGACACAGAGATTAAACCACCTTTTAGAATGACAGTAAATTGAAGGAAATCGTATCCTACAAACCCTCATACCATTCAGTCTGTAAACTCCACTAGTTCAGTCTACAAACCCCACCAAGTTTGGTCTATTAAGAAAGAAAAAAACCCAAGAGGAAACCCAAGAAGACTCACTTGCAGATGATGGCATCTTCCTGTACTGGAGCCACCATGGTCTGTGTCCCTCCAGCCCGCCTGAGTGCGGAGCACTGTGGGCCCTGGTGGAGTGTGGGCGAGCTCAGGGCAGGGCTGGGGAGTTCCCTCCGCTCTGTGTCCGCCTGCCGTCTTTAATGCTCTGCTGTCTGTTCTCACCCCTCAGCTCAGATGGGCCTTACTGCATTCTTTTCCTGTCTGTCCACCTGTGTTCTGTGTGTATATCAGTGTTGCATTTAGGATAGGCACTCTGGATAAA
The DNA here is from genome assembly GCA_020368025.1 of Brachyhypopomus occidentalis. Lineage (NCBI taxonomy): Eukaryota > Metazoa > Chordata > Actinopteri > Gymnotiformes > Hypopomidae > Brachyhypopomus > Brachyhypopomus occidentalis. Next base: position 3,863,725 of record JAGXOD010000030.1, on the reverse strand, counting down.
CCTCACCTGAAAATCGCATTTATTATTCAAACAGTCATAATAGATCGTAATTGATGATCATTCACATTTTGTGAGCACTTATTTGTCATCCTTCAGTGAATGGGAATATACAAGGAGAGAATCCCCTTGGTCTTTAAAGGCATTAATGTATTGTTAGCCAGCGTGTGTTGAGGAGAGTAGCTATTGGAAAATGAGTGTGGCTTGAGGATAAAAGATTTGAGAGTCAAGGACCAACCTTATTCAGCACTTTTCAAGATGCTCGCTGTTCATTTAAGCTATTTGGAAATATCTCTGGGGGGACAGAAACAGGTGTTCAATACAGTGAAGGTCCTCTGTGTATCTCAAAGCAATATTGACTAGAGTCAGACTGGAGTAATGAGGAAGCATGAGAGAGAGAGAAAGAGAGAGATGGGGGTGAGACAGGGAGGGGAGACAGCAGAGAGGGTGAGACAGCAGAGAGGATGCGACAGGGAGGGGAAAGCACAGAGGGTGAGACAGGGAGGAGAGAAAGCACAGAGGGTGAGACAGGGAGGAGAGAAAGCAGAGAGGGTGAGACAGGGAGGGGACAGAACAAAGAGGGTGAGACTGAAAGGGGAGAGAAAAGAGAGGGTGAGACAACAGAGAGGGTGAGACAGCAGAGAGGGTGGGCAGGGAGGGTGAGACAGCAGAGAGGGTGAGACAGGGAGGGGAGAGAACAGAGAGGATGTGTACAGGGAGGAAGTACAGATGCTATAGATTTTCAGTTCCTTAATAAGAGGATGTTTGTTGTTTTTGTTAAATGCAAATTACATCAGAACATGGAAACAGGTAAAGAGAGGTTTGTCCAGTGTGTTCATGTGTTTGTGTGGGGGAGGGGGCAGAGGGCACTAAAAAATAGATCTTTCCACACCATCTTTTTTTTCTGTAATTGATATATTTATCTATTTCCTTACTTCGTCTGACTGGGTGCTGCTTACTCTGACAAACTATGTTTTATCGTTTCAAGAAGTGCAGTTAACCTGGCAGTTTTAAAACTGAATGAACAAGGCCTGTTGGACAAATTGAAAAACAAGTGGTGGTACGACAAAGGCGAGTGTGGCAGCGGCGGAGGTGGTGAGAAGGTTAGCCACTATGTCCACCAGTGCGGGTAACCCACAATCCTCTGTAACGGGTGCATCTGCCGGGGCCACACCGCGCAAACCTGACCGCTGCTCCAGCCCCATTTAGGCCGAGGACAGCAGTTACTGTCAGAGCACAAATATTCGCTTTCTGTCAGACGCCGAGTCCCGCTCTGATGCGGCGCAGCCACCGTTAGGACGGAGGCACTGAGACGTCGCACTGCGCTTCCCTTCCTCTTTAGCACTTTAAAAAAAAGTGTCGTCTTTTTGTCATTCCTGTTCTCCCCAGGGAGAGACATCTGCCTCTGTAAGGATGAAAACTCCAGGACGGATTCACTGGCTTTTAAAGAAAGCTTCGGCAGATACAGTATAATGGTGTTTTTAATACGAGGGTGCAGGAACCTTCTGGAAGCAGTTCCCCTATAAAAGCTTACATCTATTATCGATACCACTGCAGTATTTAGCAGTTTCCAAGGGAAGTTTTTTTTTTAAATGTTAATTTTAAAGAAAGTTTCTCTCCCTGTTGGAATGATCTACCAAAAGCAGGATACAGTGCTTTTCCTGGTGTTGGCCAATAGTTGTGCACTAACAGTAACTGTCTCAGTTACTTGCTGTAAATGAGTGCCGTGGCAGTATGTGCCCGTTGCCCAAAGCGATGGAGCAGGCTCCCATTTATGTGTCTGTAGCTCCGCCCCCCAGGTCCTAAAGCCTTCAGCTCCAGGAGCGTAGAGACATGTACTCCAGTGGGAGTCTGCCCTCTGTCACTTTGCCAGTGCTACTGCTGTGTCAGCTATTATAACTGAATAACATAAAATAACATGTCCTATGATGTTATTTATGTTATTTCCCCTACGTGGTTGAAGAACGCCCGTAAACCTTGCCGTTTTGAAACTGAGTGAATCAGGCATCTTAGACAAGCTGAAAAACAAATGGTGGTACGATAAGGGCGAGTGTGGACCCAAGGACTCGGGAAGCAAGGTCAGTCTTCACAAGTCTGGGACCATCACTGTTGTCGAATGCTCACACAGACATAGTGACTGCCTGTGTGTCAGAGGGAGAGTGAGAAACAGGGACCAGAAAACAGACCTTAAAAAGTCATGCATTTAGATGCTGCATGCACGTTCTAAAAGAGGAGATCTTACTATATACGTAATCAGTTATGTAAAAAAAAAAAAAAAAAAACATTCATTGCTTGGTATATGTGCTAAGCTTCAAGCAACACCATAGTTTCTGCATGCCCCTACTCAATCTTCTTCACAGAGATTGATGCATGTTTTACTATTTATCACAACCTAGAATAAGACATGCTTGCAACTAATACATTACCTAAGAGAGCTAATTAATTGACCTTGCTGCTTAGTTTAAGCATAGTACTTAGATGTAACTACTGAGTTTTGGTTAGAATACATCAGTTTTTTTGCATGACAGACCGACTACTGTGAGCCTGATTTCTTTGGATCCCTCAGTGAGGAAAGCGTGAGCTAACAAGTGGTTCATAAGGCTCTGTGAAGAAAAGCTGTGTCTGATCTCTTTAAGAGAACTCACAGTGTATGACTATAAACCTAGAAATAACAGGGATAATTAATTCTAGAGTGTAACAAAAAAAACTGTTGCCATTATTGTAATTGTGTAGTAATTATTCTGTGTTTGCTGTCAAAAGACTGATGCCTGGTTTGAAAAAAATCGCATTTAACATCCAGTAATGAAAGGACAGTAAGATCTGAATTTGGAGGGTAGTCTGGAAAACAATGTTACCCACAAGGATGTTAATTAATTTACTTCAAGGGTAAGAGAGAATGTGTATGTGTGTTTGTGTGTGTGTACGTGTGTGTGTTTGTGTGTGAGATGTAGTAAGTAATGTAGTAATGCAGAGTTATAGGTCTGTATAGTTGTGGTCTGGATATTTCTGTGCGATTAATTTTTACTCCGTCCATCTAACTGTGTCTTTCCCCGTCCTCCTGCCCCCAGGACAAGAGTTCGCAAGCCCTAAGCCTCAGTAATGTGGCTGGGGTCTTCTACATCCTGGTCGGGGGCCTGGGCCTGGCCATGCTGGTGGCCCTCATCGAATTCTGCTACAAGTCCCGAAACGAAGCCAAGCGAATGAAGGTGGAAGCGGCTGAAAGCCACCCCCCCTCTCCCCTCCCCACCAATCCCAGCCCTGCTCCTCTGCACAGCCCCCTCCCAACCCCAGCGCCCAGCCCCGCCCACAGCACTCAGAGTTTAGCCACATATAGAGAGGGTTACAACGTCTACGGGACAGAAGGCATAGAGATGTAGGCGCTCAGACGTAGGTGTCCTCCTGTAGTAAGTGGAGCTCCTCTGTGCTGCCGCAGTGGCTTGCTGTGTTGAGCGTGTGAACCCGTGGTAAAGCTGCTCATGTGTGTGATGTCTTCGTTTTTGTTCCCTCCCGCGCCGTGTGCTCCAAGCGGAGACTTCTGCATTTGCTCATTTGTCTACACGCTAAACACCCTAAGCTCTTGCATCGCATAGATTGTAATCACAAACTATGTCTTTTGAAAATCACATTGCTCAGACAATTCACTGCAGTCAGAGCAAACTGCAGAATTAGATAAAGAATGCAGGTTTACACATAAGATGTCTTAGTATAAGCAAGATTTTATAAAAATGCACAATCACATCTGCGATCCATAATCTTTTTTTGCTAACACTTCAATAACACACATTAGCAATTCTCATTACTACACACTCTGTAGAAATGCAGGACTTTGCCAGATGCATTTGAAATGCTTCATCGCTGAAGTGTGTTTTAATCTGGTGTTTTGTCTGTGCTTGCTGTGTTCATTCAAATAATGGTGATCTTAAGATGCTGTTTCCTCTCAGTCTGTGGGCCTCACTCATTTCTTCCTCTCTCTCTCTCTCTCTCTCTCTCTCTCTCTCTCACTCTTTTCCCTCTCACTCATTTATCTGTCTCTGTCTCTCTTTCACTCTCCCTCTCTCCCTCCTTCTATCACTCCACCCTCCCCTTGCCTTTTTTTCCCTCTTGTCATGTCCACTCTGTATCCAGCTGACCTTCACTGAAGCCATGCGGAACAAGGCTCGTCTGTCAATCACGGGGAGCGTGGGCGAGAATGGGCGTGTCCTCACCCCTGACTGCCCCAAGGCTGTACATTCAGGCCCCTCCCTGCGACAGAGCTCTGGACTGGCTTTGGTATCATCCGACTTGCCATGAAAACCAAAAACCTTCAAGTGCCTTAATTCCACGTAACATTGAACAGCATAACAACCTACCTAGAGCAGCAGCAACCTTACAGAGCTGAGCCATCACCCCAACCAGTTTTTAGAAAGCAGACACAGAACCTTTTGGCCACTCAATATACCGGAATAAAACTGGCAAAGACGTTATAGATCATCTGTGTGGGCCACAATGAGATATTGATCACAGAATTCAGTGCTGGAAAACTGTGAAGAACTGGCATTCAGGGTTTTGCCCAGTGGAAGAAGCAGAACAGTGAGGATGTGGAGGGGGAGAGACGACCACAGAACTTAAAAGGTGGTGCAAACGTGCAAACCAGGCCATGGACCTCTCCAGCCTGAAGCACTGAGGCGTAAAGCTTGACTGATAGTTAAAATGGGCATTCTCATGTACAAGGTGGTTTCAGATGTAACATGAATAATAATCAAACAGTATTAATTATGAATATTCACTAAAAAAAACTGTGAAGAAGAGTAAATGTATATTCTCTGAAATCGTAACTAAAGAAATTATTTACATTGCTCTGTAAATATAAATAAAGACTGTAAAACTCGCTTGCTTTTTAAACAAATGTAAATAGCTGATTCTGTAGTGGATAAAAGTACAATTCTCTTTTTTAACCATTTAGAAAATAATTCATTGCAATAATGGATAGAAAATTGTGAAGAAATAAAATGGTTTATTTATATAGACATACAGTATATGAAGCTCCAAAACTGAATCCAACGGGCATGTTATCAACTGCAGTGAAAATGCTCTCAGCTGAATCGTGGGGAGGGGCTGTTTGATGGGATATCTAAATAGAAAGCCCGCCCCAGTGCCATGCCCTGCATACTCACTGTGCTCTTGTAGACCATGGAACTTTCTAGACTGTTTTATTTTCCTCAGAAACAAACTTTATTTTTTTTATTTATGCAGTCAAATGATTCATACAAGAAAATTGTTTGTCTAAATTTTCAGTAGTTTAATTTTTTTTACTGTCTGCCCATTAATTTTAGAGCAGCCATGTGTTTATGAATAAAAAAAAACAAGAATATATATATATAGGTGGCAGGCATTCTTATGTTAAACATAATACAAGAAAAAGTTTTCATTGTTACTAAGAAACAAAAAAAGAGGCAAACGTATAGAAAAGACGTCTGACACTCTGAAGACACTGTATTGTTGAGAGCCATGGTCAGAGCCTCACTTTGGCCCTTTCTGCAAAACACTGTGTAACCTCATGCTGGCCTTGAGCATGTTCTCCTCCAGAATCTGTAGCAATGGAGCAATGGTCTCCAGCCAGAGCAATTAGTCTGTCCACAGAAGGCCCAGAATTATAATGGACATGCAGACATAAAGGAACCATCACTTGGCTTCAGGGCACTACAGTGGGACACTGCTCTGTTTCAACTATTGCCCAAGCCTCTTGTACGAAGGCATTTTACCTTACAAAGTGCAATTTCTGCTCTGTTTCATGTTCTTATGTTCCCATGTCCTCTCTGCGTAGTTGTTTTTGTGTCTTTCTTGCTCTCTTACTGTCTTACTTTGAGAGACTCGCATACATAGTGGTTGGAAAAGTAAAGTCCTTCATGTGAAATAATTTCCTCCAAAAACTGAAATGTGGACGTTAAATCATTTGAAGTATCAAAAGTTAAACATGTTTGTATTCTACACCTCATATTATTCAAAAACTAGATTTTCAGGATCCACAAACAACAATATTGTATTTACAGACAGTCCAAACATTTCCTCTCTGGAAAAAAAAGTATTAAGCATACACAAAAGTAAGTTTATGTTTGACTGTGTGTTGGGCATAATTAGGTTATTTTCTAAAATGTAACTGTGTGAGCTGGAATAAGTGCAGTTATTTTTCTTTCAATTGTAGAGGTAGAAATTAAACTTACCATAAAACACGTTAGCAAGTGAAGTACAGAACCTTAACAAAGCTACCTACAAGCAGTGGTGAAATACATGTATTCTTATTTTCTACCACTGCACAGACACATCAGTACAGTGGCCCTGACACAGTGAGGATTGTGTTACATTTCAAGGGCCATGACCTTTGCTCTGTAGCTCTGTAAAACTCTAATGAAACTGGTGTCTTGCATTGGTTTAAATTGTAAATATTTATTTTGATCTTCATTTTTTTTTAGTAAAATACAAATGCCAAATATTTATTCTATGTGTCTTTATTGTGGATTTAATTGGGTTGGTCTATTGTAAATTACTATGCGAGTGAAGCTGAGTAACTAAAGCATGTAGATCTGTAGTGTATACGTCCTGGCCATTACAGGTGGATGACCTAATACAAAAAAGAAGCAGGTACAATGCTTTCATAACTGTACACTCATTTCTGCAGTCTATTCAACATAGACAAGTATCCAGCAGAGCAGTGATGGACTTTCCGACAGGGAGTCCACACTTTCTATTTAGACCGAGGCTCCAAATAATAGTGTTTGCACTTTAACAACAATGGCAGTCATCTATATTTATCCAGAAACTGTTCATCAAAAGGATCTGAGCCACAAGACTGCTAAATAACAGCTTAGCTGACGTAAGGCAGTTTTGCTGAGAGGAGTACATAAACTAATGGCTAATGAACGGGCTGAGAGCAACACCCTCCAATCAAGAGTGGCTTTGTACTTAAATGGGGGGAGAGGCCTTAAGACTGAGGCTGACTTCTCTCTAGGCTGGGCTTCCTCAGCCTGGGCTATGATCAGTCGTTTTTGTACAGTCCCCAAGCGTCTGCACTGTTTCCTCTGCCAAGTGGAATACAAACAAGGACAGTCACAGGAGGATGAGTCACGTTGTGAAGAAGGTTATGTTCACTGGGTGACTTCCTCTATAATAACCATCTGTACTAATTGCAAGACATTTAAACAGCCTTCTATCACTCATTTTTTTTCTCTCCCAGTTCTGTTGCGTAACCCACGCATGCCTGTAAGTTTCCTTTCGAAAGCTCCCGTTCTAAATGCCATGACTGCCTGAATATGTCAGTGTACATGTGTTTTAGGGTTAGAGCTACTGCATTTTTGTCTCCCAGTTTGATATTGATAACACGCAATCCGAAAGTGTCCTAAACGACAGGTTAATTTTTTCTTGTAAACACAGCAAGAGTACCTTATTTTAGAACAGCTTAGATTCAATGTGTACACACCAAAAATATCATAAGTAATTCCTAAGAAGACATAAGACCAGCATGATCATATCCGCAACACTGGAGCCTACCAAAGTCAACCTGAACACCCTCACTTCCCAGCAGCCTCTGGGCTCCTTCTGGACTCATTTCTGATGTGGCTGTGTACCACGGCTTTATGGATCGCACCAGAGCGCTTATCTTGCCCCGCCTACAGCAGCTACAGTGGAGCTTCATGCATACACGGCATACTAATTTCCTATTAATGAATATGTAGATTTCTAGCCTTCTCATTATTGCTGCTCATGAAAGCTCTCCTGCAGAGAGGAAAGCCAGCAAAGCATGGTTAAACAGGACTTCCAGTACAGGGAAGTGTTTAGTGCTATTCCCAGGACTGTCATGATGCAATTACATGAAAGGTCTATATAGAAAATCACAAGTAAACTTTGGATAAGAAGATAATTATTTAAGTTTGAAATTATTGAAGAAATGCATTAATTTCAAGATCTCAAATGCAAGTCATACTGGTGTACCTTTGTTGATCTTACTTTTAATAGCTGTGTTAGCGAGTGTCACATGATCTGAACAGATGGTCATATGTGACCAGGCTGCAGGAATTGGAGGTAGAGAAACAATGACCCCAGCAAGGAGTTCAAATGATGAAAGTTCTTCTTCCTTTTGTAAAGACACCTTGGTGAAAGGTAAAGGCTGAGGGCGGTGGAAATGCAAATAACCACAGCAGAGCAGGAGAGTTTGGAAAGTGCAGGATAAGATGCCCTCGTCCTCCAACAGATGTTAATACACACGTCAAAACAGATAGAGCAGAACTAATGACCTTCACAGGAAATGAGCTGGAGGACCTTCCTTAAAACCTGCAGCTTCTCTGTGTGCAAATCAAACCTTCAGTACTCTGTTTGTTGTGGACATTGTATTTTAGTTTCCCGGGTACGTTTGGTTTGTTTTATCTGGACATTGATTTTGGCATGAATTTGAGGATGGCATGAATTTGGCATGAACTCATAGAGGAGTTGAGGTCTGTGGGAAGTGCAAGTGAACGAGCCTGTACTTCACTTTAGCCTCAGGAGATGAACACGCCTCCCGTGGCAGGAGGAGCTTGTGCAGGTGCCATTCAGACCCCGATTAGCAGGCTGTTGTCATTTGATCATTTCATCCAGGTCGCATTCAGTTTTGATTTTTTCGTGTGCAACTAATATTTTGTTAATCAGGCGATGGCCCTGTGGCTACTGTAAGTCATTTCTTCTGGGTTATTGTCATGCTATAAGCAGTCCTAATGCTTCCTGACATCCCTGTCAGGAGATGTTTGGACATTATGCTAAGCATTGTCATTGGCCCCTGCCACAGGAACGTCCGTGTGTTAAAAGCAGGGCCGTGCATGTGACAGGCTGTGACTGTGACCGTCAGGGGCCGTTAGTGGCACTCTGTCTTGACTGGAGACTTGAGTGAATGGACCAGCACATTCATATCGAACCGAAACATTTATGAAGTTGTAGAACGATTTGACAGTACATACATTGCTGTCTCAAAATCATTTTTAGACTGAGGACTGATGAACAATGCAAATAAGGATAATGTATTCTTATTCTTTTTTTCTACATACTGAATTTGTCAATTTAAGTGCAAGGCTGCATCAAAGACTCCATGAGAGTTCAGAACTATTCCATGGACAATGCTGCCCCCTTGTGTGGGAAATTGGTGGTAGTTTAACTGGTTCAAGCACACATCAGGCTGGTATGATCTATTCTGTGTGTGCTCTATCCATTGTTTTCCATGTGCACAGCCTGTTGAACCTTAGAGCATTGTAGTGCATACAAAGTTTCACCAAACTTCATTAGGTTTATCTTGCTAGTAGTAGGTACCTTGTCTTCAGAACTGCATTAATTCTTTGTATAGATATAAAACATTCCTCTGAGATTTGCAGAGTTGCTGCAGATTTGTTGGTAGCACATCCACGATGTGGATCTCCTCTTCCACCACATCCCAAAAGTGCTCTATTGGATTGAGATTGGGTGACTGTGGAGGCCATTTGAGCACAGAAAACCCACTGTTGTGTTCAAGAAACTAGTTTCAGATTATTTGGGCTTTGTGACATGGCATGATATCCTGCTGGAAGAAGCCATCAGAAGATAGTTATACGGTGGTCAGGACCTGGACATGTTCAGTAACAAGACTCAGGCTGTGACATTTAAGTGATGCCCAGTTGGTATTAAGAGGACCAAAGTCTGCCCATATATCCCCCACACCCTCACCCCACCTGCACCAGCCTGAACTGTTGGAGGATTCATGCTTTTATCTTCATGCCAAATTCTGAACCTGCCATCCCAATATCACAGCAGAAATCAATATTCATCAGACCAGGCAACATTCCAATATTCTGTTGTCCAAGTTTGGTGAACCAGTGCAAATTGTAGCCTCCGTTGCCTGTTCTTAACGGACAGGAGTGGCGCCCGGCGTGGTCTTCTGCTGCATCAAGGTTCAACGGGTTGTGTGTTCAGAGATGCTCCTCTGCATGCCACAGTTGTAACACGGGGTTGTTTGAGTCATGGTTCCCTTTCTATCAGCTCGAAACAGTTCAAATCTGGTCATTTTCATTTGATCTCTGGCATCAGCAAGGCATTTTTGCCCACAGGATTATGTGTGTGTGTGTGTTATCCTCATTCATGACTAGTTTCCCTGCTGTTTCTGCCCCATGTTGCTGTTTGCTTTTGAATGTAACTGCAACTCTCTGAACCACAGTCAGAGTGACACATTCAGAAGTGTTACTTTTAGTGACTGTCATTAGTCAAAGAAAGAAATGTAAAAAAGTCAATATTTTTACTTTTATTACACTGAGCTTTGATACGATTTTAAAAAGCACCCCTTTCACAGAGCAAATAATTCAATTCATTTGACATAAGCTTCTGTTCACTAGAAATGTTTCTATATTGATCTAATAAGAGAGAGAAACAAAGAGGAGACAGAAAGAGAGAGAGAGGGAGGAGAAAGAGAGAGAGCATAAAACAGAAGCAGTTAGATCATGGATTAAGCCATGCAATTGATACGATTTTTATCATATTAAAAATCTCTTAAATTCAACTAAGTTCAACTCTTAAGCAATATATACAGCAAGTGCCTCTACCTCCTCTACATTGGTGCCATTAACACATTTGAAGCTTTAAAGTTGTTCAGTATTTATCACAGTTTAGTGCAGCTTAAGATCAAAGACCACCACAGATTTCACTGAAATCTGAAACAAAGATGAAAAGCATAGACGTTCATTTACATTACTTAACTGCACTGCACTGAAATGAACTGAGTGACACTGACAAACCTCCATTAGAGAAGAACAATGTATGGTGAATTAAAAACAATGGGGGGATCAGCAAAAAAATAAGTCACCATGCAAACCCTGTGACCGTCCAGAGATTTAAAGGGTCTAGAGAAATAAAGATCAGCATAAGTGCATTAGGGTAACTGTCTGTACACATGGGGTAAGAAGACAGTACTCTCATTTGTCAGTTGTCTCACTTGTGAAATCTTAGCAGCTCAATTACAAAACAAAGCAAATTAAATTGAATAGCAATATAGCTTCCTAGGTTTATAGTTCAAAGCTCATTACTGACTAAACAAGACCAAGTTCTTTGCAAAAGAAAAATGTTGACTGTTCCAAACTTATTGCTTTGGCAGCGAGAATTAATTAATAAAAAAATGTAATTAAATAACATTCAATGAATACATCATCACCAAAAATACAATCATGAATTGATGACATTCACAAAATGTTCACATTTTCTATAACAATTTTGACAAGTAAATATATTTAGAACCTATAGCTCTTTGAAACAAGTAAATGTTTTCTGGTTCATGTTTGACAGAAAATGTCAATTTCATATGCTGATGACTTTTGAGTGAATGGTTGCATTATAAATGGCTAAAATTACATTTCTATTCCATTTTACTGAAATATACAGGTTTGGTTCTCAAATCGCACACATCGTATTAATCTTGTAAATGTTCTATGTCCTTGAAATGTCATTGCTACAGTATGTGCACATAAAAAAGACCAATCAGCTCTAAATACATTTACTATAAATGCAAGCAGTTCCTGTTGGCTGTGTAAACGCCACTACCATACAATACATTTTGGCCTATTGTATATGAATGAACAGCTCCACCTACTGGTAGATAGGGAGCTCTGTCACATACAAGCAATACTAAATATCTCAAATTACAGTCAGTGTCAATGGCGCAGTGGTATCATGCACTCTTACAATCCCCATCGTCTTCAGTGGTGCTGGTGATCTGAGCTCATGACCCATCTGGGCAGGTGTGTGACAAGGGCTGTTTAGGCATGAGTACTGGCTCATGTGTGTGTGTATGTGTGTGTGTGTGTGTGTGTGTGCGCCCATGTGTGAGTGTATGATTGGCCAGGTTGGCAGTGATGACAAGAAGCAAAGACAGAAGCTTATAGGAAGGGTGACATGAGGTGTTGGGGTTCAGGGGTCAGATAAGGAGCTACAGGTTGGTCAAGCTCAAGAGGTCAGGACAGGAGCTACAGATTGACCAGGTGAAGGTCAGAGGCAGTGAAATGAGGACACAGTGCCATGTCGAGATTCTTAAGCTGCTTCAGCACTCGCTTGTGGAATTTGGTACGCACGCGATTAAACTCCATGATGTCAGATGGGTCTTCCTCAACCCAGAACCTGTGGAACTCCTGCATCAGATAACCTACCAAAAACAAGAGCATCTTAATTAGACAATGTGGCCAATCAAAGAAATTATGTAATTACAGATGGAAAACAGTAACTAAAGCAGTCGCTAAAATGAATCTGGGCATGCATCACAAAGTAGAAGAAGAAAAGAACAGTTTCTGGGCTCGGGGCAGAGTAGATGTTCACACGTACAGAAGGTCTGCTGGAAGTGCACCAGGCTGGGCATTTCTGGCGCCACGTTGTACAGGTGGGTCTTAAGGGCGCCGCTCACCAGCAGAGAGTAGGCCAGGTCCGTGATGTTGATGCCAACGATGGCGAAGGAATACCTGCATCACCGACAACCCGGGATCAGTGCCTCTGGGCACAGTGCAGAATAAAGACCACCATATTCTGTTTCCTAGGGCAGTGAGCTGTGTCTGTTTTGGATGTAGGTAAATGAACAACTGAAATGACCACATGGTGAGTGTGAGGGCGTTTGTCCATTTGTGTGCTGTACCCTGTTTATTACTGAAGCTGCTGTGTGTATGCAGGTGTGTGTGTGTGTGTGTGTGTGTGTCTTTATGGATGTTTGCTGCACAGTCTCCATGGTGCACATCTGAGTTAATGCATGCTGAAAGCCGATGACACGCTCGGCTGGTAGCGCCCTGTTTTATTTCCTCCACACAAAAGCCTGGAGACAGACTGCAGTCTGGACAGGCTCCCCCAAACCACACAGCCACTAATGGGCACTGTCCAAACGGCAGGCATTTCAGGACTGTAACACAGGCATACCTATGGGTCTGTGTTACTGAACAGACAGGGAAGGGAGCGACGTCTGTCCTTTATGTCTTTTTAACGGAGCCTCGGCACTCACCCAATGGCTTTGTCGAATTTCTTCTTTTCCCACTCAGCTTTGCTCATCTTACTGTGAGGGTAGACAGTGTTTAAAGAGAACTTACTGCCATATCGTTCAAGAACCTTTTTAGGCACTGGACATAATTAATTTAAAACAGTTATTGAAGTAATGTGACACGGGCATAGCACACGAGTGAGGCAGGAGAAAAGGGCAGGCATTCACAGTTACTAACCAACGTTACAATGGCGCATAATGCCTTGAGTTTAGAGTGTGAGGTGAGGTTGGAGATTAAGAGATAAGGGGAGGGGGGAGAAATACAACAATTAGATTAATGTAAAATTATAAAATGGAGTTCTTACTGGGAGAGAAAAGATGGAGTACCTGGCTTCCTCTTTGGAAATGTTCCTGCCCATGACAAAGTGATGATAAACAAGAAAGAAAAAGGAATGTGTTGGTGTGTGGTGAGAGAGCATGCTAAATGTGTGACAGACATCAGCTCTCAGCCGCAGACAGCCACTGCTGTAGACACAATGCAACAAGTGCAGACGAAACGGCGGAGACAAAAGCAGGTGAGGGACACGGACTCTGAAGGAAAATGCCATATTTGGACATACGGTATGCTAAAAGACCCGAATTCATCTTTCAAACATGTTGCTGCATATCTACAAAGTGAACAGCTATTTGTTGTCTGTGAACAGCTTGGTTGTAGACATTAAATTGTTTATGGTTTTCACAGGAGATTAATTGGCTTTTAAAACCATTAAACAACATCCAAGCAAGTTTTTATTAGACCATGTGCTGAAAAAAAGAGCAAGTAATAAAGTGAAGACCAAAGATGTGTGTGTGCAGCAGCAGAGGAGGCGTTGGGTGCCCAGTGTGTCCGACCTGAGTTTGGACTGCAGAGAGTCGTGGAGCATCTGGAGAGCAGTGGCTGTGTCGTGCTCTGCAAAATACCTATTACATCAAAGAAAAGAGAAACGACCTCCGGTTAAGAAACACTACAAATGTAAAAAAAAAAATAATAATAGTAATCTACCCTATCTACACTGCAAAAATTCCACATATGCTGACATTTAAGAAAATGCTGTGTCCAGTATACTCAGTCACCTCATTACGTTTTCTCACAGCCAGTAGTTAAACAGATTAAAAATAAAACAAGAAGCTGTACAAGTTTTTATTGAAAAGTAAGCGTCCACCTACAGCCTGACAGTGCCAACACTGCTTAGCAATCTCCTCTTAGAACAGATGTGCTCAGTTACAACTAGCCCTCTTTCTATCAGGTTTAATAAGACTTACAGTTGCACAAACTGCAGTTTTTTTTACTCATTTTGAGGCAGCTAATGCCATAGAAATGTCCATAGCACACTGAGATAAATGACCTTTTGACCCCATTACTCCTTCTCCCTTCCCAAGCGTCTGACACTCACAGCAAGTTGTGCAAGCCCAGCAGACCCATGCCCCGAAAGTCCGTTTTGGGATCACTGCCTTGAAAACCAATTTCACACCATTGCTTAGAGATGCGCCCAGTAAGGGGAGATTCAGGACGGAGGGCCTTCCATAACTAGACAAGAAACACACATACACACCAACACTCAATTTTGGGTGCAGGGGGGATGTAAAGTGAGAAGACAATCTGCGAGTGTGGATACCTTCAAAAGCATCTCCTCATGCTCCAGATTCTCACAGTCATACGGCTCCCTCCGCAACTTCTCCACCTCCAGCACCAAGTTCCGATAACCCACGATCTGGAAGAGGCAAGCCTGGAGCGAGATGCTAAGTCTGTGGGGGAAGCGAGTTATGTCAGGATGGTTGGGAGCAGGATTATTCGCACTCTAGGTGGTTCACTCACTATTTGGAGATGTCATATCAGACAGCAGGCAATCATGGATGAGCTATGATGATGATTATCTGAAAGGTTAAAGATGTTCTTGCCATAAATGACTCTTAAATTGTCCCGTGATGTTCAGTGCTCTTACTGTGGATTTGTGTCTGGGTTGATTTTTTTTAGTGCCATGATGTCATCTATGGTCTTTTCAACAGCGTCTGGATGAACACTGACCGCAGACTGAAGAAGCTGTTCGGCAGAGGTGGTCAAGAGATGAATTGAATATACTCCCAAACCAAGGAAATCCAAGGTGAACAAATGCTTATGATTTGAACCAGTTATATAAAAACTATATTGTATTAGTGCATGTTCCTTGAAAAAGACACTTTCATAAGATAAAATATGAGCTACCATAACCTTTCCTCACTCACCTCATTTTTAGAACATTTGAGAGAGGATTCTGCAAAAAAAGCCATAATCAGACACAGTTAGCCATTATATACCTTTACCAGTTTACCATGGCGACTATTTCTATAGTTACTGATTTGTTGTCTACCGATCTTGAGGGTCCGGCGAGCCCCGGGCTTGTTGTTGTAACAAATCCGTTGCAGCTCACATCGTCCTGTCACCTTCCTCACAACAAACTTTAGGCCTCGCCACAGACACGTACAGTACAGGAACACCAGGAACTGGGTCAACACCCTGGGACACAGAAGAGAGAGAATGAGAATTATGAAAAACCCACTCAGAAGAAAAGGGAGACTAGCAGGAGTATTCTCTCCTAGAACAGAGTGTACTCACATTAGGATAAATGAGTGCTGTTTTGAAGCCTTTATTCTTCCTGAATAGTAACTGAACAACACCATTATAGCACTGTGTGCTCTGGTAGCACTACCGGGGTTGGTTGAGGATAAGAACAAGATGAAACAAGAAATGTTTTTCTTCTTCTCTCTTCTAGAGAAAGGCTCTCAATATAAAAGAAACAAGCCCAACTGGGACACAGAGGCAAGTGGGTCATGGGCTGGCCAAACCAATTATGACATTTTGTGATAACTCTCATAAGTGCCACCAAAATTGGGTCACTGCACTGCAAAGCAATTTGCATTAAGATGCATTATACTAGATCATCAATGTATTACTTTGGTAAAACTTCTTAAGGTATATGTCTTCCATCCATCCATCCATCTGTCTCTGATCTAAAAGTTTATTCTAGACTTTTGATTGAGTCTCACTGGTAATAGGAGTTGTGTTGAAAATTATTGCTCATAGAACCAATATGCCTCACCTTTGACAGACAAAAACCCTGAGTACAGTGAAGACAGAGTGGTTATGTTATAAAACCTGATTTATGGACAGTGAGTGTGCAGTTTCATCTTGCGATATTATTATTATTGTAGTTCAAACAGAATTCTGGACATGAAGCAGACAGCAGATGTCTGCTATAAAAGATATTCCACAAACACCCTGAGGACTGTTGCTTTGGTCTGGCTTTTTAAACATGCGTTAATTAGAACTTCATATTTAGCCACTTTTACTGGAGGGTAGATAACAAATAATAGAACAAATAATAGGAACTTCAGTACAGGGATTGGCATTAACAACTCTTGACATCTGAGCAACACACTGCATAGTACTGCCCTCAACATTTGAGTTGCTGGTGTTTTTATACTTGCATGTATTAGAATACATCCAGCTTATACAGGCTACAGTGGTCTACAGTTTTTAGTATGACCTCCGCTTACACTTGAGCATTAGCAGGAAAAGACTAGATCTAAAGAACTCTGGGGAGGGCCAAAAGAAGCCCAATATAATTTACCAGAAGAAGCCATTTTGTTCAGAAAAATGTGGCCTTTTTATTGTGCACATATTTCTTATATTTTCTCTGTGTGAGTATATATATATATATATATATATATATATATATATATATATATATATATATATATATATATATATATAGAGAGAGAGAGAGAGAGAGAGAGAGAGAGAGAGAGAGAGAGAGAGAGAGAGAGAGAGGTGGCGGATGGATGGATGTGTGTGTGTGTGTACAGTTGACCATTGAAAATACGTCTTACAATAGCCTAAATATCCATGAAATTGCTTTGACGGAAACCCTTGTCTCACCTTAGAAAATGCTTCATCGCGGTTGGTTATTGTCCCAGAATCACATTCGCTGCTGGTCCGTCACCTGCGCAACAGATCAGACCTCTCTAATTCAGACTATAACACAACGTTTACCATCGGTTCAGATTTGCCTTGTTATTTACACACCCTTATAACGCGTCACGACTATTGCCCAACATTAAGCCCTTTGAGGGTATGACTAGCTGGATTAAGATGTTCTCATTCGCAACCACTGTTTATCGCCTCATTCGAGATGGTGTGACATATCCCTTGTAAATATTCAGTAGCTTGTTTTTATATTTCATTCGTCGTTTATGTTACGTAGCTTCTGTCATGCAGGGCAATCACAGTGGATACGGAATACTTAATAGTATTACTGCCGACGACGCTCACTATCGCGCAGTGTCATATCAATATCCATTGTGTGTTTTTTTAAAACTAAACGCCACATAAAAAGGCCTTGCAAACACCAACCAAATGCACAAAGAAAATGAAACGCAGGAAAGGTACATACGCTTTTAAGATGTCGCGTCGATTGTAAATATGCCGTTATTCTCCGTCTCTAGATGGAAGGTACCTGTTCTTCCTCCATGATGTGCAGGTCGATGAGGCGGTGGGGGGGGCAGTTCAGTAGTATCGCAATGCAGCGCTGCTGTGCCGCACGGCGGTGAACTAATGTATTGCCGCCGTGGTCGAGACATCGCATCTGCCGTCTACCAAGGCCACATCCGAACATCCTGCAATGTTTTACTAAAATTTAAAGGTTTCACCTCATGAATTCTTGTAAATTCAGTCCTTGTCCCGACGCTGTTGAGTCAGAAGCATCACTTGTGATGATACCTGATGGGTTTTCCCCGATGAGCAGGAATAAATTCATATTCACATTCAGATTACATAACGTAGCCTATTTAATGAGTATTGCTACTTTAGATAATGGGTTTATATTCGATCTTCGGTTAATCCTGTAACTTAAGCTTTTGTACTGTATTCATATTAAAGAATGAAACATGATCAGCAAAGATCATATACAGACAACACACAATCTAAATACAACATTTATTCATTTATCAAAACAATTTGAAAAGTGCTCACTCAGAGCAACTGCTTTATGCGGTGTAATAACTTCTTAAGTAAATGATCAGAGCAATAAGATTCAAGTCTCATTCATGAAAATACAGATTTTTTTTTATTTCTAGTCCATGCTCATGCTGTAATATAAGCACCAATAGAATGTACATTTGAGTCAAAGCTCTTGAATAAAGATTCATGGGGAAAAAAAAGAATAAAATCATTAGATCTGTTCAGCTCCAGTACAGGATGATGACTTCAAACTCTTACCACAAGCTAATGCTTCGATATCCTTAGTGCCGTAGACGCTTTTCACTGTGTGAGGCCTTCTGAGGCTTAAACATCAACAACCACTGACCACTACTGTAACATAATACCCTGTGTCCAACAATAATGAAACTCTTCCCAATAGGGAAAAAAATGATAAAAGCAACAGAGAAGTGGACAACTGACCAGTAGCATAAATACTGCTAGCACATCAACACATCTTAGTGAGATCGGCTAAAAATAACGTGAATCTCACTATCACTTCACCGATACCATTGATAAGTCTATGAGACATTTTACAGTTGGTATAAATAATAATAAAAAAAACCCTTCAAGTTATCATAAAGGCACCTAACAAAAAAGTATACTATATTTATAATTTAAAGGACACTGTCCTCAAAAACTAGGCATATCTAGCACTTTGCCTTCTGCATTGCAGACTCATGTTCTACTTCATGTACTTCAACATACAAAGTGCAGTGCAAGGTTCTGTGGACACGCAGGGCTCCTGGACGCACAGCTCCTGCCCATCACTGGCAGCGTGCCAGTCTAGGGCCGTGCCTCCCTCTGCCTGGCCCGCCTCGGCACTGGCCACGCTCTGGTAAGTGCCCTCGCTGCTCGGGATTGGCATGTAGGTCGGCACGACGTTAAACATGACAAAGCCGACCGTGATCACCACGAACGACACGATGTACAGGCTCGAAAACTGCAAAGAAGCGGAGGAGAGAGCGTCAGCTCACTGAGCAGACACAGAGGAAATCCAGTCACCGGCACAGTAAGAAGGGTAACGTTAACCATACTACATGAATGCATGACTTAAAGAAGCTTCACAGAAAGAGAAACCTACTCTGTAGGAGAAGAGCAAGATGCCGCAGAACAGGCTGAAGAGATCAGCGGTCAGCAGGGAGAGGTTGACCGCTGTGGCACTGGTCATCTTCACAACCACAGGCATGAAACTGTAGAGCCCATACATGCACAGCATGTAGGCAGCAAAGAGCAGGCCTGGGGAGAAGGACTCAGCTGGTCATCAACACCCTCGCATGGACAAAGGCAATGCAACACTAGCCACACTTGTATCGGATACCCTCTTGCTCCAGAAGACACAAATGATCTGTATTTTTTACAAATTAAAAAGTAAATATGCTTACATATTTTCCAGTCCCAACTGATATTGGCTATAGCTCTTATTTCAAGTACAGCCCTTAAGGAAAACAGGACCACATATGGTTAAATAAAACACTGCTAAATACCATAAACAGACTCAAATATAAAATAACATTGCATGGAAGAGACTTACATTTGTACGCCACTGATGAGGGTACCAAAAAGACCCATCATGCCCAAGAACTCGATCCTGCTCAGGTTCTTTACCGTGTACTCCTGACACACATTAGACACAGCATACAGAGCAGCACTGATCAGCACCAGACCATCCCCCAGCAAGACATTAGCCTCTTCAGGAAAACAGAACAAAAAAAAAAAACAAAAAAAAAACAAATACATCAAACACAAGTTGCAGTTCCAGTTCCCAACATCACCCACATGTCAACCGACAGAGCGGAACAAATATCCTTTAAACTCACAGAAAGAAAATAAAAAAGACCCGAACGAAAGAGAAGGCAGCTCAGTCTGGGTGCGATGGCGGACCACTCACGTGAGCCTTGGTCTCTCCCGGCCAACAGGTCAGCTCCCACCATGGCCCCAACCCCGAGCAAGCACACGACCACGGCAGCAAAGTGCAGGAGCCTGTAGCGAGTCTTGAGGAAGAACCAGGAGAGCGCCATCAGCACCGGGATCACGAAGCAGTCCAGCAGCTAGAACACACAACAGCAGAGCCCATCAGAACACGCGAGTGACTTAATTGAATGCATTATATTTGTTACGATTTTCTACGCAAAGAATAAAAATGAGAAATACATGAAATAAGTGCCACGCCCCCCCCTGAGAAAA
Source organism: Brachyhypopomus occidentalis (assembly GCA_020368025.1). Lineage (NCBI taxonomy): Eukaryota > Metazoa > Chordata > Actinopteri > Gymnotiformes > Hypopomidae > Brachyhypopomus > Brachyhypopomus occidentalis. The sequence goes on along the minus strand of JAGXOD010000030.1, from coordinate 3,843,518 downwards.
ATACACTAATAACCTCATCCAAACACAGATGCCAGATGAACAGAGCTCCAGAAATACCTGAATGCTGGTAAGTGTAGTAAACTGGTATGCTTTCACAACTGTGTAGTTTGCCTCGACATCTGTGAGTGCCATTAGCAAATACTTCCACCACTTTGATTTCAAAATCTGAAAAATACTCCTATCACCTAAGAAAGAGGGAGCAGGTTTTAAACACAATTAACAGACATGACAAAAAAAAAACATGCTTATGAAGAACCCTTTTGAACAAAAAAAAAAAAAAAAGAAATTAAATGAAATACCCAAAAGTTAAAGTTCATCACTTCCCAATGATTTTCATTTCAATATCAAACACTTTGTGCATGCAAGTTTAGCGGAGTAAAACTTCAACATGGCCCTGACTGACCCCGACCTTTTCTGAAAGCCAGCGCTGAGGTGTAGGTCAGAAGGAGCAGCAAGTAGTTGAGGAAGCTCTGCAACATTGGGGTCTCCACCTTCCCCTCTGCCAGGTACTGACTTGTAATCGCTGTGCCACATATCAGCATGGACAGAACCTGACCCAACGCAACAGTCTTCAAGAGGTGCCTACAGTAAAGAACGCAAACATCAGTTACATATTGAATCTTTATTGGTTTCCATTCCATGCACAGTGGAACTAATATCAAATAAACAACCAGGAACACAACCAATTCTTGAGGACCTCAGAATATTTTAAAAACAAGCTGTCTAAAGGGCAGAATTATAATAATTAGAAAACAACATACACACAATAGATTTAAAGTTAAATAGTTTTGTACATTGGTCACATAAATTAATCACCTTGAGAATCTTACCATGTGAAGATACTTTTCAGTTTTCGCTTCTGTTGTTCGCAGAATGCCCTCCAGCCCCTGCTGAACCGCTCGTGGCAGTGGACAGCCTCTCCCAGCTCTTCCACCTCTCGTGCCATTTCGTCCGACACGATGCTGAAATGCAGGATCTATAACTTATTGAGTGCGCACCCAAGAATTACAGTCTAGGACACCGTAATCCCTTAAAGAATTTGTGCCTCATTTGTTAGGTATGAAAGTTAAAACATGGAAATAATTATTTTAACCCACTGGTTTAAAATTTTTTTTACACATCTCTTTTCAAGTTTTAATATTTTTGAGTTTACAGTGCTTCCAATACTTCCATATGTTGTATCGGTTTTACAGTCCAGGTTTCAGCTCATACGCCTACACCCAGCACACGAACTGAAATACACTGCTGCACACATGAAGGACGATTAAAGTTAGCTAGATCTCATTTAAATCGGCGGTGGACAAGGAGCACAGTTTAGTTAATTTTTCTCGATCGGACACATACCAGTCAGTCCGGAACTGCTTTATTTGGGTTAAATCGCCATAACGCGCACGTGAGCGGAAATCCGCTCATTTCTTTTCTATCCAGCTATGTAATTTACTTTGAAAACCACAATTTCCACATAACGGTCAAACAACAATACATTCATTTTGACTGTACAGTCAAATCAACAAACCTGTTCACCTGAGTACCAATATTTACTAGCTAACTAGCTAGCATTAGCTATAAATGTAGCAACCTCGATGCTAGGTTACTATCGTTACCCACAGAGTAAAACCAAGACGCGATGCGAGCAGTCGCACTTTCAACATTCATGTTCGTAGTTCAACTTAGAAACGCATTAGGTTAAAAAATACCAAATCGTTACCTATCAGTTCAGTCAGGACATCTTGTCATCGACACGGCGCGCCAGGGTGGAATCACCCTAGTCTAAGTAGACATGCGTTGAGTTTCGCAGGCTTCATATCGTCCGCTGGGAATGGATTGCCCTTATTGGTTAGTTTCCCCGTCATTCATAGGACAACTCCCATTCAACTTTTCAGATGGCCAATAGGACTAAACTGCTTGAATGTGCGGTAAATCCTACACCAATTGTTTTCTGTTTACTAAACTGGCATATAAATTGTGTGGCGCCTATGTTAAAATGATGCAGAATTTTGAAACCTGACATAAATTAATTTTACTTGGAAAACGTGGAAAGCAGCAAATCCCTCAATTTCCCTAAAATAACTTATTTGTTTTAATACAGTAACTTGCCCATAGGCCTATGTTGTAAACTAACTTTAAATAACATGTTATATTAACCAGATATTCATACACAATGAACTACATATTCAAAAATTAATATTATTCTTAAGTGGAAACAAATAAGTGTAATCCAAATGTACTATATAAATGTAATGAACAAACAAGCAAATACATACAACACTTTTGGTTAAATTACCATCACAAATATATGATGTAGATTTATTATTATGATTTATTTGAAATAATTAAATAGATCTAGGCGTTTCAGTGCATGTTCCGACGAATCTGCAACGCTGGATGGATTCGTCGAGATCCTTGCAAATCTCGCGAGATCTAATTTGTTGAAGGCACCTATATTTAAAGATATTTTGAGTAATATAAGAAATAGATTTACCAGAGATGCAGCAGTTATCTTTATACAATGAACACTTAAAGAAAATTGTTAATATATTATATCTTCGGGGAGCGTGACTCTTTTGAAATACATGTAGTTATTTTTAAGAAGAAATGTCTAAAGCTTGAGCCATAAAGGACATGCGAATAATTCAATGGCAAGTTCATATAAATAACTAATGTTCACGTTAAAACCCAAGTACAAAACAGTGGATTTCAAAAGAAAACTGTTATGCCTACTCTTAAATGTTGCAAGTGCATTTCTAAGATTGAATGTGAGATGTAGCTAGATGATTAGCCTGCGCAGTGAGTGACAGATTTTCTGTCGATAATCAATGTTCCTGCTCAAGAAGGAGACATCCAGGCGACCTCTAGCGGAAAAATAACGAATTGCTTAAGCTTACCTGCAGAACAATTTCATGTTTTCATGAGTCGTTTGACAGGTCCTGTTGTCTCCCTTTGGGCTCCACAGGTTGAAAAACCCCAAGAGTGTACAACAATCACAGCCTAGTGTGAAAGTAACGTTTGATTCCTCCTGCAATTAGAGATGAACTCGAACACAGATTTCTTTGATAGCACCAATTTATTAGACATTCCAAGGCCAACTATCATCTTTTAGTTCCTTTTCCAGGAGTCTGTTACTAAACATCAATGGTGTGACTTGTTCTCCTATTGACCAAGGCTGAAAATTGGCTTCTCTGTAAAATCTTAATATTAATATACATCGTTTTATCAGTATGACTGTATTTTGTTTTCAGTGTGAATGAGGTTCATTTGAACTGACAGTCCCAGTCATGTGTAAGATTGAGACCTACAGACATTGGGGTTTAATGTAATTCATTTAAGTTTCAAATATTTTGTCACCCGTTTGGTTTTGAGTAGATTTGATGTGCAGGTTTGATGCCATTTCAACAGTTAAATAACTGTTAGTGGTAGCATGTGGGTAAGCTGTCATTTTATAAGCCTTGGTTTTTCGGATCCTTTGATTTTGGCAGATTGGATTTCTGTAAGGTTAATATGATCGGCCCGCCTCTAGAGATTGCTCCTTCTTCCATGCGGCAAGGCCCAGCAAAGCTTCAGTAGGCTTTAAAAGAAGATATCCTTGATTTTATCAAGCAAGCACAGGCAGTATGTTGGTTACTTCTTTGAAAGGTTTGCTGGGTAATATGGCTTGGAGAGCTCGGTAAGCCGCAGGAAATTGCTATGTGATCTCATGGAAAAACGTGGAAAGGTCATCCTGTTCTCCGAGTTTTGTAATGCGTTACAGATAGTGCTGAGTCATCAGGATGACAGGGCCCAGCTCAAAGCCTACATTGTGACATGGAGAAAGTTCTTCATGCAGTGTGATTCTCTGCCTAAGCCTTTCTGCACATTTGAAGTCACGCTGCTGGAAAATCAAGGCAGCAATGAGAAATCCGTCATCGAAGATAACATCATTAGGAAGGGAGACCGCAGGAGGCATAGGTTTGGTTGTTGTCATTATTTATTATTGACTTTGAAAATTACTACTTAAAACACCTAGCAGTCAGATAACATTTAATTAGTTTCTGACTATTAGTAGTTTGCTATTAGTTTGCTGTCTGATCCCTATACGTCTGTGTGCTTGATTCATGGAGTGGATCCATGTTCTGCAATATAAAGAATGACCTGCAGAACAGCAACACGAAGCGTGTTCGTGCAGAAAGGCTGAGCGAGGACCTCCACACCCAGCTCAGGATCGGCGTGCGGGCACTGTGCAGTGAGAAAATCAGCTGCACACGCATCTGTAGCCCACAGAGCTGTGATGGCACTTTGAGTGACCTCTGTCTCTTGGACACCGTCCCACAGCACACATGTTCAGACATACACTAGCCATCAGCAAGATTACCTGCATACAGCAGCGCTAAGCCCTGACCTCTCCCGTCACCTTCGTGAGAGTCATTTAGGGCAGATGAACTGTGCAGATCTCTCTGCAGCATGTTTCAGTGTTTTCAATGTCCAGTGGGGTTTTTCTTAATGTTCACGTCCTGCTGTTTTGCTGTTCAAGATCCATTGTCATGCATGCTTCGAATGTGGTGCAAGGGTCCATCTCCTATTCCCCCTGCAGCCCAAATTCCTACAATCGTTTGTAGCTTAGCTTCTGCTCAGCTAGCCTAATAATAAAGCAAATATAAAATAATCGTATTAACAATATCCATAACATCAGTAATATAATTCTATAACAATAGTACATTCTGCTTTCAAAGTGACCATCCAGCCTGAGTGTTCAGACATAATCAAACCTGCCGAGATGGAGAGAGGAGAGGATGAGCTGTACTTTGCCAGTGTCAAAGCTAGAGCTGGCAGAGGGGCATGGCAAACAGCCACGTCTGTGTCAACCCCCAGCTGTCCATCTGTGTGTCTGTGTCGGGTCCTCACTTAGTGCATCCGAGCATTGCAAATGCGAGGTCTATTAATAACAGTGTAAACGATTCGCACTTGAGAGGTTTACGGAATGCCACTGTTCCTGCGAGTCGGCAAGTTTGTGTCTTTAAGCTTGCGTCGCGTGTTTGCCACATGTGGCGTGTGTACTTTATAGAGTTGTAGTTCATGTTTCCACCTATGGCCCAGTGGCATTGGTCCCTTGCCGAAGGAGCTGGTGGACGACTGCGCAAGTGCGGTCATGCCAGACAGGTTGGCTTCAGCAGAGAGCACCAGCACTGTGACTACAGAGACAACGAGAGAGGAGGATGTTCATCTGGCTTCCCTGCTCTGTACCATGGGCCATGCAATTTTCTGGATAAAACTTACAGTAGGTGGTGCTCTGGGATAGGTTACATGTGCTGGAGGTATTCTCGTTGCTACAAATTGTTGTTTTTACACAGGATTCAGGAAAATGTGTGGAGCTGCTCCACATTTGCCACTAGTGATGAGCCCTGATTTCATACAGAGAGGGATAAAACAATATGGTAGGTGAATATGGTAGATCATTGGCTCTGGGATATATAAATACACCCCTATGAGTTTTTTTTCCATCTTGTCAGTATTTTGTACATCCTTCCTCCTCTTGGCATGTAAATCAGCAGTAAACAATGTCACCATATTTAAACTGGAGCTCCCACTACAGTACAAAGGATGAGAACACTAAAAAAGCATGCCTCCAGTATATGCCAATTAAGTATTCTAGTGGGCCATACAAATTGTGGTTGTTAGCTTTTCTCCCAGGGTGGCACTGAAAACACAGCCAAGCTACTGTGACATGCTTCTCAGGAAGACATCAGTGAGCAACAAACTCAGCCCAGATGACACAGAGGCTAAGCGGAGGGATATGAATAGGACCTGATGATCTGCATAGTTATATTCTACATAAAGGTTCTTTGTGGGTTCTTTAATTGGTGTCTTTGGTAGACGTTTTGTAGCTTTTTTAAATAAAGTTCTTTTTATTGCTGGTCATTATGCTGTCATTATGAAAATGATTCCATATGGTTCCAACTCCCAGGGTTTACTGCATGATGGCCATCAAGTGTGTGCTTTACGGTTTCAAATTAGAATTTCATCTCATATTTTCACTTATGACCAAAGTGCCCAATAGCATTGTTTCCAGAACAAAGATATATTCATAAGGTACCACAAGGCACACTCTGTTGATGGTGAGATGGAGAAGAAAATGTCTGAATGGCTGAAGAGTCATAGGGGTGTAAATCATGACTTCCATCTTTCTCCGCTCAAGTTGGTCTGAATCTTTGATCTGCGTTTTCTGTCAAATTCGTGCAGGAGGTTGGCAATTACATGAACAAGCTGGCCAGGATGCTGCTGGACATCTAAGAATCATAAGACTTTAATCAGTCTTTCAAAGAGGTTTCAAACACAACACATTAGTATTACCTATTGGGAAGCCCCCAGCAGGTATAGAGCCCTTTGCAGCAAAACTCTTTAACAATTTCTCATGCGTTTCAATAATCACCTGCAGTTTGTCCACACGGTAGCCAACTTAGTCAATATAAAGATCCTGAATGTGAGAGTGTGGTCCTAGACTTCCAATATGGTCTTTGTGTCTGAGCTGGAAGACCTCATGTCAGAAATAGTGGATTATTTTTCGAAATTGGGAAAAAACACTGTGGCAAGAAACTGCACTGTCATCACATATTCACTGGCATAGTGAGTGACACCCTCTAGATGGTAGGTGAAAAGTCCCTCTGTTAAATAAGACAAGCCGAGGCCTTAACCTGTCTACTTTATGCATTCACCACTGTCACAAGTAAAGTGTGTTTGAGAGGCTACTGAAGCGCACAGAAAACCTCCAGGGTAAAACTCAAGCTAATTGCCCACAAATTCATTTCTACTGAGAAGGAAATGATCCCTGCTGCGACGTGTCTTCAAGCTTGAACATGTGCAGGGCTCCCCTGTCCTCTTTTTGTCTAGGGGTTTCAGTTTTCCAGTGTCTAGGTTTGACATGTCTCCGCCGCCCCCTTTATACTCCTCTAAGATAAAAAATGAAGTCTGGTAGAGTACTTTAGAAATCAGTCCATTCTAGTTTGCTGCACTGTTCATCTGGAACCAAGGACCCAGAGAGAGGACCAGTTTGGAGAAGCTAAAGCTGTCCAGAGAGCTGCCAGACAGAGTTACAGCAGACCCTTGATCTCAGGCTTACTCAGTGTGAGCCATTTGAGTATATATGTTCTTGTCCCTGCATTTGCTTGCTGAATACATATGTTTATGGCCATGTCTATGTTTTTGCATACATGTGTTCATGTATATGTATGTACTTGTTTTTCAGTCGCCTTATAGCATTTCTGAAGCATCAGGTGCTGCTGTATGAGCTGTGGGTGAGTAGTGGATGGATTTGCCTCAGATCCTGCATGCTTCTTCCTGAGAAGATGGTCAAGGAGCAGAGTGAGTGGCTAATAGAATACATCGAATACATTGAGTGGAGTGAGACAGACCTTTAACATGTTCGTCTACGTAGCATAGCTGCAGGCATGTGCAGAGGAGGGGCGGGGTCACGTCTGGCCTGGTGGAGTGGTTTTAGCCTGTAGCGCTGTAATATCTAAATGTGGCACAGCGTGCATGACAGAGACAGAGGCAAATGGACCTGACAAGGCAGTTACAATACACACAAATCATTGCTTTGCAGTATAAAGATAAAATCATTAAAATGGCCTGACTGGATGCGTTTGTCAAGATGTATATGAAGCTTTTGGGGCTTGGATAGAAACACTCTATCCAAACCTAACATTCTATTTTACACTATTCTGTTGCCGTAATGGGTATCTTACTGTTCTTCCACTTGTCACAAATTCTACTTCTTGCTGACAGCGTTTAATTGATGACAATCTAAATTAAGCTGGTCAGGGGGTCGGGCCATGTGATCACTGCATTTCCCTTGAGAGTCAGCTCAAGCATTCCTCATGATCATCTGAATGTGCCCTCTAAGATTAATACACTTCAAATGCACTTTCTCGGACCAGTCTCACCAGATGTCCGCTTCTTCGGCTGTCCATGAAACCGATTTCTTTTGAAGTAAAGAAATCCAGTACAGCATTGGGATGAAGGTTGAAAGCAGCAGCTGTTGCCAGGCTCAAACCCAGGACTCCATTCAGTAAACATCAAGTACAGCAGCCCTCTGGTACACCAGCCAGAACACACATTTACCTTCCTGAGTGACGGTGCGCATCATATTATTCTTCAGCAGAGTGGGTGTGGATGCTGCCGTGAGCCTTCTCTGTAAGGGGTGAGTGTGATTTATCATGAGCTGTTTCAGGCTAGTCACTGGAGCTGTCCAGGGTGCTGACTGTCTGTTGCTGCAATATACTACAATCAGACTTTAGCTGTGTAACCTGCTCAACATACTCTATGTTTTCAATTTTCTCACCTAAAAATATTTTGATGGAGCTATTGAATTTGGCATTACCTGGCGAACAGATCTTCCTGCCACTGGATTAATACCAGTGTGATGTAATTACAAACTTCAAGTAAACAAACCTCAGCCCTTTGCACTTCATAATAACCAAATCCACTCAGATTTGAGGACCTTTGAACAAACTGAACTTTGGACGATGTGAAGACATGGGCTTTGAGGGTCATGATGGGTTATTAATAATAGTAATACTCATAAGATAAAGAGCAATAGCGATAACAGTGGTGAAATAGTGGAATCTATCTGACAATTTGTTTTAGTTTTAGTGTGTTTGTGCGTGCGCGGGCGAGTCAATCTCTGCTGCACATGCTCAGATGAAATGGCTCCCCTGCTCGTAGGCCCCTCCCTGACGCGCTGGAGTGGTTGTCTGCTAGCGGATCCAGCGAGCAGTGAGTTGCAGAGAGAGCGTACGTTCGTACCACGGGACCGAAAGAACGCCGCTGGATCCTCGGAGGACCGGAGCGAAGACGCCACCGAGGGACCGGAGCTGTGCGCAGGTATAGGCTGTCTGATAAGTCACATAGCGCAGGATTACGGCGGGTTGAACGGTGCACGATGTTGGGCTGCTTTTAGATATTTCGTTTTAAAAATACCATATTAAAATCTGCCATTCTTAGAATAGGACTGCAAGAGACCAGATCCTGTTAAGAACTGATTTATATTTATCGTCCATCATTCTGAGTACCAGCTGCTCAGCGGGTGAATTTTCCACCTGATGGGATGAATGCTGAATATGTGAATAATGCGTTCGGCTTTTATGCTAAACTTGCAGGTGACAAGGGTCTTGAATGCCAAATGCGATTTATCTAAGAGCTGCGCGTAAGGACGTACGGCATTCCTTGTTGTATGAACTCAAATACATAGTCGCGTCACGATGCATAACTAAACGGAAATACTACTGTGATGAGCTACTAAGAGATTTCCCATATTAAATTACAAATTAGACGTTTAAAAAGATGTTCAGACCAACACCCACGGCTTTGTAATAAGTTTGGCCACCGATTCACTGGATCGCATAGACAAAGCCCATCTAGACTGTATATACAAAGTATTGAATTCAGAACAGTACAAGTACTCATGTCCACGGATTTTTAATGAAACAAATAAGCAATCGCTTTAATGTTGTGCGCTGACATTTTTTTTGGCATTATAACAAAGTGAAGATCATATGTTGCAGTCTGTATTACGTAACAGTTACGATGTTATCATATGAATTAGGAAGTAATTACGAACCTGCTCTGTGTGGCCAAGGCACAGTTCTGATCTGAGGCAGTGAGACCGTGAAAGCTGGGTAAGACCCACGCACGGATGGCGGATGACACTGTACACCTTATGCATTCAGGCAGTGGCTGCAGAACCACTGCTGGGATACCCTGAGAGTGTGGGGGAGGGGAGAGGAGCGAAGGGGGTTCTACCAAGCCAGCCAACCAGTGTATCTCTCTCTCGCTCTGTTGCTATTTTCCTATAGTGCTCTTGCTCTGTATCGCTCTCTCTCTCTCCCTCTCGTGCGCGTGTCTTTCTCTTTCTCCCTCTCTTTCGTTCCTCTGGCACTCTTGCTGTTGGTCCCCCCCCCCACTGTTTGCAGTGTGCCGCTGTCACAACCCCTCTGTTTTGTGGGGTGGTTACACTTCAAGGGAAATCTCACAGGATCTCAAGGATCCTCACAGGATCTCACATGATTTCAAGGGAAATCTCACAGGATTTGGGTGTGGAGAGTAATTTACCACCTCATCTGCCATTTAATCCCTATCTGTAGACAGGCAAATCCTTAAACCAAAATCGTAAAATTTCTGGTTGCTATAAATTAGCCATGAGGGTGCGTGCAGTAAAAAAGTGGGCAGCTGGCATATTATTCCCGCTCTAAATCATATTTATGCCTGCATGGTACTTCCAGTGTGTTTACAGTGTCTGGCCAACTTCATCCATGTATGTGTGCGTGTAAGGCAAAGTGATATGATGTATGCTGCTTGCTCTTTTCATTATTGGTAGTAAGCAACCTAATCTAATCTCCACCCATAAGCTTTAATGTTCCTTACCTGCTGCCTCGAAGGAAGAGGCGTAAGATAGAAAAGAGAGAGAGAGGAGAGTATGTGTGTGTGTGTGGAGCAGTCTCGCTGATGTCCCGAGTCAGTCACGAGATGAGACCCAGCACCATCTGCCATACTGGCTCCTGAGTGCAGTGTTTTCTGTTCTCCAGGTGCTCCAGTGAAGAGTGTAATCGAGTGATCACTGAAATACTGACCCAATGCTGCTCGCAACGGACCTCAAACACACGACTAATGATCCTGTGTCAAAAGACCGTAATTGTGAGGCTGAAAACGTCGTTTCAGGTTATTTTTCGTTTAGGAGGATGCATCTTTTTAGTTTTAAAATGCTTGATAGCAAAAAAAGACCAAAGGATTTATTAAATGTTCATTCTTTGTGCAGACTGTGCTGTCCTGAGAACTGCAGAATGGCAGCCGATAGAGTCATTGGTGAGAAACAGTAGTTGCAGAGCTGAAGTTCTGTTTCATCAAAGGTAGCAGTCCAGAAGTAACAGTCCAGAGGTACCGGTCCAGAGGGGAGAGGGTGCAGACCACGGCCCGCTGGGTTGTTGTCCAGGGGCTGCAGCCACCACACAGACTGTGCCACAGCCCTCCAGCAGGAGCGTCCCCTTAACACTAACAAGATTAGAGTGCTGTCTTGCTTTATTCTGTGAGCATGTCTCCCTGGCAACTGGAATCCGTTGCTAACCACTTATGTTGCTGAAGAAAGTCCCCTCTTCTCTCTTTCTATATGAAGGTAAAGATCGGGTCAGTGTGTGCAGGTACCGAAAACTGCACAGATGAAATTTTAAAACCCTGCTGCAGCCAGTCTGAAAGTAGCAAGGAGGAAGCACGGGTGTGTAAGGGATTCTCTGTGTGCATGTGTTTGTGTGTGTGTGTGTGTATGTATGTGTGTGTGTGTGTGTGTTTGAACATGCGATTGCATGTTTGGCCTGGCATGGTTTGATTGCAGTGATCATTTTTGTTTTTGCTGATGACAGATTTTCAGTTAGTGGAAATAAGGAAATATTTAGAATCCTTAGCATACGGACAGCAGGTGTGTGGATTTGCAGGGATTGTGTCATGGTGCTGTGATTAAAATCATACACGAGCAATTCATCACCCTGTGGTGCCTCAGGGGACGCAGTACAAAAAGGTGATAATTCACCCTCAAGTCACTTAAATGTCTAAGAGGAGGCTGAATCCATCATGGTCAGATCAATCTTTATAAGCATGAATATGCGCTACCTAATCACAATCACAGCATTGCTTCTGTATGCGAAGGTCTCATGATAAGCATCACCTGTGTGGAGGTTTTGGGCCCGTGCCATTGTTGTCAACTCCTGATGTGTCTTTCCTCTTCCCTGATTGGTTGATGGTGTGTTTCTCTTCCCTCCCGTCCTGCAGTGGCATTTTGAAGGATGTTCTCATCGGCCAAGGCCTTCGAAGGCCAGCAGTACTCCACCCTGAAGAAGCAGTGTCTGCAGAACGGGAGCCTGTTCGAGGACCCACTCTTCCCTGCTGCCGACCACTCGCTCTTCTACCAGGGCAACCGCATCGGGCGTGTGCACTGGAAGCGGCCGCGGGTCAGTATTTCCCATCAGGCCCCAAGCGCTCAGGGGCGTGCCGACCTCTGCAGCTACAGAGCATGCTGTGCGGGTTAATCCATCGTGGGCAGCACGCGCTGTATGTGGACCCTGTTCAATTTACTCTCCTCTCATGGGGTCTAATAATTCAGAAATGCAGACAAGGACAAGGGGGAGCGGATGGAGGCTGGAGGGCTGTCTGTCACTCATCACTAGGGACTGCAAAGTAATGCGACCAAAGCGTTTTTACATACTGTGTTGTTTTAATGTGAACCTTCATACCGCAGGCAAAGTGGTCAGTCTAAATACTAATGTGAGGGCAACAAACTAGACAATCTATAGTATATTTGCATTTATAATCCAGCAGTTGATTATAGAAAAAACACTGCATACTGAGGCCGGTGTCAGGCTAAATGTCAGGGTTGTGTAGGTCAGTCATTCCTCAATCACGCTCATTCTCTTGGGAGTGTTGCCTAGCCTAGAATCTCATTCACACACACACACTCAAACACACACACACACACACACACACACACACACACACACACACACACAACCTCAGTAGTATTCTGGTTCAGAGCCCCCTGCTCCTCCAGCAGCCTCTATCATCATTCCTCACTGCTGCGGTGTAGCAGGTCACATGACTGCAAATGCACACTGCAACATCCACATTTGGCCCTAAGCTGCCCTGCACGGGGGGAACCGTGACAACACCTGCAGCATGCAGCAGTGGCATGTGTCCATAAGGCAGTATAAGTGACATGTGTCCATAAGGGAGTATAAGTGACGTGTTCATAAGGCAGTATAAGTGGCATGTGTTCATAAGGCAGTATAAGTGACATGTGTCCATAAGGCAGTATAAGTGACGTGTTCATAAGGCAGTATAAGTGGCATGTGTTCATAAGGCAGTATAAGTGACATGTGTCCATAAGGCAGTATAAGTGACATGTGTCCATAAGGCAGTATAAGTGACATGTGTAAGGCAGTATAAGTGACATAAAGGCAGTATAAGTGACGTGTCCATAAGGGAGTATAAGTGACGTGTTCATAAGGCAGTATAAGTGGCATGTCATAAGGCAGTATAAGTGACATGTGTTCATAAGGCAGTATAAGTGACATGTGTCCATAAGGCAGTATAAGTGACATGTGTTCATAAGGCAGTATAAGTGGCATGTGTTCATAAGGCAGTATAAGTGGCATGTGTTCATAAGGCAGTATAAGTGACATGTGTCCATAAGGCAGTATAAGTGACATGTGTCCATAAGGCAGTATAAGTGACATGTGTTCATAAGGCAGTATAAGTGACATGTGTCCATAAGGCAGTATAAGTGACATGTGTCCATAAGGCAGTATAAGTGACATGTGTCCATAAGGCAGTATAAGTGACATGTGTCCATAAGGCAGTATAAGTGACATGTGTTCATAAGGCAGTATAAGTGTTCATAAGGCAGTATAAGTGACATGTGTCCATAAGGCAGTATAAGTGACATGTGTTCATAAGGCAGTATAAGTGACATGTGTTCATAAGGCAGTATAAGTGACATGTGTCATAAGGCATGTGTACATAAAGCACATAAGTGACATGTGTTCATAAGGCAGTATAAGTGACATGTGTCCATAAGGCAGTATAAGTGACATGTGTCCATAAGGCAGTATAAGTGACATGTGTTCATTCAGTATAAGTGACATGTGTTCATAAGGCAGTATAAGTGACATGTTCATAAGGCAGTATAAGTGACATGTGTTCATAAGGCAGTATAAGTGGCATGTGTTCATAAGGCAGTATAAGTGGCATGTGTTCATAAGGCAGTATAAGTGGCATGTGTCCATAAGGCAGTATAAGTGGCATGTGTTCATAAGGCAGTATAAGTGGCATGTGTCCATAAGGCAGTATAAGTGGCATGTGTTCATAAGGCAGTATAAGTATAAGGCAGTATAAGGGCATGTGTCCATAAAGGCAGTATAAGTGGCATGTGTTCATAAGGCATAAAGGCATGTGTCCATAAGGCAGTATAAGTGACGTGTGACATGTGTCCATAAGGCAGTATAAGTGACATGTGTTCATAAGGCAGTATAAGTGACATGTGTCCATAAGGCAGTATAAGTGACATGTGTCCATAAGGCAGTATAAGTGACATGTGTTCATAAGGCAGTATAAGTGGCATGTGTTCATAAGGCAGTATAAGTGACATGTGTCCATAAGGCAGTATAAGTGACATGTGTCCATAAGGCAGTATAAGTGACGTGTTCATAAGGCAGTATAAGTGATATGTGTTCATAAGGCAGTATAAGTGGCTTGTGTTCATAAGGCAGTATAAGTGGCTTGTGTCCATAATGCAGTATAAGTGGCTTGTTTTCATAAGGCAGTATAAGTGAATGAATGATTGATTGGATCATGGTCTTTTGCTCTCTATTTGGTCTTTGTAATGATGGGGTGTTTTATGGGGTTGATTGGATCCCCACAATATCATTCTTGTGCCTTTTAACACTACTCAGCTTTTGTCTCTGTTAGTCTCTTTTACCTCCGGGCCTCACACACAGGACTCCTCACACTCACTGCACCCACTACACACCCCACCCACCCAACCCCTCCACCCCTCTCTCCCCCTCCTCTAGTTCCTATTGCAGCTTTGAATCAATGAGGGCATTGATATGCTCTCCGCTGCCTCTGAGGTATTAAAATGAAATGCCTCTGGCAGTACGCTTGCTTGGAGCTTGACTGGAAGATGTGTCCACAAATCAGCATTAGTCGTATTTCAGCACTTCATGAAGCCACCACTCCGCCCAGGAAGGTTGTGTATGCATTTGTGTGTGTGTGTGTGTGTGTGGTTTTAAGTTCAGGTAATTTTATGGCTCTCTCTTTTTGTTGAAGAATTCATAACCACGGACACTCATGCACCTCCAAGCCTTTAAACTGTCTGCATCTAGGAGAAGGTTGTCCAGGAGAAGGTTGTCCAGGAGAAGGTTGCCCCTTGAATGCTAGTTTGGGCTGTAATTCTAAGTACGTGTGTACTTACTTTCACATTCCCTCTCACAGGCACAATCATGGACTTCTGTACAGAAATATAAAGCCTCAGGCTCTTGACGTTCACATGAAGATAAACATTCTCCATTCTGTAGCTTTAATCAAGCGTTCAGAAGGACTAAGACTGATGCTAGGAGAACCAAATGATGGCTGTGTTATCTTACATAAGAGTCACAAGTTCATTGCATTGAAGAGTTCTACACATTCTCTCTCTCGCTCTCTCACTTTGTCTCTCTCCCCTCCCTCTCATTCATACTTGTTTCATCATGGTATCTGAAAGGCAAGTCAATTATTGATCCCTAATTCACTGTGAAACCACTTGAAGTGATCTGATTTGTTTTTATTACATTGTGGCTTTCAGATCAGATATTAGAAGGTCAGATATTAGAAGATCAGATGTTAGAAGTCTAAAACAGAAAAAAAAGTGCTCAGAGTCGCTCAGATTTTTGCACTATCATACATTAGCTGCAATAAGTGGAATAATAATGCTGGGAGTCGTCTGAAATCTGTCAGAAACGAACTCGACTGATGTTTGTTTTGGCATCCATGGCTGACGGTGGTTGGTGAAGTACAGTGCTAAAGGGCTTATTTATATTCCCACGTCACCGTGACCATGAACTGAACGTCTCTGCACACGTACTAACAGAGCAGCACTATCACATCCACACAGGGGTCGGGTTAGATGGAAAATCAGTCATGCGGTGTGAACGTATTGCTATGTGAACGTGTGAGTGGTTAAAATAGATGGGCCATGCACGTAAGGGCTTCAGTCTTCATGGTGTGTTTGTGTGTGAGATTCTCATGTGATTTCATCGCACTTCATCTTTCCATGCTGTGGGAGAGGAGCTGTGGTGGAATATGTCCTGACTGTGGGCTGAGTTGTGGAGAGCAGGTGGGAAGCACATGGTGTAAACCCTCTACACCCCACCTACTGAGATCTGGGAAGCATTTCACATAACAGAGTGAGGGCGAACGCTGCGTGTGTGTGTGTGTGTGTGTGTGTTTCACTTGACTGCGCATGCTTGATTTCCAGACCCTTTTCTCAGAGCGTGAAGATCATTGTCCTCAGTGCTTTTAAATTTTGTCAGTATAACTTCATTTTTGCTGGTACAATGTGCAGCCAAACTGGATAAGGCCAAGTGTGCACACTGTTGTAAATGCTTAATCTCCTGCAGTCCTCTGCAGAGGTTCCACAGGGAGTGTGGTGAGGGTAAATGAGCTATAACCTGTGACACTCACATGCGCGCGTGCACACACACACACACACACACACACACACACACACACACACACACACACACACACACAGCACTTTTCTACATCTGCACTGTCTTGCACTTCCACTGGTCTTTCTCTCGGTTGCTGCCTGTCTCAGCTCACCCGGCACTCTGCACGCTGGTGGCCTGCTCACATGGCCACAGCGACTCACTGTGCAGTGCTGGGTGGGGAGAGTTGGGTGGGATTTGCCCAGGCTTGACTGTGTCGCACTGCCTGGCTCCCTATATTTTTTAAAGGGGACCTATTATTCTTTTGTGTTTTTATATATATATATATTTATTATGCTTTTATGTATGGAATCGGTCTGCATTTGTCTACATGAGAGGAAGGGGCAGGTGAGAAGGTTCAGGTACTTTCAGTGGCTTAACGCCACTTGGCTTTGGCTAGAGTTTCTTGCCCCCAGTCACTGTTAATTTTACATTTATGCTCTCTGCATTCTCCTCCAGTGAAAAAAAAAAGACTTTTATGGTCTCTATCTCAGACAGCCATTTTATAGTCCTCCCCTTCCTTTATAGCCTTTTTAATCCACAGCAAGCTTAGCTGCCTTCCCCACGTTAGTTGCCTTCCCGCTTTGTTTTCTTGCTCCTCCTAAAACCTGTTGCTTTGTGTCTCTCTCCTCCAGGAGCTGTGTGACGACCCTCGTTTGTTTGTGGATGGGATCAGCGCCCATGACCTGCACCAAGGGCAGCTGGGAAATTGCTGGTTCGTGGCTGCATGCTCCAGCTTGGCTTCGCGCGAGTCTCTGTGGCAGAAAGTACGTTGGTGTCTGTATGTTTTGGGTCTGATGCTTGTTTACGTTCTTCGGTGAATATTTCCTTCTGCTGGATTTGCACTGTGTGACCACAAGGATATGTGTTTCTTTTATCCAAGAAAGTATGTTTGCGTTAGAGAGTATTTTTACTCAACTCTGGGTTTTTCCAAGCTAAGGATCTGATGAGACATCCATTAGAGACAGTTAGCAGCACAGGGACCCTGGAGCACTGGCCCCTATCAGGACCTGCTAACTGATGGTGCTCAGTTCACTTGTGGCTTCATTACCCTGCCTTCACACCCACCTGCTGATACGCACACCTACCAACCCTTTCTGGACCAGCTGTCAATCACGCTTTCAGTTGCCACGGTATCCACTGAGAACAAAAGGAGTAAATGATGTAGCTCTATGCATTTTAGGCGTGATGAGCAGGTGTGTTTGAGCTGTGAGTATGAACACTGTGAACCCCAGGAGTGTGTCCTCTCTCAAACAGTAGCTCGCAATTGTTTTGTTTTTGTTACCGTTGCTGTTTTCCCACCAGCTGGGGTACATTTACTTACCCCTACAACTACATAGACCTGGAAGGGCTTTCCCTCTCTCCTGCTCTCTCTCTCTCTCTCTCTCTCTCTCTCAGGCCTTTCCCACATGGCCACTGCTCTTCTACACCTACCGTTTGTTCTCCTGACAGGCCCAGGCATTGATGAATGGAGGATAGTGCGCTTCTGTCCATGACCCTAAATCTCTGCCATTTTTGCTTCCTGTTTCCTGCACACACACATATACAGACATATAAACACATATATACACACATATACACACATGTGCACCCCCAAACCTGCACTTGAGACAGTTGAGTAAATGTAAATCACGCACACACTATTCTGCCATGCAGACATGCAGAACCATGTTAATGTGCTGATGTATCTGGAGCGTGACGCCGTAGCCGGGCTCATTCAGGGCGAGAGCGAGGGCCATGCCTCTGCGCCCAGGCCACGCCTCTGTGCCCAGGCCACGCCTCTGCGCCCAGGCCACGCCTCTGCCCCCAGGCCACGCCTCTGCGGCCAGGCACACGCTGCAGCTCTACCTGACCTCTCCGACGGCCTTCACGCTCTGTGGAGCACTACGACCCACCCCCCCTCCCCCATGCCGCTGCTCCCTCCAAAGGCGAACGCATCACCAGGCACATCGCGCATCTCGGAAAAGCCGTCTGTCCGAAGTGCTGGGCCTCGGCGCCGTAGCCCCGCAGCGGCGCGTCCCTGTCATCATCGGCTTTTCTGCCATCGTCTCCTCCTCCTCCTCCCGAGCAAGGGGCTCTTGTGTGTTGCGCTTGTCGCACCAACGTCTTGCTCCTCGTGCGCCTGCCACTCTGGAGCCTTCGGTGAATACAGGGAACACTGCTGTTCGCTCACACACACAACCAAAGCAAATTATGTCACAGTAGGGTTTCTTGTCAAGAGATCTTGCAGCTCAAGGCAACCACAGTGCTGTGATACTTGGAGCTGTAAAGCGGAGACCCTCAGGAGATATTGGACGGCTGTAGCCTCTACACGTGTGTTTGTTCTCCACGTGCCTGATACGTTGGAGTTGCCGTAGCTCAAGAAAGGAGCCGTGGCTATTGAAGGAGAAGAAGCAGAAGGTGCGGTATTGTGGCATATAGGGGAGAAGGTTCATAGCATAGAAGGTCTCGGCCTCTTTGCAGACAGACTGTCACCTGTAGTCATTAACAGAGCGCGGCCTGCAGCAGAGGCGATAGGCCCGCCGTCCTCAGGACAATTACCACTGAACTGCGTTTCAAATCCAATCTCTCCAGTCTCGCGGGACCTCCGTAGTGATGAAAGAAGCCCTGCTCCCCTCCTCCACGCCCTCTAAATCGCTCTGATGCCCCTCCAGCAAAAGTTGTTATCATTTTGTTAACAGCTGCATGTCCTCCTGGGACGAGAGCTTCTGTGTTGTAAACCACAGCTTCCCAGAAACATGCTGAAGTGCTCATGAGAGCAGGGCAGACTGGAAAGCTTGACTGGCAAGGTTCCTCCCCACAGGAAGCTGGTTGCTGCCCACTTGCCCTTGTGGAACTGTTAAAACTGCTAAATCACATGGCAGGCAATTGTTAAAACCGCTAATGCTGGTGCAGAGCTGATAATTGTTGCGGTTCCAATGTTTTGAAATGGAACTGGAGATGATTATTAGACTTCTAGGATTCACAACTTAAACAGGTATTAGAAAGTCCATGGTGATAAATTAAGATGTACTTTTGTTCAGGATTTAAGCTGACTGGGTATTAATAAGGGGGTATTCATAAGCTGTGGTGTTTTAAAGGTGTTTTTCATGAGATGCGTTATTCATAAGGGGGTCTTCATAAGCTGTGGTGTTTTCAAGGGGTTTTTCATAAGATGCATTATTCATAAGGGGGTATTCATAAGCTGTGGTATTTATCCCTCCTCATCATCCCTCTGTCCAGGTTATCCCAGACTGGAGGGAGCAGGAATGGGATCCAGAGAAACCAGAATCTTATGCAGGAATCTTCCACTTCCGCTTCTGGCGCTTTGGGGAATGGGTGGACGTGGTGATCGACGACCGCCTGCCCACCGTGGACAACCAGCTAGTGTACTGCCACTCAAATGACAGCAGCGAGTTCTGGAGTGCCCTGGTGGAGAAGGCTTATGCCAAGTAAGCACCCACATGAAAGAACTGAATTTTGTTTTTACTGCATTGCATTAGCACACCGAAGGCCGTGCTACAGTGAACACACGGTCCAGCAAGCTTTATGGTAAAGGAGAACATAAGGACATCATAACATCATTATTTAATAATTTATTTAAGGATCTCTGCTGAGGAGGGTGTGGAGAATTGTACAAGGCATCTACATCAATGCACATACCATTGCTGGAAAGTCATCAAAGTAGATACAGGATAGCAACTCAGTCACGTTGCCTCTGCAGAGTGTACGGCTGCTACGAAGCCCTGGATGGTGGCAACACAGCCGACGCTTTGGTGGACTTCACTGGTGGCGTGTCCGAACCCGTGGACCTTCTGGAGGGCCAGTATGCCCAGGACGAAGTGGCCAGGAACCAGCTGTTTGAAAGAGTTTTGAAGGTCCACAACAGAGATGGCCTCATCAGCTGCTCCATCAGGGTGGGAAGAGCGAGATTCTACTTAAGTTAAAGTAACCTCATCAGGAACTACCATCAAGAACTAATTCTGTGCTTCAATATTTGTATGGAACATTGTACTTTTTTCTGGGTGACTTCATGATTGCACTGACATGATTTTACTTTTGCTTGTGTGGTCCCTGTGACAGCGTAGTTGCCTATCACAATAACCTCCATTCATTGCCTATCCATCATTTTCTTCCAGAATTTCATTTTCTTGTAGCAATTTTGAAATAGCTGTGTGACCTGCTTAACAATATGCGCCTTACACACACAGTGACACATTACTGTGAACATATTGACGTCCAAGAGCATTGTCAGAGCAGTGAAAAATCAGTTCAATCGCATATGAATCGTTGCGTTCTTAGGGAACTGAGTTAATCTGGAGTACAAAGAGTGCTAGTTTATTCACGCCACACGGCCTCAGGGCTTGGGCCGTTTATTGCTTTTTTGTTTAGGAGACATAGTTTGCATTTATTTTGAAGAATGCTATTTTTGGAACGTAACAAAGGCCATTTAACATCCCTGTCCATGCCTCTCCCAGACTACGGCTAATTGCCTTTTTATCGTCGTCTCCTCCCTGTACTCTGAAGACACAAAGCCAATCTGAGAATGTTTATGTTGACAAATAATGGGTGTCACCGGGAGGTTACAGGCCTTGTCATACACTGAGAGCTCCACACGCCACACGCAGCACTGCTGAGTGGGGTGTGCTGGCCTGGCACTGTGTGATTTACACATGTATGTTGCCTTTCATAGCACAGACATTGCCACTGTCGTTTCATTTTCACGTCAAATGAAGCGACACCTCATCATGCTGTTCCTGTATCTTCATGTGGGCTAGTCACATAGTAGTCTGCTTGTTTTCGCTGTTCTGCTCTGTTGTTTTATTGCGTTAACTGAATTGGTGTTTGTTGATCATCATGTTGCCCAGGCAACCACAATGGAGGACATGGAGGCTCGTCTGGACTGCGGCCTGGTTAAAGGGCACGCCTACGCCGTGACGGATGTGCGGAAGGTGCGCCTGGGCCACGGCCTGCTGGCCTTCTTCAAGTCTGAGAAGCTGCACATGATCCGCATGAGAAACCCCTGGGGGGAGAAGGAGTGGAGTGGGCCCTGGAGCGATAGGTGAGAGTGCTCCCTACTGGACTGGAGGTCTAATATTGACTCTACTCACCAAACAAAAAACACAAAACATGACTAAAACATTTTTTTTTTCTGTGAAAAAATCCATGTGATGACATGCATGGATGGCATACATACGATGGCATTACATTAATGCTTGACTTGACTAGATGTTAAACACTCAAAAATGTAAAATGTATTTATCTTTGTGGTGTCATTAATTCTTGCATTGTTCTTGTCACAGGCACACAAATGCTGCTATGTTACCTGTTATAGCACAGTAATAAATATAGTAGTAGTGAATATCCGTAGAGATTAGAGAAAACCATCTCTGTCCCCTCTCATGAGACACTTTAAGTGTAAATAGCACAGATTCAGCTGAAGTGTCTATTCTTATCTGTAATCAGCATGAAATTAAAAAATCAAGCCATGCAGGTGGGTGTAAAACTGGAAGTCTCTTGGGTGGAAGGGGAGAAGTTCTGGTTGCTTAAGCATCTATATTTACATCTTTAAATAATTGGGTTATTGTTTTATCAGAGCTAACCTAAATTACCTATACTATACAGCAGGCTGTGAAATTGAGATGCAGTTGTAATTGAACAAAAACTTAATTTATTTCCTAATACATCCAACCTTTGCCAAGCTTTAAGCTTTCAGCTCTATAACAGCTCTGCTATGGTTATATTGGTCTCTGAATTATTTACCAACCAGCCAGACAGATATTACTGAGGGGAAAGCCATAGTTCTTCATATGTTGGCCAGATGCAATATTATTTGAGGGCTTGATGAGTCGTACTGTGTTGTTTTGTAGAAATCCTCAGACAACAGAGGCACAGATGCTGCCTGAGACGGCATGTATATTTACTTCAGTCTCTGTCTGATGAACACCACTCTGTATGTGTGTGTGTGTGTGTATGTGTGTGTGTGTGTGTGTTTGGTTCTGT
Organism: Brachyhypopomus occidentalis; assembly: GCA_020368025.1. NCBI lineage: Eukaryota > Metazoa > Chordata > Actinopteri > Gymnotiformes > Hypopomidae > Brachyhypopomus > Brachyhypopomus occidentalis. Next base: position 3,821,280 of record JAGXOD010000030.1, on the reverse strand, counting down.
AGCTCTGAGGAGTGGAAGAAGGTGAGCAAGAGTGAGAGGGAAAAGCTAGGCGTCACAGTTCAGGACGACGGAGAGTTCTGGTGAGAGCTTTTATTTTTTAAGCATGCATTATTTCTCCAGCCTTGCTCTAAGCCCGGGACTATGATGCATGACGCATTTGGTATTTGCCATGCAAAACTGAACTCTGGCAGTTATATGGTCAAGAAGATTTTATGGGATAGCTAATATTTGGTAACGTCACCAAAGGAGTCACATACATGAGTTGGGTTAAAATGAAGACAAGCAAGACACCACACATAGTGTACCACACATAGTGTTGTGTATGTGTTTGGTTAAAACCAGCCTGCTGACTTCATTCCCCATTGACTCTAACTTTGCCCATAGGATGAACTTTGAGGATTTCTGTCACTACTTCACTGACCTGATTCTGTGCCGGCTGATCAACACATCCTACTTAAGCATCCATAAGACCTGGGAGGAGGAGGTGATGAGGGGCTCCTGGGTCTACCGGGATGACCCTCTCCGCAACCGCTCTGGGGGCTGCATCAATCACAAGGTCACTTTCTTGCAGAACCCCCAGGTAAGTGCGCGTGTGTGTGTGTTCATGTGTGTGTGTGTGTGTGTGTGTGTGTGTGTGTGTGTGTGCATATTCATTAGGATTCGAGAGGCTGAAAGTGTCGTTTGTTGTTGATATTGTGTTCCTCTCTGTAGTATGTGTTTGACGTGAGAAAGGTGGAGGACGAAGTTTTGATCTGCCTGCAGCAGAAAGAGAGAAGGGCAACACCCAAGGAAGGCAAGGGGGAGAACCTGGCAATCGGATTTGACATCCATCGGGTATTGGAACATAAAGTCATCACATACTAATAACAAACAGGGCAGACGTCATTGATCTGTGACATTCAAATGCCATCAGGATAATATGATGTGGTTAAATCGTTAGAGAGATCTATAGAGATCTACAGAGTCTGCAACCCTTCATAGATACATACATTATTCGCTAATTGTCACAGGTAATACTGAACAATGAGTCCATGTCCTGATAAAAGCCTCATTAGTTGCAGTGTACCCCCCCTCCCACCAGGTGGAGCTGAATAGAAAGTACCGCATGCACTCAGCCCAACAGAAGGTTGCTGGCTCAATCTACATTAATTCTCGGTGCGTCTTCCTGAGGAAAGAGCTGAAAGAGGGCCGCTACGTCATCATCCCCACAACATTTGATCCGGGCCAGCAGGGAGAATTCCTACTCCGGGTTTTCACGGACGTGCCTTCAGACTGCAAGTAAATCATGTTGCTAACGCCTAGTTAGAATAACTCTTTTAATCTTCAACCTGGGATCTTTGACTGTGTTCAGGTTCTTCAGTGGCAGTTTCCACATTCATTCATAGTATTTTTTGGAGGTGCTGGTTCCCTGCTGACGTCACTGTGTCGTTTCAGAGAGTTGACCCTGGATGAGCCTCCTCAAACCTGCTGGACAGGCATGTGTGGATATCCTCAGCTGGTCACCCAGGTGCACGTGCTGAGCGCTGAGGGCCTTCAGGGCCAAGACTCCAATGGAGGTAAACCTTTGCTAACAGCTAGCAGCCGTCCAGGCAACTCCCCCTATGTACCTGCCCTTTAATGATCTAACAGCCTAGATCCGCCCTCGTTCTATTTAGGATGCACTCCTTCTGGTACTTTCCCATTTTCACATCTGATTGGGTCTGGGTGTTTTTTATTCTGTATTACTATTACATGCCACATTTAGGCTGCTGTGTGTTAGATGCTAAGTGTGTTCAAATTGCTCTTCTTATCTTAAACATACAGGCAGCTCTTTTGGGTACACAGAAAACTGCAGTGCCTGGTTCCCTACAAAATGTAGTATGACATCAACAGCTGAGATCTTGAATATTGGCAATGAGCATAAATGCCTTCCACCCTAGAGACACACAAACACACAGAGTCCCAGGGTGCCACTGCTATTAATCAGCCCGATAACTCCAACGTGGCCATTGTTTTCGCACAGTACCTGATTTATTCTGTCTTACCACAGTTTGTCAGACAAATTGCAGTTACTAGTAAATGTGAGGCACTCATGTTTCAGAATCAAAATGTCTTTAAAATCCTTGTTTGGATATTTTTTTTTACAATATTGCATTGTCATCCATGTCTATAAACTGGCTTTAATGTTCTATTTGTAATAAGAAAGTGCCCTTGCATTTGTCCTTTAACTGGATTTTCATACAGCATCACAGTCCTGGTTATAGATGTCAATGCTAGTTTTATCCAAAAATAGAAAGTACTTTGCCTGTCTCCTATTTTCCATGCAGATTCAGCTGTATCTCCATTTTTAGTGCATAGCTGCAGAGTTGCCCCAAGACGTCAGATATAGCATGAAAGTACTGAACGCATGACTGCCAGTTTGAATGCATGAACGGTTTGAACGCATGACTGCCAGGTGTCTTGTTCCAGCCTCGGACCCATATGTGATTATCACCTGTGAGGGGGAGAAGGTTCGCTCTCCTGTGCATAAGGACACGCGTTGCCCTAACTTTGACGTGAAGGGGGTGTTCTACCGCAAGAAGCCCAAAGAGGGCGTTCACGTTGAGGTGGGTGTGCCGCTTTCACCTCTTCAGCTCTAAGCTGTGTTCGAAACAGCCTACTACTGTACATACTGCACATATGCATACTGCATACTGATTTGGGGCCCAAGGAGTACGCCAGTAGTATGTAGTAGGCTATTTTGAACACAGCGCTAGTCAGCAGTGCTGATCTCTGTCTGCTTCTCTGTTTTTCTTACACGTTTCCCTTTAACGCTCCTTGCATCACCTTTCTCTCCTGATTGGCCCATCTGCGATGGTAGATCTACAATAAGAACGTGATTGTTGACACCTTCCTGGGTCAGGTGACCCTCTTCAGTGACCCTAACGACCGGCAGGAGCAGCACACGGTTCACCTGAGAGATAAAGCCAGTCGCCAAGACAACGACCTCCCAGGCACGCTGACAGTGCGATTGATCACCTGCACTAATTTAACCAACATCTGACCACTCGATGACCGTGACCTCACCCATGCCCTCCCTTTATCCTCGTCTCTCCCTCTCTTCGTCTTTCTATATTCCTCCTTCTCAGTCTCTCTCTCTCACTGTCCTTCATCGGTTATTTACCATGTATTCATTAGCCTTCGGTTAATGAGTTAAGCTGCCCTTCCATAAGATTTTACACTGCTCTGATAGTGTGCGTAAGGGCTATGCGTGAGCAGCTGAGGTCGCCACAGAAACGGGAGTCTTGGTCACATTATCAGCCACAGGTTTGCACTGCCAAATTACCGCAGCAGAAATCTTCCACCCTCCATTCTGCCCCTCCATTCTGCCCCTCCGTCCTGCCCCTCCGTCCTGCCCCTCCTCCCTCCCTGCAGTCAGGCACGTGCCCCACCTGTCCGGACTCAGGCCAGCAGCTCATGCTCCTCCTAGGCGATCAACCTGAAGACATCGTTTACCTAGATCGCGACCTGATTGGTCTGTGGTGTGCTTCCCCCGCCCCTCCACCTTATCACTACCAAGAAAAAAAACAAACAAAAAAACAAAAGAATAAAAAAAAACAAAAAAAACGGAGGAACTCGTTTTCTCCACACACATCTGGTACTTGTGTGGACTTCTGCACTGCGCTTCACTGGATACTCCTTGGATGCGCGTGAGCATGCTTGAAGTAGCTTAGCAACAGGAATGAGAAGCAGTGGACGTGGGGATGTGGGGGGACGGCTTCCTGCTTCAGCCAGTCACCTCTGGGGACCAAAGGCCCACCCAGCCTCTCTGCCATGGCATCTCCATGGTAATGCCACTGCCTGAGCGATGGTTTCATCAAAAATTACTGTTTAGCTTCTGCGTGAGCATGTGCGTGTGTGTGTGTGTGTATGCATGCGTGCGTGCGTGTGTGTGTTTGTGTCTGTATATGTATGCCTGTGCTGAGCAAGTCTCTCAGACATACTTAAAGGATCATTTGGTCTTGGATGTGTAAACAGAGGTTGGACTCCATCAATGCCAGTAGTGCTTTACAGTGAAGAGTGTTTCTATGGGCACACACAAACACACACCTACGCAGACACACTCTGCATGTATACCTCACTCTAGCACCGAGGATGATGTGAGGACGTGTGTGTTCTATAGCTAAGGTCTCTCAGCTACTGCCAAACAGTATGTGACATGATGTGGGTTCTATTAAAACTGTTCTTCCACTCCACTAGGGGGCACTGCACTGGTATGTTTGTAGATTATCTCCCTTGAACCACTTATAGACACTTGCTGGATATGATTACCAGATTTGTGTTATCTCTAATGGCTAGTGTGCTGTTTCACTAGGAATTGCTACAAATCTATTTATACTCTACCATTACCAGTTTAAGTGTTGCAAGGAGTTCATTTGCTTTGGACTTAATGGGCTTAGCACAGACGAAAGAAGCCCATAATAACAATTATTTTAATATAGTTTCATATGATACAATATCTGGTGTTCTCTTATAATGGAAAATTCTCCAAGATGTTTTTGAATGTCAGCTGTGGTGTAGCTGACCTGTTTATTTATCAAGGCACATGTTTGAACAAGTTCAGCCACTCTGTTTCATTACCTGAGCGTGGGCATTTTCCTGACTGTTCTTTCTATCATTTAAGATGTTTCACAATGTCTTAAGATGTGTATCTTTCATTTACAGAAAATAACCAAGAGTTACAAGTGTTATAGTCACTGTGTTTACAGTCTTGATCGTTAAATGAAATGGTAGATTAAACTCTAGGGTTGAATCTGCATCATGACCTCCTGTGAACAGTGAAGTTCATGACCTGAATGCACATGTGATGACTTTGGTCTGATGGCTCATGAGCTCTGACAGACAGGACGTGTGTTTGGAGGGAGGGATGTCGCTTTACTGGTTTGAACATGCAGTGCCAAGAAGATTACAAGTGTTGGATCTCCAAAGCAGGAGAGAGCTCACGTCACACAGACTTGCCTAAAACATACTGGGAGACATAGGAGACCAGAGCCAGAGACAATGTGACACCATTCAGGAAAGAGATTTGGTTTTATATCACCCATACTAACAACCTAAGCCAACTAAATCCACCAGTGTTTCAGTCTGAGTGTTATTTGTTCCATATTCCAGATTAAGAGAAAAAAAAGAAAGTTATTATAGACTTTACAGGGATTGTGAGTTTTCTCACCACATCAACACAGTCATGCCCTCTGATGGCAGACAAGTGTGAAACAGTATGTTTTTTTTTCCATATCCTGAATAGAATCAATGAAATATGAGCCAGGAACAAATGGTTATCCATCCAGTTCCTATTGCTTGGGCATTGTTCAACAAAACTTTATAGAAAGCATCATGTTGTTGCACTTTTGCATGTATTTGAAGGCAGATCCATGGCTTCAGGCTCAAGTGACGTCTGTTACCAGGGTAATATCCTTCTGTCGGTCTTCTGTCGTTCTCTTCCACACGGGCAGCTCCACGTAATTTAGATGTGCTGACTCAGATCAAATGCCATGAAGGTTATTAATGTGCCATCCCAGTTTTAGCCTTGAATATGTTTTTTTTAATTGTTTTAATTGTATTCTCTGTCTGTTTTGTCAAACAAGGTTTAACAAAGCTCTCAATCCTCAGTGTTCTAGTGTTGTGTCCAGCCATGCCAAGAGTAATCTGGTTGTTGTACCTATTCTAATATTTCCCATTAGCTGATACACTGATCCTCAGCACTATTTGCTTTATCTCACATTCATTTTCCTGCTTGGGCATATTGTTCTCCAGTGTTACAGATTCATTAAGACTCACTATAAGATTCAGTAAGATTCATTATTAATGTCGCTGCTGCTCCCACAAGTCTAAGCTTGTGTTGCATGTATTTTAGGATTATATGTATAACGTGTGCCTGGCGATGCCCAGGTATGTGTGAAAGTGGCAGTAGCCAGTATATTTTCAATGACCTGCAGAACATCCAGTTTCAGGGATGTTGATATTACTACAATATTTCCTGAAGATATCATCATGTATTACTGCACATCAACATGAATGAATGCATATGTGGGGGGGGAGGGGTATCATCAGTTTATAACTCACAAGATACAAGGACAAGATTGCTTTTTAAAGCATCTATTGCATTTCCACCAACACAACTCTGAGATCCTGTTCTTGAGTGTCTCCTTCTGCTTCTGACGAATGGCACTGCGGTATCTGCCCCCGTAGCTCCGCCCCCTCTCCGTAAGGCGCTAGCTTGCTTGGCCTGCACTGCTGCATGCACTGTGTCCAATTGGAAGCGCTCTGCTCCATCTTGACACGAGCCGTCATTAATGGCGCCATGCCGTGTTTCAGTTGCCTAGGCATCATGATGCAGCACAGCCTTAAGAAGAAACGAGCGCTAGTGCAGAGCGTTGACTTCTCTCTCGTGCTCGTGTTTTTCCCCCCAGAGAATGAGCTTGTGATACTCTTGTATTTTTCTGCTGATGTTAAACTTGAAACTGACACATGAATAATCTCTTGCATGATGACATTCTGTATACGGTAGCAGATACTGAGAACTTTATAACAAGTATCTTTTATCAACATTTTATACCTCTTTGTTTAATCTTTTATATCTATCCATTGAGTCTTGTGTTCAACAAAACTGAATACTGTATGTTTACTGATTGTATGAGTTCATAAATCTGTATCTTATTTATGTTTAGATGTGTGTTTTGTTTTGGTGTGTTTGTTACCGTCTCTCCTGGGTTACACTGTGGTTATTTTATATTTTTTCTTGAATTAGGCTATTTATTTTCTCTATTTTGTATTTTATGTCAACTTGTGGCATGACTTTGAAATAAAATCTTAAAATAAAATATTTGTTGTGATATTTCCATATAGCCTTTGAATATTAATAGTTAGTCATTTGACTTGTAATTTACTTAATTCCTATTGTAATTCAGTGATTCATATTTGTTTTACTTTTGTTATGTTCTCTGGAGACTCTGTTGTTCTAATTGTGGTGATGTTAGACTACTGCCATTTCCCTAAACAAATTGTTCATTGATCGTATCAGCCATGCACTGTTTCTATTTTTAGACACAAAACTTGACCTTTTCAATGCACAATTTGAAAGTACAAAGAGAGAAACAGGGGGGGGGGGAGGGGTGGGTAGGGGCAGGCCGATGACGACCGCGGGACACGTGTCCACCCCTCCTGGCTCAGCTGACCTGCAGACCTTTGTGTCGGCCGTCTGTCTCCTGAGGGGAGGCCCCCCTGGTGCATGTGTCCCCATAAGCCCCGCCCTCCTCTCAGCAGGATCTTGAGTGTGAATGAGGGAGAGACTGCGTGTGTCACGGCTCTGCGGCTGCCTGCCTGGCATCTCTCCTCACGCGGGTAGTCCCAGCTAGCAAGTAGACATACATAGAGAGGGAGTCGCCGACAGGAGTTACATACACGTGTTCTGTTTCACAGCCTGCTGAAATCTGTTTCTTATTCTTTTTTTTTCTCCTCTTTGCACATGCACCTGAGCCTAGCCAGGGGACATACCTGAAGGGGAAAAGGAAGGAAGAGAGAAAAGAAAAGTAGTGTATTTCTCTGTCGCTGAGAGGTAAGTAGACTTTCATACATGGAGCTTAACTGCTCGAGGGCGCCACATGGTCTCTTGGGGCTTTTCTCAAAGCCTCTTACAGTTATTTTTGCTCTAACACACTGCACAATAGACTTCTGAAATGTACCCTTTGCTTCCTCAGAAACACGGTATGTGTATTTGTTTGGTGTGTGATGGCTGAATGAAAAATACTCTGTGCAGTGCTGATCTTTCCCTAACCCGTCTCAAGCCCCCATCCACCCTCTGGGATTGATTCCTTTTGTTACACAAGGTTGCAAAGTATTTCAGAACAAGACCAGGTCAGACTTCAGATCAGAAAAAAAAACTGCATTAAAAAAATTGCAGTCACTTAGTTTAGAGCTTTAAAGTTTGAAATCCCACAACGCTTTGCTCTCAAGCCCAACCTGTCCTATGGTTCAGAGGAGAGAGTGATCCGCTAGGAGACACTTTGCTGTCGTGGTGTAGATTTAACATGAGCAGGCCCTCACCCCGCTGGGAGATTCTGAAGTGGAGGACCAGAATCACCACGCTGTCTTCCCAGCTCATGACACTTTCTGAGATCTTAACTACAGCGGTTTGGAGCAACACAAGATATGGACACCATTAGCAAACCTTGGACAATAGCAGACAACAGGTTATAAAATACAGAGTCTTGCAAATGTTTGAAAAATATTAGTGGCACTTGTTCAGATATTTACAAAAGAGCTCAACAGCCCTGAAGTTTTAGTTTGCTAAATCAGCTTACACGTGTCAGTCATGTGCTTTCCAAACACTGCACAGCAGTAAGCAGCAGTTTTAACATTTTAACATATATTTATATTTACTACATATACTGTATATATTTGAGCCACTACAGGGGTTCTGTTTTCAGGCACTGAACATATGTCATATCTGTTATGTACATTGTATGTAGTCATCACCATTTATTTTGTACATCATTCCTTCATTCTCCAAATGACCTTGTTTCTGCAGTTCAAATTAAAGGCTTTCTAAGAAGTCCCAGAGCAGAGAAACATTCATACCATAACTGCAGTTTTTAGCACAAGCCTTACATTTTTTAAATATCTTTCCCAGCCCAATGCCAGATTATCCTCCTGATACCCAGGGCCATAACCAACAAAAGACAGCTCAAGCTCTGTGCCTGTGCTACCTTCTCCAGCCAGTAAAACCAGTAAAACCATTAACCTTGTTGTTTTAACCCAAATGAAAGTAAATCTCAATTTAATGCTAATTCTTGGAATCTCAGTAAACCGAACTTGGAACATTTTTTTGTTTTTGTAAGTTGATTTAATAATTACCCCCGAAAAGGTTAAGAAAATAGTGGACTCATATAACAATACAGTTTGGGTGGCCGTACAGTTATTCTTCATAAATGCCAAGTCTGTGAAAATCAATGGAGCAAGCTTGCACTGAATCTTTCTAATACCTTACAGCATACTGAAATGGTCTGAACCTTGTTTCAGTTTTTCATCCACCACAGTTGATTGCATGTGAAGACTTTCCTGTCTCCAGCAAATTCTAACTGGAGTTTTGCCTGCCCTTTTTGCTTTTAGATTTAAAACAAAATTAGCTAACCATTACTCAAATTTTAATGTCTTTCTTATTCTCTATCAATATGGTCTCTCAATATTTCTTTATATATCAACTGAACATCCATTAAAGAGAGAGATCCATTTTAGAGAGATGCATTAGCAGTGCAATCACTATGTTTAAGAACTCCCACTGCCACTGACACTTCTAGATCCTTCTGGAAGGCTTGTATACGACTGGTTGGTGGAATGGTGATCACTGGGATCTAGCTGTAGGCCTCTCTTGGCCATTGTGGTGCTAGGACGCTGGCAGCCGGGTAAGTTGCTGTTTGCAAACTAAATATCAGTATGTGAAGCATATATTAGCAGAGTACCCAAGCTACAATTAACAATAGGCTCAAGTATTATTAATAAAAACGATTTAAAAAACGACCATGACTAAACATTCCTTGAGGTTTTAATAATGATGTTCAAATATAATCTTTACAAAAATCTGAGATCTGCAAAGCCCAAGCTAATCTTCTTACTGGCCATACTGTTACGGCAGCATGACACACCGTATGTCTCAGCCTGTGTCCCAAACTTGTCTTCCAGGTTTGCAATGCACCGAGCTCCATTGAAAGGAACAAACTCCATGAAATCTCAGCTTACTTAACAATATTCAGACCTCGCACTTTCATTTTCCTATACCATGGAAATCACATATTAAAACCAGTAAGACAAAAGAGAAGTGAGTGGGGCCATGAGGTAATTAGGCATATTATATTTAGACAAAAATGATTATGGAGTGTTAAGTCTGAGGAATACTGTGAAACCCAATAAAAGGACTCCTATCCCCTAACCAGTGGAAAGCTGCCGTACCCTAACCAGTGGGTTAAGGTTAGGGTCCTAACCCTCTGTGTCCAGGACTCCTATCCCCTAACCAGTGGACACATTAGGACAGGGGTGACGCTGCTCTTAACCTCACAGAGAAGCAGGAGTCACCCCCGAGTGACACTGCAGAAACATTACATACATTACACATGCATACATCCATACATACATACATCTTATTCAACCCCTAGGATCATATTACTAAATTGTTCAGCCTTCAGGTTTCTCCTGTGAAACCCTAATCGTGACCACCACAAAAGGGTCCTATTCTTGGCTAACTATAGAATCAGTGTGATTATTATGCTCCCTTTCGCTGTCTATAGATAGGTGGAGTCGACGTTTGTCTTCCACTTACTCCACTGAGAGTGGTAAACAAAGAGAGGAGATTGCATATACAAACTCCCGACAGTGTTGGACATGTGACTCTGTACTTTGCTACTCCTGCTTGTCCCACTAATGCCTGTCACAGCTAAAAGCAGAGCAATGGTTACTTTGGTTTCACCTCGGGCTGTCTAGGACAGCAAGCAGTTGTTCTGTTTATCAAAATGAACTTAAATATATACTACACAGCTATGCAAGTAAGACCTGGCACTGATTCTCGTCTTAATGTTCAGGTTTTCTGCTAATCTGCTAATCCCCCAATGCCTAGAAGTAAACAAAAGTTTATTTCCCAAAGGGTTGAGAAAGTGTTGTTGGAGCTCTTAACAGCCTCCATGATGCACTGCAGTGCCACGTCCGTATACCTGAGCTGTCGCTCGGACCCAGCCAGACTGCGAGCCAATTACAAACACTGCGGGCAAGTAGCAAAGCTGTGTAGCACAAAAATCCTGATTAGCTTCACTTAGACATGTGAGAACCACTTCTACTGTAACAACTAGTTCTCCCTATCACTGAGTGGTGTATTAGGGGCAACCACATCTTATTGCTTTCACACTACAAAATCCATTAATTTCTTTTTGGCATTTTGCTTGCAGTAGCTACTTTGTGGAGCAATGTGGTGGCTGATGCTAACACACAGACCACTAGCCTATTAGCCTGTTAATGTCTCCATTGAGAGAAGTAATTTACTGCTGCTGCCAATTCTTACTTCTGTGAATCTGAAATGCACTATACATTTTGAATATATTAATGGCAATTCTCTGGGGATTAGAGGTTCTGGTTGGGTGACAGCAGTGTTATTGTTGTGTCGCATTACACATTGGTTTGGATGTGACAGGCATGTAATGTAACATAATGCATTGTAACCATCTCAGGTGCATTTAGAGTCAGGCATTTGCTGTGTAGCATTTGATCTATCTAAAGTTTTGTCATTGATCCTGCTCTCAGGCGCAACTGTTCTTTTCTTGCATGGATCACTTGAAATTTGCTAGGAAATTGGCTTAATTTCATGGCGGCTGAGTCTGAACATGTTGGAGGTTTCAGCCCTTTGTGTTAATAAGGGCTGCTGAACTAACAATCATCTTGTCTAAATCCATTGCCAGGTTTGCATGGGTTACCATGGTTTCTCTCTAGGGGTCTTGGAATAAAACATAAGTTGAGAATATGAAGAGAGAGGAGTAATATAATAAAATCTATGAAGCATTGTGCCATTGGCATAGAATATTTTATGGAGTCATTGTCTGTCAGATAGAAATTAATATATGAACCCCAAAGGAAGAATCCTGTCATGTGGTGCATAACAACAACTACAAAAAATTCAAAATGAACAAACTAAATGTACATCATTTGTGGAAATATTATTCACACCCAAGCTAGGCCACACCTACTGCATACAACAATAATCTGTTACACTAATGGACATTGAAAAGAATATGTATGCAAGGAGCAGAAATCTTCAGCAATTTAGATTTAATTCCATCTCATTAAAGCAGCGTCATTTTAGGATGTGTTTCATTACAAGAGATATTATTATTGTTATTGTTGTACCATCCGTGCACCGAGATTAAAGCTCTATTTGATGCTCTACAAGTTCATTTTACTCAGACACATGTACCGTTTTGTCTGCTGAAACAACACATTAGCTTTTAGCAAACTAGAAAACCGGTTTTGTTTGTCTTTTCTCTGTTTGTTTTATTCTCATCTGTAGATCAATGCATTTGTGTTGCTCTTCTCTCCTGTGGTGATACTTATCATGGGCAAACAATGAGACCTACAGATAAATGTACTATTTCAACATTATTGCTTCACTTTTATTCTATCTGCATTTCCTTTTTCTTACTCATTAATTCTGCACTTCATACAGGCTTTTCATATGCTGTCTTCTAATGTCAAGAGGTAAACAAGAACCATGGTCATCTTGCAGCAGGTATGCTTTCGTTCTGCACACTCCATCTCTTTGCAGACTCAAACTCATCTACATGTGCCAAATGACTAATCAATAAGTAATCGTTGAGATGTTTGCTAAATGTGTCCATTTTTTACTGGGTGTCCCAACAGGGGGACTATGTCTGGTTGGATTTCAAGACCCGTCTGGAGTTTGACATTCCAATCGGAGCTGTGGTCAAGCTCTGTGACTCGGGACAGATCCAGGTCTTGGATGATGAGGGTCATGTGAGTTTTTGAGGCCACCTTGCCCCACATCATGTTTCTAGCATATCAGGGAAGTCCAAGACAGAATCTGCGATATAATTGGGTACACGTGAGTTAACTGTCCTGTGCAGGAGCACTGGATCTGTCCCCAGGATGCCACACACGTCAAGCCCATGCACCCCACCTCCATTCACGGCGTGGAGGACATGATTCACCTAGGAGACCTGAACGAAGCCGGGATCCTCAGGAACATCTTTGTCCGCTACAACGAGAACGAAATATATGTGAGCTTCTGTTCCAGTCTTATTTTTCTCCTGTGCTCAGTCAAATATGACGACTCAGTTGGAGCCTTTGTTTATTGAAAGATTATACTGTTTAAGCCCCTGATGTTTGAATAACCAGAGGGCAGTTTGGAGCACTGAACACTGTACCAGGAAGCTTTTTCACTAAATTAGCCTTTTGTTTCAGGCTCCCATCAATTCATGTTCATTCTATGGTATTTTAAGTCCATGACATAATTAGGTTCTAAATTCTTATGCATATTTCATAAACAACTGAATTGGAATGCAGTTCATCTCAGTTCTGCTGTACTGAACACCATTTGATTACATCAGTATGTTTTTGTTGTTGATGCTGTGCAAACATGTGGTTAACATCATCAAACCTACATATACACAGCAACTAGACTCATTCACAACTAGAACTCATTCATTCATTCACTAGAATAGTTCACACATCTGTCCAATTAACACCTGCAGTATGAATTAATTCATACTGTGTGTTGCAATATCATCACACTGGGTGATAATTAAACGCTGTGGTTTTTCCTGTGTAGATATGTGCCACACACTGTACAAATAAGTAAGGCATTAACATTCCATGAGTCTGAGTAGAGCCTTCAAGTCAGAGTTTTTCTGAAGGATTTGTTCTGACCTCTTAAAGGAGTCAGTATTGCCAGGGAGTATGCTCAGATCAGACTGCTCTGCTAAAATCTGACATTTTCTCTTGGCACATCAACAAATCCTGTCTGCCATTTTCACCACTTGAATACACAATGAAGTGGGATCTGTCAGAGAAGTCAGAGCTGGGAATCAGCTGACACTGACTGACATTCATCTTAGAATAAGGGATTTGGTGTTTGCCTTCTGGACTGACCAAACAAAGGCTTTCTGTAAAAAATGCTGTTAATTTGTGACATATCTCACATTACTAAGTATGAATTGTTCAGTAGACAAATTATTTAGGTATGTTCTCTTCTCTGTATGTATCTGTTCATGTACTGTATATAATGTTTAATAGCCCAAATGGCTGGATGGTCTGTCACTGAGGCTCATAACACTTTACTTATGTTGTGTGCTTTAACAGGTCATGTCCCAGTGTATATTATAGGATATAGTATGTGCAATTGTAACAGATTGATTACCCTCAAATATTGATAACAGTTAAACTATGTGATTATGATAAGTAGGTTCCATGATTAAATAAATCACTGTTTAGATCACCACAACCATATAATAGCCATAACGTTATTATATCAGCAGTTGTTTGATGTGCGCAATTGAATTTCAGTGCAAAAATGTTTACCTCTTTGGCCTTGCAGACGTACACAGGGTCAATCCTGGTGGCAGTGAACCCCTACCAGCTGCTTCCCATTTACACAGCAGACCATATCCGCCTCTACACCAGGAAGAAGATCGGAGAAATGCCTCCGCACATCTTCGGTATTGCTGACAACTGTTACTTCAACATGCAGAGGAACCAGAAGGACCAGTGCTGCATCATCAGGTACCAGCGACGTGCATCCCTAGTCCCATCCGTGGCCAGTGTGTGTGTGTGTGTGTGTGTGTGTGTGTGTGCACGTTGTTCAGACCATGTCTTTAGACCGCTGTGTGGTGACGTGTGTCCCGCAGTGGTGAGTCTGGGGCAGGGAAGACGGAGAGCACCAAACTCATTCTGCAGTTCCTGGCTGCAGTCAGTGGGCAGCACTCCTGGATCGAACAGCAGGTTCTGGAGGCCAACCCCATCCTAGAAGGTCAGTGAGATCATTCCACTCCGTTCATCTGAACAGGGGTTCGGAGGACTCTCTCAGCAAGAGCGCCAGGCCGCTTGCGTTACTGTGTAAAAGGATCACAGCCACATGATGGAGCTTTATTCGGAGATTTGCTCTAGCCTTCCAATGTGCACAGAGCTCTTGATAATAGACTTCATTCCTGTGGGAAGAGATTCGTCTGCAGTGCTGAGCAGAATTCAGTAGGATTCAGTTCCCAGTAGATCTGCCATCTAACCTGTAGGGAGGGTTGCTTCACAAAACCATTTTTCTTTTTTTTTTTCTTTTTTCCAGAGCCTAATTTTCAAACTCAACTGAACTTCAGACACAGTTATTCTTTGAACCAAACTTCATAGTCTTTATAGTCTAACTTGTTTACATTCTAGTGGGAACACATTCTTAATCATATCCAAGTAATCAATACATTTGTATATATTGCTAATCTTCAAGCAGTTAATACATCTGCTGCCATAAGTGAACTATTTATTAACTCCAATTTCTGAGAGTTCTTTTGTGCATAAAATCAGTTATTAAGAAATCACTTCTGTTCTTTCAGCATTTGGAAATGCTAAGACTGTACGCAATGACAACTCAAGTCGGTTTGGGAAATACATTGATATTCACTTCAACCAGAAAGGAGCCATCGAAGGTGCAAAGATAGAACAGTACCTGCTTGAGAAGTCGAGAGTATGCAGACAGGTAAGAGAAGCAGAATCAAGACTGTGGCCCATCAGGTCGCACTGCATGTCTCTGCATGGCTTACGCTACCTTTTATGTCACAGAAATATTAATATACCTTCTGACAGGGAGTCCTGTTTATGGCAATGTCCTGGTCTGCATCATGCTGCAGACAGGGATTGCTTTGAAGATCAGAAAGGCTCTTTTTTTGTAGGCTCCATATGAGAGGAACTACCACATATTCTACTGCATGCTGGATGGCATGATCCCAGACCAGAAGAAGAAGCTGGGACTAGGCCTGGCCTCACACTACACATATCTGACCATGGTGAGAGACCGGATAAGCATAATACTCACAAAATACTAGTGATGTAAGACATGTATTCATAATCAATAATCAATAATCAATGTTTCTTTTTTGCATTTGGCCTCCTGTCCTCGGGTGTTCTCCAGGGACAATGTACCGTGTGTGACGGGAGAAATGACATGAAGGAATACTCCAGCATCCTGTCGGCCATGAAGGTCCTGATGTTTACAGATACTGAGAACTGGGAGATTTTCAAACTGCTGGCAGCCATTCTGCACATGGGCAACATGTGCTTTGAGCGTAAGCCACGCGGGAACGGACCAAACGATGCACCTGCCACCGACACAACCACAGTGTCTGCGTACAGTTATGAGTTCTGCAAAGCAATGCACTGACACATTCCTCTCTCCGTAGCAAAGATGTTTAAAAACCTGGATGCCTGCATGGTGGGGCCCTCGCCGGCCCTGGCTACAGCAGCAGCTCTGCTGGAGGTGAGGGGGGCGTGGCCACGAGGGCTTGGTGCCACTCTCAGAGTGTAAGAGCGTGGGGACACAATACTACTTATGCCACTCACTGCATCTGAGCTAGCTGCTGCTATAGCAGTGAGTGACTCGGAACGGTTGAAATATATTTCACATCTGATTGTTTCTGTCAATCAGCCGGCACCAGCTTGCAGGGGGGCTTGGCTGATTCTTTTCTGTTTTTCCCTCTTGCTGTCTTTTCCCTGATTTCTCTCATTAACCTGGTGGGAGGGCGTTATCAGTGCGGTTAGAGGAGGGAGAGGAGGGGTGCTGGAGATAAATACAATCATTACGGAGCCCCAGACGCTGGTATCGGTGCGTGCGAGCAGCATGGACACAGTTTTCTCTCTGTCTGCCTGCAGCATGCTGCTGCTTTGTCTTAGTGCTGTACCTCCGGCTCACAGCCAGCTTCAGGAAAGTTGGGCTTCAAAGAAAGCCCTGTGCATTGCAGAATGTAGTGGTGTATCTGCCCCCTGGTGGAGAAATGCAAAATGTCATGATAACTTATGAGAATACGTACCATTTCAGAACCAAACTGAAAACTAGGCTGAAATGGTGAAATCAGTGATTTCTGTAGGTTGACCCTCAAGCTGTCATGATGTGTCTGACCTCTCGCACCCTCATCACTCGAGGAGAGAGCGTGTCTACGCCTCTCAGCGTGGACCAGGGACTAGATGTACGGGATGCTTTTGTCAAGGTTTGAGAGTTTCATACTTCTAATGCTGGTTCCACGTACTGAGTTTTTGCCTTTTGTTATTGTTTGTTAATAATGACGGCTCTCTAAAGGAATCATACGTGTTACATGATAGCTAATGATGTTTTGCAGGGAATATATGGAAGGATGTTTGTGTGGATAGTGGACAAAATCAATGCTGCCATCTGTAGAGTTCCTTCTACTGAAGACAGAGTTAACTGCAGATCTATAGGTCTGCTTGACATCTTTGGATTTGAGAACTTTACCATCAACAGGTTCATGATTCTGCCTTAGAACATATCCACATAAATTTCATTTGCTTGTATTTGTATAGACAGAGTTTGTAGCTACGTGATTGACGTTTGAGCTTTTATCACTGTGTCTCCCTGTTTTTACCCAGTTTTGAACAGTTGTGCATCAACTTCGCTAATGAGAACCTGCAGCAGTTCTTCGTACAGCATGTCTTCAAACTGGAGCAGCAGGAATACAACCTGGAGAACATCATCTGGCAGCATCTCACCTTCACCGACAACCAGGACGCCCTGGACATGATCGCCAACAAGCCCATGAACATCATCTCCCTTATTGATGAAGAGAGCAAGTTCCCCAAGGTAATTACACCAGGGATATGGAGGTAACCATTACTACTGACATGTCAATAGCTAACCTAGCGTTGGTTGTATTTTATACAGAGGTTTTGCTCCCTGTGTTGTGGTGTGTGGGGTCTAAGCTGGCTTACATCTGACTAAGCTCATTCTCACTAAGCTGTCTCGCATGTATGAATGAATGATCTGTGATGAACAAAACCTCCTAGCTCTTATGACATGGATGATCAATTTCTGATGCAATGCTTGTTATTTCACTGTTGGAAAAAGGGCTATGTAGACTGGGAAAAAGAGCTATGTAGACTGTGAAAAAGAGCTATGTAGACTGAGAAAAAGGGCTATGTAGACTGTGAAAAAGAGCTATGTAGACTGAGAAAAAGGGCTATGTAGACTGGGGAAAAGAGCTATGTAGACTGAGAAAAGGGTTATGTAGACTGGGAAAAAGCTATGTAGACTGAGAAAAATGGCTATGTCGACTGGGAAAAAGAGCTATGTAGACTGGAGAAAAGCTATGTAGACTGGGAAAAGGGCTGTGTAGACTGGGAAAAGGGCTATGTAGAATGGTAAAAGTGTCTATGTAGACTGAAGAAAGTCTATGTAGACTGGGGAAAAGGGCTATGTAGACTGGCAAAAAGAGCTATGTAGACTGTGAAATAGGGCTGTGAAGACTGGGAAAGGGGCTGTGTAGACTGCATAGAGGTGAGCACCTGCTTTGTTTGTAGGGAACGGATGCTACCATGCTGAACAAATTAAACTCCCAGCACAAACTCAACATCAACTACATTCCTCCCAAACATAGTCATGAGACTCAGTTTGGCATCCAGCACTTCGCAGGTGTGGTCCACTACCAATCCAAAGGTATCTCATATAGAAGCACTAATCTGTCCTTTTGTATTGTCGTACTTTAACAGATTTCTCGAAGATCATAAATACGAAACATTTTAAAACAGACAAATATCTAAGTCAAATTATCCTTATTGTCTACAATTGAGATGAACAGCTTCAAGTTGTATTATATTGGAAATCACTTAAATCCATTTGTCTTTTTAACAGGATTTCTAGAGAAGAACAGAGACAGTCTCCATAGTGACATCATCCTGCTGGTGCACTCCTCCAGAAACAAGTTCATCAAGCAGATCTTTCAGACTGATGTTGCTATGGTGATGCTCTTCTATAATAATAAATCCATATTTATCTTTAATCAGTATGCCCCCATATATTCCACTGGAGAGACACATAGTAGTCAGGAATGCATTTGTCAACTGCCTGCTATTAAGTTGCATATTAAATGCTCAAAGACCAAAGAGTTGTTGGGCATGTACTTTTGTATTGTTCTTTAGAATACCGATCTCTTGACATTAGAGTTCTTGGCAATTCTGTGATGTGATTGTGAGATTTTGATCATTTTCTCTAACTTTATAATATGATATTAAACTTTATTTTCTCTGTGATAATGGTCACAGGCGATATCTTGGCTAATACATCCTTTTCTCTGTGTGATAATGCTAGCCTAATCTTTCTTGGCTGAGATTTGTTCTATTCTGTCTTGTCTTACACCAGTCAACTCTCTCTCTCTCTCTCTCTCTCTCTCTCTCTCTCTCTCTCTCTCTCTGTTTCTGTTTGTCTGGTTGTCTCTCTCTCTCTCTCTGTCTAATTCCTGGATTCAGTTTCTCTGCCCACCACATCCTCTCATGAGGTAATCAATCTTCCGTGTCCGTCCCTCTAAGACTCCTGTCCTCAGTGTTCACAGTGAATGTCTCTGCCCCATTAACCAGTGTTCTCTCAGCAGTCTCTCTCCCAAAACACATTCCTGTGGTTATTTTCTCAGTGGAAACCATCTCTGGTAGAGTAGTAAGTTTCAACACAGAGTAATTTAATAGATCTAACAGTGGCATTATATGGGGTAATGAGTTCTGGGAAAATGTTAGTCATCAAAGAAATAAAAAAGGAAAAATCAAAAGAAAGACACTTTAGTTTCTGGTTAAATATGGCTTTTTTCACTGGGGCTCTGCAGTAATTTGAGGTTCTCCGTGAGGGAGAAACTTGGCTTTCCTGATCCCATGGAAGGCTGCAGAGGGAAAAAGCATTTTTTCTTTTTTTTTATTCTCCACCGACGTATTTTTCTCATTATTTAGACACAAAGCTCAGAAAGTGAGTGTGAGAGGTAGACAGCAGAGAATCTCTTTGGGACCAATGAAAATTTCAAAACAAGACAGGAGTTTGAATAAGAGGGCAAGAAAGCATGAAAGGATAAGATGTGAAAGTAGGGTTGTAGAACGTTGGAAGGATAGGAGAACAGCAATTGTTGAGGTGAAAATATAACCCCTTCGTCTTAGAATGTATACACTATTTGTATTTGTGACTTACACATATGTGTGTGTGTGTTGGTAATCTCTTTTGTGAATTTCACGTTTGTAGTGTGCATGTGTCTGTGTATTTGGCTAGGGAATGGAGACTAGGAAGCGTTCTCTGACCCTGAGCAGTCAGTTTAAGCGCTCTCTGGAACTACTGATGAGAACTCTGGGTGCATGTCAGCCCTTCTTCGTACGCTGCATCAAACCCAATGACCTCAAGAGGCCAATGGTGAGTCAGGCAGACATGCCTTTCACCGTCTGTGACTGACTGTGCATGTGTTCGGCGACCACCGTGTGGTAAGTCCCCGATTTCTTTCCTCCTCCTGAAGCTGTTTGACAGAGGGCTATGCGTTCGGCAATTGCGGTATTCTGGAATGATGGAGACTATCCGGATACGCAGGACTGGGTATCCTATACGCTACACCTTTGCAGAATTTGTGGACCGTTACAGGGTCCTTATGCCCGGAGTGAAACCAGCCTGTTTACAGGTGGGTCAGTAGCATAGCAGGGCTAACAGGCACAAGCTGTACTTCAAAAGCTGCTGCTGAAAAGCTGCAGTTAACACACGATCTACGCCGTATGTTTGTAAGCCATAATGTGTGGTGTTTGATGTCCTGTGTGGTTTTAGAAGTATTGTCTCAGCTTTATTATATGACTAATCCTAAGCATTTTATAGAAGAATCTGCGTGGTACATGCCAAAGCATTGCAGTGTCAGTGCTGGACCAAAACAACGACTGGCAGATGGGGAAAACAAAGATATTTCTCAAGGTTGGATTTTCCAAACTTTTTTTCATGCATTATTACATATGGATTAGCACAGTCATTCCCATCTGGACACCGAAAAAGCCACTTCCAAAAACATTGCTAAGATTGCTTCAGCTACTAGAAAGTCATTCTGAGAGTGGGGACAGGGTGTGAATCTTTCTTTGGCCTCTTTATACTGTAGGATTACCATGACATGCAGCTGGAGATTGTGAGAGACAAGACCATCACAGACAAGGTTGTTCTCATTCAGAAAACAGTACGTGGAAAGAAGATCAGGTAATGGCCAGAGGCACTAGGGATGATGGATGGTGGAGGCCTTTAGAACGCATTGGAATCTGGTTGGTGATTTTTACCTCCAGGGCCAACTTCTTGAAGGTCAGGAGGTCAGCTATTCTAATCCAGAAGCTGTGGAGAGGCTACATCTGTAGAAAGAACTACAGAGTGGTATGTGTTTTTTTGCCGTTAAATTCCACTTCTTTTTTGCAATTATTTGCATATAAACAACTGGCTACAGTGAGTCCCAAGGCACGTGCCTGTTTTTCAGATGCGTGCAGGCTTCTTGCGACTTCAGGCCCTGTACCGGTCCCGCAAGCATTACCTAGCGTACCGGGAGACCAGGTCCCGCGTTGTTATGCTGCAGTGCCGGTCCCGTGGCTTCTTTGTGAGGCGCACGTTCTGGAAGCACTTAAATGCCATTCTCACGATCCAGGCATACGTGCGGGGCATGATCGCACGCAGACTCTGCAGTCGCCTCAGACTGGAGGTACAGTTGCAGGAGGACTGTTAACTAAAATAAAAATAAAAGTACTGAAAATCGTGTAGTGCAAAATGTGCTTGTTTTTACCTTGATCCTTCTTCGCTCTTTGCTTGTGTGACTGCATGTGGATGTGGGTGTGTGTGAGCGTGTACCTGCCCGTGTGTGTGTGTGTGTGTGTGTGTGTGTGTTCGAGCAGAGCGAGTGTCGTCTGGAGGCTGAGCGGCAGCGCCTCGCTGAGGAAGAGAGGCTGAAGTGCCAGATGGCGGCACGCGGTGCCTGGGCCGAGGCGGAGCGCAAGCACCAGGAGCGTCTGGCCCGGCTGGCACGCGAGCGTGAGGAGAGAGAGCAGGGCGAGCGCTCGCAGGCACGCAGGAAGAAGGAGCTCGTGGAGCAGATGGAACAGGCCAAACGGGTGCCTGTTAGCCATTCCGACATGCTGGACAAGATGTTTGGATTTCTGGGCAATCCTCACTCCCTCCCTAACTTGGAGGGCGAGGCACCCGCGGGATTTGAGGTTGAAAACTGGAAGCAGCTTAAGAAATACTTAATAAATACTTAATGAATACTTAATGAATACTTTACAAATACTTAATAAATACTTGTGCCGCTGTTGTCTGTTGTTAAAGCTATTTTGCTGTGCTAATATATAAACAATTAGACCCGAGACTATTTAATAATGTTTTATGTGTAATAGGATCTAGAAAATATTCCCAGTGATCTTGACGATGACTCCATGGATGAGGCTCTCCCTCTTCCTGATGAGGAACAAGAGGATCTGTCGGAGTACAAGTATGCAAAGTTTGCTGCTACTTACTTCCAAGGAAACACAACACACACGTATGTGCGCCGACCACTGAAACATCCATTGCTTTTCCATGAGGACGAAGGTGACCAGCTGGTGAGAAATAATATATTTTATTTACTAAAACCTTCCATCTAAAAACTCCCAGACTTATATACTTTCATTTTGATGAAGTCACTTAGAAGATGTGGAACTTAAATGATTGTTTGTCTCATTCATAATCTAAAATGTTAAGCTTTGACACAACATCTTGTAGCCTTAACAACTTCTTGTACATCTTGTGTGCTTGCGTAGGCAGCACTGGCTGTGTGGATTACTATACTGAGGTTTATGGGAGACCTACCAGAGCCTAAATATCAGATCAGCATCAATGACGGCAGTGAGAAGATCCCGGTCATGACCAAGATCTACGAGACACTGGGCAAGAGGAGCTACAGGACAGAGCTGCAGGCCCTGCAGGGCGAGGAGGAGGTGACGGCAGGGCAGACGGAGGAGAATGCAACAGACGTGGGATAATTTCTTGCCGAAGGACTTTAATGGGAACTGGGAGCAATGATTTGAATACAGCACAAGTCTCACTTTCATTTTCCACACTGCCTGAAAATTGCTTATTTGGTCTTTTTTCAGAGTTCCATTACTGACAGCCAAAAGCGGAACACCACCCGACACAAGCTGGTGTCTCTCACGCTTAAAAAGAAATCAAAAATCACAGAGGAGGTGAGAACATTCACTTATTAAGCAGTTCCAGGGAATTCAGCTGAGGACTTTAAACTTTCCTCAAACTGACAAGCATAGAAAACACCAATAGCACAGTTTGTCCTTCTGCGTTAGATGACCAGACGGCTGGCCGATGGGGACTACAGTCTACAGGGGAACAGTATGCTGGAGGACCGGCCTACTTCCAACCTGGAGAAACTTCACTTCATCGTGGGCAATGGGATTTTACGCACCGCTCTGAGGTCACTGAATAGATCGATGACTTGTTTTTAGAGTTGGTGTAGCTTCTAATGTGTCTTTGCCCAGAACATTGCAGCATCTCAATGTTCATGTCTTGAACAGAGATGAGATCTACTGTCAGATCTGTAAGCAGCTGACCCAGAATCCATCCAAGAGCAGCCATGCCCGCGGCTGGATCCTGCTCTCGCTCTGTGTGGGTTGCTTTGCCCCATCTGAGAAATTTGCCAAAGTGAGAAACCCTTCTATTTAGACATATTAAAACCAAAACAGAATCTTTAAAGCCCCCAGCTATTGTGACAACTTGTAGAGAGATAACCCAGTCATAACAGTCACTCTCCTTTCCTGTTTGCTTTATCAGTATCTGCGGACATTTATTAATGCTGGGCCTCCTGGCTATGCCCCATACTGCGAGGAAAGACTGAGACGCACATTTGTGAACAAGACCAGAACTCAGCCTCCCTCCTGGCTCGAGCTACAGGTGCTGCCATCGTTAACTCCATAACAACCCTCCCTGAAGCCATTAGCCAGGTCTGCTAAACAATTCATTGGACGATGGATTTAGCTGGATCCTTCTCTCTTCCTTCAGGCCACTAAATCCAAGAAGCCCATCATGTTGCCAGTGACCTTTATGGATGGTACTACTAAGACTCTGCTGGCAGGCTCTGCCACAACAGCTAAAGAGCTGTGTAATGCTCTGGCAGATAAGATTGGTCTACGGGATCGTTTTGGCTTCTCTCTCTACATTGCTCTGTTCGATAAGGCATGTCCTTCCCACTATTAAGGACATCTTCTTCACAGTTAGGACATCCTTAATTGTATTACAACATCTCGACAACATCTACGCCTTTTCATTTATTATATGTGTATGTAAGAAATGGTCACTTGTTTTATATGAATACAAAGTAAGCCAAGGTAAAAGCATAAACTGCCCCTCAGGTGTCATCCCTGGGCAGTGGGAAGGACCATGTGATGGACGCAGTGTCACAGTGTGAGCAGTACGCCAAAGAGCAGGGCGCTCAGGAGCGTAACGCCCCCTGGAGGCTGTTTTTCAGGAAAGAGATCTTCACGCCGTGGCACAACCCCGCTGATGACAGCGTGGCCACTAACCTCATCTACCAGCAGATTGTGCGTGGGGTCAAGTTTGGAGAGTACTGCTGCGATAGGGTATGGAACCGTTTGAGTGAATTAAATTTGTAATGCTATAATTTTTGTTACTTTGTTTGTGAAGTCGGCGGCATGGTGGTGTGGTGGTTAGCACTGTCGCCTCACAGCAAGGCGGTCTGGGTTCGATTCTCGGTCTGGGCTGCTCTGTGTGGAGTTTGCATGTTCTCCCTGTGCCTGCGTGGGTTTTCTCCGGTACTCCGGTTTCCTCCCACAGTCCAAAGACATGCATCCTAAGTTGATTGGTCACTCTAGATTGCCCGTAGGTGTGAGTGTGTGTGTGCGTGTTGGCCATGTGGTGGACTGGCGAACTGCCCATGGTGTACCCTGCCTTCGCCTGGAGATGCTGGGATTGGCTCCAGCCCCCCCGTGACCCCGACTAGCGGGAATAAGCGGTACGGATAATGAATGAATGAATGTTTGTGAAGTCACTGAGGAGTGTCCCTACATCATAATGAAACAAGACTCTGTGTGTCTGTGTGTGTGTGTGTGTGTGTGTGTGTGTGTGTGTTTGTGTGTGTGAGATAATATCAGGAAGAGGACCTGGCTGAGCTGGCCTCTCAGCAGTACTATGTGGACTATGGGCCTATAATTGTACAGGACCGCCTTCTCAGCCTCATCCACTCCTACATCCCAGAGCGGGACATCACCTCCACCAGAACCATGGATAAGTGGGCCCAGGTCATCATAGCCGCTCACAAAAAGGTATCTCCTAATCAAAACAAATGTATTCAAGAGGCAATAAATTACTATTATGGTTGGATACATTAATAAATGTTTTTCCTGATCCATGCAATGTCAAAGGGGTTTTTATTTGAAACAGAAGTAATTCACCCATCTTGTAAGCATTTGCTGATAGGATTAGAGTAATTATTTACATTTTCGAGTGTTAGAGGTCAGCAGTGGTGTAATGTTCTTGGCATATCTGTTTCTAACCCTTATCTGTAGGTGTCGTAAAATCCGCAAGTGTCACTGTGTTCTCAAGGGCATCTGGGCCATTAGGCCTGTATTCTGCCTATTTTGCTACTCACTGCTATTAACATCTCACATGACCATGACTTCCTTTCTAATCTCTGTTTGTGCCAAGGGCAGCCATCTCATCATGATCTGTCCACTCTACATGGTGTAATGGGCTGCAGTCAGAGTTTAGACTTGGTCTCAGTCACCTCACTGTGGTCTCAGGTTCTCTGTCATTAGGCTCATTTATATCGTGACATTGCCTGGACGTACTGCAGCACTGAGCACGGTTTTTAAAAACAAAGTAAATCATTTTATTCAGACACAGCAGTGTAAATAACTTACTGTTTAAATCACTAAACAGATATGCAGCAATACGACCAGGTTTGTCTTGTTTTACCTCCAATAGACAGGAGTATTTAACAGAATGAATATAAACGTCTGATAATTAGGAGGTATGATTTAATTGCTATTAGTGCCATGATTGCTATAATTCTATTCAAGAATTATTGGATACTGATTAAACGGTAGTTCATGCTACTTAACTGCAGATTATTCAGATGATAATCCAACTCCTATTGTCCTAGACAATACTACTACTTAATATTGTGATGATCACACACACACACACACACACACATTCACATGCAGGTGCACACAGTCTAAGGAACAAGAGGAAGTAAAGGAAAGATATTTATTGCATTAAGTAAACCTAAAAAACAATTGTATACAATTTCATTTAGAGTATTTCTGTATCTGCAAATATACCAATATTCAACACTTTATTTTTATATTAGTTCTGCTACAGATGGCTGGAACTGTACCTCCAGTCTGAGGCATTTGAAAAGTATCGTGATGATCTCACACACACACAGACACACACACACACAAACAGACACAGACACACACACACACACACACACATACTCAGACACACACACACACAGTACTAATTCTCCAACTGGAATGAAAGAGCATGGTGAGGTTTGACTGATGATCACTGCAGCAACATTAATTTTGTGTTCCCGCTATCAAGGGGAAGGCAGAATTATTTACCCCTTTGCTTCCCATGGGCTAAAGAGAGACATGAATATTTAATGTTGCTGGAGATTTATATTATAGATGGTTTAATGGCCTGTTATTTCATGTACTTATTATAGCTCATGCATATGAACTGTTCTGCAGAGGTCTGCTAGTGTCCCAGGCAATCATGCTATTGGCTGTTTAACGCCTATAGGGAATCTACACACAGAAGAGGTTTGAGCAAGAAAGAGTGAAAGAGGACGTGGTGGAATTTGCTCGCTTCAAGTGGCCCTTGCTTTTCTCACGCTTCTACGAGGCCTTTAAGTTCTCAGGTATGGTTACTGTGGCAACTCCCATGTTACTGCGCGGCGTATGTCTTGCTAATCTCTTAGCAGGCTTGTCCTTGTGCTCACAGTCCACGTTGTACATACACAGGGCCCAGTCTGCCGAAGAACGACGTGATAGTGGCAGTGAACTGGACTGGAGTTTACGTTATGGATGAGCAAGAGCAGGTCCTCCTGGAAGTCTCTTTCCCTGAGATCACTGCAGTGTCCTGCAGCAGGTCCAGTAATCCAGGAGACCTCTTCTCAGAACCACTGCGCAGGATATGAGATTTCTAATAACTACACCATTGTTTAACTGATATATTTTAAGAAAAAAGAACTCTTCACACTTAAATGGACTACAAGTATCTGTGTATCCATGACATTGACGCTTATAGTCTACTTGCTTGAATTGGACTACTCATCTGTATGAATATGAGTTGAATGAAGACAGTTTCTTGTTTGTTCCTACCTACAGAGGTTGCAAACTCCAGGGCCAGAGTTTCACACTGGCCACCATTAAAGGAGATGAATTTACTTTTACCTCCAACAATGCTGAGGACATTCATGACCTGGTCATCACCTTCTTGGATGGCCTACGCAAGAGATCTAAGTTTGTGGTGGCTCTTGTGGACAGCCATAACCCTGGTGAGCTGTAAAGGAACAGAATATGTTTTTCTGAAAAACTGGACCATAGTCAGAATGAGCCTACCTAGAAGATATAGAGAAGAAATCAAGAGGAGCTTGCATTGTGTCTTCTGTTTCTTTTTCCTGGGCAAAAACCCTTCTGCCCTTTAATGGCCGGCTCTGTTGTTTTGTGTGGGTGTTTCTGCAGCTGGGCATGACTCGTTTTTGAGTTTCTCAAAAGGAGATCTGATGCTGCTGGACGAACACACAGGAGAACATGTACTGAACTCCGGCTGGGCCAGTGGGGTAAACGACAGAACCAAGAAGAGAGGAGGCTTCCCTGCAGACAGTGTCTACGTGCTGCCCACTGTCACCAGACCACAGTATGATACTGTGGTGAGGCTGCTGGTTTTGTTGTGTGTAAAGATTCTTCTAAATTTAAATTAAAAGATAATGGTTAAGGTCCACTCAAGCCCTGGTGATGTTACGTTTCTTGCATGTTGGTGAGGATAATTACAAACTCTGCATCCTCTCTCCTGAATCAATCGTGTTTATCTTAATTTCAGGCCCTGGTAACTGTATCTCAAAGCCAGCATAAGGACTCTATAAATCTGTCACAGCTGAACATAACAGAGCCTGAAGAGAGAGTAAAGCCGTACACTCTGGAGGAGTTCTCTTATGGACACTTTAGGTGTGTAAGCTGTCATAAATCCTCCATATCCTCCTTAATGAAAAAAACTCTTTATTCAACTGAACGTATGGCAGCCAGCCTACCCTACGTGTTGTGATACCATTCACTGATCATACGTTGTCTGAGGTTGATGGTTATGCCATGATCATCATGACATGTTTCTCCACATTTCTGACTGACATTTCTGCTCTGATTGGTGCACCCTCTGTGGGACCAGACCTCCTCCTAAGAGTACTCTGAGTCGGGTGATGACTGCTAAAGGCCGTGGCAAGAACGGGCTGTGGTGCTGCACCCGAGAGCCTCTCAAACAGCCACTGCTGAAGAAGCTTCTTAACCATCAGGAGCTCTCCCAGACGGCCTGTTCCGCCTTCACCGATATCCTTCACATGCTCACTCAGCTCTGTGTCCTTCGCTGTTCTTTCCCATTGGCCGATGCAGTTTATGTATTTGATACTTGACTTCTATCCTGCACCCATCATGAAGTACATGGGAGACTACCCGTCTAAGAGAGCACGCATAGTCAATGAGCTCACCGATCAGATCTTTGAGGGAGCTCTGAAAGCTGAGACACTGAAAGATGAGATCTTCTGCCAGGTCATGAAGCAGCTCACCGAGAACCATGTGAAGTAAGTTGCGTCCTTTAGTTAACGCTATACCTGCACCTCTATTACGAGTCATTGTTGTGAAGAACTCATTCACACCTCTTCCCTGATCGCTTACTCATATAGTACTTGGCTGAGCCCATGTGTTTGACACATGCAGGTGCAGTGAGGAGAAGGGCTGGGAGTTACTGTGGCTTTGCACTGGCCTCTTTCCACCCAGTAACATCCTCCTCCCGCACGTGCAGAAGTTTCTGCAGTCCAGAAAACACCATCCACTGGCCCCGGACTGCATGCAGAGGCTGCAGAAAGCCTTGCGGTAACACATTCGGTTACATGCTTGACCATCCTTTGTGATATCTCACAACATAGTGCATGTATACAAGACATTTCCTCTTCTGGTCTGTCAGAAATGGCTCACGGAAGTACCCTCCTCACCTGGTGGAAGTAGAAGCCATCCAGCACAAAACCACGCAGATCTTTCACAAAGTATACTTCCCTGATGACTCAGATGAGGTAGGGTTCCTTTAGTCTCTGGTGCTACCATGAACTTCACAGCATGTTCTTTAGCACACCCTACATTACTCATCTCACCCAAATTCAATTACAAAGCATCCATCTACTGCCTTTTTGGTTTGATGAATTTCTATCGGCTCTTCTGTGCCCCTCGGTAGAGTAATAGGTTCTCTCACACGCCTGTGCAGGCCTATAATTGTTAATGTGTCAGCTGGCAGGAGTGGTGCTCTGTTTGGCTCAAGGATTATCAGTTTACCTCATTTCAGTAGAAGAATTATAGAGTAATGATGTTCATGAAGGGTAGTGGGGAATGGAGAAATAAATACATAATGAGGACTAACAGAGAGGTAATGGTTGAAGACAAATATGAAAAAGGATAGGTATAGTTATTATACAGAACTGCATTCTTCTGGTTGTTTAATCCATCATATGCTTTTCCCCTGCAAAATTCATGACATACTTTATAAAAGAGTAAGTAAGCATCCATGCCTTGATTAGCCATTTTCTCATTTGGAGGATACTGACAATAGTCTGCTAATAACATGTATGACCAAACCCTCAGTACAAATCAGTTAGAAAACAGAAAACCTGAGATAGATCTCCAGCTGTATTTCCTCTGACAGCAGTCTGATAACATGCCTCTCTAAAGTACATATTTATTCCAGGCTTTTGAGGTGGAGTCAAGTACAAAGGCCAAAGACTTCTGTCTGAACATCTCTGGCAGAATGCTGCTGAAATCTTCAGAAGGCTTCAGCTTGTTTGTCAAGATATCTGATAAGGTAGAGGAAACCTCCTAAAAGAGCTGTCTATTCATGACCTCCTCTTAGTGTAATTGAACCTCTCGGACCAGAGTTAGATTTTTTTTATTTGATAAGACACTTCTGAGGGACTCTTTTTCAGGATTATTGAATGGAACAGGGAGAGATTCCCAATTCAGCAGTCTGTTGACTACAGTTGATGAGAGCATGACCTGTAACTAGTTACGAGTTTGCAAGGCTGGCTTGTCTTTCAGAGTTTAAATCGTGTGTCTACTGTACGTTTTAGTGAGTATTCTGCACCACTTGGGTTTTCTCAGGTCATCAGTGTGCCAGATGGGGATTTCTTTTTTGACTTTGTTCGACATCTCACTGACTGGATCAAAAAAGCCAGGCCTATAATAGATGGTAAGGATGTTGTATTTACATGTACATATTTGCTTTCAACATATATTTTATCAGAGACCTTTTGAGTAATGGAAGGTATGAATAATAAACATATTGTGTTCTAGGCACAGTGCCTTCACTGACATATCAGGTGTATTTCATGAAAAAACTGTGGACCAGTACTGTGCCAGGCCAAGACTCAATGGCAGACTCCATCTTTCACTACTACCAGGTGAAAAAGGGATCAGCAGTTTTGTGTTGACTTCTATTTGATCCTTGTTTTCCTGATTTACTTTTTGTCTGTGTGATATGCTTCCCTCTGTTCAGGAGCTTCCCAAATATCTACGTGGTTACCACCAGTGCAGTCGTGAGGAGGTCTTCCAGCTGGCCGCTCTCATTTACCGGGTTAAGTTTGAAGAGGACAAGTCCCAGTTCATCACCATCCCCAAGATGCTAAAAGAGCTCGTCCCTCAAGATCTGATTGGACAGCTCTCAGCTGATGACTGGAAACGAGTAAGGAAGACAGAGCGTTGCACACGGTGTAAATAACATCATGCCGAACATGAGACTCAGCCCATTCACAAGAAGGGAACAGTGCTTGAGAACTCCACAATTGTGTCTTTTGTTGGCAGTCCATCGTGGTACATTTCAACAGTCATGCAGGGAAATCCCGGGAGGACGCCAAACTCATGTTCCTAAAAATCATTTACAAGTGGCCCACTTTTGGATCAGCCTTTTTTGAAGTCAAAGTTTGTTATACAATAACATTTTTATCTTAACTACATACATACTACATACAACTACGTACATTTTTCAGATTTACAGAGTTTTTTTAAATGTTTTAAATTGGTACTGATTCAGTGAAAGAAAACTTTTACTTGTTCTTTGTTACAGCAAGCCACAGATCCCAATTTCCCAGAGATCCTACTGATAGCTATCAACAAACATGGGGTTAGTCTTATCGACCCCAGAACAAAGGTAGGACTTCGATTATTCTAGGAATCCAGGAAATGTGTTCATGTCTCTTTCTTCTCATCACCTCTCCTCTCTGCAGGATATCCTGATAACACATCCCTTCACCAAAATCTCTAACTGGAGTAGTGGGAACACGTATTTCCACATTACAATTGGTAACCTGGTGAGAGGTCACAAGCTGCTCTGTGAAACATCACTGGTGAGTCACAGAAGCACCAGAGTCACAGTCATATATGGGGATCACTGATTGATTGATTGATTGATTTAATATTTTATTTTGGTCACAATAACAACCACCAATACAATTATTCCCTAGTTTACCAAAGCTATTCTCTGACCGCAAATGTGTAGGCTGAAGCCAATACTTATTTTACCTACCCTTTTTACATGCAACTATCAAACAGATATTATTTTAACATAACATAACCAAACACTGGAATATGAGTAATGTTGAAGGCATACCATGAAACCAATTACACCACAGTTCAAAATATGACCAAACAGAAACGCCAAAGAGTTCCGCCTGAAGTCTTTTTTTTTGATTGATTGATAACAGGGCTACAAAATGGATGACCTCCTGACCTCTTACATCAGTCAGAAGTTGACTACCATGACAAAACATCGCAGTTCTCGTGGAAACAGCAAGTAATCCACGGTCTGAAGTTTAAGACATAATTGTTTATTATGCACTGCCATTCATCAACGCATTCTGACCACTGAACACTGAAAAGTATTTTTTTTATTATTCATGTGTAATAATAGAAGCTTAAGTATAAACATTGTTGTAGTTTATAGTTATAATAGAGATAATAACCCTGAGTTGAGGTGTCAAACGAGGCACAACACACACCACTTGAGGGAGGCGTGGCCAAAGCTAATGCAAGAAAAACGTGATGGCGCAGCATGAACATGGCTACCGATGGCTCCGTGACAATACTACTTATTTAATAAGTTACAATGCAATTGTTAGGCCATTAAAATGCACTACACAACTGTTTGAAAATGTATTAACTACATAGGTTTAATCTATTACATAGGAATACATCTATTCCAATGTACAGCTAACTGAGAGTAAATGTAAGACACATTTCAATGTAATCAGTGCCTTTTGAGCAATACCTAATGCATCAGCATCAAGCCACATTTTTTGTCTAGAACATTGTTTAATTTAGACAGTGCACAAGGATTCAGTACACTGCGTAGGTGCATATCTCAGATGCACTTGCCTCTTGTTTCAACTGCAGTCAAAAAGGGTTGTGAACTATCCCTAAAGGTAGATTTACTGTACCATTTACATGACCAATGTATATTTCTGGACAGAGGTTACAAGAGAGGTTATAATAGAGGTTACAAATCTTTTCCTATGTAAATGATTGATCAAAAAATTGCAAAGCAGAAATATATATTTTTAGAAACAGCAAGAGAGTTACTAATTAGTAGCATCAAGCCACTGCAGTACTGAATCTTTAGACTTTGAATGAGGTTGCTTGTAATGCGCAATCTTGTAATTTCCTAAAGATGAAGTTTTGTCTGTTTTGTAAAGACATCTATAAAAGGTAGGATTAAGACATTTCTGCTACTATGTACAAAGCAATAGACGCAGAACCATAATCTTCATGGCAGACTGTGCACACTAGACCCTAGAAAGGGCTCGTATGACACAGAGGCAGACAGAGACAGAGAAGTCTGCACTACACAGAGGCTGAAGTAAGCATGTATTGTATTAGGTATGTAACACACACTGCATTAAGGAATGTGTTTGTGTTTAGGGAGAAAACAATATCCTTTAGTTCCTGATAATGCAAGTAACATGGCAGGACTATGATTGGTACATGATTAGATTATATTGGAAAAGAGAGTATGAGATGGATGTATCATGATATCCAATTCCTGTATTACGCTGTTACATAATGAACAAGCTTGAATAAAAATGATAAATCATCAGCATTTACATACTACATACAGAATTTTCATTCACAGTCTATGCAAAAATATTTATTCTCTACCTCAATTTATTTTCACTATAAAACATGTCTTGTGTTGGCAACAGAATAAAAATGCATTTTGATGCACTGCGTGAGTACGAGGGGAATTCAGCACACAAAGCACACAGCTGCATCACACAAATCTAGATGAGTTCACATTTTATACATATCCACAGCCTGTGGTCCACACTCACTTCTGGTTTCACTCACTCCAGGTTTTTGTTTTACTATTTTTTCAATATTAACAAAATATTTATAATATTTTAAAGCTAACTTAAACTAAACCATATTTCAATAGAGAAACTTTCAGGTTACCTGCTATTACACGTAAATTACATTTATTTCGTTTATTATTTATTTCGCTGCGCTTACGTAATTGTTCCGTCGTCTGTGTACACGCGCGCACACTGTAGTTCATACTGAATGACGTTAGAAGCACACGCGCTACGTGCTTTAAACATGGCGGCGTTAGTAAGCGTGGGAAGTACTTCTTATTAGCAAACGCTCGTCGTAAATCTAAAATTCAGGAAGTACTTTGCGTCTATGACAATAACAATCACGCTTTATGTCGTTACGTTGTTTTTTACACTTACAAGAGGATGTAATAAAGTGGGTCCAGAGGTAAACGGAGAGTTTGCTTGCTGTCAGCAGCAAACAGTTAGCTCTGGTCTCTGGGTCCAGCAAAGTAGCCAGCCAGCTATATTTCTGTTGACGATAGTTGTGATCCGCAAATGTGACCTCTGTGTGCGCAGCCTGTGGACTGTGACTTGCTGCTCCGCACAAACCGTGCTAAACCTGTTCCTGCGAGTTCAGATTAGCTAGTCATCAAGCTCCTCCGTGTTGAGTTAGGCTAGCCAAGTCATTAGCTGGCTATCTTGGTGGCCAAAGAAACTGTTTGTTTCTGTATTTCATATGTTTATGATCGTCTATTACATTTTGATAGCCGTTGCTTGCTTGCTAGATACATCTCTTGACTGTGTTTTGGAGTTCACACTTTAACTGAGCCGCAACTTCTATAGGCATCTGTCATGAAATTAGAGAGTCCCCTGCCAGCCCCGTGTGGGATGGTGTGGTAGTATCTGGATACGAAGGGATCCAGTCTTTGAATGATCGCACCAAATCGATTTGCTGAACTTTCGCTTGCTAGGTGCACGGTATTCGATTTTGTTTAGTCGGTCAGCAGCATATTTTTGTCTGTAGAATGACATCCCGGACTTTAAGGAACTTTCTCAGCTATGGAAATGCAGCTGCGAGTTGTGCTTTCAGTGGGAGCTATTGTAGTCGCCTTTATTTTCATCAGACCGGTGTATGTAAAGTTGCGTGGCAAGCTGAAACTGGCTTCAAACCTTCAAAAGTGGCAGTTGTGACAAAGACCACGAGGTATGAATTTGAGCAACAAAGATATTTCTATGCGGAACTGTCAGAAGAGGATCTTAAACAGCTGGTTAGTATGCTCAAATATTATATGGATGATCATATATTTATTTACAAGGAACACATCCATAGGAGGTCCATGCTAAAGGTTTTTGTTGAATGTTTCAATTTTATGGTGTCTAATTAATGTTGTATTAGGCTTATCTTTACAACTTTTTCATATTTGTAATTACCTAAAGTTTGAACTAAAACAAAACAAACATTTTAGCTGTTATACATTTTAATATCTTGGCAGGTCACATGTGAGCACAAATCAGATAACCCAGGCTGTTATCGCTGCATGTGTATGTGTTTCCCGCGTTTGGCACCTTTTTTTTTTTAAATTTTGTAAAAGTGTTTGTATTTACAGCTTGCCTTGAAAGGATCCAGTTACTTTGGGCTTTTGGAAAGACACAACATACACACCCACAATGTTGGACATATCGTGGACAATCTACAGTAAGCAATGGACATTGCAATATGTCAAATTGTTAATATTGATGAAAATGCTTAAGGTGTTGTTTGGATTCTTTTTTATGAGAAACACTGAAATTAATTATTTCAATGTTTGTTTTATTTTTCTTAGAAAAGAAGGTATTGAGGTACGTGTTGTTAAGAGACGAGAGTATGATGAAGAAACAGTGAGATGGGCAGATGCCATCGTGTCTGCTGGAGGTTAGTTATTTCTTGCTAATACCTGATGGTTCTACAAAGTAGCATGTTACTTGTGGAAACAGGAAGGTCAAAGGGGAGGAACATGCAGGCATGGCGTAACACCCTTAAGACCCTTTAGCCACCATTATATTTCAATTGCTTTATAAACAGATATGGGTGCTTGTTTACTTTGGACTGTGCAACATTTTTTGGCTTCCAGTCAGTTTTATGTGTTCTTTGCTTTTTAGGTGACGGCACAATGCTGCTAGTTGCCAGTAAAGTGTTTGATAAAAACAAACCTGTGATTGCAGTTAATACTGACCCAGAAAGGTAAAAAAAACAAAAGCAGCACATTCGCGCACATTAAATTAGGACGTTTTCCTTTTCGGTCAACTATGTGACATGTTGTGATATGTTTTCTTTTTGTAAATACAGGTCAGAGGGCCATCTCTGCTTGCCTGTACGCTATACACATACATTTTCCGATGCATTACAAAAACTCAGGAAGGGAGACTTCAGGTGCGTCTCTGATTTTGCCATATGGTTTCAGACTTGGCTCTTGTTAAGCGTATGAGATTTTTCCCCTCACTTTGCAAATACTATCTCTTAAAGTGAGCCGTGTTCTGAAGCAGCCTGCTGGGTTGAGGCTGGATTGCATTTTGCTGGAAGACGCGTGTTGCTTAGAACTCTCTCCTCATGCAGTTGGCAGTGGCGCCAGCGGATCCGCATGCACCTGGAGGGCACGGGAATCAACCCCACTCCAGTTGACCTGCATGAGCAGCAGCTGAGCCTGGAGCAGCACAGCAAGGCACACCGCGTCACCACTGAAGCCCAGCGCAGTAGGGCTCACGCTACAACCCCCACACTCCCAACCCCAAGAATATTTAGACAGTTACTGCCAGTTTTGGACACTCTAATGCTGCACTTTAGATAGAATAATTATTATAAAATAATTAAAATGAATCAGAACGGTAACATCTTTAATTACTAGTCTTTGTGCGATATGAGTATCTGAAAGAATATGAGGCTACCTTAATTTATTTGAAAGAAGGAAGTATGAAGGTCACACCTTCAAATGTCACATTAGCATAAACATTGCTATGGTGTATAAGTTGTAGGCCAGGTAAATAGCAGCATTTCTAAATGGTGTTTTTCCCTAATGTGTTTATAAAAGGATGCCTACGGTGTAAATCCTAGTGTGTTCCTAGTGTGACAAACATCCTAGTGTGACAAACATAACAAAAACGAGAGTCACTGAGGCAACATGTTGTTTTAAAAACAGGTACAACACACAATTACACAACACCATGTCTACTTCCAGTCAGAGGACTCAATGAAATCTTCATTGGAGAGTCCCTCTCCTCCAGGTATGCTAGCCAGCCATGCCATGACAATCTCCATTCTCTAACTGTATGCAGTCAGTTTGTCCCTTATGCATGTAGTCTCATCAGCCCATGTCCTCTCCACTTCACCTGTCCTTGCCCATCTCCCCTTTCTTGTGGATCTCTGTCTGCCACAGGGTGAAGTATAAATCCTTCAAACCCCATCTTACCCTCTCGCACAATAGGGCTTCCTACTATGAGATCTCCATCGATGATGGCCCGTGGGAGAAGCAGAAGAGCTCAGGACTAAGTATTTGCACTGGAACCGGATCCAAAGCCTGGTATGTTAGTGCATCTTCTCACTGCTGGTGTAATTCGTATTTTGTCAAATATGCTAATTTTGTTACATATCCTGCTAACTGCTTTTTTTTCTTGTATTTGAATGCAGGTCTTATAATATTAACAAGCTGGTGGCTCAGGCGGTGGAGGATGTCCTTAGAATAGGTATGAACACAATGGCTTTCCAACGATTCTGTGTAACTCTGTAAGTAGAGTTTGATGGTCTCCATGTTGTAAACAGTGGTGTGTGTTCATCTGCTTTCACTAAGTAAACTGTTGCATTTAATGCATATTAGAGGAGGGTGCTGATGAGACTTTTACTCTCCCTTAGCAATAAAAACACAGAAACTAAAACAAAAATGTTACCATTCACAACTTGGAATTAACCATAATTAAAATATCCTTATCATAGGAAAAACAAAAACTGGCTTGGATATTCCACTAAACCAGGAAGTCATTGAAAGTGGTGAGAACAGCCTTTTCCTTTTTGTTGTTAGAAAATCAATGTTTTGTTACTTCATTATATACTGAATATTTTAATAGCTACGTCTTGAGACTGTCATTCTTTGGGACCTTTGTAGTGACTGAGGCATACAACGAGTCTCTCATCTTCAGCCCAGAAGAAAAACAAGTTTTCTTCAGCGTCAGGGAGCCAATTGTTAACAGAGTATTTTCTAATAGTCGGCAAAGAGGGTTTGCAAGCAAGTGAGTATTGCTGTGTATACTGACATTTTTTTTTACACAATTATATATACAAAGAACTAAAGTAACACGACACTTAATGTTATACTTTAAATCACTAAAGTTCATTAATTAATTAATCAATCATTTCAGAAACTTTGCATTGCATTTGGAACCTGGGATACATAATTTTTTGTTCCAAAAAGAAATATCATATGGTGTAACTCCCCAATATTGGACATCTGCAGCTCTGCAAATTTCCAATACTAGTGTATTGAATCAGGTGTATTGGATTAAGTTTGGACCTGAAAATTACAAGGAGATTGATCTCCAGGAATAGAGCTAGGCACCCTAGTTTGTTAAAGGTTTATTAAAGCTAATAATAATCATGTTAATTCTCCCTTTATTACTTCAAGGATATGTGTCCGCTCAAGATGCTGGGATGCTTGCATGGTGGTGGATGGGGGAACATCCTTTGAGTTTAATGATGGAGCTATTGCAACTATCAGTTTACACAACGAGGACCTGTTAAGAACTGTTATCCTTGATTGAATGTCTGGTTACTAAACCATCACAAATACTTTGTTTTTCTGGTGTTGGACATGTATTACTGCTCTTTCAAGCTTGGGTTGGAGATCAACACTGACACATGGCCAAAACCCTGTGGGGTGCTGTAGGGTTTTCTAGCTTTATTGTTTTGCATTTGTGTTCTAGGTAAAATGCTGAACTGAGGGAGTTTTACAGCTGTACTAAAGTTTTCTTTCCTCGGGAAGATGTGTTGTACGTTTTCAACAGGAACTGGTGTGTGGCTAACGTGACACATGCCATAGTGTGTCAAGTGGTGCCATTTGCATATGCAACCTCAGCCTTTGCAGTCCTTCAATGAATCTACCTGTAGTTACACCTACAGACATTATATGTACATGGTAAACTTAGAACAATGGTTGATTTAAATCAGTCCTTATGCTTGAACACTCGTGGTTATTAGCTCCATTTTGCATTTCAAACACTACCGTGCCACGGTTGAATCAAACGACCAGGGAACCTCCAACTTTTGTGACATTTAAACGATTTAGTGGCCATGACTACCCAAGGGGGTTCATGTGTTACTCAGTGTTCTTGTATTAAACAAAAAACAGGTGGTAGAATGTACGGTTGGCAGGTCAAAAGTATTGAAGTGCTCATTTTGATTAATGACAGGCATGGTTGCTTGGAGAGATTGCAGCACTAGAATGTCTTTGTTTACTTCATTAAAATGTCAAATGTTGGAACCTGTCTGTAATCATTTTCTAGGACCTGCACAGTGATTAACCTTGGTTCCCCAGTAGACAGCAGTGTAGCAAGAAGTTCAGTGTTAAGGTGATTTTGCTTTCAGCTTACTGATCCTAATACACATCCAAGAACATGAATCACAGTGATAGGAAAAAAAATAAATAAATACAAAGCAGAATATTTATTTAAAATGAACACAAACTCCAATAAAATACAATGTGTATATCAGTTCTCAATAGAGAAGTCAATCATTCAGTATTTTCACAATGGGTCAGAAAATACCAACAGATTTCAAATATTTGGTCACAAACACTTGACATTTTAAAAATGTGAAACTCTCCTTAGGAAGGTCTTCAGAACTGTTAAATTAATCACAATTTTGGAGATTCTGTGCAGAATGTTTGCCTTGTTACTTAATGCACCAGTAACTATTTAAACTGTCATGAATAGATAGGCAACATTTACAGTGTAACAAAATGTCCAAGATGCTAAGTAAACAACTGCATTAAACAAAATTATTTGAACCCCTGGAATTGGGAGTATCCAAGCTAAATATACAGGATGGATTTCACATTGTTTTCAGAATAATGTTATCACACTTCAAGTCAGTAATTTGGCTTTAAGGACCAGGGTCCCTGCTTTATCCATAATAAAAGCATCCAAACTTGACACATGGAAAAATGGTTATTCTTCACGATGGTTATGCTGGTCTACTTAAGGGGACCTTCAAAGCATTCTTGAACTAAACTGCTTCAATATGTCAACAGGTCACTGCAGTTACTCATTTGAATTCTTCAGGAACATTGCAGGTCTAAAAACACAACCCAGTAATATCTACAGTGATCTGCTCTTCCAAACAAGAAGTTACATGCTGTATGTTCTGGGACTAAACATGATAAATGACCTCTTTTAAAACTACTGAACTCATCCTGTAAAAGGTGATTACATAACTTTAACAAACCATTACTAAAACACTTTAACCAACGTTATTCATTGAATGGTAAGAATGATCATTTGAAAAGGCTTAAAAAGTTTAAAAAAATTAAAAGGTTGCAATAATGAATTTGGTCTAACATTTCCATTTTCTCTAAAACATCTATAAAAACATTTAACCAATGGCACTCAAAAAAAAAAAAATAAAAAACACCATCTCTTTCCAGTAGTCTTTTCAGACATCTTCATATTCACATATTAACTCCAATATGATTTCTCTCAGAAATGTCCTGGGATAACAGGTTATGGTTTATATACCAGCCGGCATAGAATTCCCCACATTGTACGGTCCTTCTTGCTAGCCGTAGTGGGCCGTGCTATTCTAGAGAACGGCTGCGTGTTGATCTGAATATGCGGCAGCCCTTTGCTGAGGATGGGCAAATAGCTATCCTGTATCAGGCCAAAAACCTCCAGGGTCTGCAGCTTTGGAAATTTCTCAAAATCTCTGTAATGGAAAGAAAGACACACTGTAGATGCACTGAAGAAAAGTACTCAGTATTTAAATTAAAAAAAAAGGGCCATTGTTGTACATCTGTGTGCATGCGACCTTACATAAGGGCAGCCGGGTGGATTTGGTAGCAGCGGCTCAGGGCTAAATGTCTCATTGAAGACAGCTGCTGCAGCAACGGGAAGGCATCCGTAGTCACAAGCACACTGTCACTGCAGTGAAGGAGAGTAGCGTCAACACCGAGACGTCCAAACGGGATTCAACCTGCCCGAAATCTTCGATCTCTAATCAGTCCTTACCTCAGATCGCACTCTGTTAGATGTGGACATCTTTCCACAAGCTCTTTTACATCTAATGCATGGAGGGGAAAAGGAAATAACTTTGCACTTCTAGTATTGCTCCGATTCATACTCATGCGTTTTAATTATATAATTATAATTTTTACTATACAATAAGGAAGTCAACATCTCTAAAATAAAAGGCCTATATATGAAGCTTTTGTAGCCAACTGAGGGAACAAATAGTTGTGCCACTCATCCATGAACCTTAAGTGCCTCAGATGTTACAATAAATATAATATTTATTATGCACCCATTAACACTTTCCCCTTAATCACCAATCTTCCTTACCTTCCATAGTCAGATTTTGCCTGTAACCACTGATATTGAGTTGAGTAACACTGGACGGAATATTGTTAGCGATGGCCTGAACATGCTGACTAGTGAAGTCGCACCAAGACACATTCAGCTCTTCAAGCCTGGATCAGTCAGAAGAGAGGAGAAAGCACTGAAAGACTGCAGCGTTACACAACCTGCACCTGGACCATTTCAGTCTCAACAGCATGCTGAGGACACTCATGCGGACACTTTGTCTTACAGGGTGCAGGATTTAAGCATCTCAGTCAGAGAGTCAGCGGAGAAGCCAGAGCAGCCACACAAATTCAGCCGGACCAGCTCTGCATTCTGAGCCAAAGATCTGTAAAAGGAGTCAGGATATGAAAATAAGATGCAACTATACAGATCCTCATAGGTCGATTTAAAACTAATTTCCATACAAAAAAAAAAGCTATAAATATTGTCAACACAAACACAACCTTCAAAATCAAAACATTAAAAAGTGAGTCTCAGGAATAGTTTTTTTTAGATAAGGACATTAGTTTAGGAGGACATACTGTAAGATGCTGTCAGAAAGTATCAGCCCCTCAAGACTGAGACTCTGTAGCTGCCTGCAGCGGGACATAATGTCCTCCAGAACAGAAGTCTGTATGGTACAGCTGGACAAGTCCATATGCTTAACACGAAGAAGTCTGATGGACACAGTAATGAAGTGAAGTGAATTAAAACAATGCAAAGCAACTATAATACACGCCGAGGATGCATTTAAAGAGCGGGCAGCAACTCACCCCGTGTTTTTAAAAGTGGGCTGACCAATGCAGGCATGCGGACAGCGCAGCCTCAAGACTCCAGCTGAGAGTACCTGGCCGAGCTCTGCATCAAGCTGAGCTTTACCCACCAAGTCCACGCTGTGCCACAGGGACTCGTCCATACTGAAAAGAGGCAACACCATACAAATACTTAGACAAATAAAAATTTTAAAAAAAATTGTCTGTGACTCAATTCCTCCAAATAGACTGAATGAAAGCTATATAAATACACATACACACAGAGAGAGAAAATAAGAATCAATGGTATGAAACTCACGCCAGTCGATGCCAGCGCTTACACACGCGGGAGGTCCTGAGGAGGTCTTGCAGCGAGAGACGAGAGAATATTCCCAGAAGTAACTCATCTGGGAGACTGTCCCAGCACAGGACAGCTGTATGAGAGGGCAAATAAGACAGAGAAAAAATAAGGCACTGTTACTTATTCTACTCGGTTTACCTTTTCCTACATGCAGTACAGAGCATGACGGTAATCATTGCATGCATACGGAATAGCCAAATCTCAATCAGACTGTGGTCCCCGTGACTCACTCGATGTATCTCTGCTCTTCCTAGGACGTCTAGCAAGGACAAAACCATTTTCTTTCCCCTTCACACAGGCGCGTGGTTGCTTGCGAGGAGGCGACCACTGCTGAATGAGCTCGTGCGGCGTGTTCTCGGCGCCCAGTCCGTCGCCGTAAGGCGGACTTTTCTTCCGTTTCGCTTGAGACATGCTTAATAAGGATCCCTCCAAA
This sequence comes from Brachyhypopomus occidentalis, assembly GCA_020368025.1. Classification (NCBI taxonomy): domain Eukaryota; kingdom Metazoa; phylum Chordata; class Actinopteri; order Gymnotiformes; family Hypopomidae; genus Brachyhypopomus; species Brachyhypopomus occidentalis. The sequence goes on along the minus strand of JAGXOD010000030.1, from coordinate 3,778,992 downwards.
TTCTCATTTAGACATGGAAGTTCTTGAAGAGGTCTGTAAAATATAATTAATATCTGTTCCCTCAAAAAATTTATCTAATTACGAATAATTAGGTATTAACTATGTAGTTATTACCAAAGTAGCTACTACCTTATCAAAGTTAGTTTAGGGGTGGGCTGCCCACTAGCTAATTTCGCTAACATCAAATCAAATTGGCTTTAAGTTTCATAAAACCACATTCGACAGCTAGCTAGTTGGGTATTATGTGCCAAAAAATCGCACGACTACTACCCAGTTGGCTATATAACAAAATACCCAAGTTAAAACAGTAGTCAGGGGTGTAACTGGAGAGCAGGCTAACTCGGCTAGCTAACAAACTTTGAAGATGTTCTTGATGCCCGCCATATCATGACCGGGGTGAAGCCACAGCTGAATTCCCTCTGATCGCGCCATCTCAAGAGAGATATACATGGCACAAGGCGAGCGAAACGTGGTACAATATACGAGCAATCATCGTAATTATCTGGTGAAATATTTTCTTTATAATACTTTTTAAAAGTTCTCACTGTTCCTAAGTCGATGGCGCGCAAGAATTGCTTGAAGGTGAATAACCCAACTTCCTACCTTAACCAGCAGTTTAATTGTACCTGCTCTTTTGTACTAAACATAAAATCATAGAAGCTACAGGTTAAAAATATATGTATTTTTTATATTTATATATATATATTACATTTTTTAAGGAAAGATTTGTAAAGGCCACCTAGGTACCCCGCTAACAAGTTAACCATAGCAAAGAGAGACCAAAGCAGAACGCAAATCTGACTGATTAAAGACATAAACGGTCTCGATAAGCAGACGTTTCCGACATACGCAAATAGCCAAATAATTACCCATCGGTTGACATCTTATTTACACAACGGACTACTGAGCGACTCTTCCAACGGTAGATAGAAGCCTAAACGCCGTACTGTATAGCTGAGCTCCCCCCGATGTGTACAAGCGGGAGCATTTAAACCTGCGTCTTGACCGCCTCGTCTCGGCGTCTCGCCATTGGCTCAAATTGCGATAGGCGGAAATGACGAGATTCTGTGTCTGGAACCATAAGAGTGGCGATATTTTCAGTGGCGACCCCTATTGGCAAGGCATATGAGCGCACAACAAAAGATCGGGAACAAAAAAATGATATACAGTATATATGTTTACATATTTCACATTTTTAGCAAGTATCCAAAGTAAAAAAAGTATCCTTAATGTAGGAAATAATGAAAAAGTTTAGCTGAACAATATAAGCAACCAATATCTTAACATCCTAAGCAACAAGCCTGGTCTGTTAATCAGTACTTGCAGTCATAAAAATGAGAAAATCACAAAATCAGATTTATTTAAATGTAGTAAAGTAAGATGTGAATATATGCACCAGACCTTCCACAACGTTTTAATGGGCCAAATCTTTTTTTTCACTTTTGTAAAAAAAAAAAATTATAACGCATATGATGACGGATAATGCACAGATATCATAATTTAACATTTTTCACAAAAACTTGTCAAAAATACGATCCCATTGCTGAGTCAACCCTATTATGATCCGGTGCCTGTACAGCGCATGCGTCACCTGAACACAGCGCAGCTAACGCTAGCTATCTCAGTGAGATACGTTAGGCTACTTAGTTCCTCAATTTGGTAGCTAGATGACGTTTGTGGTTTTAGAAAAACAATAGTCATGGGTCAAATACAAATTAACGTTGTTTTTCGAAGAATCCTTCATTAACCGTGTCCTTTAGTGATCAGTAAAACGGGATATTGCCATTTAAGCAGCATTTATATCTTTCAATACAGCTGAGGTACGAGCATATTACTTTGTATTGTATATCTACCCAACCAAGCATGATAATGGATACGCTAAAATAGATAAAATATGTGATTTCACAGATTGTTGGCAACGTAAGTGTTGCAGTGCCGTTATGGAACTGTTAGCTAGCTAGCTAGAATCTGTGTCGTAGATAATTGTAATTTATCACGATGTGTTATAAGGGTTTCTTTTTTAAAGAGACATTGTTTACACAATAGGTCAACCAGTTTAGATAATTTAGCATTGCTTTACATTTTAAGAGCTAACTAGCTCATTAAAACGGCTAAAGTACATTTATATTGTCTGAAGAAAATATTCATACATTAAAATTAAATGAATGCTGAAATTAAATTGCGAAACCTAAGCTAAGCTCTAGGGTAAGGTGACTTCATTCTTTCTGTCTTGTAATGAAGAAATAACAAAGGGGCGTTTTGTCAGAGGCCAGTGAGTCTGGAGTCTTAAGGCAAAAGTTGCAGCTGATTACTTCATGTAAGTGAAGATTTAACATGGTCATGTGTTCTATGTTGTATGCAACCGATTTGTGGCTTATGCCTTCCCACCTATTTACCAGTTTTCATTAATCCCGAGGACTGCAGTAGGGGAGAATGAGTGGTGCTGCGCTTGGGATAGAGATAGCAATCGTCTTTTCTCTGGCTCTGTTCCTTCTGCACCGTTATGGAGACTTCAAAAAGCAACAGCGCATGGTTCTCTTTGGCACACTGTTGGCCTGGTATTTGTGCATTCTCATCATCTTCATCCTCCCACTGGATGTCAGCATGGTTTGTGCAGTCCCCTGTTCAAAATCGATGCACTCGTATAATAATTTTGCGATGTATACAGCTTGGAACATTGTAAGCTTGATTGTATATTTCAGACAATATACAAACAGTGCATAATTGATCATGAAGAACATGCTCCTTCACTATCTGTGGGCCCAAGAATCTTCAACCAGACAAAAGGAAACATGTCTATCCTTCCAGCTATGAGGTTTGTCTTCATTCTGCCTTGGACTTACTTCTGTCACCAGTCCGCTATAGAGAGGGCTTACATGGACACACAAGAAGTAGTTGGGGCGGGGGAGGGGAAGTAGGCTGTGTTCTGAAGATGTACACATAATAGTATCTCTCTGTTGTACCTAAATTTGCATTTGTATGTCCACCAACATCGATTCGTTTTTTTTTTTCCCCCATAGCCTTCCAAAGGTGTGTCACAAGCCATGGATCTACATTCCAGATGGGATCATGCCTGTGTTCTGGAGGGTTGTGTATTGGACCTCACAGTGTCTCACGTGGTGAGACTCTGTTTCCTTATAAATGATCTCAATCCATTATGGGCTTCCAGATACTTGATCTTTTGCATATATTATGCTGTGTGCTTGGCTCCTGATGCGTGTTGTGACATGTCTGCACACACATGTTTCCAGGCTTCTTCTGCCCTTCATGCAGTCCTACGCTCGATCGGGAGGCTTCTCCATCACAGGCAAAATAAAGACCGCTCTGATCGAAAACGCCATCTACTATGGCACATACCTGTTCATATTTGGCTCACTCCTCATCTACGTGGCAGTGCATCCTCAGTGGCACCTCTCCTGGTGAGTGTATGACTGTGTGAGGGTGGTGAGTGTATGACTGTGTGAGGGTGGTGAGTGTATGACTGTGTATGGGTGGTGAGTGTATGACTGTGTATGGGTGGTGAGTGTATGACTGTGTATGGGTGGTGAGTGTATGACTGTGTATGGGTGGTGAGTGTATGACTGTGTATGGGTGGTGAGTGTATGACTGTGTATGGGTGGTGAGTGTATGACTGTGTATGGGGGGTGGTGTATGACTGTGTATGAGTGAGTGTATGACTGTGTATGAGTGGTGAGTGTATGACTGTGTGAGGGTAGTGAGTGTATGACTGTGTATGAGTGGTGAGTGTATGACTGTGTATGGGTGGTGAGTGTATGACTGTGTATGAGTGGTGAGTGTATGACTGTGTATGGGTGGTGAGTGTATGACTGTGTATGAGTGGTGAGTGTATGACTGTGTATGGGTGGTGAGTGTATGACTGTGTATGGGTGGTGAGTGTATGACTCGATGCAGCACCACTCTAGTTTGTGATTGAGCCTTAACGTTTTTGTCTTTTGTGATGGCGCGTAACCAGGTATGAGCTGCAGACCATAGGCATCACAGCAGCCAACACCTGGGGCCTTTTCCTTCTGGTGCTACTGATGGGTTATGGATTGGTGGAAATTCCACGCTCCTACTGGGAGGCTTCTCGCCAGGGACACCTGTTGATCAAGACCTACTTCAAAGCTGCCAAGCTGATGGCTGAGAAAGCAGATGCGGAGGAGAACCTGGAGGATGTCATGGAGGTGGGAGAGAGAAAAAGTTTAATTCATTCCTTCATTGACTTAGTAAACCTGCTTAATCCAATATAGGATCACAGGGGGGCGGAGCCCATCCCACCAACACATGGTGCAAGGCGTGCGTGGTGAATGCTGAATTTTGTGATTTTCCGCAATTGAATGATCTTTTTACTTTTTTTCTTTTTTATGGTTTATTTCAGGAGGTGAGAAAAGCCAATGAATCCATAAAATATAACCACCCTTTCAGGAAATACATCGACACAATCATTAGAAAGGTAATCAGAGAAAATGTGGAGGAACATATCAGAGAGATGTTTGGGGAAATGATATCCATCACGAACAATTAACAGTCAAGTGAATGTTGTGACTGTACTTTCTGTTCAAGTGCCCTATTGAATATCAAGAGAAGATGGGCAGGAATATGGATGACTATGAAGATTTTGATGACAAACAAAACACTTATCCTAGTGAGAGGAGTCTAGAGAAACTTCACAAGCAGGTGTGGGAAAACAACTTTCAGACACGTATTTGTAGAATTCTGTCATTATTATTTATATATTTCTATACTCGCATATTTATGCAAATCTTTTTTTTCCCTTTCATTAGGTGATTTATGCTGTACAGAGGAATAATCGTACACGTGTTCAGTGGCAGATTCTCCTCGACCAGGCCTTCCATCTGGAGGACGTCGCTAAAAACGAGACCAGTTTAACACACCAGTTCGTTCACAGTTTTGCACCTGCGGAACCAGTAGGCTGGTTCGGCCGTTACATCTACACCCCTACTGTAGGTTAGTGCTCCGTGTCCAGAGAGTCGTCTTGGATGATTCCCATTTTTATGACTGATTTTGTTTTTCTTTCTTTCTAAGATATTGTTAAATGATGACACACAAAAACATTTTTGTTCAACTCCACTTTTTATGGAAACATCTTGCGTCTCAAATGTACACTAGGTCATAGGACAAGCTTGTTTTCCACAAACCTCGAAATAAAATAAAGAGCAATGCATTTACTTTTCCAAATGAAAACAAGTGCACCACGTAATACAAATGATAAGTCAGGGTACCTTCGTGTTGTGGTCAACATTTAGGCATGATGCAGCCACTGTGCTGTACACGTGTGGCTGTGTTTGTGCTGCTGTCGCCCTCCTGTGGTGCTCAAGTGTAAACATGACTAGCACAGTATCGGTTACATGAAACTGATGGGCCGGTCACGGGTTACCAACAATTACAATGGTTGCCAGCCAATCGATCAGTGGATCTCTAATGTCCACACCCTTGTAAGACAAGTACACCAGGAGACATCTGTCAATCATCTGACCAAGCTGATGCTCAGCTTCAGAACAGGTTCTGAGATGTTTCTGTCAGATGTAGATGATCAGCCCAGCTTGTCCTCTCTGTTCTTGTGTTGTTTGTACCTTTCTGTTGTATCTTTCTGTACTAGAGTGGTACTGGGAGTGCATGCTGAAGCAGTGGTTCTACCGTGGGCTGGCGGTCCTACTCTCTCTCTTCTCCATGGCGGTGGTCTGGTCTGAGTGCACCTTCTTCAGCACTCGTCCTGTCCTCTCACTCTTTGCTGTGTTTATCCAGCTCGCTGAGAGAGATTATAACTACCTGTATATTGAGGTAAGCATAGCCAAGCCATGAGAGCTTATAGACTAGGAACAAACTCTAGTTTAACTGAAATCCTAACCTGAACCTAATGACTTGTGAATGGGCAAATTCATGGTTAGTTTATTCTTCAGTGCAGTGGCCTGTATCCAAGAGACCTGAGGGTATGTGTCTGTTCTTCTTATGAAATTGCTGTTCTTCTTTTTGTCCTCTAGATGGCATGCTTCATCACAATCTTCTTCCTGTGCACTTGCGTGTACTCCACTGTATTTCGCATCCGTGTCTTCAACTACTACTACCTGGCCTCTCACCACCAAACCGATGCCTATAGCCTTCAGTTCAGTGGCATGTAAGTTATCAGGATATAACTGAGAGAAACTGGTGTCTAAATGGTTCCTTTTTAAAGGTGTTTCCTTTTTAAAAGTGAACCCAGAAAGGGAACTGTCTACAGCTGACCTCTTTAGCACTTTTGAGATGTCAGATTACGTTTTTGTTCATACCACTTTTAGAACTCATACTTCTGTTTGTGTAACACGGCATTATGCTTCTGGTGGTCTGTGCTTGTTTGATTTGGGGTCCATTTAGGGCCACCTGAGCTCATCTGGCTTGTTCAGTTATGCAGAAGAAAACATGACTCTGCGGCCTAAGAACATCTGATGAAATGCTGTAAGACTCGGTACTCAGTCTTATGTGATGCCCAGAGTGCTGTAATGCCTCTTCCTGTCCACCAGGCTCTTCTGCCGTTTAACCCCGCCCCTCTGTCTGAACTTCCTGGGACTGATCCACATGGACTCTGCCATCTCACACCAGGCAAAGCAGCAGACCGCCTACACTTCTGTAAGTCTGCCCACCCACCGTCTTCCAGGAACGTGCAGCACCAGAGTCCCCACCACATGTGTTTAATGTATTCTCTATGGAGATAGTTGTAAAACAGTAGGACCATCCCAAAATGTGGAAGCCACTGTTCTTTGTAAAATAAGTAGAACTGAAGTGCCTCCATGCTTTGCCATCTATTCTAGGAACTAGATTTAACCATGATTTCTCCCTCATGTTGTCCAGTGGTTCTGCTGTGTTTCAGATCATGGGTTCCATGAGGGTCCTATCGTTTATTGCCAATGGTTTCTATATCTATTACCCCATGTTGATAGTCATTCTTTGCATTGCCACATACTTCAGGTAAGTTTTTTTCTCTCCACCTTGTTATAAAGATGCTAAAAACAACAAGAAGATTACTATGAAATATTACAGCTATCATTCTATCATAACTATAAAATGTCACAAATATGATTCATTATGATGCAGACATTGCAACAGTTCATTTTATTATACTCTTTTGATCCTATATCTTCTAACTTTGAGGCTGTGTTCACATAGAAGGTAAAAGTGCCCAAAAGCCAATTTTATTTCTAGGCTATTCACAGTTTAATGTGACCTGTGCCTGACATTGGTAAGATCAAGTTGAACAGATGAACAGATCAAGCTTCTTAAACTGAATCTGCATGTGCAAATGAGCAGTGCTTCACGTGGCATGTCTGTGATGAACCACACATTTATATGCTAATATAAGCTCCTCCCACCAATTTGTCAGAACATGCCATACCACAAGGTTCTGCAGCCTTACGTGTATCTGATTTGTGGGCAGCCTGGGCACCCGCTGTCTGAACCTCCTGGGCTTCCAGCAGTTTATGGGAGACAATGAATTGACTTCAGACTTGATCGATGAAGGCCGAGAGCTACTACGTCGTGGTGAGCTTCTTGGGAGGTTGGAGGGGGAAAATGTTGAGTGGTTATCCAGATGAGGTGAAGAAGCCTGATCCTACATATTTGCTTTGGATTCAGAGAGAAGAAAACGCCAGCGTATCGAGGATGGGGAGAACAGGAGACGGGTGAGTTTGTTACTGCTGCTTTGCTACAGTGACATTTATATATTCTCCCAGCACTGAGTTTACATAAAGTTAATGAATCTGGACTAAGATGCAACTTTATTCTCTCCTAAAAAAAAAGAGTATAAGCTCTTACACAGATTCCTTTTTTCCCCCCTCCACCTTCTAAAACAACATCGAAGGGTTTACCCAGCTAATGAGGAAGGACTGGAAAACCTGAATTGACCTGTGACATTCTTGGCACTCCTTTTGTTTTGGCAGGAATGGAGAGAGCGCTATGGGCATCAGCGGGATGAGGCAGCGTCCCGAAACAGGCCCTGCATCTCTGAGATGAAGGAAACCAATTATGCCGAGACACTCGGTGCCAACGCAAACAGACGTATGTCTTGTGCCTCGAGCCTCATCTTTAGCTGTTTGTGTGTGCTAATGTAGAGGCTGTTTGCACTCTTGCCTCTTTCTCCCTTTGCGTTCTTCCACAGAAGCCAAATACTCGCGCAGTGGCAACCACTCCGAGAGGGACAGCGTGGAGCTCCTGCAGGACTCCGAGCCCTTGGACTTCAACGCGGAGACTCTCACTGAAGACCCCCTGGAAGCAAGCAGGTTAGGCAGACAGTCCGGTTTTGTCAGAGTCCTAATCAGTTTTGTGGCTATTCTCTTCCTGACCGTTGCGTGATTGTGATTGTGTATTTCTCTGTTGTTGTGTGTAAAATCTCGTGTAAAAACGTCTGTGTTCCATGTAGGGGAAGGAACATTGTCACAAATGCAGCTGAGCCTTGGTGTGACTTTACGCTCAGCTGCTGGAACGTGTAGATGTGTGCAGACATGAGCAACCTGCCAGCCTTGTTTACTTGTTTACAGCAGTGTGAAGTCACCATCATATCCCACCTTACATGGTTTCTCTCCCAAATGACGCTGGAGTGCCTCTCTCTGCTCCCCAGGCACGCGGGAGGGAGGTACCTGTCCATGTCCTCCTCCCAGAGCCGAATCTTTGATGACGTGTGAAAGATCAACCAGGAGGAGGACGGAAAGAGAAGAAGAGGCAGTAGTGAGGTGTTTGTCTCCTGCTGGGTGGAACCTTCACATAAGGAGCACTTCTGGATTGTGGAGGTGTTTGTCTGCTCTGAATGGAGAATGTTGCAGTACCTTAACAAGGCACAACGGGCATGGGGTGTTTCCATGCACTCGTGTTTTACTGTTGATGTATCTCTGAATGTAACATTATGTACCTGTCGGTTTTGTGTGGAACATTCTCACACACACACACACACGCACATCCTAAGTGCCACACCACTGTCAGCTTGCTGCATGTGAATAATGGAATTGTCTCAGTCCACCAGAGTAGCTCTTTGTTTCAGGTATTAAAGGACAGTTACTGTACAAACCTGAACGGCCATAACACTGACTCATGCCAAGCATGGCCCTTTTTTATAAGTAATCTAAAATAAACTTGATCAACCTCATCATGACTGCATATTCATGTACTGCCGAAGCAGAGCGGGCTGGCCAGCGATGAACATTAACTTGGACTACGTTATATCCCTTAGTCTTAATTTTGAACTGAACTGTTTTATTATAAAGCAAGATAACGCAGGGGGTTGGACAGAAGTGCTCAGGCATGGGTTTCTGCAGTCCGCCACTTTGTAGAGCTTGTAGTTCATTTGAGATTATGATTAGGACTTTGAGAATATTAAGAAAGGTGTTTAATAGCTTGATCTATCTGGCCTCGTAGGTAGAGGAGGATCGCGATTAGTGTATTTTCATGGAAGTAAACCTGCTGATGTGTGCTTGGTCTGAAGGCAGTGCATTAAAGGAGGTGCTGCAGGAAGTCAAGCTTGTCTTCATAATTCATCCATGTCAAAAACTGCTTCCTTTATACACATGTACATTTATTGTCTTTATTTGATATAAGTATTTTTAACCCTGTAGAACTACAGGCTGTTTCTTTGGTGACAAGGGATTGTGGGTAGTGTGCAACTCCAAAATTATCTTTGCCAGGTGCAGAGTTAAAAAAAGAACTAATCACACAGTGTGATACTGCTGGGTTTTTTTTTTTAGTTATCCACACGCAGACAGTGGATTTGTATTTTTTTTATGTTGGTATTCTTTTGTATGGATATCTAAAGTTGTTTTGAAGACATACTGTACCTCAGCTGTTGGGTTGTTCTTGTTTGTGGTGTGTCAGGATAGTGATAAGTGGCTTTGTGTTAATTATGGTGATGTGTCAACAGCAAAAGAAGGAACCTTTTTGAGAATTGTGTTCAATGCCATTTTTCCATTGCATTGCTTTAAGTAATGCAAGAGTGAAATTCAAAATACTGGTTGTGTGTGAACGAAATATTTATGACATAGCTGTGTAAACGTATGTTATATTAGAGAAACGTTACGGTTGTTTGGTTGATGAAAGTAGAGGTTGTGTGTCTTCCCTCCCTCTCTCCTTTTATTTTAACGACTAACTGATAGTTTCTAACAGACCAGAGGCTGTCTGACATCATGACCCTTTGTCAGAATTGCAATGTAGTACATTAGCTGTCAACAGCACTTTTCTGTGCTATCGGCTTTAAAGATATCCTGATCCCAGGTGAATTTTACAATTCCTTCCACATGTATATACCTCAGTTTCATCAGTCACATTTGTCATCATGTCTACACTACTGAATCTGTTAAAATGCTCTGAATCTGGTAGAGGCACATTTAAATTTCCAAAAAGTATCTCTTCTCAGAAAGTTTTCAGATTTAAGACAAATTCATACTCCAATGTTCTGCCCTCTGAGATTTTTCTTGTTACATTCCATAACAATTTAATTGGTTCACTGCACATTTCAGAGAATATTGTTTTTTTGTTGTTTTTTTTTTTTAAGACTGATAATGTTAGTTTTTGATCTAGTGTAAAAATGTTAATTATGACCACATCCTTCTGATGAGAGTGCTATGATTGATTACCCGGTGTTGGTCTTCAGTGTTTTTTAATAGTTGCACCACATAATATATATATTATATATAATATATTAAGAATATCTAATGCTTAATCGTGAAGTTGTCAATAAAAGAAAAAAAGCTGTTTTATATGTGTGTTTTATGTGAAATGAGTGCTGTTATAGTTTATGTTGTAATCAGAGCTTTGACAAAAAGTGAGACTTGCTGATGAGACTAACTGTCCTTTAGCTTGTACAGCTGTGATAGCATATGATAGTCCAGAGAGGGAGGAAAGGCAGGGTCGTGATTTCATACCAACGTGAATACAGAAGTGCACAGTCCCAGCTCATGATGGTCTCTGAAATGTCATATTTCTCTGGAACCTTTTGTAATTTTGAAGTGAAACTTCATACTTTCACTCTCTCTCTCTTATATATATGAGAAACCCCGCAAAGGTGGGCTATACACACACTACAGTACTTTGCACGTGTACTTTCACTGCAATTTCTAAAATGTTTTATTGGCATAACCAGATAAATCACCTATTTACCTAGTAATGCAGTAAATCAAATTATCATTAATAAGTAGTAGAACATCAGCATAAAACAAAATAAAATACAGTAAAGTGAAATAAGAAAACAGATTACAGTCTAATTGTGAAAATCTGTTTTTTCTCCGATCTTGTGACGGTTTTGTATAAATTGTCCTGTTAAATGTATAGTTTCTGTGTTTTCTCATAGTAATATTTATTTTTTTAAATATCAGTTTGAATGGCAAAGGTGCGGATTTTCTGGTTTCATATTTTGAATATAAAAAGAACTAAGTGACTCAGATCTGACAGGCAGTGGGCATTCCGTTCTCTGTGCCTTCCTGTTTCAAAGGCCAGTGTATGGTTACTCATTATGTATTTTGATAGGGTGTGCCTTTGTTATCCTTAACTTTCATGAGCTAATTTGTATTCACACACACACACACAAATATATATATATATATATATATATATATATATATATAAACTTACAAATAGTTTAACTTTAATTTACAGACATTGAGGAAGGGCGCCCCCTACGGCCACAAAGTTAGGCCGACTGTTAGGGTGTAAAGCCGGAACGACCTGAGCATTTCGTTTCTATGGCAACTGCAACGCTTTGGCAGGGAAAAGCGCACGGAAGTTCAGGTAAGGTAGGTAGTTAGCTACACCTCTCCAAATAGATCTATATGATATGTCCAGCTATCTTTCTTTCTCACTTGATTAAAATGCATAGCCACCGACAATGGTTGTAAATTGACGATCATTGTCGTCGTGTATAGGTAGTTCGCTATCCAGCTAGCTACCGTCCTTCAAAGCAGCCGACACTGAGAGAGATTATAATCCACACTAAACAGCTATATCAAAGTCGGAAAGTCGGGTTTTAATCCGATGACACTAAAAAAAAGAATGAAATATAATTAATTAGATAGCTAGCCAGCAACTTGATCCGCTTGGCAAGCAGACAGCAGCATGTAGCGTGTGTTAGCCGGCTGGTTTGTACAATTTGCTCAGATGTGTGTTCGTGTTGTGTCAAATTTGGTTTTAGGTACTTGGTGAGTTATAATGGCAGGGACGTCGCGGCATGACAGGGAGATGGCGATAAATGCCAAGAAGCAGTTGTCAGATTGTTCGGATCCAGTGGAGCGCCTTCGGCTGCAGTGTTTGTCCCGAGGATCGGCTGGGATTAAAGGGCTGAGCAGGTGAAATACATCATACCCACCGTGTTGGTTTTTGCTTGGCGTTCTTTTGGACTGTTAGTTTAATCTTATAATGAGGTTTTAATACCTGTCTGGCTGTCGTTTAAACCATGCTTTTTGTTAGATCCTTTCGGATCATGGATGATGATAACAATCGCTCGTTGGATTTGAAAGAGTTCATGAAGGGTCTGAATGACTACGGAGTGCTTATGGAGAAAGAGGAGGCCTTGGCGGTTTTCCAGATTTTTGATAGGGATGGCAGTGGACAGATTGACTTCGATGAGTTTCTCCTCACACTTAGGGTAAATATACAATTGGCAGGAGCTAGACTTTTGTCTGTCTGTTCGTACCTGGGTGAAAGTAGTCTTTATGCTTTTCATTACAGCCACCCATGTCAAATGCGAGGAAAGAGGTCATATTGCAAGCATTTAAAAAGCTTGATAAGACTGGCGATGGTGTTATCACCATTGAAGATTTGAGAGGAGTCTATAATGTCAAACATCACCCAAAATATCAAAATGGGGAATGGACTGAGGAGCAAATCTTTCGGAAATTCTTGGACAGCTTTGACTCTCCTGATAACAAGGATGGACAGGTATGACATTATTCCACCATGCCAGGGATTGTCTGTTTAATGCATATCATCTTGTTCATCAGTGTGAGTTGACAAGAAATAGGCTTATTTGTATAAGTCTTATATTTCTGTTGCACATTTTAATAAGTACAGAACATGTCGGTGCATCTTCAAGCTTTAGATTTCTTTCGCTCCTCTACTAACTATGTAAAATATTAAATGAAACTAATGATATTCTGTGCACTTCAATAATGACTACTGTTAATTATACCCTATTTTATACATCAGGTCACACAAGAAGAGTTTTTCAATTACTACGCTGGTGTGAGCGCCTCCATTGACACAGATGTCTACTTTATAGTAATGATGAAAAATGCCTGGAAACTTTAACTAATGTCTTCAAATATTCATTCTAGGGTAAAGAGCTCGGATTGAGCTCCTTCATTCTCCTAAAAGCAATGAGTGCTGCAAACAATCTTTTTAACCAATCAGCACCAGGATGACTAATTGCTAATCTACCTGCCCTGATTCTATCAAATCAGTTTCTCTGTAACACAAAATGATCGATGAAATATGTTAATACATTCATAAACTGAATGGTATTGAGACGGTTATAATTAGAAAAGTGTACACCTTTAGGCTGCTTTCTGCCGTTTATTGTTCTGCTTACACTGAGGAATTAAGCAAAAGTCCTGTGGGACAGTTTTGACAAATTTGTTTGTGGCTTTAGAACTATTAAATAACTCTAAAATAAGATTATGGCCTCACTTTATAGTGAAGCCAAATTAAGCACGTTGCTAACATTATATAAAGGAAATTGTTTTGCTTGAATCAAGGCCCAGGTATTGGATGGAAGTTACATGCAAATCTGAGGGATGCACTTAAAATCTATTTCGGTGATTTTAGCATTTTCAGCACTAAAATACTTCGTAGGTTGGGAACCTGCAGACCTGTCCTAAATGGCTTTGGATCAACTATCCTGTTTCTCAAATAAATAATAGCTTGACAATACTTGGCAACTTCTTAACAGAACAGTATTTCTCACTCCAGGCAAGCAGAGGCTATGATGGTGTTTGTCTGCTCCACAAGCATCTCTGTGATCTGTAGAAACAGGTGATGTGGTGAGCCGGCTGGATTAAAACTGTATTTGGATGCATGAAAGGCATATTTTGCACCTGCTTTCTGAAATGAGAAATACAAATTTAGCCCTTTGAGGCCAGAAATATACATTTAGAAATGTACATAGATTCACACCTCTTTCTGGTCTTGGGTAGTTTCACCATTTCTGTTTCATTCTTCTGTTTGATTCCTGTATATATAATATATTTGTATTTTGAAAAGGTATAATTTGTTTTATAATAGTAATCTCATTGGCTGACTTGCCTCTAGGTAACTAAAGAAGAATTTGTCAACTACTACAGTGGAGTCAGTGCATCCATCGACAGTGATGTATATTTTATTCTAATGATGAAGACTGCATGGAAGCTTTAACTAATTGGTTAAACATTTTTAAGATATTGATTTTTTTAGAATTACTATTTAATATTTGTGAACCATGTAGATCGTGAATAATTAAATAATTTCTTGAATTTTCTCCTACCTTCCCAACTCCTATATTTAAAAAATAGATCTTAGTGTTTTGATATAGATAAGTGTTTGTTTGATAGCATCTTTAATCACCTTTATTCATTTTGGTATTTTAATGAGATGTAATGTACTTACATGTAATGAATTTTGAGATGTTTTACTGTAGTTAGAATAGAATGGAAAGCGTATTTATTTGAAACACACAGTGCAAATCTACATGCAGTTGCTGAATTCTGTCAATCAGTGTCTTAAATATATGTTTGTGTAATGGAAACTCTAAACTGTTGCCATTATACTGTGACAATAAATGTCAGGATGAAAAAGAGAAAAGAATATCTTATCAATGTTATATTTATCTACTGTATGTATGGAATACAGGAACTGCAGAATACAATGCGATTTTGGTTATCTTTTCCCACGTTTTTGTTTGTAGCATCCAAACACGTGTGTGTGTGTGTGTGTGTGTGTGTGTGTGTGTGTACTTCACTACAATATTTTATATCTTAAGTGCATAGTGCACTGCAGTGTATATATAGTAAAAGTCAAATTTATTTATATAGCGCTTTTTACATATATATATATAGCACACATGCCAGTGATTAGCATGTGGCTTCAGCAGGCTATAGCATATAGCAGCATAACTAAAGGGAGGGGCCTGGAGGTGACCACAGTCATGAGGGCTCACTGAGCCATTGCTTTTCATTATCAGCCATTATCACTAGAGTGCATGCATGACATGGCTGGATGATAGCATCAACATCTCAGATTACCAGAAGACTCAATGACTGGGGGCCTCTGAGCTCCACACTTTCACATGTAGAATATTATCTGAAGGCTTGATTAAATAGAAGCCTAGATTTAAAGATAGGAACTTTGTCAGAATCTCAGATTGGAGTTAGAAGACTATATATATATATATATATATATATAGAGAGAGAGAGAGAGAGAGAGAGAGAGAGAGAGAGAGAGAGAGAGGGAGAGATTTATATACACAATACTAATAAAAGCAGTCAGAAAAGTAACGATTTTATTGTAGGACTTTATTGTACAACATTGAAAATTTACGTTGTAAATACCTTGTGGTAAAACAAAAATTGCTCTTTATTGCTCTTTATTTATCCCCACTTATGTATTCCCATTGCACTTTAATGTCTGAAAATATAAAATGCCTTATACATAGTCTATAAAATTCCTTATACATAGTCTCAAAAATTCTCAAAAACATATACTTGAAACTTATTATGAGTTATCTTTCAGGGCAAATATATAAGAATACATTCCCTTCTGATACATAACTAAACATATGCAAGCACAAATATGAAGAATGC
Source organism: Brachyhypopomus occidentalis (assembly GCA_020368025.1). Taxonomy (NCBI): domain Eukaryota; kingdom Metazoa; phylum Chordata; class Actinopteri; order Gymnotiformes; family Hypopomidae; genus Brachyhypopomus; species Brachyhypopomus occidentalis. The sequence goes on along the minus strand of JAGXOD010000030.1, from coordinate 3,763,192 downwards.
TATATACCATTCACCATATTAAGTTATTGTGCCAGGAAGCTTTGTAATATTAAATGCATCAAAGCTAGCAGCAATTATGGTATTATTTTATGTCATCAGCAGTAATATCTTAGAAGGTGAGCTACAGCAGACCGTGGTGCTAGTAACAGTGACATCACGGGGGCAGTTCTCTAGGGGGCACATGTACTGTTGTCCTGGCGATTGTGTAAGCAGCATAAGCATTTCAGCTATGATGTAAATGTAAGTGTAAACAGAACCTATCAGATGAGCAGCCCCACTCTCTTCTGTATGGTTTGTGTTGGTAACATTAATGCATTACTAACATAACTAACTGCATTCATACTGGGATAACAGCTACATTTTAAAGGTCAATCACAGGCTCATGGGAAATGGGCTTGTACTGTATCTGCATCAAGGATGCCCACCCCACCACTCACACCGTGGTGAAGATCCATGACGTGGCAGTGTGAGGTCACAGAATGTAAACGCAAATGAGCATGATCGTTATTTTGGAGTGTCGTCCTGTTGTTTGTAGAAATGGCCGATTGCGCTGCAGATGGCAAATTAACTTCTATTGCTTTTACAAATCCAAGTAGCATTTTTTATAACATTCGAAGATAACTCTTAGCAGCAAGTGACAGTGGACATTTGACACCTGTTGTATGGTTGTCTGTGCACTTGTATTATATTTCTCTTGGAAGTTCATCCAACACACAAATGTCTTCCATTCCAAACAAAAGATTTAGATTTGTTGGCCACTGGCCACTGATAGTCATCCAGCAAATTTGGCAATATGAAACCCTGAGAAGGAGAGCAGACCTCCATGTGCAGCACGTGTTCTTCACTGTGCTTTCCTCATTTAGCCTCACTGTGTTTTGTAAAGGCTGGACATAGTGACATAGGTCTCGTCCTTATAGTCTCTGTGAAGAGCAGCTAGACTCTGACAGACAACATGATTGTCTCCTTCCTCAGCAGACACTGACGGATCCAGCAGCTTCATTTTCAGGTGGGACATCTTCTCCTCAAGGCTTGGATCATCTCCATTCTGTGTTTCAGTCAGCGATGCAGGCCGAGAACGTTTTAGCCCCCTATCTCCACTGGTGCAACGTCCCGTGATGGCAGTGTGACCCTCACTGAGCACAGGAGTGAGATGCATCTCCTCCGTATAATCCACACGGTTAATATTGACATCGTTGAACATTTCTGGGCTAAAGCTGACAGGTGGGTGCTGTAACAAACGTTTTTGCGTTTCAGTCATTTTTTCAGACCCATTTTATGCATTTCCAGCTTGACACATATACTGTATATGACTTTTGTAGGTAAGTACTAAAACTACTTACCTCCTTTAACCTGTGTATCTGGGCAAGAGTGTTCTTTGGGTGCGGAACATTTGGAGAAATGAAAGCTTTTATTCTGGAGGAGATAACATGTATTAGTTTGACCAAAGTTATTTTTTCCTTTAAAATTTCAGAGAAGAGATGAGACTTACTCTTTGTGTTGTAGGACCACCAACCAGATGATGATCAGCACAGTGACAGTCGTGCACAGAACGATAATAACTGAAGCTTGGTCTACTTGGTCTAAATACAAATGTTAAACAATTAAGTAATGCATAAATGTTGAATGTACAAATGGCTAATTGTGATATGTTTCACACAATACGCAAACTGATCTGAAAATTCCACCTGCATTCACAAGGAAACTTTTCTCTGGGCTCCAGTTAGTCCAACTGCCATTGAAATAATCGATGGGTTTGGCTCTCACACGTACATAGTATTCTCCATTGTCTGTCAGCACATCTTTGCCTATGATCACTTGCTGGTATTTAATGTTCAATGTCTGATAAAAAAAAAAAAAGCACAACTATGGTTTTGGAAAATAACACGTTTGTGACATAATGAATCTGATGTGGATAAATAATTAAGACTACCTTGTTGATAGATTTCCCCATAATTTGCATCTCAAATTCAGGGTTGGAGACATAGTCATGACTGTATTTAATGTTTATAACTGCCTCATCAAAGTTGAATGTAGCATTGACTATTTCAGGGGTTGGGATTTTTACTGGAAGTACAGAAATAGTAAGTTGAGACAGAATTGAATGACTGACAGAATTGAATGACTGACAGTGCTGACTCAGTATTCGTATTGTGATTTCAAAATATGGGGATTTTCACCACATACCTATTTTCACCAAGTTGATATCTTGTACATGTACTTCCCCTTCTTTAAAGTGGGTCTTCAGCTTATAGCATCTCAAAATACTCAGATTCTGAAAGCTAAAACTATCATGCCCCAAGGTGCCATTAGAACAGATGGAATCTGAGCTGGAGAAGAAAAAAGGTTGTTTCAGATATGGTTTTTAACAACAAGATGTAAATATTTTTTAAACTACCAGAAATGGAGCACTACCAAAGCGATGCAAATTCAATGTCATCGGTGTCTCCACCAGCCAGGAAACAGGTTAGGTTCGTCTGTTTGAAGGTCAATGAGGATGAGCAGAAAACCTCTTGAGCAGTATCATCTGTTTCAGAGTTGTTAGGAGATTTTTTGAACAATTGTTGCTAATAACTTGTTGCTTAAACTACATGTAAAATCATTTTAGGGAGTTAATTCATACCAGGTAGTAGTATTAAAAAAGTTGTTAATTTATGCTGTACTGTCAACATTGTAAAGATTTTCTAAGATAGGATACAGTAGGAATCAATAGGAATACAATAGGAACAGTGTAAGCATTTTGTACATAAAAAATAAAGAGATGTACGAGTTCAGTAGGCATGAGATGAGAAAGAACATTACATAAAAAAATTTTGTCATTTAATAATATTCATAACATTCTCCTTATTACCTACAAAAATCTATTCACAGCTTTAAACGTGAAACATTTCAGTAAAATAAGAAAGCTGATCTCTTACCATAATCACCACTGTCAGAATGTGCAGGAAAGGGACACAGTATTGACAATATCCATAAAACATATGCCATTTGTTGGCCTGTGACTGCATTACTGATCCAGCATTGCACAGTGTTCCAACGCTTCATTGCAGTCAGACGTGGGCAAGATAACTGACGAGTGCGTGTGTAGTGTGTTCCTCTGTATTTATACCGCAGTACGGGGGGGCGGAGGTGGGGGGAGGGAGGGTTGGTGATATTTTCGTGGTGATATGTTATAAAAAAATTATGTTAAATGTTTAAAAATACAGCACACCTAGCTTTTGATGTCCATTGAGAAGGTTTAGAGGTATGATTTGAGAAACAGGTTAACCGAGTCAGACTGGTTTAAAACAAAAAGAAGGTTCATCAGTATGAAATGCAATGCAACGCAGACTGGAGGGACTTTTGAAAGGATATGTTTTTATCATTTGTTGTCTCACTTAAAAATGCAAACCAATCCTTAACAAACAGCTTGCAGTTTTGTTTTGCTTTGCATTTGAATATGCCCACTTGATAGAATACATTCTGAAAAACTTCTTAATTCCCAGATAAAGGATGAAGAAATTACCAGTTCAAACCAACAATTGTCTACATTAAAATCAATTCTGTCAGTATGTTTTGACTTTAGGTGTTTGCAATTTCAATGCATGAAGCAAAAGTGAAATAAAAAAAATCTTAACACATACCTACAATCTAGAAAAACAAAAACAAGTGGTAACTGCTCCAGCCCACTTCCTTTCACCTCTGGTAATTGGGGTTACATCAGAATGAGGCCAGCATGTTCACTCGTTCTCCATAGGTGTTGCTACTATATATACTGTTACTTACTACTATATATACTATGTACTATGTATAGTGTAGAACTTACTTCATGCATGTATAGTGTAGTGTAGAACTTACTTCATGCATGCATAGTGTAGTGTAGAATTGACTTCATGCATGTATAGTGTAGTGTAGAATTGACTTCATGCATGTATAGTGTAGTGTAGAACTTACTTCATGCATGTATAGTGTAGTGTAGAACTTACTTCATGCATGTATAGTGTAGTGTAGAATTGACTTCATGCATGTATAGTGTAGTGTAGAATTGACTTCATGCATGTATAGTGTAGTATAGAATTTACTTCATGCATGTAATATATATCAAGTTTAAGGGAACTGACAGTGAGAACTAAGAGAGGTAAAGTAAAGGTAATTTTTAAATCAGATGGCTGGTTGCTGTTAGTATGCTGTCTAGTAGTATGCTGTTGTCATCGTACATTTATTAACAGTAAGAATACGTGGTAAGAATAGTATTTAAGTGTTTTTGTTGACATTTTAAAGTTTGTTTAAGAATGCTCGTATCTGGATCATGGACTGCATGGATTCTCAACATAGAGCTTAAATTGTGAGGGCAGCACTTGATTTAAATGAGTTACACTTTGAGAAGTGAATGAGGAACTAACTGTTAGTGAAGTTCCTCAATATTTATATATATAATATATAATAGCAGCTCTGGGGTTTAGTCTGTCCTCTGCTCTGGGCCTTACTCCAGCAGCTCTGGGGTTTAGTCTGTCCTCTGCTCTGGGCCTTACTCCAGCAGCTCTGGGGTTTAGTCAGTCCTCTGCTCTGGGCCTTACTCCAGCAGCTCTGGGGTTTAGTCAGGCCTGTGCTCTGGGCCTTACTCCAGCAGCTCTGGGGTTTAGTCAGTCCTCTGCTCTGGGCCTTACTCCAGCAGCTCTGGGGTTTAGTCAGTCCTCTGCTCTGGGCCTTACTCCAGCAGCTCTGGGGTTTAGTCAGGCCTGTGCTCTGGGCCTTACTCCAGCAGCTCTGGGGTTTAGTCAGTCCTCTGCTCTGGGCCTTACTCCAGCAGCTCTGGGGTTTAGTCAGGCCTGTGCTCTGGGCCTTACTCCAGCAGCTCTGGGGTTTAGTCAGGCCTGTGCTCTGGGCCTTACTCCAGCAGCTCTGGGGTTTAGTCAGGCCTGTGCTCTGGGCCTTACTCCAGCAGCTCTGGGAGTTTGAGGGCGTAGTATTTTCACTGTTCCAAAGATCGCACACGTCTGGACTGAGGTCTGATTAGAGCACCCATCCATTTGTGGGTCACAAGCCATGGACGTAACACTGATAACCTGAGTCACAGGCCAACTAAAGGATATTTGGAAACATAAATGTTGTTTTATTTCCAGTGCTTTACAAAGTGCAGAGAAGAGAGGCTGTGATTGGTTTGTATACCTGCACACTTCCTGCACAAGCACAGGATGGTAATTATTGCTGTGCTCACTCCAAAACAATGAGGCAACTTTTGCACAATATCTATCTATCTATCTATCTATCTATCTATCTAGATTTTTCTCTCTCTCTCTCTCTCTCTGCAATATATAAATATACATATAAATATACATATATATATATATATATATATATATATATATATATATATATATATATATATATATATAGAGAGAGAGAGAGAGAGAGAGAGAGAGAGAGAGAGAGAGAGAGAGAGAGAGAGAGAGAGAGAGAGAGAGAGAGAGAGAGAGAGAGAGAGAGAGAGAGAGAGAGAGAGAGAGAGAGAGAGAGAGAGAGAGAGAGAGAGATGGTGGTGTGGTGGTGGTTAGCACTGTCGCCTCACAGCAAGGCGGTCTGGGTTCGATTCTCGGTCTGGGCTGCTCTGTGTGGAGTTTGCATGTTCTCCCTGTGCCTGCGTGGGTTTTCTCCGGGTACTCCGGTTTCCTCCCACAGTCCAAAGACATACATCCTAGGTTGATTGGTCACTCTAGATTGCCCGTAGGTGTGTGTGTGTGTGTGTGTGTGAGTGTGTGTGTGTGAGTGTGTGTGTGCGTGTTGGCCATGTGGTGGACTGGCGAACTGCCCATGGTGTACCCTGCCTTCGCCCGGAGATGCTGGGATTGGCTCCAGCCCCCCCGTGACCCCGACTAGCGGGAATAAGCGGTACAGATAATGAATGAATGAAAAAAAAAAAAATGAATATATATATATATATATATATATATATATTGCACAGAATTCATCCTAGATAATATATATATAATAAATATATATTTGTCCATTCAACAAATAAACAGATAAGGACATCTTTCAGTTCAGAGTCACCCTGTAAAATAATGCAGGCACGGATGTGAGCAGACAACGGCAAACGCCGGCAGAGCCCATCATGGTTGGTAATCATCTTTTTTGTCTGTCAGGCAACCACAGTTGTAACTGTGGTGTGGAGTTGGATGGCAGCTGTTAGAAAATCGACTCATGATCACAACGGTAAATTCAAACGAGAAAATCCAATGACAAACCCTTCTGGTCTCTTAGGCAAGAAAAACAACAGTTATTCTGACAAACCTGTTTCCTAATTTTTTCGGTCATTAAATGCCCCTTCAATGTGAACCTCTGTACAGCCTGTGAATACCTATGATACTTTTCACCTAAAGAGCTAAACACAGTGTGTGTGTTAGACATATGCTTAATGGATCTGAGTCATTGTGTAACAGGCTGGGGGAAAGCAGTGCATGTCTGCTATGGGCATGTGCTTATCCCCACTGGTGGCAAGTGTGATGTTTTTACTGTACATTTTAAAATACTTGAGCAAAGGTCCTACACTAGACAGCGAGAGCTGGAAATGCTTGTTTCAGAGGTGGGGGTGGGGGTACGGAGTGAGGCAGAGATGGCAAAGGTAAGCAGTCTTTGCTAGATGGAGCAGCTCTTGTGCGGGGCGGTGGCCACGAGTTCACGAGTGCGCACGTGGGCGGCGGCTGTGGTTAGCTGCTTAAAGGCAAGAGCGCGTGAACGTGCCGGGGGGAAAGGGGAGGAAACACACTCCTCCTGTTTTGTTCCACCATGCTTTGTCATCTTTTTTTTTTTTTTTTTTTTTTTCTCAGAAATGCAGTGACATGTTTTCCTTCTGCTATCGCAGTGAAAAATCACAGCTTTAACACCAAATGGCTCACACAAAGTGGTCCGAGTTCTGCTGACCAGACCGTAAGAAGAGCATTTGGTGGGTCCGGAGCTACAGCAGGTACCGCGAAGGCAGTAAGCCTCGCGATACAGGATGAGAGTGTGCTGAACAAACCCTCCAAAACCACACTCCCAACACTAGAGGCCCCCTATCTCACACACTATCTCTGAACAACAGCTTCGGTGCTTAATCTGCATGCTGCAGTCACGTACTGAGAACTCTGGGATGGTTCTCGCTCCCTCTTCTCATCTCTTCGCTGTCATTGTGGTCAGCCTCCTTTGAGCTCCTCACTCTTCTGTGCCATACGCTTCAGTGCTTAGCAGACGGAGCTGCTCCCTGTTGGAGCGCATGGATCTGGCTAACCAGGTCTCGCTGTGAACCACCCCCTGTGTGTAGCCATTGCTTCCCCTTTAGAACAGCTTTAGAGTAAGACATTGAAAAAGAACGCTCAATGGTGATGGTGAGATGACTTAACTGGATGGATGTAATAAAATTACAGCTAAAGAGGAACAAATCACACATCACTGAATCATATCAGAGAGAGAGAGAGAGAGAGAGAGAGAGATAGATGAGGTGCGAGAGACAGGAAAAGGTCAGGATATGCAAACAAGGGTTCTGAAGACCCTATACATCAGACATTCTCATGTCTGAAGCTCTTACAATCCACAGGTGTCAGCAACAAAAAATACAACAAAGAGATTAAAACCACATGACTAGCTTGTGTGACACTAGAATGTATCGAGTGCAGCAGAAAAACACTAAGGAGCAAGGATTCTTGCTCATGATATCATACATTTTGTTTACTCAGTCAAGTAAAAAAAAGTGTTTGCACAGCCATATGTCTGATGACTTCCTGTTATTTAGTTACCACAAACCAAGAAAAACACGAGTCAGACGTGCAGTGTGCTTTAGCAACATGTGACCGTTAGCAGTGTGCATTTGGCTCTGGGAAAGAGCACAGGAACCAGTTCACAAGACCTCAGTGCAGAAAGCCACAGAAAGGATATTAGAAAAAGAGGGAGCGGGGGCGAGAAAGAGAGAGACAGAGAGAGAGAGAGAGAGAGAGAGAGGTTAGAGGTGCACATAGGTATGTAGTATTTCTGCCTTTTCACCAATATATCACATCCATTCAACATGCAGTATTCTGTTTATTTCAAAATCTGCCCCTGAAAATGCCTAGAGTGAGGGACCAAGAGTGGCAAATTTAGACTCTTATAAGGTTAGTGTTAATCAGCAGTCACTCATGTACACACTACTGACCTGTTTGCTAATGCATACAGAAGTTAAGGGCCCCTTCGGTGAAGGTGTTAAGTGGAGCAGAGAGGGTGAAAGGTGAAGGGTGTAACCCCAACTCTACTCACTAGGCTGCAACTTCACCAACATCTACCTATAGTACTTAAGACATCACATAGCATTTGACCTTCAAAGCAGCAGAGAATCCTAGAGAAAACCACAGTGAGTTTCAGATAAAAAAACTGAGTTAAATAGATACATTTTGAAACAGCTGATGATTCTCCAAATGCCTTTACATCATTTTTGTTTTGAAGCAGTTGTACTTGCCAGTCTGTATCTTTGGTGGTGTCGCTGAGACACTGTAGATCAGAGGGCATCACCGTACAGTTTAGCTTTTTGCTGCTCCAGCTCATGATGATGTGATAACTACCCCAACCCCTAATCGAAGCATCTTTATGTTTGGTACAGCAGGCGGTGCAGAACGCCTCTCCTGTGTTCCTCACACTGGTTGACCACCCCGTGTGTTGTTTTTTTTTCTATTAAAGGAAAACCCAGATACAAATGAGTTTTCAGCAAATGTCTTTACATGTGGTTTGGATTGAAAATCATTCTTAGGATCATCTGTCACTACACAGAACAGGCTAATGAAAAGAGAGTGACACTACATCAGAGAATTCATACAAGACTGACCTGCTGTTTGGATTATGTTTTTAAATAAAAGGGACAGGAGGGTTAACACTCAAAATCTTTCCATAGTTTTTTATGTAAAGCACAATAGTCTAATATGAATTGTTATGTATAGAGTTCAAACTATGTAGGCTAGATCATGCAGGAAAGAAACCTTCATACCAGCAATGAGACAGTGTCACTGGTTAAGAAGCCTTCTGTAATTACTGTAATGACCCTTTCTGCTATTAATAATTAAAAAGCCCAAGTTATTACTCACTTTCCCCATGCCCCTCTCTAAATGTGATTTTGATATTGGAGCTTCACTTGCTATTACTAGCCATCACAGTCCAAACTGAATTATTAAACTCTGTGAACAGCCTTTCCTTAAAGCTTTTGTTTAGACACATCCTCCTAATCGTACAATTCATAACAGAGTACAAAGATCTAGAATAGCAGCACAAGAAACTCCCCAGAAACGTTTAGGGTAATTACATGCATTTTCCAAACTATTTATTCAGATATACCATTGGGTGGAATTTTATTTGTGGACAGGAATTGGATTAGTCATACAATGTACAGCCTACAGATAATAATTCCATCATCAGTGAAGTAATGTTTTGAAAGCTTTTGAAAGATGAATAAGATAGTGGAGAAGTTGGAACTATTACTGCCCCCTAGGTGCTAAAAGAAGAACTGTACTGTAGATTCTACTGTACACAAACTACACAGACAAATAAATAAAGATAATTATGGCCCTTCCACATAAAAAAACACAGCAAATCTTTACAGTATAATCAGAATTCAAGACCCATGACACATATGCAATTATGCAGCTTTAGGGATTTCACAATAAGGGCTTTGGTTGATTTTACTGGATTCAATGCTCAGGTCTGCAGAACTGCCAACAAAGGGCAGTATCAGTTCCCCTAAACTTCAAATGAAAAACAGGTCATCAAATAACGTAATAAAAATGACCAAAACTGTTAAAGACAAATGGTCATCAGTGAGAAAAGAAAGGATTCACTCTATTCATCATACAATTACAATCATGTATGAACACAACACTGAAGGACAAAATTCACAATGGTCTTTTTATTGGCATTGAAAATGGTTTAAAGCTCACAGACACCCAGAAGCAATGATAACTAATGATGTATACATTATACAGACCTCTCTCCATTGAACTTAAACCTGACTTCAGAGACAGATAAAAATATATATTTACCGCAAAAAGAGGTAAAGAAAAACTGGATTTTGAACCAACAGATTTGCATTAAGCATTATCCTTCCTGTTGATATAATATAGATATATGAATGAAGATCCAAAAAAAAAAAAAAATTCACTAAAGATTCTGTAAAATATGTTTTTGTTATTGCTGGGGGACTGTACATATTACTGATATGTACATGATGTCATGAAACGTAGGCAGCGAACAAGAAAAATGTATGGCAAGCGTTTTAAGTGCTCTCTTCTGGAGTTAGTCTTTCATCTCAAATTGCAGTGTCTCCCACTACAAAGCTACACAATTCTTTCCTGTCGGAACATACCAGGTTCCTTCTTTATCTCTCGTTATATTATAATCACCATTCCCTTATTCTGAAGAGAAAATCGAACATCTAAGCACCTCCAGTTCCTTCCATCTCCTACCACAGACTCCTTCTCTGCTCCACCATTTAACTTCAGTTTGTCCTGCTCACCTTTCACCCGGACAAATGTGCGTTAGGACAGTGCAGGACACACGTGCTGGCAAAGCCTCTCTCTCTCCAGAAGCCCGCTGATGTGCAGAGTCAACGGACTGGCTGCAGACACAGCAGTCGTGGGCAGGGTGAACGTGAAAGAGTGGGTCTGATGTGGGCTGAGGGAATTACAGCAAGCCACTGCAATGCAGGGCTTTTCTCCTGCTTCAGCTCCGAGCAGCAGAGGGACCAGGTCTGCCGGTTGCTGATTGAACAGGAGGAAATCAATTTGTAAACGAGGCAGTGCTGCTTCACTGAGCACCCATCCCTGCGCCGGTGCAGGAGACCGCAGTAGCGTTTTAGCCGATAACTGTAAGGAAGTAGTGTGCCGTAGTGTAGTGTAGTAGTGTGTCTCCGGAGAAAGGAGAATGAAGCTGAATGTTGGGGCAGGACTGAAGCACACTGCCTCGCACCTGATGCGGAGATCTACCCTCACGCATATTTTTGTGATGAGAGGCTGACACAGCTTCAGTCCCTACAGTAAGTGGGGGTGGGTGTGTGAGCTTTCTCACAGGGCGGGCACGAAGACCAGGTCAATTTATTTTCACCTACACTAAACACAAAAGTGTCTCAACACCACCGTTAGTCTGCCTGAAAGAGTCGCTGCTTTCTGCCGCATCGCTGTGTCTCAGGCCATGTGTGTGTTGGTTAGTGGGCCGGGGGGTGTTCTGCTCTCTGCTCTCATGCAGGGCCGGAGTGCAGGAAGGGCCAGAGCACGTCACACAGGTCAGACTCGTGTGAGGAAGTGCAGGTTGAGAGAGGCGGGGATGTGCAGGCTCTCCAGGCTCAGGGCAGACGGCGTGTAGGGGAAGAGCACAGGGTACGTGTGCTTGGTGTCCACCAAGAGCTGGTTGTTTTCTACCCTGTCTTGGAGATGATTCTGAAAGCCAAACAACGACCACACCGAATCAAAACGCCCATCCAGCACTGGTAATAGTATTTGTTTCTCCGACGCCACGTGGTGGTAAAATTATGAATGGAAGAGTTGTACCTGTATGTCTCTGATGAAGGAAACAGTGACTCGCTCCTCATATTCTCCTGTATAAAGGTTGAGGATCTTTACAATCTGGAGGGAAAAAAAACAGTGGCAGGACTGAGTACTCGCCGTTTGGAGAAATGTTGTGATGCCAGTGTAAAGCGTGAGAAATGAGGTCAACTGTAAAGCCCGTGCGCTGGCCGCTACCTGTTGCGTGGTGAGCGTGGTGCACATGGAACAGATGGCCTCCACGTCCTGGGGCGACTTCTTGTTGACCTGCAGGAGCTGGGCGGCCTGGATGATGGGCTGGATGGTGGTCACTGCACCGCTCTGCTGCAGGTTCCGCTCCCTCAACCACTCCTCCATCTGACTGACGTTGTACCTGGACCAACAGGACGGGAATCTGCGTTGTACACCGCGCCGCTACTTTGGGGTCAGCAACTTGGGCAGGTCGCGGAGAGGCGTGGGGCTGCCCCAGAGGGATGTGGCGGGGGGTGAAACGGCGGTGGCGCCTGGCGTGAGGAGCCGGGCTGGTACCTGAGCTGCATGCCTGTGTTCCACGAGCAGATGTCCTTGCGCAGCAGCAGGTTGTTGAGCGTGACGGCGTTGATGCAGTAGAAGAGCTGGCGGACGACCTGCTGGCCGATCTCCGGGTCCAGGCCGTGTTCCCTCATGACCCCGAAGAAATCGCCCAGCTGGCTGATGAGGGTCTTCAGGGTGCAGCCCCCAGGGCCTCCACCCTCACAGTCCATACTGGAGGAGCGGTTCCTGTAGCCCGTGGGCTTCACCCCTGTTAGGCTGCCACTCTCCAGCATGGCAGACACTGTGATGGATGAAGGTGAAGGCAAAAACAATAAGGATGCGGTCGAGAGAGGTAGAGAGGTCACATGACAACCGCAGCACTGGGACACGGATACAAAGGAGCAATATGAAATCAATACACAATTGTTACTACGTTAATACAGAACTGTGTCCGCACTAACCGATCATGGGTTGCAGTATCCCCTCGGCTATTTTAACAAGCTGCTGGTAGATCTGGATGGACAGGTCACTCAGAACCTGCCGGTACTCCGCTAGGTCAAAGTTCTTCAGGCAGTGCTCATTCTGTTTGGGTGTGTTCTGAGTCATGAATGCCTGTACCACACAAGTACACAAGGTACAAGGTACACTTATGCAGCATATAACAAATACATTTAAATAAAAAGGAAGAATGACAATTATTATTATTATTATATGACAAAATTATGCAGCTTTACTGTGCAACTGTTAATACGTCATTAAAGAAATCCTGCAGCTGTTCGGACAGGCAATGTTAATGTGTAATAAATTCTTATATATTATTCTTATATATTAACAAATACAGCATCAGATGTAGTGACATTTAAGCAGTAGACAAAGACAAGATAATTTTGTATTTGTTTTGAAAAAGCAATTATTATTAAGGTGATAAAATCCTGAATAAAGCTTTTATTCCAACTAACTGCTGTAATGAAGCAGGCGAGTTCGGCCTCTCTTACCTCGTCTCCGCTGTACTGCTTCAGACAATGCAGGAGTCGACTAGTGTTAGCCAGCCAGAAAGAGGTCATCTCAAAGTCATTGTTGTGTTTCTGCACAGTACAGTTTTATATAAATGAATGAATACTATGATTTAAACATCCACATTTTTCCTAAAAATGTAAAATATAAGAATGCAGAAATGACATTTTCTTGATGCAAGATCCGAGAAGAACCTTCCTACAGAGATTCTCTTAAGACCAGCTGAACCAGCTTGTTGAATCTGAACTGCTTCACTTTTGACCCCAGGTACTAGTCAGTATGGGGACTAAAATGGGACCATCTTATGTCAAGCTCTTTGTTGGGTTTGTTGAGAAACATTTTTTGTGCAATACACTGGACTTGTACCCTTACAATTTTTGAGATACATTGATGACATGTTTGGTATTGCTACATGCACATTAGATGCAGGTCAGAATACACTGACCTATAAACAATCTACTGAGACAACAAGAATTCTTTTGATGTTGACTATCCTACAAATAAATAGGATATTTGTGGCTAATATTATACTTAAACAGGACAACCAGGATGGTACAGGACGATGTACAGACTGCATCCCTCCTTAAGGATCTTCCACGACTCTCTTATAGACGAGCCAAGAACATTAAAAGACATGCTCGTCAAGAACAATTTAATTAACCATTCAGATTCCAACTGTGGTACTGTAGCTTGTGACCGAACTAGAGGTGCTATGTGTAAATTGATTAACACAACCACTATAATAACAATTGATCCTTTTGTGCCAGTTATCACTCATTCATCCTCATGCACCACAGCACAGCATTACTGCATTACGTGCAAGAGATGTACACAGCATTACATTGGAGAAACCAAGAGAAGACTTGCTGGTGTTTGTTGAGCACCTTCGGACCATCAGGATTAAGGATACGTCAATTCCAGTGTCAAGGCATTTTAATTCTAATGGACATTGTATTAATGGCATATCTGTTTGCATAGCCAGTTGTTGCTATGGCAGCAATGAAATTAGGAAATTCAAAGAAAAAGAACTGATTTACATTCTCTGAACTTCATGGAACCTCATGGAATGAATGTGATGATTTAAACATTTACATTTTCATATATAAACTGGTTCCTCCTATTAATTCAGAAGCACATACACATATACACACGCACACACACATACACATACACACACACACACACACACACACACACACACACATATATATATATATATATTCTATACAAATCCCTTCTGTGGAAACACAACTCAGATGCACTCACCTTAAGAACCTTCTTGATGGCGTTAATGGTCGAGGTGAGCAGCGAGTGGACTTTCTGGTCATCGTTGATGTAGTCAGCATGTCGGATGCACATGAAGAGGACGTAGGCCGGCAGGCAAGGCACCGTCGCCGACACGGCTTGAGGTTTTATGTCTGAAAACACACGGACGCGACATTTCATCCCGTACCACGAAAAACGAGCCACTTCTTCACGTTCTCGTGCGGCGTCGGCGGAACACGTGCCGACGTGGGCGACGTGTACGCGGCCTCGCGCTTACCGGTGACGAGGTTCCTGATCAGCAAGGCCTCTTCCTCTTTGCTGTACTCCAGCATGCCTTCGAAGTCCTTCTCCTTCCTCTGCACGGTCACCTGCCTGGTCAGCTCCGGCCGGCTCCTGCTGGTCTGCTGGGCTGCGGCCTGCGCTGCTGCACAGGGAGCCCACGTCACACTCACATCACACACAGGTACGGCGCACAGGCACGGTCACCTCTGCTCCAACAGATTACAGATGGAAATCTTTTTGCAAACCTTCAAGCTCCTGAACTTTCTTGTAGTAGATCTTAATCTGCTTTTTATGCTTCTTCTCATTCTTCTCGAGCTTCTCGACGATCTCCTTCAGATCCTGGAGTGACAGCGTCAAAATCACGAGTTTAATTTAGAGCTTTACATTTAATTAATTGCATTCATTTAGAGCTCAATACATTTATTCACTTCTGTTGTCTGTAATCAGACACAGCATGGCTCATGCTCCAGTGAGACTAATGAGGACAGTGTAGAGAGGGGGTGAGCCGTCTCACCAGGTTCTCGTTGGTGAGGCGAGTGATCTCCTGCTGAACGCTGAACTCCACCAGTGCGTCTGGGGGAAGGGAGCTGAAGTGATTCAGCATCTCCTGCTTCTTCTCCAGGTCTTCTTTCATCACCTCAATTTGGGTGTTCAGGGCCTCCAGCTCATCTTGGTACTTCCGTGACTGGGACTGCAGCTGTGACTCCAAAAGCCTTTACAAAACACACACACACACACACACACACGTCCCATACAAACACAAGTGTCACAGACATACACAAACACATCACGGACATACACGTGCGTAGACACACCCATATATACTGAATAAACGCTGCATGCACTCACGCACATTGCAATTAAGATATTCAAAACCAACAAAAATTAAAAACGAAACCTTCCTCACGAAAAGTGACAGAAGAGAGAAGAAACCAAGATTCCATTTTATATGCCCGCATGCTTCTTCTCCGCAACTAAAGGGGTGAACGGCAGTCAGCTCAGAGGAAGGAGCGGTTAGCGGAAAAGTACCACGCAACATCAAGGCCAACCTGGCGACTTGCTTTAGGCCCTGGCAGGCCAGGCCAAGCTCCCCGTCTTCGTTCACATAACCCCATTCCCGCGTCCTACTGCTGACCAAGCAGAGACGACGGCGGACGGCAGCACAGACGGGAGGAGAAGGCAGGAGAGAGCAGAGAGAAGAAAGCAGTTAGTTCTGCGAGAAGTTAGCTGGGCAGAGAAACTCGAGCTAGCGCTGTTAGCACACGCTGAAGCTTCGGGATATTAAGTTAGGTCAAGGAGAAAAGTTCCTGTGACGCTCAGGGAGCAGGGAAGTATTTAACCGGCTGTAATTCTGAACATCTACGATAGCAGGCGCTTCAACTTCTCAACAGATTCTTTGAGTGCTGCCACCCAGGGCGATGACAAAGAGAACAAGAAACAAAGAAAATATGGAAATGTATGCATGAGAAATTGCTTGAGCTCAGATGGGGAGGCGGGGCCTACGAAGGCCTGGGCACAGCAAGCACAGTGAACTCCTTTACATACCATATGCATATCACATTCTGGAATTAAGTGGACAGCAAAAGGACTCATAGGGGAAATGTTTACACAATCGCTATGCCATGACAGCAGGATGAAAGAGGTTGTAGGAAGTAACATGTAAGAAGGACCCCAGGAATATCTTCAAACTTTAAAGAAGGAGACCTGGCCAACCCTGCTTGGTCAAAGGCAACAGTGAAGATGAAAAAGTGTGGAGAAGGAATGAGCAGAGAGGTTTCACTTGTCCAGGGTGCTGGTCTCTTACTTCTTGGACTCGCTGAGGTCCTGGTATGCTTGTAGGGCCTCCTCCTTGTCTACGGGCACATTGTTGTTGGGACACTCCGAGATGCCACTGGAGCTCTGATAGGACAGGACATAAAACAGGTATCAAACACAAAGGTATTTACACGGGTATTTGACAAAACACTCCACTAGTTATAAACCTTGCTGAACTTTAATGGCATTGCAGAAATGAGCAGAATTACAGGTGCTACCAGAGCAGAGTGTGAGAATAAGGCACAATGTCCTCAGCCTTGCCAGATGAAGCCTGCCATTAGTTATTTGACTTATTTTGACTTTTCAAACTTCCCTGACTGAACCCCTCAGCCTCGGCTGTTACCAGAGCACACCGTCTCAACCCAGGCAAGCACGCCAGAGCGAGAACACCGATACTAACCTGAGGCTGAGCGAGAAAGACGAGGGAGGGGTGGAGAGAGAGAAGAAAAGGGAGAGAATGGAGGAGAAACACAGAGAGAGAGAGGTACAGACAGGCAGTAAAAGAGAGAGAGACAAAGACAGAGCCATCTTAGGTTAAGCTGTCGTAAGGAAAGCGGACATGCCACTTATGCCAGGGCAGAGAGACAGACGTGAGTGAGCTCTGCTGTGCCGCTGAAGAGCCTCGCCTCCCGTATAGCTGGACCAGGACCAAGCTGGACCAGGACCATGCCAGCCCGGCTCCAGCTGCTGAACGAGATGCTTCAATCAAGGAGACATGCAGAAGGCTAATGGACTACATGGTCCATTCCATATGAGAGCTGATGTTCATAGAGTATGGAAGGTGTGTTCACGGCACGTAGTGTCTTCTTCTGATTGGCTGAGGCAGCCACGCCCATACCATACACCCCCAAGGCCACTTACCACAATACAAAGCTGCTAGAGGTGCACTCTACCAGGCAAAGGATTAGAAAAACACTGCATGCAAATACACTGGTGCTTTAATAATGAAGGTGCATTTTACATTTTCTAGATTGTCCTCATCAACAAATTGTCCTCATAGTTAATGTAAACATATTAACATTTCCATGCTGGTGTAGCGTAGTAAGAGAATTAATTGTATAATGGAATGCTGCAATTGGTTTATTTATACAGTGCATTTCCATAATAACAACAGTGTCAAATTAAGATGTATGATTTTATTCTCAGAACTACCGTCAACATGCGTGTGTGTCAACTGTCACATAAATAAGAGGACAGACACAAAAGACACACGGAGGCATTTGAAAGGTAGAAAATTATTAAAATTCATTGATGTAAGAAAGCAGGAAGAAAACAAAGGAAACACTTCAGTGGTCAGGCAGATGTTCCTGAGTATTTGCAGATGGATAACATTTAGACTCACAATGTGATTGGAGTTCTCTGTTGGCTTTGTAGAGCTGACAATCTGGGTTTTCAGAATAAGAACCTCCTCCTTGCGTATATCCAGTTCTTCATTGGCCGCTTTGAGTTGACTCAGCAGAAGGTTATAGCTATCTTGCAGTTCATTGGATGAGGAACTGTCAGAAGCCCGATCAGCTAACGCCTTCCTAACCTCGTTTAAATCATTCTTCAGCTTCTTGTTCTCAGACTCGAGTTCCTGCCTCTGCAGAATTGAAAAAAAGAGGCAGGCTGAGAAGAGGAGAGACATTTCACTACAAGGAGAACCAGTAGACACACACACGTGCAGAAGCATTTAGGTGTGAAGGAGAAAGAGCAAGTGTGTGTGAACGGGGTGAAACAGGGCTGTACACATTAAAACATTAAGGAAAGATTTGCACTTGCTGATGAAGTTTAACGTTTTTGCATGTTTCTACTGAACACTTTATCCGAACTGCAATGCCTCTCAAAAGGCTGGAATGAGTTTGCCCTTGTACTTTGAGCGTTCAGGTGAACCTATCCTCTCCTAAGGTGTTTCATCTGCCTGGCACAACACCGAGGAGCTAACAGTGCTCAGAGCTCTGCAGTCATATTAAGCGTAGGTTGTCCGACATGACAGAGCTCCCTTTCAGCAGTCATCTATGTTACCACTGTCATTACTGCTAACGAATAAAAAAGCTAATCAAACAAATACCATGAAAAATGCAGCTTGTTACTTCTATAAGAAAACCCCTAACTCAACTTTTGTCATTTTTCTTTCTTTAAAATATAGATCTCTTCTTCTTTCCAAATGTCAGCTTTACATTGTAGGAATGTTTCAGTTAAGAACATGTTCTAGAAATTTCTGTTTCTTATGCAAACTGAACAAACATACAGAAGTACATTGATGACGTACATCATTAAGAATGATTTCTCATAACACCAGAAACACTAAAACAAGTTACATTAAACATCATTCCTGGTAAGCATGAGTTCTCCAGGTCTACCTCTCCTACCGGTGGTCTTCTGCAGGTCTACCTCTCCTATCTGTGGTCTTCTGCAGGTCTACCTCTCCTACCGGTGGTCTTCTTACTCACCCACTTCTTAAGCGGCAGAGCAAAGAGCAGCAGAGCAGTCAAAGTGCAGACCAGATCGATGAACATGAAGAGAGCCATACTGCTAGTGACCATTAGCCTGAGCAAGAGCCGAGTGTGTGTGTGTGTGTGTGTGTGTGTATAAACCTTCAGACTGTTGTAGGCCACATCTGCGTTTGTTTCTTCCTCTGACGTAGGGCTCTTTGGCTCATTCACCTGAAAGAACAAAGAGGGGAAAAAAACACCCCACAAGTTCACCTTTAGTGATAAGGAGGCAGATTCAGACAGTCCTCTTACAACATTACCTGATATGATAAGTGTTTCATTTATCAGCAATGGCAGTGACAGAGGTGAGCTCAAAGACAACACATCTACATTCGAACGAACACGAACACACACACACACACACACACACACACACACACACACAGCGCGAGAAGCATGGCACTAACTTTGCGACTGCTCAGCTCCTCCATCTTCTCCAGGTTGGTCTGAAGCTTCTTCCTCTCCTGCTCCAGCTCTCGAACTCTCTTCTGCAGCTTCATGAACACACTGAGGTCCATGGCTGCTTTCTCCACTCCCATGTCCTGCACACACACCCAGGAGAGCAGAGAGGTTAACACGGAGATGATTAGGCCGTTTCTGTGTTTGTTGGGGAAAGAGGGTGCCGGCCGCTTGGCCTTGGTCTGCTCCGTCTCCAGCACCACACATCTTTGTTTGGTGCCATATGCATCAGGCTCTAAGCTGGCAATATGGGGTTCTAGTGCTGAGGACCAGTCATACCTCCACCTGCTGAATGGTGTCCTCGGTGTCTCCCACCTCAGACATCGTGATGGAGGGGTAGTTGGAGTCAGAGCCTAAACTGCTTTGGTTGGAGGGGACCCTCCGATGGCCTGGATGGAACTGACACATCAAATACAGTCAGAATCGCCCACGTTCTTCATTTTGAAGCGCAAGACTCCGATACGCTCGAAAGGCTACCTTGGCGTAGGAGACCTCCTCCTGGAGGTTGTCGTATCTCTGCTCCAGTCTAGAAAACTCCTTCAGCAGGTTTTGATAGCGGAGCCGTTCATCATCAAGTTCAGCTTGAAGACGGACCTCCTTCTGAGGAACGCTTCCCTTTTGGCCTGCAAGACGCAGGACACCCACACAGACGCCCATCGGCAAGTTAGCCATATTTTGACCTGCTTAGCTGAAGGTCACCACTTAAATGTCATACTGCATTTGTATGACACGTAAATTCAACACACTTTAAAAAAGGTAATCTTAACACCCTGAAGTCAGTTACTTCAAGATAAAGTAACACTTATGACATTTTTACAAGAGGCTTAGTTATTGACTGAACAATCGCATTTTACGACAGCATATGATATTACAACTCTTTAACTTTGATCCTTTAATTCCACAAACTGGCATATAATCAAAAATCAGGATTGCATAACCAACAAGGCTGTGAAAGAACTGGAAAAGTGACAGTCTACAATGACGGCTAGAATGCTGACAAGCTTGTACCAGTTTGCCATGACAAAGGAGAGACCGGATAATGAGGCCATCTTACATAAGGATAACCCAACCTGTCCCCGCCCACAAGTTCAGAGCTGATTGTGAGCTAAACTTTCTGTGCCACATTTGCTAGTTTAACAGCATGGATTTGATTTATGAACACATGAAGTCATCCTTATTTCAGTGGGACAAAATCTCAGCCAGAGGGTAAGAGCTTTGAGAAGTTGGAATGAAATCAAGCACACTCCTTTTCTAAGTTCACTGTAACAGTGTAGTTGTCGGTATAAACCTAAACAGGTATAAACAAGTGCAACGTGGAAGGCATGTGACCATCGGTTAGATCTTCGCAATTTCATTATCTGCAGATTTAATAATATATATGTATATTAAAAAAGGGGAAAAAGGGTTTAAAAAACAAGGTTCAGCTGAGCAAAGTGGCAGTTAAGTACCACTCTTGTATGAGAACCAGCCAAAAAACAGCACTCTGCTTAACAACAGCCGGTAAAGAAGTGATCCTGCATTCCTGCCCTGAAATCCAATCCAGTTTCAGTTAGCTGCTCTCACCCTACTTCTGCACAGACCCCCTCTTGTGTGCGAACAATACAAAATGAGTCCTGCCCTGTGGACAGCTCACTCTTACCTCATCTACCAAGTACCCAACCACTGACTGCGAGCGTGTGTGTGTGTGTGTGTGTGTGTTGAATGAACTGCGAAACCCACCCTCAGAGCTCTTGGAAAGCTGGAGGATTCTCTGATTCAGCTCTTCTTTCTCCCCCTTCAACATTGTGTTTTCTCTCAGCAGCTCCTCCAATCTCTAAGGAGGGCAGAACACAGTGTTACAGACTCAAACGCATTCAACTCAACTCATCTTATTCTACAGGCTGACCCAGGCTGAGCCAGGCCTCCACTCTCACCTGTTCCAGTCCGAGTTTCTCGCTGCCGTGTTCCTCTTCGCGCCTCTTCCTCTGGCTGAGGGCTTCCTCCAGTTCCGCCGTCAGCTTCTCCACCTCCTCCTGTAGCGAGGTCAGCTGATTGTTGCTGCCCTGGCGACTGCGAAGCGTATTCAGCTCTTTTTGCAGCTTGTTGACTTCAGTGCCCAAGCTCGTTTTGGCAATGGCCAGCTGCTCGTTCTGAGTCTTATAGTCTTTTGACTACAAAAACAAAGAGAGACGAACATTTATTTCAGAATTGCCAAGCAAGTGTAGAAATAGGCATGGGTGAGTTCCTGGTTTGTGCATTTGGGCAGTAGTTACATGGCGAGCCCTTCCTTGTGCCGATTTTCTCACGAGCACCTGTATTAGCCCAGGACTGATACCTGCTCATCCATCTTTCTCTGAAGTTGGACGATCTTGTTCTCCATGCCGACGTTGAGTTTCTTTAAGTGCTCGGCCGAGCGGGCGTCGATCTTCAGCTGCTTGAACTGTCTCTTAGCGAGGACTCGGCGGTAGGCACACTGGATCACAACCGCGGCATTATAGGCTCGGTTGAACTTCTTCCTCTTAAGCCATCTACGCACCGCTTCCTGGATAATTGTTGCTTTGTGGTGGAGCAGGAACTGAACCGATTACAAGGATTGGTAGAAAAAGTGGAAGAATACTGTTTAGATTCTTTTTTTTTTTACAGTGAAAAAAAAAAAACCTATATTCAGCACATTCTACACTATAAAATGTACTTTGACATGCCAAAAACAGACAGGTGTGAAGTGTTTTGTAGAACACCCCCTTTTGAATGCACTGCATCTCGTTTCCAGTTTCAGAGAGCAGCAATGGGAGTGGAGTGTGAGAGTGAAGGAGAAAACAAATGAAAGAAAAGAAAGCAAATGAAAGCATGTAAGGGAATAAAGGAAAAGAAGGCAGAGAAAAGCACAGGACGCTGCTGCAGCACGGTACCTCCTGGTAGAGCCTGCGCGTGTACATGCCCCGGGTGTAGGCCTGGATGGTGATCACAGACTGCCGAATAGTCAGATACGCACGGCGGACGCGCGCCATCCGGTACTGCTTCTGACAGACGAGAGCCGCCTTCGTGAAACGCAAGTACTCCGCATACCTGGACAGAGAGGGGGCGATAGAGTGCAAGGTGGACAAAAATAGACAGGACACAGGAGAGAGTGAGACGACGCTGCAGGAGGAGGGGGGCACTGTTGAGTGATGCAATGAACAAATGCAGAAAGCAGGTGTTGTATGACTGGGATGTGTCCTCTCACCGGCGGGCCAAGAAGCCCCGCCCGTATCTCTGGAGCGTGATGGCAGACTTGCGGATCTTGCGGTAACGGGTCCTCTGCAGCCATCCCCGCACCGTCTTCTGGATCTTAATGCAGGCAAAGCGGAACTTGTCTGCTCTGAGCTTCTCGAGGTATGCCACCTGGCCTGCTCTGAAGAAGATCTTCGTCTTGCCAAACTGGAACTTGTCTGGATCCTGGGAGAAGGATGAAGACAAGACAGTGTCAGGCCTAACAGTGCGATCAAACAATAAGCATTCATAAAGCCAGCGTGAAATGTTTGGTATATATTTTGCAGAATACAACTTTTTCTCTCCTTCCGAGTTTCATACGCAGTGAAATCCTATTAGATTTGCATGAAAAACGAATAAACCAAATTAACAAAATCTATCTTAGAATTGAAGCCACATCTGAGGTTAATAGCCTCTATTCCTGCATCTCCATACCAGCATACCAACGAGGGCTGATTACAGAGCTCAACCCTTATGGTTGTCCACCAACTCAGGGAAAAGCGAAGAGCACAGAAGAGCTGAGCTATGATAGCCCAGCACAGACTGACATTCACTGCCACCATGGAGATGAAAGATGGCATTTCTAATGCCAAAGGTTATATAGCACAAAAAAGAGACATTTATCTAGTATATTTCCTAGTTAGTTTTGAAAAGCAGGAACCTGTGATGTATTTCAGCAGGATTAACTATGCAATCAAGATTGACAACGATAAACTCCTGCACTGTGTGTGTGCCACTGTGCGCATATGAGGAGTTAGGGGAATATAAAATCTTTTGTATATTTATAGTCTTCCGAAGTGATGTGTGTGGTTTGAATTCGTTTTAAACCACACTCATGCAAAAGTGCGAGATGTAAGGTGTTACCTTGACCAAGGACTCCAGCAGGGTTCTGCAGATCTGCTTCTTATCACCAATATTCAGGTCCTTCTTCTTCATGAGCACTCGATATCTGCTGTAGAAGTCCAGGTATGTCCACCTGAAATCACACATTAGGAGATGTCGGTGAGTACTACCGTTCAGTGTTGTGCAGATAAAGTAATATGCACTTATATGCTGTATACTAGATACTATTCTGGACAGATGTTTTGAAAGCTCGGTATGAAAACACCTCATTGCAACTGAATAACACCATTATTCAGCACATGTGATTTACCAGACCACACACACACACACACATATAAGTAACACTGAGAAATACATTCTTTAAATACATTCTTTAGACTTTCAAGGAACATAATGGAATGACTTAGAACACGGGAAGTAAAATACAAGCAACATGAGACATAATGGTTATATTTCCACCTTACAAATGTAAAGATCTAACTGTTTATGGATATAGAGCACAAACAATGGAAATAATGAGGAATGTTTTCCATTAGGATGGCTGGTATACTCTTCACAAAGCCTCAGCGTTAAAGCTGTGGAGGGGGTTACCTGGACGGATACCCTGCAGCACTGATGCGGATGGTCTCCAGAACTCCGCATGCTCTCAGTTGTTGGACAGCTCTTTTGGAGTCAAACCTGTACACAGAATCGACCGGTTTCCATTAAAACAAACTCTGACACGATAACACAACCGCAGCAGTATTAATCTCAGATGAGCAATTTAACACATTCAATCGATCAACCAACTGACCGTAAGCAGAACCACAACATTCAGATTCTCCCTTGAGAAAGCCAGGCCAGTCCAGCATACTCTACCTTATCTTCTTCTTAAGCTTCGTGAACAGCTGTCGTGAGAGACGCATTTGGGACCCTGCAGTCCACTCAGGGACACTGAGGCTCTGAGCTTGCCTGCCTCTGAGCTCTGAACACAACCATCCACTGTTGGAGACCAACCCTAGCTGCATGTGATTTAGGAACCTCGCTCAGTTTAGTTTTTTTTTCCTCAGGATTGTACATCAACACAAAACCCAAATCCTTTTTTTGGAAACCAGAACTGTGAATGCTAATGAATTTTCATTTACGGTGGATCATAATAAAACTGGGTGCTATGAAATGTATATTCAAGCCTGCTGTCCTGCTGAAGTACAGTATCTGCATACTGCATGGCTTTTAGAGAAACTAGTAATATATATTAAATATTTCCTATTACATGCAAGTATTCATGTACTTCAGGTATTAAAAACATAAAAAAAACACTAAACTAGTAACACCACCACTACCAGACAACTCACTAAGCCCAGCTACCATAGTCATATAATCAGAGATTCAAAGTAATCCTGAAAGAAACAAAAAGATCTCTCCGTGTAAACATGGCTTTGATTTGAAGCCATGGTGCAAGAAAAATTACTTCATTAGTTACTATGACACCGATTGGTTTATGAATGTTAGAAGTGACAGCATAGATCATTCAAGTTACTTCACAGACACACAGGAGAAGAGGCACACGTATCAAGCCAGACGACGTACGTATGTATACAAACTCACACAAAGGCTTGTTTCTCATCATTGGGTTTAATGCAGCGCACATAATGAGGGGTAGTGGCATTGAGAGTCTCCATCAGAAGGTGCAAAGAACTCCGAAACTGGAAAAGGGAGTTGAAATAAACATTATTATATACAGCGCATATTAATACACAATTCAGGCCAAACCTTTTCAAGTCTATTAGAGTTTAATGAGGTCATCTAAAACTCCAGTCTGTAAAGACATGATTCCCCTTGTTCACCATGTGCGTCTTAGGAGCTGACCTGGTGGCCTACGGTTTTGCGATGCTCGCGATTGTGGCTTTTGGGCAGTGGTTTAGCAGGGCGCACGTTGATCCTAGCCGTCTTGCTAGCGGGGGTTACAGGTGTAGCGTCTTTTCCATCCTGGAAGAGATCCGCCACCAGCTGGAACTGCAGGAGGAAAGCCACCTCTATGAATATCTGGCCACCGCTGTGATGCCTAGCGCTCCCAAGAGCTGTGCCGGCTTGTTTACAAAATAAGAGCATACCAATTATATTGTTTGCAAAATAAACATGCTAATATATTTAAAACACAAGACTGCAGTTCTGTTTTTCCATGTTTTCGTTGTAGCTGGTAAAAGTTTGAACCTTTTTGTAATGGGATTTCGGATTTAGGAAAATCAGAAAATTTGAAATCCATTGTCAGTATCAGTCTGGTTTGAGAAGACTTTCTCTGCTAACAGACTGATACAGAAACCTCAAAGGCAGAGTGTTCTAAAAGGAGGAAGCAAACTGGAAGAAAGAAGACAACCGGACTCTGTGTTACAACTTACCTTTCATGGCCTAAAATCTAAAATCCAAAGTCACACCCCAAACTAACTAAAGCCACTCCTGCTTTTAAAGGTTTTGTTTCTCAATACCATCCCATTGTAGAAGGGAAGCCAGCACCTCAGGGAGCTCTGTGTTCATTCTGGTACAAACACACTTTGGCCTTGTGCTAAGGAGCCTTGGGACACAACACAATGTCAATGAGGAATATATCATCTCAGAAGGGTGGGGGGCTGATAGTGTGTGTCTTTGTTATTAGCACAAATTATATCTACCAAGTGTAATTCACGTGAGGCCATTTAAAAACAACAAAATTATCTTAGATTCCTTACAATATGCATTTATGTGAGTGTTTAAGCTATACAATGGAACTTCAGGAGATACAGGACTGTGGCGAGCTTCGGGAGATACAGGACTGTGGCGAGCTTCGGGAGATACAGGACTGTGGCGAGCTTCGTCCTAGTTTTACCTTGCTAGCCTTCAGAATGTTGATCTGTTCTTCATATACTGTGTCTCTGTTTTTTTCCAGAAAGCCATCGCACTGATACTCAACCTGAGGGAATACATAAAGACATTGCACTGAACATCTGCATCAACAGCTCAGAAAAAACACCCACATCTCACATCGGAAAACTTTTCAAAATCTGAAGCTCACCACTTACACCTAGGATAAGTCTAGAAAAGGCCTGGGGAAAAAAAATCTTACATTTTGTATGTTAACAAATCTTTAGCTGTCATGAAGAGGTTGTTTTGTCATTTTTGGAGTTTTAAAACTGTGGTATATTGCAATTGCAGGCAGTGTCATAATAAACCAGATGAGCTCTGTAGCACATAAGCTCATAATAGCCCTTGGTGGAGCCTTCACACAAATTACTCCTCAGAGTTTCACAACTCTGTCCTCTTAGTTTTCCTATTCAGTTTCATTTTTTTCAGTTCTGGCACCTCAGTGGTGGAACGAACTTCCACTGAGTGTCCGAATGGCAGAGTCTCTTGCTGTTTTTAAGCGAAGACTGAAGACACATCTGTTTCAAGAGCACTTAAATTAAATTTTACTACACTAGCATGTATTCAATATTTGTGACTGTAATGACTTTTCTTGCTTTTATCTGTTAAGTAGGGTTTTCTCAGTATATATTTGAGTATATCTAGGCGTCCATACTGACTGTATCTAATAATATCTTTGCTTAAAGTTTCTTCCTGATTTTAGCCTATACTAACTAGCTAGAGATTTTGTTCTGAGTAAAACAATGAAGCACTTTTTGTAAGTCGCTCTGGATAAGGGCGTCTGCTAAATGCCGTAAATGTAAATGTAAATGTATTCAGTGAATGAGACGGAGTGTAAATTTTGCACTTCTATTTCTCAACGACTTATTTCTCAACAACTTGGAGACAACAAAATACTCAGTACAACTAAATACCAGTAGGCTGGCTACTGAGCACAACCCTGCCTCTAACTCCACAGTCCCCGTTCTGAGCGCTGATTATGGCTGGGGAGACAGCAGCACACTGTGAAGCTCCATAGTGAGCCGATGCGACTTTGAGTATCGCTTATCTAAACTTTACCCACCTTATCAGCAAAGTGGACCACAATAAATGAAATATTAGACATTCTGGGCTTTTCAAAATGTCCGCTGTCCAAGTGTTTGCTGTAAAGTTTCTGAGCCCAGTTGCGATCTGTTCCTTTGGGTACCTGTGAAATGATATTAGAGAGAGAATATGTCTGAAAAGGTTGAACTGGCAAGAATACCAACATCTGCCTCTCGTTGGGTTACCTAATAAGATGAACATAAGTAGCATCAAATAAGTGTCCTTGCTGTTCAACAACTTCCAAGACCTCTTATGCCAACTGGATAAAATATTACAAAAGTCTATTAAGTATGGATGAGTTGTTCAATTATGGTGTGAAGCTCAGTGTGTACAGACAATACACTACAAGACATGAGCCTAGTCTCAAAAAATGTATTGGGTTGAGGAATCATTATGTGGAGAACTATATTTCATTGCTTAGAAGAGAACTAACTTTGCACTCCTCATCCAGCAGGTCCAATATACCAAGCTTGGCCTCTATGAGGTCAATGCAAGGCTGGTTATCATAAAAGTCAATGAGCGTCCATGGGATTTGCTCCTTCATATACTCCTCTTGCTCCAGTTTAAAAACATGCTGTAAGGAACAAAAGGAGGGAGGATTGATTAAAGGCCGTGTATAATGTATACCTCACAATTCAGAATTAGGAACGGGTTAGCATACGGAAAATGGGACGAACTTTTGAGCATTTCTTACTCACAGAGTTAAACTGTTGCTGAAGTTTCTCATTGGCATAGTTGATGCAGAACTGCTCAAAGCTGTTAATCTCAAATGTTTCAAATCTGTTAAAATATAAGAATGGTTGCTTTGTACAGGCAATTTTTTTATTTATTTCCCTGATCACCTCTAAGAAGAGCTGCAAAAAAGCATTTAACGCCCACGCAAGGAGCACACATTCTTTGACCGATATTTCCTTCCCCACTGTTTTTGTATTGATATATAAACATTTTGACCTCTCTAGGAAACTATTTAGGCCACTGGTCTAAGAAAGAAAGCTGACAACGTTGTTTAAATGGGCTGCCGTTGCATAGAGCACCCACACAAATGTGTAGTAGTGCAAATATGCTCACGCAAACTCGTGCTCATGTAGAGTACACACGCAAATATACACACAGCCTAGTCATAGTACCAATAAAATCTAACATTTCTACATCTTGGCATGACCTACTTTGTTACAGCCATTAATAGTAATTTCAAGCAACCCCAGGGGAATTACCCATAGATATCCAGCACTCCGATGAAGGAATGCTGTTTGGTGGAGGTGTGTAAGGCCTTGTTGATGTGCTCCACAATCCACTCAAACAGATAGGCGTAAATGTGCTTGGCCAGGGCATCGCGGGCATTGGACGCCTGCGCGCGGGACATGGTCTTCACGTAGGTCTCGGACGTGGTGACCAGCTTCCTGTGGCAGAGCCAATGCTCCATCTGCTCCAGCTCCACCCCCAGCAACTGGCAGAAGTGGCCCAGGTGGGGGTCGTCCTGCTGCGTAAACAACAACACGTAAGGAGCGAAACACCTGAGAACAACGGCAGTGGAGGTGCATTTTCAGTAAAGAGCACAGAAAGAGCACAACGGCAGCAAGAGTAAATATCTCAATATATCCTTTTATTTTTGCCAAGTTATCTCCTCCATGTTGCCTGTCGCCCTCTACTTATTACTGTATAGGCCCAGCTACATCTCGGAGAGTAAAAGAGAGACCACGCTGCAGTTGAGATCTGAAGCCAACCATCACTTCTGCTCAAACTGCTCTTATTTGGCCGGGCAAGCAGAGTGCTGACTGCCCGGTTCTGGAGACACGTGAGCTGGCAGATGCCCAGGATTAGACAGCACTACTGCAGAAGTCCCAGAAGTCCCAGGGAGAGAGCCATCCCTCCCACCATACAGCACAGCCAGCAAGGCCCCTGATATACACTTCAAAGAGGAAATTAAATTAAGAGAAGCTCATGACAGATGACGTGAGAATGGTTTGGCCGATAATGAGGTCAATTCACTTAAGGGGCACTTACTGAAATATGGCATGACTCTCCATCTCTCTCAGCAACAATGTCCACATTTCCAAGGTGCAAGATGGAGGCAATTATCTTAAAGATGCTCATCTGATAGCTTTCCTTAACACCTGCACAACATAACAGGTGTGTAAGAAAGTACATGATCAAAGCTTCCATTACTTATTTGTTAGATGAAATGATGAAGCCTGCATGAGGGAATGAAGAGGAAGATGAGGCCCTCACCCAGGAGTGAAAGAGCTTCCCTCATCTTCCCTAAATCCTCAGCATCGTTCACGCCCTCAATGAAGATGTTCTCACCCAGAGAGGTGTACGTGAAGTCTTCTGCGCTGGCTTTGAGTTAAGAATGCATGGTAATAATCATTGCACTGTACACACTACCTACTGTACAGAAAACAGTGTATATCAAGTTGGAAAGTACACCATACTCTTTTTCAACTGTGTTGGTGGGAGAAAAATAATATTTTGTAGCGGTATATTCTACAAGCTTATTAATTTCACTTGTGCTGGGTTGCAGGGCTACTCACTCAGGGCTAGATCGTTGAACTCTGGGAGAGAGGCTGAAGCACACAGCTGGTAGAAGATATGGTAGTTCCTCTCATCTTCAGCCTGCAGACATTCACTGCCTTTAGTGCTAAAGGAGCCACGCTATGCTCACCCAAGGATGTCAGTGAATTGACAGGCTGGTGTTGCTGTTAAGGCTAAACCTTACATAGCAGGACTCACCTGAAATACCACTCTGGACTTCTCCAGCAAATATGTTCGCATGTTGGCGCCAATGATGTGATACCTCCTGTCAAATCCAATCTGGATGTATTTCCCAAAGCGGCTGCTGTTGTCATTGCGGGTGGTCTTCGCATTGCCGATAGCCTGAAAGAACAAGGCATGGACGTGTGGAAAATTAGAGAAGAGAAGTTACTAAAAACATGGCGAAACTCTGTAGTTTGGCTACACCTGATGCAAATGGGCATCTCCTTTGCTATAGATTCCTCAACAAAAAAAACCCCAAAAACCGCCGTGAATGATTCTGACAGGATTCACCAGTTGTCAAGTCACATTTAATAATGGCCTCAAATGTATTTCTGAATAAACACTTCATCATCTATGGTACCTCCATAATGGGACTGGAAGCCAACACTTTCTCCTCTACGTTTGTGTCATTAGCAGAGCCTCCCACAGTGGCGAAGAAACGCATGGCATACTTCGCAGAGACCGTCTTTCCAGCTCCAGACTCTCCGCTCACAATGATCGACTGATTCTTCTCATCCCTGCAGGGGGAAAGTGCAAAGTTTCTCACAAAGCAAAGACGCGTTTCATAACTTTGGGTGATTTTAAATCTGAAATGTTCCATTTAAAGGCACTGAAAAATAATGCCGGTGAGACGTAAATGAACTGCATGAAAACAATGTGCATGAAAGTGCATAATCTAGTTTTACAGCCATTTTAGGAATCTCGGATCACTGACCATGACTCTGCCTGCCTGACTTCACGAAGCTCACAGGCTCATCAAACCCTCACTTTCAGTCAAAGGGTTAGTCTTAGTGAAAGGGTTAGTCTTAGTGAAAGGGTTAGTCTTAGTGAACATCTTCCCTTTGACATAGAATATCACAATCAGAGCATTGCCAGGTCTTTTTCCAACTGGAGTCCCAATGCACCAGGCACACCCACACACCTGACCCACACCCCTTACCCCATGGGACTACTGCCTAAAGGACACTAGAGTACACAAGCCCTTAAATAACTGACCTGTAAATTCAATTCAGATGAAATATAAGCTCACCCTCAATGACTTGCAGAAAAAGCTTCTCCCTAGTGAACCCAACAATGAGGAGATAATGATGCTCCTCGCAATAACAAGCATACAAAATCTCCCTCTGACATTTCTACCGCTCATGTGCCTCTGTGCATGTGACTGAGGAGTCACAGTATTTCTGTGGGTGCAGCACAGGCCGAACTCAAGCCTGTTGTGAACACGGACTTGCCTCTTGCTTCCCACAGGAAAGAAAAAACAAAAAGGCATCAGCAATGAGGACGTGAGCACTCTAATTATCCACCCACTCCGTCTATTACTGAGTCAGCAGGGTGAACTTTGAGATTTTTCACAGCGCTCGCACTCAAGGTCCAACTATTGAACCAAATGAGGTCATCTGCTGATTACGTGCAGCATAAATCATCCCTTATGCAGGGTAGATAATTTTTTAAAAATCAATGCGGTAGAATGTAGTCTTAAACCACTTTTAACGCTTCATCTTACAAAGACAATATCCAGTGTCCATGTGAGCAGTGCAGCTTATTGCAGACATTCATAGACTGGATTGTTAGATGTTAGATGTTTTTGTGCCTGCAGTGTGAATGCACTGTACATACCTGGCCATCTGTTTATACGCCTCCTCTGCCACGGCAAATATATGAGGATCCATATCGCCCATATTTTGCCCACTGTACGCATTGATGACTTCCTCTCCATAGATCTGCAGCTGCTCGTAAGGGTTAATTGCCACCAGTACGATACCTATGGAGGGAGGATGGATATGAGTTCAGGGGAGCAGCTTCAGATCAATAATATCTGCTGGCTCGTTCATAATGAAAATTTGTGGGATTAATTAGATGTAAAAATGAAAGCATTTTGATAGCATGTTGTGCAAGAGCTCGTAAGCAATCAAACCTTTAGAACTAGGCCTGCACAATGTATTCATTGCTTCAATAATCACATTGCAGAAGGTTGGAATATGTGAAGGATCACTCAGTAAAATGTTTGTGTGCTGTTTATGTGCTCATGAATCAGTTTCCAGAGGCGTAATCTGATTCACAGTATTCATATGATCTAACAATTTTGGTCAATATATATATAATCATGTCACAAATATTACATATAACATATTGCACACAGCAATCACAATATGTCCGTATTTTACTTGTCAATTCTACCTTTTCACTGCAAGAATAATAATTATCTTGAATTAAGAACATTTAATATGGGTAATTTTTGACACATTTATTTATACTATTTATACCCCCAATATGTATTACAGTCCTAAATTGTTGTAATGGAGTCTCCCTCCCCCTACTGTAGAGTTTCTAGAGTGTGTAAAGTAGGGTCTCTGGAGTGTGTAAAGTCGAGTTTCTGGAGTGTGTAAAGTAGGGTCTCTGGAGTGTGTAAAGTAGGGTCTCTGGAGTGTGTAAAGTCGAGTTTCTGGAGTGTGTAAAGTAGGGTCTCTGGAGTGTGTAAAGTAGGGTCTCTGGAGTGTGTAAAGTCGAGTTACTGGAGTGTGTAAAGTAGGGTCTCTGGAGTGTGTAAAGTAGGGTCTCTGGAGTGTGTAAAGTAGGGTCTCTGGAGTGAGCCACTGACAAACATTACTAATAAAATGAGAGCTCAATGTAAATCACAGTGACACCACAGCACATGGGGCCAAGCTGCTTGGGATTGTGTTCTAAAGGGCCTTCATCACATAATGAATGATTAATGGCACCAGGGCCAGTGGTTTATGACAGTCCAATAAAGCACTGTTTATTATGGACCAGTGGCAACTTCCTTTCTGAAGGGAGCATTATTTACGATGCATTTTGAATAGAATAGGGAATTTAATTAATAAGGGATTTAAAAGAAACCCTTAAAAGCCATTAGAAACAATGAAATCACACTAATATTTAAAAGGTAAGACAGCCCTAGACTCAGCCCTAGACTCTATGTGCTCTCCCTACAGGTAGAGTCGTCGACAACTCATTCTGAGAAAGCATAACAACAAGCCAGGTGTCGCCATTCATGAGTGTGATTGTGTGTTTGAATGTGTGTGTGTGTGTGTGTGCGTGTGTGTGTGTATGTGCGCTGGAGGTTCAGGGTCATAATTCAAACCTGGACCTACTGTACCAAGGAGGATGCATGCATTGTTCTGCTCTGACATGAACCATAAACCGGAAACGTTCGGTCATAAAACAAAATTCAGCTCAGACTGAAGCAAAAATGCATTAAACACAATAAAGAAGGATGCGTTATGCTCATCTCCTCTGCATCACAGAGTGGACTCCTTTGTCTCTCCCGATCAGAAGGGCATTCTGGAAATTGGCTGTTTGGTTTTAACTTAATATGTGTGAGAAAAATGAGAATGAGAGTCATCTCCCTTAAGCAGCCACTTGCATGTTTCTATAGAAGTGAACAAACCAATAAAAACACTGACCACACATGGTAAAGACTAGAGCAGATAAGATGGAGCCATCCTCTCTGTTCACATTCACTAAACCCTGCATTGCAAATTGCAGGGAACCACAGATAAAGGTCTGATACTAGGAGGAAAATAGAGAAAGCAAAGCAAAGAGCCAGGAGCCATAATTTAGCCTGGATTATTAAACATGCACTGAAAATAAAGGGCCAGTTTTACAAATGGACATGTCGAGTATGTACACATTGAATAAAGCAGAGGTTGTATGACTGTAAGGTCATGTGGTGCAACCTGTGCTGAGAAGAGAATCTAGGAAACTCACCACAATACGTGTAAATGTGGTTGGACTCCAGGAAGCGGACCTTGAGGTTGTGCAGCACTGCAGGCTCGTGCAGGTAGCTGAGCGCTGTGAGGTCATTCTCTCCCACCAGAATGTCCGGGTTCCGAAGGAAGGGAAGTGGGTTGTCCTTGGGTCCAATTGGGTATGCTAATGTCTGGCAGGAGAGGACAATGTAGCTATGAACAATGAACTTTCATTTTAGTCAGATTAAGTCCCTGAGAATTTGGAGATGACATTTTTGAAGGGTAATAAAGTCACATTTAACATGTCGCATGTGTGAACGTTACACCTGTTAAAATATATTAGGCATGGTAATGGTACCGAGGTCATTTTATTTCAGATTAATCTTACAGCATGTTACACGGTTATGGGAGAGGCCACTAATACACAAATATTTGCTTATATGAGGACAACTACTTCCTTTCTACCAAAACATGATCAATAAATCAAGATACCTACAACTACGAAGTACAATGCTCTCCTGAGTGAGCAAGGCAGGCAGCAGTGAACTGTGTTAGATTATTTATTTGGTTTAGAATATAACAGCACTAACACTTCATCAGTCCAGCATTAACGCTGCTTTAGACATTATTTAACTTGTGCCTGATGGAATCATATTCACTAATTATATTGGAGATATTTGAGAGTGCGGACATCGCTTACCGATTCATCTTCTAGTTTGAGATGCAGGACTGGATCTCCCTCTTTGTAGTCTTTGATAATCTCAGCAGGCTTCCACACTTCCTCAGGGTCAGGGATCCAAACCCGAGTATACTAAAACACACACACACACACACACACACTTACTTTATACAGATTGTAACTAGATATTTAAGACACTATTCTACACCCATTAACACCTTATCAATGTCTGGATTGTGCCTCCACATCTTGTAATTGGCACTATTAATAATTCTGTAAAACAGATCATATCCCCTCACCATTTAAGATACAGCTCAGTGAACATATGCAAAAGGAGGGAAAAATTCTGAAAAGAGTCAGAACTACAATGGTGTATCAACTTTACACATATTATGTGGTCTCATAAACTGCTGAGAGTCAGCCCAGGGCCCGGGAGTTAATGGAAAACTCTAGGAGAGCACACCCACATAATAAAACGAACCACACTGTGGTGTGTCTGCCAACTGCCAAAGCCTTGCAACTGAGAACTGTATTCAGACCTGCAGTCATTACAGTACACAGGCCAGTGGGACGAAATGGGGTGGGGAGTCCCAAAATTTGGAGTACTTTCTTTCACATACGTCGGCTAAAGCCAGTGACGACACACACACACAGCTGCCATGCACATATGAAGCTTCAAGTCATTTTATGGCAAAATTAAAAACTTAATAAAAAAAAAAATCAAGCACAAAGCAAAACAGAAGGCGCATGTGTCTCAAAGGGGGATCACACTGCTGCTGCTTTCCTGTCTGGCTCATGTTCACACGTTGTTTCTTGCTTCACTCATGTGTCTTTATTAATTAATTGTACGCAAGCAGCAATTAGAACTAGACCTACAAGCAGTTTCTCTCCAAGGGATCAGACATCTTAAGGATGTTGTTTTATCAAACGTCAGACATACCGGACGATGCTTGTGTGTAGTTGTCAATCACATAAACAAGTTCACAAGAGAACTTTCCATCGTTATACATTTTTCACCTCTGCTACCCCATCAGAGCTGCTTCAGGAGCAGGTGGGCTATCCGGCAAACCACCAGCTCATAAAAATGCAAGAAACGCCTAGGCCGTTCGCAGAACTATTCTCATCGCCTGCCACTCACACACACTTTTAAAATGTGCAGGCAGATCAGTGGTTCATACAGCCAGTGCTGTTGATGTAGCAGCTAACAAGTTCGGATGCTGAAGAGATCTGGATAGTTAGTGAATCCATCCCTATAATCTCTCCACATTACAATCATCCAGCACGCAGAGGGAGACGAGGGCAAAACACAGCTCCGTAAAAAAGAAAGCAAGTTGTTGCAGGATGCTGCTGAATAATAAATCAGTGCTCATCAGCCCTCCTTCACCCTGAAAGCACTGCTGCCTAATTTACATCCAAAAGGCTGAACAAGGTGATAAACTCCAACCAAGGCCAGTGCTCTCCATAATGAAATGTGAACGATTATATCTTCAACACAACTGCCAGATCTTTGAAAACCATAAAATCCTTGATTTCTCATCATCAGACACAATAAAAATCAATGGCAGCAAACACCACTGAAAACAGACTATGCCACAGATATTACAACTTATACTTAAACAGTGACAGTAGGCTAAATAAGAATTGTTCTCGGCTAAAATTAAATCTCTAGCCATCCACCATGAACACAAGAGCATCCGGCTTTAACACTCATCACTGTAGCAGAACCTTCCTTCAAGCATGAGGGGAACATCTGGCATGCATGTGAAGTGCATACACATTTGAACCTGAGAACGGTGCAGGCAGACAAACTGAAGAATCACCCACCTTTCCCAGACTGGGTTTGTACCTTCTTCTTCCCCAAGCAAACAGCAGTTACTCCGAATCAACATTTTTTTTTGTTGTTTTCAAGGTGGTTAACAGTTAAGGAAATGCAAATGCACTGAATGCAAATTCGCATTGTTATTCTAAAACCATACTTGTGACATTTTAGTGAGATCATTTATTGCAGTTTAGAGATTATTATGCAGAAATTCAGTGTACTTCACTCAGAGGTGTTGACAGTAGACTTTACTCATCTTCCCAAAGATGGTAAAAGATCTAAAAGTTTAAAGGGCCATCAAAGCACCCTGCCCGGATATACTGAGGATAAATTAATATATGAAACTACAATAAAATGGACTCCTAGCTTCCACTAGGGCAGAACATACAGTGCATCTACACTGTATATGAGAAGAATATCTGTAAGAATAGACCACAGCGAGATCACAATCTTGCGTCATTCATGCCAGGCTCAGAGACCCACTGAATCTCAATAACTCATGATCCCAGCAGGTGGCTCAGCAGGAAGGGAGCTAACCGTTAGATTGCACCTTATCAAAGGGATGAGCCCTGACACAATGAGGACAAGATTCAGTGAGTGAGCAGAGGGAGCTGCTAAACTTTTACGGACAGCAAAAAGTGCCAAATGCTTTGGGCTCCAACTCTGAGAGCTTGAGCTGTTGCAGTTTCGTGCAACTTTCATACTGATGCAAACTCCTTCAGCTGGAGTCCCCATGGGTTTGCCCCATAGGTTTGCAGTTTTGCCAAACACGTTTAAACAAGCAAACAAACAAACAAACAAACAGCAAGTTTAAAAATACCAGACGGACAAGGAATATGTATACCGTGCATCATGTAAAGAGGCAAATCACCAGAGCAGGATCTGGACATTGCTGGCTATAGTAAATCATCACATTCTGGCAGACAAGCTCAGTTATTTATTTAATACAACCTCTGCAAAAGATCCTCTTGCACCAACATGAGAAAATGGGAAAAGAACACCTGAAGTGTTGATGGTTTGTCATCTTCATAAAAGTCCTCCGCACAAATTCCACAAAGGCAAAGTGACACACACCATAAGTACTATGGTCTCCTTCGTGGCTGAATTAGTTCAAGAAGCTAGGAGTCTTTGGGAAAATTTTATTAACAAGGACAGTACGAGGGACTGTTTAGTGGAATTCAAGGAAACGTGTGTTCTGGAGACAGTTTTGTAGTCTTCTTATCATCTGCCAACAACTGGAAGAGGTAAATTGTCCAAATCTACAGTTATTTCATGTTCATAGTTAAAACAAACCGTTGGAATTAAGTTCCTCTTGTACGTATTATTGGCAAATGGCACATGTAAGAGAACTATGCTCAAACAGGACAAACAACTTCCTCTCACCTCCATTGTTCAGGCGTATTGAACAATGGATTGACCCATGATTCTTAGAACAAATGGCTAATGTCCAGCTTTAATACAAGGCATTCATGGGAACTAACAGTGTCTAGTTCTGGGTCAGCATGTATCATGCACGGTACAGGCTCATGAAAAATTCTACAACCACTAAGTTGTACAAAAGACAGAAAGAAAGAAATTGGCAAAGATTACAAAATGAACATGCATCAACTTGAGAATCTTTATACACCAGGAAATGCTAAAAACATTTGCAGCACATTTGGGCACTGTACGTAGAAAGGTAACCCAGGACGAAGGGCTTCCACCCTCGTTCTCAGTTCAGGAAACCTCCAACACTAGGAGGAAACTGGACTGATACAAGGGAGATAATCAAATGTACATCGAGAAGCTTGTCGTCACAGAATTACTCTTTAGAAGCAGTTTGGGCACCTTCAGAGGAACCACATGGTATAGTACAATTGAGCCAGAACATCTTCCATAACTTTTTTATGTAAGTAAACATTCTTTCACTGAAGTAACTGAAGTAGCCTAAAGGTTTTAAATGAGAACTTGACAGCACTAATATCATGTTGAGTGCACATATCGGGCTTTGTCCCATGCAAATTGTCCACTGTGACAACACCAGCTCATTTGATTTGTAAAACACATTCTCTGACATCATACCACAATGCTATGACTGCTCTAGTCATATTCATTCAATCTGAACTCACATGAAGACACACAACCTCTTTAATTTGTCATTTATTTCCAAATTTGGGAAATTTGGGCAGAGTGACAGGGCACACTAACAGAATGTAATAAAAACCTCAAACCTCTTTGTAAGACACTTCAGACCCATTGAAAGCTTTTAAATTAGGAGCATTTATTAATTTCTTTTAACAGTCCCGATTCTTATCAGAGATGCAGAAATTAATGAAAATTATTAAAACATGCTTAATATATCGTTTCTCTAGCTATAACCGACCTGCCAGTATGTGTTCTGGTAGACACAGTATATACAGCCACATTTTGTCTCCATTGTAGCCACTTCGTAGCAGTCACATAGTAGTAGTAGTAGTAATAGTAGTAGCAGTAGTAGTAGTAGTAAATCTCAAGCCCAAAACCAATGACAAGAATCTCAAGTATCTTCTGTAAACAATTACTTCAAGTACTATGTGGTAGCACATGTTTGTCTGAAGAGATCCTTTGTGAGAAGTATTACAAGGGGTAAAGAAAAATCACAGTTACAGCACAGCTATGTGCAGATTTAATCTGCCACCTAGTAGTGGCATGTTTGGTAAACATACCAGAGTCATTTACTTTGTAATGTTGCTTCCAATTGTCTGCTTTATGGTAAATTGCTTTAATGTTACTATATATAGATGGGTTCCTGCTAGTGAATTCATCTAGGTGTGCGCTGTGAGTTTGGTATACTGTGAGTTTTCCTTGCATCGGCATAATGGCAGAAATGCTTAGACAGCTACCTATGCCATATTATCTGTAGAATCTTTTGGGTGCAGTCAAATTTTACATAAGCTCATAGTGTGTTTTGCTTGGCCTGTAAGTTCTTTTGAGGTTTTTGTTTTTACCACACTCACACCCAGGACGCCACACACTGGTGTTATAATGACAGGACAAAGGTGACAAGAGGAGGTGGTATTACCGCTCTCCTATATCCCCCCTGGGTTGAAGAAACAGAACCATTGTGCTGCTGGATATGAAGTCAATTCAAATTTCATCTTGAAATGTGATATCTGACTTCTGAACTATTGTTGGATTCCCTCAATGGAAGATAAGGGAGCAGTAGCAGCTTTACTGGTCAAAACTGGCGACTCCTTCTGACTGACAGACAGCGGTGTTGTTGAAAATGTGACATCAAAAAAACAAAGATATTCAAGAGCAAGAATACAAAAGGTTCCCAGGTACTCACGATAAATTTAAGTGCTTTTGCATGTGAACAAACATGTACATCTGTGAGAAGGCTCAATTAATTATAGCATTTATTAGAAGACTCTTCTAGTTTTTTTGCATTAAATTCACTAAACTCTATGCCAGAGGTACCAAAATCTGCTCCTGAAATCCAAATATGGTCCCTGGTTTTGTAATCACTGCAATCAAACCATCAAACAGTAAGATACCCAACCATCAAACAGTAAGATACCCCACAAAACACAATATATTTCTGAATACCCTGAGTTTAAGATTACAATAACAGCCACCTATGAGCATTACTATACTGTAGTGTAACCTCTACATGTATCAGACAGAATTCGTCAGACATGTATAAGACATTGAAGGAAGATCTTTGAATGGCATTTTCCAGACAATGCTTGTTTCTTTGGGATTATGATCAGTTTAAATGTCTCCATCAGAGCATTGCATACTTCATGTAAAAATAATTTAGCACTAGAAGCACTCGAATTGAAAACAACATTCAGTAGCATCTTTCCGCACATCTATTTCCCCTAGTTTTTCCCACTCTGCTCAAAAGCCATGTTAAACCATCTATTTGCACCCACGTTCAGTTGTCAAGAGGACAGTGGGAGTCTAAATTTCTACCTCGTGAGTCACAAGTCCCTACACCATTTATGCAACCTAGTAATCAAGGACACCGATTAATAAAAACAAGAAAGTTGATATTGTGGAAAGGAAGTAGCTGGTAAGAGGCAGAGATGAAACCTGCACTACAGGTTTTTTTTTTTAAAACACTGAAACCCTCCCTGTCAGGAACCAGACTCAAGGCTTCCATGAATATGAATAAAGCTTCAAAAGGTACAGGCCTTAACAATAATACTCTTTTGACTATGTCAGTTCAATAAGGACTGACTAGTGCAAGCCAGGGCATAAACTACATATTGCATTATGATGATGTAAAATAAGAAAATGTAATAAATTATGTAATAATGGTAGTCAAGAGGAAGGAATGAGGTTTCAGAGTCATCCTCATGGTTGGTTATCTTCACTAGCATTCCATCATTTACATGTAGGTAAGGTGGGAATGTCCAGACAGAAACTAAATATTTCCACTCCCGTGTTCTCCTAGCCACTCCCAGCACTATGTTAGCGCAGTGACAATGCCCTTAGGTTCAGAAAGACTGGGTGTGTCCCAGAGGAAGTGCTGACTCTCTTCCCCTCTGATCTTCAGAGCGACCACTACCTAGGAATGATGATGTGGTGAACTCTGGTGAAATGCGATACCACCAACCTGCTGCTGATGTGCCAAAGGTGCACATCTTTTGCCTTGTTTCACACACAAATGTCCTTGAAGCACATGCCCCACTGAAAGTAGAAGTGACCTTTTCCCCGTCACATTCTGTTCTATAAATCTTTAACTGACTGCAAAGCTGATGCAGCACTCATTTGTAGAATGTTCATCTTTCCTCCAGATGCAACTCTTCAAAGCATGAGCACGTGAGCACGTGAGAAGTGATCACGCCCTCTGGTGTTACCCCCAAAAAACCCACCTGTACTCACAAAGAACCAAAATGTAGATGTGCTGGGTTAGCGCTGAGGTGCCTGCCCAACATGAACGGGGATCGTGTTCAAAACGAGTGCTGATTAAAAGCTGCTTAGAGTAGCGCTGTGTAGCATTTTCGGTTTCTGGCATGTAAGGGACCTGAATGACGTAAGCTCCACCATGCCTGGTAGCTCCAGCCTCAGTGGGGGAGGGTGAGCACACACCTGGCTCTAAGCTCCACTCCCACTGGACCTACACTACTTGTTTATCTACTCTTCTGTATCTTGGCTTTGAAACAGGGTCTTTTAAAACTGGAATTTAATGTATTTTTGTTTAGCAATGACAACTTGACAAATGGAAAAACTGTTCACAAAGAAATCACAAATTGTCCCCAAATTTGGGACATTTTGGATTTTAGGCTACAACTGTGTCAAAGCACAACCGTTTTTAGGGAACATGTGGATATGCTGAGGTAACACAAAGGGGAATAACAATAAACGGTCCAACAAACTAATCCTATTCTAATCCTATTCTAATTCGCCTGTAGTGGAACAAAACTGAAAAGGCATCATAAAATACTCCATAATAATAGGCAGGAAGTGATGATTTTGTTTAAATACATATCCTTCAAAAACTTGTTAATTAAAAATTAAATCCATGTGTATGTGTGTGTGTGTGTGTGTGTGTGTGTGTGTGTGTGTGTGTGTGTGTGATTAAAAGAAGCCAGCTGGTCAAAGCCATTCAAATCAAAACAGATGGAATTTATGGATTTGCCTCTTTATCTCCATTGAGGATTAGATTATTAAGCAACTCATTATTCATTAAGCACTGCATAAGAAGAAATAAGATGACTTACAGTTTTAGCATTTATATCTGCCTGCACCTGGCTAAAATTATACCTGCCATCTTCAGCTAAGGTTTGGCATTTGTATAATAACAGCAGCCTGGGAACAGACCTGTTGCTTCTCAACTTTGTTATAAATATGACCAGGGTTGCCATACTGACTAATTACTCTGATTAATCTTTGCTGCTATTAAAGACATACTAATTGCTAAATGAAAACCTTAATCACACATAATTTCACAGTTAATTAATTACAGGTCAAAATGAATTAAAATATGTCTAATTCCACACCCTACACCCAAGGTTTTGACTGTCCCATCAAGGAAACCACTATACACATTAAAATATATGTTACAACCAGTATTTAAAAATCCATTATACAATAGACTGTATTTCCATTATTACTTTATTGTAATTATTTTGTTAAATTTTTAATTCCATTCCTCATTAACAGGAACAATGTTGAATGGATCAAGATGTGTAGAATGTGTAGCCTTACATAAACATAAGTAGTATTATATTTTACTATTTACTACAGTACTATTGCAGTTCTATATTTTATTTCTTTTCTTCATATACAATATTATACTGATTAAACTATGAGGCACCAAGTGTAACATGATTGCTAAAATAAAGTTGAAAATAACCTTTCATTAATTGATTGTTATTGACACATTTCACAAACGCCAGAGTAGCAGAGCAATATTGAACAACCTTCGAAATTCAATTACAATGAGCATTTATCATGGCCATGGACTAGTCCACCTGCTGTGACAATGACTCAATACTAAATCTTGATATAATAGAACATTTGCATAGACTAATACACTGTATCCAACATAAGACAAGAATTCATATCCCTATTCCCTGAACTAATGACAATTATTTGCTAATAAGTAGTCTGCCCCATATAGCATAAGTTACATAGCCTTTAGTGAGCACCGAAACTACCAGGCAGACAGATCGAAACTACCTTAACGTTACCTGTATAGGTTACCTGTTCATAACAGAGGCTGCTGCAAAAGGAAGTTATAGTTGTTACAGATTAAATTAAATTTCGTTTTCTAAAATGAAATAAGAAGAAAATAAGTTCCACTGTCAGTCGTTACCAGCCTAAACCAGGTATCTATACCCTACGCTGATGTGAGAACCTGGGGTTAGAAATGTGTGTCAAACAGCTAAATCTAGCCAGCTAGCAGGTTTAGATACATTACATGGGACATGTAAATATCCTAGCTAGTTAGCTAGCTAAGAACATGCAAGTACGAGGTTCGGTAAAAGTTACATTTGTACATAAACAAACGTATATATGGCAATAATACACCTTATTATTAAGGGGAAATGTAAAGTCGCCAGGAATACCTAGCAAAACAAGAAACTCACCTTGGTGAAGAGTTCGTTTACTGACATGGTCCCCTATGAGTTGCTCCAAGTACATTAGCAACACTGACTATAACTAGATACCTTTCCGCTTAAAACGAGTAGATGATATTTCCTTCAACTTCTACAATCCACAATTCACACGTCTAGTGTCCATTCCGGGCCATAGATCCTGTTTGCGTTAATAATCCCAAATCTGTCGTGTTAATGTCAAATAAATAGTAATGCCGAGCTAGCCCCTTAGCCGCTTCCAAATGACCCTTGCCTGTTCGTGGCAGGTGTCTTTTCCGTCTTTTCCCATTATTTGAGGAGTTCAGAAACCTGTTCCTAACCTCTTACCCTATTATCTTCCCTATTGTACTCTCTGGAATAAAGTCAACTTGTTTCCCACCAAAGAGTAAAAGGGTCTTCGGAGAACTACTTCGATAAATAATCGAAAAGAACAATGTAACATACATCTAATTTAAGTTCCTTTATTCCCTTCCCTAATCCACAGAACTCAGATACTGACTGTGAATGTACAGCGGCGTCTACCTGCCAAACGCGGTCTTTACCGATACTGAGGGCGACGACTTCAGGCAAATTGGCGCACTGCATTAGAGTGCGGCACTCGAATCAGGCGTTTGCGCTGGAAATACACTGCTTCACAGTAGCAATTTTATGCAGTGGGACATGAAATCTAATTTCTAAAGGTGGCGTTTTAGGGCCACCTGTAAATAAATAAATAGTAGATTTCAGGACGTCACGTTACAAAAACAAAGTTGCGATATTTCGAGGACAAAGTAGGCTAATTATAGGGCAGGCTGCCAGTTTAGAGAAGTAAGGATAAAAGGGAGCATCTCAGCTCCCACCCATGAACTGTGACGCCACCTGCTTTTGTTGTTTGCGGCTACCTTTATTTTTGCCTTGATATGTAGTATTACATGTTTTGTGTATGTAATACTTTTGTCTAGCCCTCTCCTTGCCTACACCGCATATGTGTGCATATGCCCACTGAAATGTTTACTTTGTCAGATCTCGAATGCATCTAATTATAAGGACGTCATTTGTTTTACTTTAATTCAGGACATAGCCTCTTAGAAAGTGACCTCAGCTCGGAGGTCCCACAGATCTGCAGTTTCAAGCATTCCTGTTCAGCTCATTAGCTAATTATCAATCTCTCTGTGCCCTGAAGTGAGTATTGGAGCAGGAAATGGTTAACACAAGGCAGTGGGTCACAACAAACTTGTCCTACCTTGCACAATAAATCTGCAACATGCAGAACATTAGAACATTAGAACATTGGAACATTAGAACATTGGAACATTAGAACATTTGAA
Organism: Brachyhypopomus occidentalis; assembly: GCA_020368025.1. Taxonomy (NCBI): domain Eukaryota; kingdom Metazoa; phylum Chordata; class Actinopteri; order Gymnotiformes; family Hypopomidae; genus Brachyhypopomus; species Brachyhypopomus occidentalis. Next base: position 3,718,495 of record JAGXOD010000030.1, on the reverse strand, counting down.
AATTGGTTCACTAGACATCCCTTCACCTGCTCTTATTTGATGCGAGTTCTCACAACTTCCTGATAGTAATGTCACATTAATGTAGTAATTCTAACATTTTATTGTCTAAATATTATAATGTTATTCTCAAAAAATAATTCTCAGGATCTTCTATTTTAAACTTTTTTTCCATAGGGGCTCTAAAATGCCTTCGTACATTTCATTGTTATTTCAAATTAAGACAAAAAAATAGTAGGCCTAGTTAATATGGTGCATTGTTTAGAAGCCTAAACCCAGGATACAGACTTTCATGAATCACTTTTTTCTTCCTTTTTTGAGTCTTTGTCTTAAGGTGGTATTTGTTCATCTTAGTGTTACAGAAAGAAAATATACATAAAGTGTTTAAAATGTGTTCTACGCACACTGTCTCCTGTAAGAGTGAAGTTCACCGTTACAAAACAGGAGGTGATTTAAAAGCTACTTTGTTCAAAATTAAGGTATATTATCTAATAGGCTTTTTTTTCTGTGAGTTGTATACTGCTTTTGGGAATCATAAAAGAATGAATCATTCTCAGCAAGGTTAACAAGTCCCCTGTTGCTGTGTTATCTGCAAAGCACAGACAGAACAGAAGGTACGCGCTGGGAACCACAAGCATGTCAAAATCCCCACGCCCCTGTCATAAGCACACGAATGAAGTAAACTGATCTCAAATACGAACATTAACTATAGACAGTGGACTGGTTCTCAACCTGAATATGCATTCTAACTGTCTCTACAGTGATCTTGTGATACATTATACACAAGAGGTTGTTTGGTTATTAGTGACACACACCAACCTGTATTCAACATTTAGCACAGTTACAATCAGAGTATTTCAACAGTAAAACAGAATCATCCAATTCAGGTTGATTTACCTTGGAATATAGCTCATATTCGGTCACCATCCTCTCTTTTCCTCTGAACTGAAGACCGTAGCAATTTCCAAAACACAAACGTTCAAAAGAACAAATTTAAAAATCTGCCTCAACAGTTTGTCTTTCTTCTCATGTCATTTTTAAATGGGTAAAATTGAGCGCTCAGATAAAAGGACCGAGCTCCTTAAGCTCACACTGAACTAACTACTGGAGAATCATACAAGGACTTGAGTAAAAAATTTGCCCCTGCCTGTGTGGGAAAATGGGGGGGAGGCAGAACCAGCATCGGACAAACTGCTCCACTCCCAAACACACCTTCATCAGGTATGGGGTGTAGGACTCTTTAACATGCTTTACCTGACACAGAATAGTCAAGCCTTGACAAACAAAAGGTGTTGCACTTGCAGTAATCATTTGAGCCAGCAAGTTATTGGATAAGAGCCCATTGGCAGATTACATCATATATTGCAGCCCTGTGATTCATGTTCCCAAGGTACATAATTTAGTGCATAGTATTTCTAGATGAATAAAAACAAAGTTAGAAGAATCGGACTAAAGTGTAACAGTATGTGTACTGAGGATCTCCTTCTGTAAGACTCTGTGTACTTTGGGATGGGCCTGTCTCACAGTAACAGTAGGCTGCTACACATTACTGAGATTAACGTGAGCAAAGGTTGCTATGGAAGACATGACTTAAGGCAGAGTATCACAATAACTTATTGATTGAATAAGGACGTTTACATAAAAATGTCTCAAGAAATTCAGATTTGACAGAGGCGTATTTAATTTAACCACAAACAATTTACCCTATCAACGTCTTGTTAATCGAGTCAGACAAGTTCAGCAAATATAGCTACTTTAGCTGAGCGCATGAACAGACTGCAACATAGTCCGACAGTAAATGCTGCTTTTAACATGACCAAAACAGTCTTGTGGCTCAAAGGAAATCAGTAATATTGCTTTTCAAATCTCAGTTCCATTCTGAAGACATACAGCAGATAATTACTTATCCCTATTGGTCAGACTTTTTTTTTTTTGAGAATTCCTATTCCTGTTTTGACCTCAGCTGAACCCAACAAAGCTGTCATGATATATTTTGATATGTATTTTTGTTGCATTTGTTTTTATTTCTTAGAAAAATCAGACAATAAAAGCGTAAGATCTTGCTGTGAATACTTTATTAATTCTTCTCTTCCCACAGCCATTCCAATATTGTTAGAATTAATTGTATCGTCCTGACACTGTTAGCTCGAGGTCGCTCGCTCCCTTCTCCTGAAGGGGTGAACTGCGATGTTGTTGGAGACAGGCCTGGATAGGATATCCTGCATATTCTGATTGTACTTCTCCTGGTAGAGCAGGCCCATCTGGAACTCCTTCTCCTTCTCAGTCTGCTCTGCCTCACGCAGATGCTGCTGATGCAAAATCTGAGACAACAAGTCACCTCTGTATTCCTGACGGGCCTCCCTGACACTGCGGAACAATGGAGCACGATAATAATTATGTGAGTGTGCGCACACAGTGAAAAAAGAGACAGTGAGAAAGACAGAGAGAGAAAATGACTGGTGATAGTTTTGACTGACACACACCGGGTTTGCTCCTGTTCATCCAACAGTTTGCTCTCCTGGATTTTTCTATTCAGCTCATCTCTCTCTTTGGCAAGTTCAGTTTGTTTCTGATTATTCAACTGCACTGGACAGTAAACAACAAAAAAGAAAGAAAAAACAAATCTATAAATCGTCTCAACACGTAGCAAGAGATAACTTGTAACAGGTAAAATTTATGAAACATAGCTAGTCTTTAGATTAAGGGCATAACCAAATGCCTGATAAAAGCAAATGGCGCCACTATAAATGTTTTTTAAACTTTTGTTTGGATAAAAGTCTTATTTGTATATGCATAACAACAGAGATTTATACTGTACATGTTTTCACTAATTGGATTTTGGATATTCCTTTGGTTGACAATGTTGACCAAGTTATCTACAAGTCCATGAAGCATCTTCATTATTTCAAATATCTCTGTTAAGTACTTTATAGTGTTCAGATATCTGATGTGCACATAGCTTCTGCCTTACACTTTTGCTGGATTTGTAAATGCAGGGTGTGCAGCACATCTTTCATGAGCCGGTCTCTGGCTTCTTTCTCCAGTCGCCATTGCTCAGCCCTGCGGGCCCAGCTCTTCTGCAGCTCCGCCTCCATCATCTGCTCAGTCTCCACCTCCTGCCGCTTCTGCTCCTCCAGCTGCTCCGCCAGGTACTGCTGATACCTCCGCTGCTCCTCCCGCAGTTCCAACTATAACTCCAACATTTCTCAACATCAACAGCACATTCTTTTTGCTGTCATTTCTGTTCGGGGGTTTGTTGTAAATGACTTATGACTGGCATGAAATGAAAAGATCCTGCTTTGCCAGCCTGTGTCTCGGACTGGTCTCATGCACCATCTTACTTACCCAGACTCTCCTCAAGCCCTCCACGCCACACTCCAGTCTCCACTTTGGCTTAGTGTCTTGTGTGCACAGCCTTACCTTCCTGAGTGTCTCCCCCTTCTTCTCATCCTTCTCCTGTGCCAGCAGTTGCTCCAGGATGCTCATGTCCAGGGCCAGCTCTTCCTGCTGCTCCCGCACCACGCGCTTCATCTTCAGCCTCAGCGAGAGGTCCAGCTGCCTGCGCCGGCCCTCCTGACTCAGCCGTTTGTCCCCACGCTCGCGCTGCTCCTCCAGACGCAGCGCCTCCCTCTGCTTGCGCTAAACAGCACAAGCACACACTCCTCAGCAAACGCAGAGCGTTCAGACATTACAGACATGTGACTCGGTGGTAATCTGCAGCGATTAAGAGACTAATTTGCTGGTTTGTGGTTGTGAGGTTAATTGCTTTGCACCAGCAGCTGAGCCTCTTCCTCTTTGAGCTGCTTGGCCTGCAGCCGCTGTTGCTCCACAGCCTCCGTCTGAGCCCGCAGGAAAGCCAGCTGCCGAAGGCTGCTTTCTCGCCGCCGCTGGGTCTCGTGGTTGTCGCGCTGCTCTTTGGCCAGACGATCGCTCTCCCACAGCTGGGCGAACAGCAGCTCTTCTTCCCGGTGCTGGCGACACGTCTCCTCCCGTGTACGGATCTGCTCGGCGCGCTCTGCGCAGACCTCGTCCTGTCTACGGCGCATCTGCACAGCACGCAACTCCTCGCTCTGCTCCCTGAAACGCAGGAGGATGGGACATTCTTATGAAGCAGGTCTAACTGTTTGATGCACTTGGTGGTTCTAGTGGTTCTTGTTTTAGGTTAAAAATACAGAGATATTTGAAATGTATGAAAAATCAGTGGTGGTTTTTACTACCTGAATAGCTGATCAAGCTTGTCGGCAACAACTTTCTGTCTCTCACTCTCCCTTTTCTCTTGCAGATACTTTGCTCTCTCACGCATTTTAGCTTGCCTCTCAAGGACAGTCTCTTTCTTTTCTTCCATCTCTCTCAGTAATTCTCTCTCCTCACATTCCAGCATCTCACGCAACCTGCAAAGAAGGTGAGGGGGAGAGACGTAAGTGATATATATTTTTTAAAGATATGCAGAAGCCAGTCTTATACATTGTACAGTGTAAAAATGAAATGAGTCAAAAACCTTTCTCTCCTTTCATCAATGCTCATTTGGTATTGAGCCATGGCCTCCTGCACGCGCCTGTCAATGGTGGCTGATACCATCTGCCGTTCAGTGTTTCTTTCCCAGACCATTCTGAAATCACAGGCACTTTGGTCCTTTGTAAACTCCAGCACATTGTTCCGAGCAGCCTCCTGCTTCCTCCGTTCCAAAATAAGGTAATCAGAGGGTCTGGACGATGGATATCTTGCTCTCTAGAAAATGTGAATAAGAGTAAAATAAATACATAAATAAAAGTAATGCAACAATAAGACAAATCAAATAAGACATATGAAATATTTGGTTAAATAAAAGGGGGGACGACACCACACATTTAAATAAATAAATCATGGCCCATATTTTTATACTGGCAAGTAGCCTACATGTTGATTGACATCTTGCTTGATGTTAACTAAGTTAACTATGTTGATTTTATCCGTACGAATGACACGAAACTGATTAGTCTAGCTTGCCTGTCTTATAGTTAGGTAGGCTACTACAGTAGGTTAGTTAACCTAACTAGGTCTCTAGGTAGGTAACCTAACTAACGTTACGTCTCTGACAGAAGATAAGATGGCTATAACGACAGCTCACCACTGCCACTGAATGGGGTGTGGGTCCGGTGAATTCTCGACATTGCGTTCTGTTTGCCTGACCGATCAGCATATTTGGCGCAAACCTCGATCTCAAAAGCCGTAGTTTTAATATTGCATTGACCAACTGTCTTTAAAGTCAACGGAGTAAAGAAACTGCATTCATCGACCACATCTGTTTACGGAAGCTCACTGTGGTTGCTACGGCAACAACAGGGGACGTGAATCTGCTGACTTTTTAATGTTTTAACTAAAACTAGCAAGAATGTCGGTCAAAGATATTCAACGACGTCTACATAAAATATACATTCTGTTTAATCGTAATAATGTTAAACCCGCGTTGCAGTTTGGGACAATAAACGTTTGTTCTCTCTTTTGATGTTGTTGTTTTTTCTTTCTTTCAAAATAAGAGTATGAAATTCACATGTTAAAATGTTTTAATACTTTATCATACTTTAAATTAGTTGCTAATGTCGATCGATGTTAAGTTTATCGCAATTATTGGAGGGACTCAAAGCAGTAGTAGGGACGCGGAGCAGTAACCACGCATTCGGTGCAATTTTATGCCCTACTGTTGGGGCTTTACTGTTGAAATTCCCGCATTGTGTTTATCGTTTCTGTTTCACGCCGCTATGGTCTTTATTTGTACTAAACGCGCCAAAGTTCGTAACGCAAGTGGTTAGCTAGTTTTATCAGTTGAGTGTTTATAGCATTTTAAATTTTTAAATCATTTTCTATAAGCTTGTCTTCGTGTATTGTCGGCACTGACACGTCATTTCTAATTATATGGAAGAAGTTCATGTTATATGGTACTTTCCATCGATAAAGCAGTGGCAAGAAAGGTACGTTATTCTAGGTAAACAGAAAGCAGAACATCGCTAGCTAGCTGCATCTAGCTCGGTATGTTGTAGAAGAAAAGTCTGGCCACTCTGGTTATCTCTGCCTAACGTTAATATTCATCCTGTTTTGTGTTATTTGTGGAATATTTGCAGATACGGATGTGCAGTTGACCACATTCTTCCTATCAAATAAATGGTTATTTAAAAAAAATTATCTACTTTTAAACGAAGACTACATAAAACGCATTCAGTTTCACAAGTACATTTTTAAAACTGCAATTTTGGAGTGTTACACGTTTACTGTGCTCTTGTTTTGCTTGGAAAAAAAGGACAGCCGCAAAAATGTTTTTAATACTTTAGTTTTTAATACGCATACTTTATATTTTGTATCCGTTCAGTTCAGTTTATATTTTGTATCCGTTCAGATCATGGCTGTACCTTTTGTTCAAGACTGGGATCTGGTGCAGACCCTAGGAGAGGGTGCATATGGCGAGTGAGTATCAGTCCAGTGTCTTTTCCTGTGTTATACTTAGCATTTTCGCTGTCGTCTGACCTGTAGTTACTTTGCATTATTTTTAGGGTCCGCTTGTTGGTTAACAAGAAGACCGAGGAAGCAGTAGCAGTGAAAGTAGTTGATACAGCCAGTGCTAAAGACTGTATAGAAAATGTGAAAAAAGAGGTGTGTGTACACAAGATGCTGTCACACCCAAACATAGTGAGATTCTTTGGACATAGGAGTGAGGGGCCAATCCAGTACATCTTCCTGGAGTACTGCAGTGGTGGGGAGCTCTTTGATCGAATAGGTAAGGACAGTTTGATTTAATGTGTGCACATAGAGTTGGACACACTCACGATTAGCTGAGTAATTGAAATTGAATTCTCTTTGACAGAGCCGGATGTGGGCATGCCAGAAAAAGAGGCTCACAGGTTTTTTCAGCAGCTGGTAGCAGGAGTGGTGAGTAGCAGTATTGTGACATTACCAAAGACATCGATGTTTTAAATAAAGTTTTTTTTATCTTATTTGCAGTGCTTTGTTTGAAGCTTGCTTGTTCTTTACACAGGAATATCTCCACAGCATTGGGATCACACATCGGGACATCAAGCCAGAAAATATCCTTTTGGATGACAAAGGTAACGGTTACTTTGAGGACCGAACACGAAAATGTCTTCCACAAGCATGATGTTTATACTCTTTTCGTGAAATTTGCTGGTTTTGTCTTTCCCAGACAACCTGAAGATCTCTGATTTCGGAATGGCCACGATGTTCCGACACCGTGGCCGCGAGCGCAAGCTGAGTCGTCTGTGCGGAACGCTGCCCTACGTGGGTCCTGAGCTGCTGTCCCGCTCCGAGTTCCACGCCCAACCCGCAGACGTCTGGGCCTGTGGCATCGTGCTCACCGCCATGCTGGCCGGAGGTGAGAAGAACCCGCCTGCGTTCTGTTTGGGGGGGACGGAGGCAGATCACATCAGGCCACTGTGTGTTTTTACCTCTTTTGCATTATATGTCACATCTGCTTTTACAGAGTTACCATGGGACCAGCCAAGTGAAAGCTGTCAGGAGTATGTTGACTGGTTGCAGAACACAATCTGCATAACGCCATGGAAGAAAATCGATTCAATACCCCTTGGTACTGGGCAGTGTAATTTAAAGTTAAACTAATGTTTAAATATTAACTGTTTATTTGAAAAACAGCTTTGTCTTCAGAGTTCTTTCTGTGAATTCTTTACACTGTGTCCAATTATTGTCTGGTCTATAGGTCTGTTAAAGAAGATACTGCTGCATAGTCCTGAGGACAGGTTTACCATTCCTGACATCAAGAAGCACCGCTGGTTTAGTAACAGCTTCAAATCAGGTGCTGTTTTGAGATTCTGGGCCTCGAGACATTTTTAAAGTTCTTTGTACAGTACTAAGTTGGTGCAGCTCTGCATTGCTATGAGCTACCATGGCTACCATGGGTAGCCCATAGCAACGCAGACATCACAGATTGCAACACAAGATGTCTCCACCTATTGCCAATAGGTATGAAAAGTGTTATGTGAATACATTTTAAGCTTACTCAATGCTAGTGCTTACAGTGATGAAAATTAGATTAATACATAAAACATTGCATGAATATTGAATATGAGTCATAAATTAGCTGAGTGAACCATTAGACCCGACATGCTTGTGTAGCTCCTCTGACGTCTTGCCACATACAGACTGTGCTTTCACACTGCTCACTGGCGTCTGTGTGCTGCGACCGCAGGGGTGAAACGGCAGGGTGACGTACCTGGACCACTCGCCAAGACGATGAGGACTGATGCCGAGCGCCTGCAGTTGGGGCGAGCTAACAGGTCTGCCTGTAGTCATAGTAACGAGGTAGTGGGGATGCTTCAGCAACTGCCTCGGCAGAGGAATATGACCGAAAGGTTGTGTGCGTGTGTGTGTGTGTGTGTGTGTGTGTGTACTCAGTGATGATCGGGTGCAGATTTCCAGCTCTCAGCCTGAGCCACAGGGGCTGTGGGAGGTGCGGGGGGATGTGGTGGCCATGGAGGGAGCTCAGGTCAGCTTCTCCCAGCCTGCCTGTCCTGACCATATGCTGCTGAACAGCCAGCTGCTGGCCACGCCAGGCGCTAGCCAGGTGACCCTGCTAATACACCCCAGTTACACAAAGCTGCCCAGAGCTCTCTAAACCTGAAGCTCCTTCTGGTCTTTCCCTGCTTTAAGATGTTCATGAGCTCTGGAAGTAGTTGTTACAAGTTGGCCAATAAGAGTTATAAATGCCTCAGTGAAGTATATTCTCAATTGAGGACGAGCGTCTCCATCGGCTGCTAAGTCTGGTGGAAATTGAAATCAGTTTGAATTGGTCATTTAATAAGTTTCACTTTAATACTCTGACTTTTGTCATATTGTCTTGTTATGCCGGTTCTACATATGTGAATTGCTCTTCTCTCTCAGAGCCCGTGGCAGAGGTTAGTGAGGAGGATGACCAGGTTCTTCACTACTCTGAAGGCGGAGCCTTCTTATGCTGCCCTTCGTGATGCCTGCGTTGCTATGGGCTACCAATGGAAACAGAGTTGCACCAGCCTGGTACAGTATAGATAACCCACAGGCATCAATCAAAGCACCTTGATGTAGGACCTCTAACAGTGTTCTCCGATTGTCTTTGAATCTTAGGCAACAGTGTCCACAATGGATCGCCGTAATAACAAGCTGATCTTCAAAGTGCAGTTCCTGGAAATGGAGGAACGTATTCTAGTAGACTTCAGACTATCAAAGGTAAGAACAAACTTTGGGTTTTTTTTGTTTTAGAAAACAGTAGTGAGTGAAATGATTTTCAGGATTCCCGTTGTCACTCCAACTATGAAACAAGATTATTCCCTATGAGAGTTTGCTTGGATACTAAGTTCCTAAACTTTTTTTCATTTTCAGGGTGATGGTTTGGAATTCAAAAGGATATTCCTGAAACTCAAGCAGAAGCTGTTTGACATCATAAGTAACCAAAGGGGTCTTATTCCTTTTACATGAAGCCATTTTACTTCATGGCTTGACTAAACGTGACTAAACACCTGTGTGTAATTCTGTACTGCTGCAGCTGCATGCTGCTTCCATTTGACCTGTTTGTATTTGTATTTAAGTGTGTCCATCGTGTAACACTATGTGTAGTATGACCAGCACCTTCAGTTTGTTAGTGGGGGATGTTGAAACATTGGGCCGGATTTTAAGAACTGAGCTATTCATTTGTCTGATTTTACTGTTAAAGCAGCATGTGAATTTGTACAAATTTACTCTGGTCATATCACAGTTGACAATAAATTATATGTTTTCCTAAAAAAAAAAAAAAAAAAAACCCTTTCTTAAAAACATTGTTTACAAACTGTTTGGAAGTGGTTCATGATCAAAAGCTTGAACACGAACAAAGAAAACGATAGAATCCTCTAAGATGCTGTTCGGTTTCTGAGATGCAAATCCTTAGTGGAAAACAGGCATAGTTCTTCCTTTCAACTTGTATTGGCTTTTGGCACAACCAAATTGGCAAGACACTGTAGTCTGAAGTGTATGATTGTATTAATAACAAAGGTAAAGTACAAAAAATCATAAAACAATGTACCTTTATTATTTTTTTTACAAATGCTACATTATCAACATACCAATCTTTTGCTTTACATAAGAAAAAAGATATATTTGTTTTTAGTCCAGAGTATTAAAACGTGTAATTTTTATCAGTTTGTTTGGAAGTCTTCATGTAGTTATTCTAAAACTCAGTAGATCATGATGTTTTATGAACCAGAAATAAATGTTTTACTTTATTTAATATAAAATAATTTGCTTTACTGCATGTGGTTTTTGCAAGTAAATAAGCATTTTTAATTTCTTATGCTTACAGCGTTTAAGGAGGGTGGCTTGCTAATGAGCCCGTAAACTTCACATACAAAACCTTTCATTGTGCTCTTCCATAATTCTTTTTGGTCTGATGTTGGTCCAGATAAAACAAATCACTTGTGCGTTTCATGGTGGTGCTTTAGCTGGAGGCCATTACGGTTATGGTGACGTTGACTGGCTCCTCCCCTGGGGCCAGGTTCGTGGGTGTTGCAGTGGGACGAGGCAGTGCACCAGGTGACCCTAGGAAAGGTCATCTTGCATTTACAGTTCTTTATTTCACAAAACATTACTAATAATCATGCTGAGAGGGTTTGGCACAGACAAGGCAATAAACAAGTTTGGTTAAGTGCAGAAGAAATGTACATTTTCTAGATGAGCAAAAATCTAAGGTAGTAGAGAAATATCCATTGTATATGCAGCACAATGTTAAGATTTCTCATAGCTCCATACACGGTGCTAAAGTAGCCATATAGCTCAAATTTGTGACTGCAAGTCCAGTGGGAAGATACACACTTGGACAAGATTGTTGATACCCCTTGATTAATGAAAGAAAAACCCACAATGGTAACAAAAATAACTTTAATTTGACAAAAGTAATAATAAATAAAGATTCTATGAAAATGAACAAATGAAAGTCAGATATTGCTTTTCAACCATGCTTCAACAGAATTATTTAAAAAAATAAACTCATGAAACAGGCCTGGACAGAAATGATGGTACTCCTGAAAATGTGACTAAAGGGACATGTTAAATCAAGGTGTGTTCACTAATTAGCATCACAGGTGTCTACAATCTGTAATCAGTCAATGGGCCTATATATATAGGGCAACAGGTAGTTGTACTGTTTGGTGACAAGGTGTGTACTACACTCAACATGGACCAGAGGAAGCAAAGGAAAGGAGGTTCTGTTATGTTCTGGGGCTGCTTTGCTGCATCTGGCACAGGGTGTCTTGAATCTGTGCAGGATACAATGAAATCTCAAGATTCAAGGAATTCTAGAGAGAAATGTGCTGCCCAGTGTCAGAAAGCTTGGTCTCAGTCGCAGATCAATGTTCTTGCAACAGGTTGATGACCAAAAACACACATCTAAAAACACAAGAATGGCTAAGAGGAAAACACTGGACTATTCTGAAGTCGCCTTCTATGAGTTCTGACCTAAATCCTATTGAGCATCTTTGGAAGGAGCTGAAACATGCCGTCTGGAAAAGGCGCCCTTCAAACCTGGACAACTAGTTTGCTCATGAGGAGTGGTCCAAAATACCTGCTGAGAGGTGCAGAAGTCTCACTGATGGATTCAGGAATCGTGTGACTGCCTCAAAGTTGTGCAACAAAATATTAAGTTAAGGGTACCATCATTTCTGCCTGTTTCATGAGTTGATTTTTTTAAATAATTCTGTTGATGCATGGTTGAAAAGCAATATCTGACATTCATTGAATTTTTATTTATTACTTTTGTCAAATTAGTTATTTTTGTTACCATTGTGGGTTTTTCTTTCATTAATTGAGGGGTACCAACAATTTTGTCCATGTATGATTTACTGTATAACTAAGTTGTGGTTCATGTGTACAGAGAGCTTTGTAAATGCATGGAATGAGCCTTACTTATAACATTTTAGGAAAGTAAACTGATACTGTTATCACTGGGGCTTGTGAAAGTTTATTTCCCTTGGTACCTGAACTAGTAGGGGGAGCTGGATCTTCTCCTCCCTCTCCCTCTGTTCCACCTACTTCATCCTCAGGGGAATTGATGTTTTCTCTGGACTGGCTGTTCTGCCTGAGACATCACAGATACAGTGCTGAATATATGCAAACCAAAGCAACATTAATGCATTTTACTTAGTATTGTAACCAAAACTTGTAAATTCATTAAGAGAATTTACAAGTCATCACATTTCAGCTTTCAGCTCATCACATACCTGCCAAATATAAAATCATGAAGACCTGCAGAAAGATTTTAAAAACATGCTTAATGAAGTACAAGGGCACTTGTAAGTCAAATATACTGCCTGTTCTGAGTGCCTCGGAAACCTGGCTGCAGGGGTACAGTGTGATGGGGGACAGGGGGACACTCACGTGGCATGTTGTTTCGGTTCCTCACCACGTACAGGAAGAGCAGCACAATGGCTATCGTTGCCACAAGCATGCCTCCGATGGCGGCTCCGATAACTGCAGGAAAGGCGTTGAAGCCCGGCAGAGCTGAGAAACAGCACAGGTGCTTTAGCTTCAAAGCTAAACTTCACATCATACAAATTGAGGGCTATTACCTCAATACAAAATGTATATACAAGGACGAGACTTGATTAAGAGTTAAAGTCTTCTCATTTGTCACAATGTAATTTGTTCATTCATGCTTTTTCGTTCTCGTACTTAACACTGCCTCATAAACTGGATAAGAGTAAAGTAAGTCCAAAAGTATTAGGAAAGACTAAAGGAGCAGATAGATCATGTAAAGGGACAGCGTGGTAAGAGTGTATAGAAATGTGCAGTTGTGGTCAAGTGATTGTATCATGATTGTGAATTTCACCTGCATAGACAACAAAAAAAATTAATTTAAGTTAGGGTGCTCACTGTGCCGGGCATTAAGATAAACGTTTCAATAAAACAGTGAACGATACAATGGGGCATTCTTGGTTTGTCAAGACGACACAGTCAATGCTATGAATGTTGTTTATATTCATTTATATTTTTTAGTTTGTTTGTATCCATTGCTAACTCATGGCTATTATTGTCTCCCGTACTGCTAGTCTGGTAGAGTAAAGGATGCATCATGCAGCCATGCACATGTCCAATTGGCTGGTGCTTCAGTGAGAATGTTGTCTTAGTCTGTTGTCTTAAGGCCTTCTGAACACAGGACATGCAGCGGAACACTGCTGCAGTTCCCACCTGGGCTCTTGACCTCTGAGGGACGTCCAATAGTGCGGTGGTTGACAGCCGTGACTCGGAATGCATATGTGCCAGTAGGATCCAGATTGGTGATCAGGAAGCTGCGTGTGCTGGGCTCCAGATCTGCTACGGTTTTTTGCCACAAAGGGAAAGGAGAACTTTGGTGTTCAATGAAAAACCCAGTGAGGGCATCATCTGTCCGAATCTGCCACTCCATGTTAACATCTTTCCGTTGACGGCTGCTGTATATGATCTTAGTGATGGTCACATTTGGAGGCATCGGGTAGCCTGAATCAGAAAGATAATGGAAATGGCAGAAATGGAAATAGGGTTTTACTCTTTTAAATTACTGGGGTTAGGGCAGCTCCAAAACGCACTCCAGGAAGGTCCACTCCTGTGGACCCAAGCATTTTCACTGTGTGAAATCAGGAGCTACCTTTTCAGTAGAAAACCCTGTCAACCATTTTTTTGTTCTTTCCTAAACTTAATAATTTCAACAGCCATTATTGTCATATTCTGTTGTCATATTTAAAATATATATTAAAAGTACAGCAATGGACTCAGCTTTTAGAAGTGTATTAACTCTGCTCTGCTTTTTTTGCTTCAAATAAAATGCAACAAAAACGTTGCTACTATGCTAACCTGTGGAACACCACAGGAGTAAATCTTTTTTAAAGACACTCAATAAATCAAATATAACTGTCTAGTGTAAGTTAAACAGAGGACAAGAGTCATAAGAAATAAAAGTCTGATTTCCAAGGTATATAAAAGTAATTACTTTTTATTTTCATTTTGAACAATATTTAACTTTCTACATCCTTTGCAAGACTAAAGCCACTAGAGTCTAAATCTATTTTTGAACTCTTATATCTGTTCTTTCTTATATGACACGGTCGAAAATGTACGACTTTTTGCAATGCACTTACTCATCACCCGCAATAAGATGGGGATCTCTGTTCCTCCGACAGCATTGGCAGCAGAGCACCAGTACTGACCACTGTCCGCCATGCTGTCTGTTTCCCGCACGGTCAGGTTGGACCAGGCTGCAGATTGCTGCAGGATGTACTTCTTTGGTGTGTCACTGTCACCCACTTTCTGCTTCATGTTATTGTACCAGGTGATCTCAGTGACCGCAGGGTAGTTTTTGCTCAGGATGCAGGTGAGGTCGACATCGTTACCCTCATACACTGAAACCTCACTGTGGTGAGTCTTCAAGACTGGGGCCTCTGGAAGACACAGTGGAGTAACATAATCACTAGGGTGTATGTATATAGCATATTGTTTATTTCCCTGAAACTACTGTAAATGTAGAAACAAACTTTTCCTTTCCTTACCCAGTTTTAACACACATCGCTTGCTCTCCTTAGCCAGTGGATGCTTGGCGTGGCACACGAAGGCTTTGCCACTGTAGTTGGCACTGGAGCGCAGGACCAGGATGTTGGAGTTCTCCTCAGATGTGCCCTGCATGTCCCCTGAGCTGGAGACCCACCACAGCAGAGCCCGAGGGAAACCCCCCTCCCAGGAGCAGGACAGCATCAGGTACTCGTTATTACGAGTTGTGTATGGAGAACACTGGGGCTCTCCGTAGGGCATCCCTGGAATCCACATGATATTTACACAAAAGGTCAGAGCTGTACATGTGATTGGATTTGTTTATTTCTTTATTTGAAATTCAGCCTGTCAGAGGTTATGTATGCTAAAACCAGGATAATAGGTTATTTATTAAATAATGAATATACAAATATATGCTGGTGAGGACAGTCACGAACATCACAAGCTACTGCTGAAGTTGAATGAATGACAGTACTCACATGCTTTGGTACTGCACCAGTGGACAGTATTCTGAACAACATGTGAACCATAGCAGGTGAATAATGAGTTATTAACAGTCTCAGGCCCTGGTTGGAGCCGGGTGATGTTAGTGACTCCTTGACTGTTGTCCCCATACACATATGGGCTCCAGGTGAGAGTAGCTGGAGGATAACCGCCCTCCCAGGAACAGACCAGGAGCAGGTCACTGTGGTTATTAGCTGGGGATATGGAGCAAGATGGTGTGCCATTTGGTGGATCTATAGGAAGAGAGATATTGTATAACACAGTTGGAAATTGAAATTGATGCAGCATAAACTGGGACAGTAGTAATGTTGCCCCTGAGCCTAACATAAATACAATCAAGTGGCCATTGACTGTGTAGGAAGAATGATCAGGAATAAAATCATACACAGGTTGCCTGTGTATACCTGGGTGATATGCCACACAGATAGCATTTGATGAACAATGTTACTTTAGGCAAATTGGGCAAATAACATATATCCTTGCTACGGAAGGATGGAGTATGGACAAGTTATAACATAGCATTAATCAGAAGAAGTTATAACATAGCATTAATCAGAAGAAGTTATAACATAGCATTAATCATCTTTATGAACATCTTACATCTATTTCCAATTTCTGATACCAGGCATCATAGTTCTTGATGTTTCTGAGTGGAGATTTAATCTGTTGGCCTTATGCCACCAAATGTGTAAAGATGCAGCATACAGGGAGGCACTCTGTCCTCCTACTCCTTTCATTTGCGCACATAACTGACCCAACAGTTGCTGTTGTATGTGACATTATATTGTAAATGTTATGTGCAATTAGTTGCAGTATGTGGGATATATATTAGTTTCTGTCTAAATTTAAAAGGAAAGTGAAAAGGCAATATTGTAAATTACATTGCTGTTTGCGTTATCATAGTTTAGGGCAAGAAGGCCTTCCATAGCTTGTTTATAACAGTGAAGATATACCTGTAGTTTCCAGTAATGCCTGTAAATCACCTCCTCCAGATTCTTGTCACAGGCTGAAGAAAATATTTTGCTGCACAGCCCCAAGTCAGCATCAGAGGACATCTGACACTTTTGAGGATGTGTGTATATGTGTATGCATGTGCGTGTGGATGTGTGTATGCATGTGCAGATACAGGAGAAGGTGTAAGAGAAAGGAAATGAAGGAATGAGAGTACTAGTTCAGATTAAATCACGCTAGAAGTCTTCGATGGAAAGGTTGAATGGAGATAGAAAATGGCCTTATAGTCCCAGTGGTCGTGGCAGTGTGGTCTGGGAACACTCACAGTAGACGGTCAGAGTGATGGCCTTTCTGGAGCGGGTGTTCAGGTAACTGTTTTGGGCCAAACAGGCATAGTTGCCCGTGTGCATTCTCAGGATCTTGGTGATGGTGAGCTGTGGTCCAGTGTAGACCTGGGAGTTGTTGTAGAACCACACATACTGGCTGGGAGGGTTTGAGGAAGCTTGACACATGAGGGAAACAGTCTCTTTCTCCAGAGCGGAGTAGCCACGATCCGTTACTGAGTAGGGTGTGACATCAATCTGAGGCAAGTCTGGACCAACTAAATGAAA
The DNA here is from genome assembly GCA_020368025.1 of Brachyhypopomus occidentalis. NCBI lineage: Eukaryota > Metazoa > Chordata > Actinopteri > Gymnotiformes > Hypopomidae > Brachyhypopomus > Brachyhypopomus occidentalis. The sequence continues at coordinate 3,701,909 of JAGXOD010000030.1, read as the reverse complement.
GACATCCATGTCAATATGTATAGAGTGTAAAAATAAATTATTCAATCTCAGTGAAACTGTTTAGAGTTGATGGAGTGTACAATGTTGAAGTGAAATTGTCACAATTTTCAGCTCTCACTCACATATGACGTTTAACCAGATCCGGTCACTGAGCTCGTGGTTGACCTCGTTCTTGGCCCGACATTTGTATGAGGCCGTGTGGTTGCGGGTGACCCAGGTGATGTTGAGCACACTGCTGTTGCCCTCAGCCAGTGTGGTGACCAGCCCACTGTAACTCTCCTGCTCCCATGTGTAGTGAATGGGGCCTGTGCCGTTCTCCAGACCACAGCTCATCCACACTGACGTTGCCTCTACTGGCGAAGAATCACTTAGCAGAATGTAGGGTTTGGACACTGGCACTGCAAGACACATTACAGTAGCAGAGAGATGTGATCAAAGGTACAGGCAGTAGTAGTAACCTAGAACCCATAGGTACAGGTAATAGTAGTAGAGTCTTATTCTCACTAACCTAGAACCCATAGGTACAGGTAATAGTAGTAGAGTCTTATTCTCACTAACCTAGAACCCATAGGTACAGGTAATAGTAGTAGAGTCTTATTCTCACTAACCTAGAACCCATAGGTACAGGTAATAGTAGTAGAGTCTTATTCTCACTAACCTAGAACCCATAGGTACAGGTAATAGTAGTAGAGTCTTATTCTCACTAACCTAGAACCCATAGGTACAGGTAATAGTAGTAGAGTCTTATTCTCACTAACCTAGAACCCATAGGTACAGGTAATAGTAGTAGAGTCTTATTCTCACTAACCTAGAACCCGTAGGTACACGTAGTAGTAGAAGAGTCTGACTCCCTCAGCAGTGTCATACAGGGCCTGGCAGGTGTACAGGCCTTCTGCAGCTAGAAGGAGCTTCTCAATGGACAGAGAAGCACTGTTACTGATGACATTCAGGTCACCTAAATCTTTGGCCAGTTGCTGAAACTTTGGACCCTTGCCAAAGTTATACACCACGGCTCGAATTTTGTCTGTGCCTGGTTTGGTGAAGCCCCAGAGGTAAATATCAGGGAGAGTGGTGCCACATTCCAGAATCGCTCCTTTGTTGACCACACCATTAGTCCTGGTCTCTTTGTACTGTACTTCCGCAGGGTCAAAGATCTCCAGACCTGAGATGAAAACGTATTAAAAAGCTTACCAGACAAACCCCCCAAAAAGAATTCCGTTCACCTTGCATCAATAATATAGCACAGCAATATTGTAGAATATTTTTTTTTACTTTCCTGTTAAAGAGATATGCTGACAGTCAAGACACATGCCTTTCTTATAGATAGCATTCACGCATTAAAAGGTAACTACATTTTTTAAATGCAATATAATTTTCTGTATAATTAATAAAGTTGAGTGACCTGTATATCTATTGTGTTTTCTATAAGTATTCCAGATTTTCTTTTTTTAACCATTGTCTTTATTGAAATTTTGAAATTGATTATGCCATGAAATAGCAGTTTTCAGCTTTTCTTATTGTTTACTTAGATATTTAAACACCCAAAGAAAATGTTCTGAGCTTCATCACAATATTTGCTAGAACATTTAAAAAACTGCTGTAAAATGCTGTTGGCTAATAATTCCAAATTTCTTATGTAAATAAAATGACGATGTTAGTATGTAAAAATACTACTGAATTAGAATTTTCATTTTAAAAGCAAAAATTCCATAATTGTAAAGAAATTAAATGAAAATGCTGGAGTACATTGCCATTTTGCTTTTTATAATTTCATTTGCCTGTAACATGCTTCTCCAACCAACCAGAAAATGAAAAACCTAATATTAAATATCGATGTAATGCGATAAACATTTGTGTATGACCTCTTACCATGCAGAAGGAGAGGAAGTAGAAAAACAGTTAGGCAGAAATCAGGCAACCCTAACAGTCTGTGTACCATGGTGCCATGACTCTCAGATGACCAATAACATGTCCTTTATGAAAAAAATAGGAAAATATCCTGAAAACGTCCAGTGTGCAGCAGTGAGCCCAGCTAGTATACACAAGCAATGAGAAGCAGGGGCTGATCGAGTCACTGTAAACTGATTTGGCTTAAATTATTCACCAGGCCCCATCTCTCCACCTACAGGAATGCAGTGGGGTAGAGAGGAGAGACCGGGTTTAGGGTGACGCCATGATACCTGTGTCTCATACATTATTTAGGACCCATGGATGGATGACCATTCTAACCTTCCATTACAGTCAACAGGAAGAATACTCACTAAAGCAGAACTCAGTTTAAAAAAGGCTTTGTCAAATAGCATTACATTTCCCTAGCTCTCTTTTGATAACATGTGGCACACGTTATTTTAATTTATTTTATAAAGAAGCTGTTCACATCATGGATTCCTTCCTATTTATCACAAATCAAAATTATGTTTAAAGTGAATCAATACACTGTCATTTGATTTGACTGCCTGCCATTATTTAAGATCCATCTTTAAGAGATGCTTATATTGATCCTGTCACATATTGACCTACTGTCGCAAGGAAGAGGTTCTCAAGTCATGAAAGGAAGTGCTTTAATCACAGGTGCTGATTAAGTCTGCTCACTGGGCTAATCTTTCTCTCCCTTTGAGGTCATTCATATGCTAATGTCATGTCAATTAGAGAGTCTTATTTCAAGTGACACCGTAGTGTTCAGCAGGTAAATGAGACCAATAGCACTCATTCATTGATGAGATTCTCATGTTACGCCTCATGTAATGGGAACAAACACAGCAGTGGACACTCTCAAAAGCAAACACACACACACAAGGAGTGACTTTTGTGCAGAGCTCAAAGTAAGCCGATATCCAGAGTCATATCTGATATGCTGGTGTACTTCTACTCGCTCTTCATGACCAAAGAATCCCAGTTAGAGAGGTCTGCTAGTTTAATGGCTAACAAAGCCAACAGTTAATTATACTGCTCCATGCTTCATTTGTCTATCCAAAGTAGTTATTGTGATGTGCCAAATACAGGTGCATCTCAATAAATTAGAATATCATCAAATAGTGAATTTATTGCAGTAATTCAATACAAAAAGTGAAACGCATATATTATATAGATTCATGACAGATAGTGTGATCTATTTCAAGTGTTTATATCTGTTAATGTTGATGATTATGGCTTATAGCCAATGGCCTCTTAGTTCCAGTTAATTTGTCTTGTGTGGTTACCTGTCTGTGGTTTGTTCTTTGTAAGTATGTCTGTTTCTTATGTCCCATGCTGCAGTGTTTTCTGTTATGTGTTAGTTGGTTATTATGATTAGTGTTCGATTAGTCTAAGTTCTAGGTTTCTGTGCTGCTGGTAGTTTGTAAATTATGTAGTCACCTTGTTGTCTAGTTCTTGTTAGCTCTGTCGTATGCATTTCCATGTCTGGTTTCTCATTTCTTTTTAACATAATATTGTTTCATCATTAGTCTGGGTTGGGTTAGTATTTTGGGTTTTAGTTATTGATGGGTTCTTTGTCTGTTTTCTTAATAAACCTGTTGATCTCCTGCACTTGGGTCTTGCCCACGCCGATCCTGTGTAACGCATGATGCACAAAAAGCTTCTGATTTACACTCAAAACTAAACTTAATCTAAATCAAATGAGTCTATTTTCAGGTTTTAGCTAAATCTTTTATTCCTTTGATCTTTTAACAAAATGGTACAAATGTTGAAATGAAAATTACAATTGGTATACAGTTACCTTTTTTCCAAAATAAGGAAGTAAATGAGTGTGTATGTGTGGTGGGGGGGTCTGTGCCTGAGACAGTAGATGATGTGTGTAAATTGCATTTTCCTATGAAATGTTCCATTTAGACAATAAGGTCTCTTGACAGAATGTGTTCTCAATAGGCAACCTGCTGTCAGATCCTGCTTTGGTGAAGGTAAACATGTTTATAATAAATTAATACATTTAATGTACTGTAAATAATGTAACATTCCACTTTAGAGCTTAGAAACTACAAATCCCAACTACCTTCTACAGCTGTCTTTATTTCATATGCAACCGATGCTACTGCTTGCATGTTAAATGTTCTGCTTTAAACATGTCTTACGAAGTGACACATTTTCCCAGGAAATGAGGGCATGGATCAGCTTAAAATGCAGGAATGAGTGCTGATGGTCATGATGTATTGATCCTGGCTACGTCGCCATTGCTTTGGGTCTTGGCAGTGTTATTGTCCTGGAAAGGGGAATTTTTATCAGTCAAGGTGAGTGTCATGTCACTGACTTCTAGGCAATTGCACAGATTTCAATTTGAGGCAAAACTAAAATAAAATGGTGGTATTGGAACCTGGTACTGAGGAGCTGCCTTCTCCCTGGACTGAGTGTGCTTCACCCCCTTCAACCATTTCATCCTCAGGAAAGTTTACATTTTCTCTGGACTGGCTGTTCTGCCTTAGAGAACATGGGGACATCAGGGCACATCTATCAAAGTCTGCTATATCAGTAGGAAAGATTTAAAAAAAAATTTCTGTAAGATAAATTAGTTTGAGAATATTGATGCACTTATGATATTTCTTTAATGTTCTATTTCACTGTGTAAGTATAACAAGCTTACCTGCCAAACAGCATGTCATGCAGACCTGTAAGAATGTTATAGAGCCATGTTAATATATGAATTGAAAATTTGATCTACATGGAGAGAGAGCAGGGGGACAGTGTTGAGGGGGACAGTGTGACAGGGGGACACTCACGTGGGATGTTGTTGCAGTTCCTCACCACGTACAGGAAGAGCAGCACAGTAGGTATCGCCGCCACAAACATGCCTCCGATGGCGGCTCCGATCACAGCAGGATAGGAGTTGAAGGGTGGGTTAGCTGGAGGACAGCACAGTTTTAGTCACACAGCCACAGAATGGTGCACCATGACAAGTGGGAAGGGTGCTAAAGACTGAAGACATGCACACTTCAGATGTGAGGCTGTTACATAGAAAACAATGGGTTACTCTAATACATTATCCAACTGATGATACACTCTGTGTAATTGAAACCAATTGACATTGTTAAAACGTTGGGGGGGTCAGATGTGTGTTAGCTCCTTGTTCTGGTTGCTTCATGTGACTTTACACTTGCACCAATTAAGAGGGACCTGTAAGTAGACTCTTGAGTCAGTAAGTCTAGCAAAGGATCGGCTTGTTTTATGGATGTCATTTTATTCTTTCTCTAATAAACGTTTCTTTTTTTTCTGACTGTAATGTAATGTCTGCTCACAGCCTGAGTTGAAGTATCTGTGGTGATATATGGCTTAATATTTAAAAGGCTACCTGGGCTTCTCTCCTTCTAGGTGGTGTAGTCATGCGTGCACCTTTTTGTTTTAACTGGGTCACACAATCGGTACGTATTATCATTTCCCACCTGGACTCTTGACCTCTGATGGATGTCCGACGGTGCGCTGATTGACAGCTGTGATGCGGAAAGCATATTTGCTCACTCACATATGACGTCCACCCAGATCCGGTCACTGCGCTGCTGGTTGACCTCGTTCCTGCCCAGGCATCTGTACCAGCCGGTGTGGTTGCGGGTGACCCAGGTGATGTTGAGCACACTGCTGTTGCCCTCAGCCAGTGTGGTGACCAGCCCACTGTAATTCTCCTGCTCCCATGTGTAGTGAATGGGGCCTGTGCCTTTCTCCAGACCACAGCTCATCCACACTGATGTTGCCTCTACTGGCGAAGAATCACTTAGCAGAATGTAGGGTTTGGACACTGGCATTGACGCTATCAAATGAAACAAATCGATATAGTAAAAATGGATATTGTAACTGACAGTTGATGGCTGACATGATATATTGTAAAAGTACATTTTGATTTCACATTTCAATATCACATGTCTAATAAGTTCCCACCTGGACTCTTGACCTGTGAGGGATTCCCAATGGTGCGCCGATTGACAGCTGTGATGCGGAAAGCATATTTGCCAGTGGGATCTAGATTGTTGATCTGGTAGCTGCGGGTGCTGGGCTCCAGATCTACTGCCACTTTCTGCCAGAGAGGGTTGATGTCACTCCTCCCTACATGTCCAGGGAGCCTCTGACTCTCAATGAAGAAGCCAGTGATGTCACCATCCATCTGGATCAGCCACTCCACATTCACATCTGTGCGCTGATGGCTGCTGTACATTATTTTACTGATGGTCACGTTTGGTGGCATTGGGTGTCCTAAATAAAGGAAGCATTATAAGTTAGTCATGACCAAGTAAGCATTTTGTAGATTTAAAAGAATTTCAGAATGCATTTTGTAACAGCATCTACCAACACTATCTGTGACATTATGGTTTATGTTGTTTGCCAAATGAATTCAACTTACTCATCACTAGCAATAAGATGGGGACATCTGCTCGTCCAATGGCATTAATTGCAGAACACCAGTACTGACCATTGTCCACTGTTTCCCGCACGGTCAGGGTGGACCAGCCTGCTCCTTGCTGCAGGATGTACTTCGTGGGCATGTTACCCACATTCTGCTTTAGGCGGTTGTACCAGGTGATCTCTGTGGCTGGAAGGTTAGTTTTACCCAGCATGCAAGAGAGCTGCACATCAGTACCCTCGAAAGCAGAAACTACCGTGAACTCAGTCGTCAAGGCTGGTGTCTCTGGAAGAAGACGACATATGGAAAGGCACTGGCTCATAAAATCAAATAATATGAATGCTTCATTTACACTGTTCCATACATCCTTAGAAAATAAGATAGATAAGCTTAATTTTCCATGCACTGCACCAAAAACTGTAAGTTGATCTGCATCATATAGCACAATTATTTAGCGCAAAATTACAATTACATATGAATTTAGCATTTGTTAATGAATGAAGTTTACCCTGATTCAGTTTTAAAATTTTGTTCATAAGGTTAAGCCAGCTGTAGTATAGGCAAAGGACCTTGTGACAAAGACTGTAACCCCCGACAGAGTTATCCACAGGCTGGTTTACCACGCCCAGACTAGCCCCCTCCCATGAGATTATCAAATCAGTTATCAAATCAGATACAACTCACCTGAGTTCTAATTATTTCCACCTGAACCCTGTCTGTACCCTATAATACTGCTGTCTCTCTCAACCTCAATATGAAGCATTGCCATTCTTGTGAAGCATGCCGAGTGGACTCAGCTCCTGTTTGTTTTGCTGTTTATCAGTCTCTGCTCTCTTCATTGACCACACTTGCTTTCTGACCCATTCCGGTCGCTGCCTACACGTGTTGAATCCATGGACTGGATCAACAACAAGATGAATAATGTTCTCCCAACTCCTGGACTGGAAAGCTCTGGTGGTGCTTAGTGCTCTGAGCCAGATGTGGCTGCTCAGTGTTGTCATTAATAAACCCTCTTGCAATTGGATTATCTGCTTTCTGAGTGTTGACTATCATTACATCCCCCAGGAAGCAGAAGGTTGTGTGATGGAGACCATTATTCAGGAGGGTCACTGTTTGGTCTGGTGTTTAGGTCATTTAGGTCATTATTACCATAATTTTTGCTGCAAAGAGTTGTCAGATTCTATATAAATTCATTTTGGACCACTGCCATATGTTGTTCCTTACATTGTAAATTTAAGAAAAGTATTACTGATATTGCCAATATATTAAATAAAAGTTCATTCTTTTGACAAAGATAATAAACTCTCCTTACCCAGTTTTAACACACATCGCTTGCTCTCCTTAGCCAATGGATGCTTGGCGTGGCACACAAAGGCTTTGCCATTGTAGGTGGCACTGGAGCGCAGGACCAGGATGTTGGAGTTCTCCTGAGATGTGCCCTGCATGTCCCCTGAACTGGAGACCCACCACAGCAGAGCCCGAGGGAAACCCCCCTCCCAGGAGCAGGACAGCATCAGGTACTCATTATTACTGCTGGAATTTGCAGAACACTGGGGCTCTCCATACGGCATCCCTGGAATGATATTCAAGGGTTGTATTTAATGAGCTATTTTGACATAATTTAAAAATAATATTATCTTATTCCATTACTACAAACCTTTGAATAAAAGTGCTGTTTTTTTCTTTTTTCCAAAAAGTTTAAAAGAGTGAATCACTTCATTAGGAATACCTGCTGATTCAGGCTATGATCCAATCAGACATTTATGTAGCAGCAGACCAATGCTTAAAATTGTACACAGACCAAGAGCTTCAGTTAAAGTACACATCAGAATGTGGGGGGGGGGGATGAGATGTTAGTGTCTTTTACTATAATGCATCTGTTTGTGCTAGACAGGTGGGTTTGGGTATTTCAGAAACTCACACTAGAGTTTATCCAGAATGATGCTCAATCCAAACAAACTACACAAATAAACAAATAAGTAAATAATAAGATGGGGGAGGTGGAGAATGGCCAGACTGGTTTGAGCTGAGAGAATGTCTATAACTCAAGTAATCACTCGAATCATAGCATTTTTACACTCTTGATCTGTATCTGGATTATTAGTTTTGTCATCAGTGCAAAATGTCAAGTTCTGGTCTCAGTTGTAAGTTAAGGTCATAAATATAATCCAAAATACACTATACTCACATGTCCGGGTGCTACAGCTCTGGGTGACATCCAAAGCAACGTGTGAACCATAGCAGAAGAATACAGAGTTGTTAGCCGTATCAGGGCCTGGCTGAATCCGAGTCACATTAACAATTCCTTCTCTGTTGTCTCCATTCACATATGGACTCCAGTTCAGAGTAGCTGGGGGGAATCCCCCCACCCAGGAACAGAACAGGGCCAAGTCAGTGTAGTTGTTCACTGGGAGGATGGAACACGATGGACCTCCATCTGGTGGATCTGTGAGAACAAGACCACTGTGTAACATTGCAAGGAATGGGATGCTGGGTAATTAGTACCACTTTAAAAAAAAACCCAGTCCTATATAAAGATGCCAGATACGCTGTATGTGGGAGCACTCACAGTAAACGGTGAGAACAGTGGTTTTCCGGGAACGGGTGCCTATGTAGGCGTTCTCAGCCAAACAGGCATAGTAGCCTGTGTCCACACGCAAAACCTGGTGGATGATGAGCTGTGGTCCAGTGTAGATCTGGGAATTGTTGAATAACCAAATGTACTGGCTGGGAGGGTTAGAGGAGGCCTGACACCTGAGGGAAACATTCCCTTTCTCCAGGGCTGAGTAGCCACTCTCCGTTACTGAGTAGGCTGTGGCATTAATCTGAGGCAAATCTGGACCATCTGAAAAGAGAAGTGGCACTTTAAAATCTAAATAATTACACTTGAAGTGGACATCATTATGATTTTAGAAATAGTCACATTTGAGGATGAGATGAGGAATACATCACTTTGCCACAGGAAGAATGATCATTTAAATTTTTGACCAAAACATGCTGTTCCCATCTTGAATGGCTTTTTTACTGGAAACGCTCACATTTTCAGTAGTTTTGTGCTAAGATTATCTGTCTTTTATATTCGAAGTGAAGGTCCCTGTTCAATGCAAGCAAGCAAGGGACTTACTTAAGATGGTAATTGTTAGAGAATGTACTGTATGTATGATAGACACCACCTCCCCTCTCACGATATCACTGCTTACAGCTAGATTACACACGGTGGAATGTGAAGGGTTTCAAAGACTTAGAGAGCTAGAGTTACCAAAATAGTATCTTGTCCATGACAATAAAGACTTGCTCCTGAAATCTAAGTTACTTACTTTATCAGAGTCTCTATTCTAAGATTACTTCTCAGGGAACATTTGTATAATCATCAACAAATGGGCCAATACAATTTCTGCTTTAGGAATTATATCATTGTCACAACCAGGCAGATACACTGAGGAGAATATCAGTGCCCTATAGTTTGAGTAAAAATGGTTTCAGCAATAAGAAGGAGAATTTCCCAAAAGACACTTAGAGCTTTTATTGCTCAAAGGAGATTTATTTTCTAAAATCTCTCAGAATCTTTGCAGTCTTCAAAAATCAATGGGAATTTGAGGTAAGCAAAATACTTAACATTAAGGACAGTTCCCACTCACATAAGACGTCCACCCAGACCCGGTCACTGCGCTGCTGGTTGACCTCGTTCCTGCCCAGGCATCTGTACCAGCCGGTGTGGTTGCGGGTGACCCAGGTGATGTTGAGCACACTGCTGTTGCCCTCAGCCAGTGTGGTGACCAGCCCACTGTAACTCTCCTGCTCCCATGTGTAGTGAATGGGGCCTGTGCCGTTCTCCAGACCACAGCGCATGAAAAATGATGAACCCTCCACTGCTGAGTCACTCAGTAGAATGTAGGGTTTGGACAGAGGCACTGTGAAGGCATGTCGTTGATAAGGCTATAAGGCATTACTGACACACACAATAGCAGATGTAGCAGATGAAATGAAATCAAATGAAATGAGCTTGCCAAACAAAGGATCGTGTTCAAACACTTATTCTCACTAACATAGTAGCAGTAACTAACCTAGAACTAACCTAGAACCCATAGGTACAGGTAATAGTAGTAGAGTCTTATTCTCACTAACCTAGAACCCATAGGTACAGGTAATAGTAGTAGAGTCTTATTCTCACTAACCTAGAACCCATAGGTACAGGTAATAGTAGTAGAGTCTTATTCTCACTAACCTAGAACCCGTAGGTACACGTAGTAGTAGAAGAGTCTGACTCCCTCAGCAGTGTCATACAGGGCCTGGCAGGTGTACAGGCCTTCTGCAGCTAGAGGGAGCTTCTCAATGGACAGAGAAGCACTGTTACTGATGACATTCAGGTCACCTAAATCTTTGGCCAGTTGCTGAAACTTTGGACCCTTGCCAAAGTTATACACCACGGCTCGAATTTTGTCTGTGCCTGGTTTGGTGAAGCCCCAGATGTAAACATCAGGGAGAGTGGTGCCACATTCCAGGATTACTCGGCGTTCTACCACTTCACTGGTCCTGGATTCTCTGTACAACACTTCCCCAGTGTCTGTGATGTTCTGCCCTGGAAGAAAAGCCCATTTACAGGGTCATCGGTGTAAAAAAAAAAATAACATCCTGTTTCCTGCCACATGAGGGAAAGTCAAGCACAAAACCAAAATGCCATTTTGAGATCATACAGAGTACATTGGACCTGTTTATGACCTCTTACCGTGCAGTACGAGAGGGAACAGAAAAACAACTGTGGAGAAACGATCCAACGCTAACAGTCTGTTTATCATGGTGCCATGTTGCTCAGGTGTCCAACACGTGTCCACAGTGGGAAAAGTAGCAGAAACCGATTAAAATATCCTGAAAACGTCCAGTGTACAGCCCGAGCAGTGAGCCCAGCTAGTATACACAAGCAATGAGAAGCAGGGGCTGATCGAGTCACTGTAAACTGATTTGGCTTAAATTATTCACCAGGCTCCATCTCTCCACCTACAGGAATGCAGTGGGGTAGAGAGGAGAGACCGGGTTTAGGGTGACGCCATGATACCTGTGTCTCATACATTATTTAGGATGAATAGATGGTTTTTGTATCTTTCCATTACACTACAAACAGTAGGACTAGCACTTAGTGATTAAGAAATATGAAATCCTCACTATACAACACACAGATTCAAACATATCTGAATGACAGAATGATCTTTTATTAAAAAAAAAGCAAGAACACAGAATGAATGCAATCATTAATAATGAACTAATATCAGTAAATATCTAGTACATGAAAATAATGACGCATTAGCCCCATTTTGGTCAATACTAATTTTTAAATGGACAAACTGTACAATAGTTTCTCTTACAATTACAATTGGAACTTTGATGCCATTTATCCCTATAATTGAGTGAGTGAGTGAGAGAATGTAAATGTTCTGCATTTATATACACAGCTTATTGTTAACATGCACATTTTTTATTTAAATCATATATATTTTTAACAATCGGATTTTGTAACATAAAATACAATGTGCCATTTTGTTTAAATGTACCATAATGTAAACAGGTAACATAGGATGTGTACAAACAGAACAAAAAACAGCACAAGCAACAAATACCCTTTCAATACGAATCTGAGTGATAAACACTGTAATACAAAAATAATGCAGCCTTGATGCTGTTTTAAAATATTAAAATTAAGTTTCAGGGTCTTAATAGTTGTGAACAAGGTGAAATACAAATAAGCAAATCCTAATCTAAACATATTGATAAACATAAGTTTATCATAAATGTATGAGTCTAATATGTAAAATGTATTATTGTTTGAATGCACTGTGCAGAAATGGCTGAAGGTAAAGATGTTTTAAAATATAGACATGCTTTATTTGCTGGCTGTCTCTAGTATCCTGTATTCTAAAGAATCAAAATGCAAACTGGTCCAATCATGGAGTTAAAAAAACTCCTATTTGTCTTCATTCACATTTAAAAAACTGACATGTTAAGAATAAGTTAAAGATACATGAAGTAAAAATGATTATCTGTGTGCATTCTGAGGGCATGAGTAAAGAGACAGTAACAAAGTGAGAGGTTTTTTTATCATGCTCATAAATACTGCTCCTGAGGAACGGCATGCGTGGTGTTGGGTGGTGTGGAGTATGTGACCGTGACACCGTCAGCGTTGGGCTGGGCATAGGGGATCTGAGGCAAAAAGGTCAGAGGTCGTCGGACGGGAGGAGAGCGCTGTGGCGTGCGCTCATCTTTACTACACGCCAGGTGGTCAGCTGTGTTGGGGATCTCATCATACAGCTTCCTATGGCTCTGTGAGAAACACACACGATTAGGACTGTAATAGCAATTACATTTCTCCCCATTATACTCCCACTATACTCCCACTCTGCCAGTGATGATGTTTAAATGATAGCAGTGAGTCTCGTACTCAAACCTACATTCATGCATCACGTTTCTGTCACTAAAAGGTGGAAGAAATATGATAATTTAGCACATATGATGACTCTCCTCCTTAAGAACTGAAGGCATGTTAGCCAAGTCTGTTCACCAGTAGGAGGCGCTCTCTATTTACAGACACAGAGCCTAAAACACTTTTATACTAAAAAAAAAAATCAACAAGCAAAATAGAAAAAAACAAACAAAAAAACAAAACAAAACAAACTGTGTCTTCTGCTACCTGGAAATCATCAACTGGTTTCTGATTAGACGAAGGCTTTGGACAGGCTGGAGAAGAGTTGTTCCTGTTGAAAGTAAAGACATCAAAACTTTACTCTTTACTCTCAACTTTACTCAACTTTACTCAATTTTACTCAACTTTACTCGACTTTACTCAACTTTACTAGGCTCAAATACATTTCAGCAAACAAAATACTTCTGCTGTGAATAGGCAGAATAAGATCCAGTGAAAACAGAAGAGATTTCTAATGATGCCTTTGTGTCATTAAAATGTATGACTCATCTAATCCCTCCAAGATGAAGAAGGGTTGTGCTTTAGCAGTAAATGTATCCTGTGTGTGTCTATACCACAGTATTTGAGATCGCAGGGTACCTACGAGTCACTGTCAGCCTCCCTCTGTTTGTTCTGCTGCTGCTTTCTGACCAAGAATGCAATGCCTAGTATACTGAGGATCACGCCCAGGGCAACCAACCACCCGAGGATCCCCATCACCCGTGCCTCTCCGTCTGCTACTGGGTTCTCTGTGAAAAACAACAGTGCTTGGGGTTTGCCTACCACCACCCACAATGGCCGTCACACGCAAAACGAAAATAAATAAACCAAGGGGTTCACCTCCTAAATTGATTTAGGAAGTCAACAGCAATTTTCTCAAATATCAAATGTATATTTGTTGACAAAATGTCGATGAAACAGCTTTCCACTTTTTATTGTACAGAGTACTGCCAACATTCTACTGTTCTGTGTTGGGTTTAAGCCAACAGGACAAAGGACACATGCATTTCCTGTTGGAATATGTGTCCTTATTTTGTGCCAACTCACCCCTGAAAATTGGGCATTCATGTGAGTTTCCCCTTAGGCTACTGTGTACATAAAACAACTGTGATGTCAGACCCAACCACTGAAAGCCTGTCTAAATCATAGAGTGCTGCAGTGGATTTAGAAAGACAATAGTTGAAGGCACAGTGCCTCCAGCAAGAACAAAAACATATCCAGTCACAAATGATAAAGCCTAGAGCAATGCATATCTGTCTAAAGGGGTCTATCACACATCTGCTAACTAAGAATTTCACTGGTTTTCAAATGTCAGAAATACTTTGTTTCCAAGTGTTTTTTAAACATTTTATTTGCAAATGAACATTAAGACAAAAAGCTTCACAAATAAAATAATTTCACTCAATATGAGCACAGAACATTTACAAACAAGAACAGAGGCAGACCACAAGTTCATTTGTATACTATTATCATCAAATGACAGTGAAACAGTGATAGCAAAATCAAAGTTCACTGACTGCACAATACTCAATATATATTTATTCTTTTCACTAACACTGACATGATATTAACCTATAAACATATGGCTAAACAACATTTAATAATATCCATAAAAAAGTTAATGAAACAATAAACAGTTGTAAATAGTTGTAAATTTTTCCACAACACATACATTGTTCTAGATCTTTCACTATAACATTTTCCACTCCACATCCATAAAAGACCACTGATGGACAAGCATGTCTTAACTGAACTATGGTTTTTAGGAATTTCTGCAATTAACCATCACAGCAATTAACCATAAATTCAGGAAAATATATCTCTTGTTATTTGATAGAACACAATTCCAATTTTTGGCATGATAAATAATAAAAGACCTGAGCAAGAAAAAACAATAAATAAACAATGAACAATGCTTATTAATACCAAGCACTGATACAGTATAACATATTTCTTACCAAACTGAAATGAAAATAAATAAACAGTATATTAAGAGGGCAAAGAAGCTTGTACATGAGCGGTTTACCCATAAACACTAGCTTTGGCCTCGATACGGAGCACATTTACTGAATATGTTGAACTGTAAAAGACCACTTGAATAATTAAGCCCCAATCCCCCAAATGAAACGAACTGAAAGCTTGTAGAGCTGCAACACATGATTTTTAATTTGTCAAATTTGTTTTGTTTATAACCATGTTTATAATCATGCCTGTAGCATTTGAGTAAACAAATTTCATAAAAATGACAATAGCTAAATTACCAAAAGCATAAGACGGCCTGATATTTGAGATAGCTGACAGCCCAAGGATGCCTTTGAATGCTGTCTTTAACACAGTGACAATGCAATTACCTGAAGAAGCCCAGTCCCATCCCAAGAAAAAAAACATGGCTGACCTTCCAAATGACCCTTTGGAAGGATTGAAAAAAGTATAATGAATTACCCCTTCCACTGATTGTGTCAAAGGTGATCTCCTTTTTGATACAGCAGTGTTATAGGGTATCCCAGCCAGTGTCTCTACTGTACACATGTGCTAATACATGACCTCACTACCAAACAGCTACCAGCTGCTTTTGACATGATTAAGTATAACCTCTTTCATTTACAACCAACTCTACGTTAAGTGCTGTAAAAGAAGGACTTTGTGTGACAAGACAAGGAACTGTATACAGGCTCGTAGCCACAACCTATGGACCTCTGTAAAGTTTTTTTAGAACTAAAAATAAATTTGAAGGAAATACAGCTGAAAAAAACATCAGAGGTTCTCAACTTCTCCGAAGAGACGAATGTACGCTTGCTTGCGATTAGACTTGTCACTGAGCGTCCTCTGCGTGTGTGAGACAGACTGAGTGCAGCCCTCGGCATCATCAGAACTTCCATGGACAGCACATACCATTCATTAAGACTAGGCAATGACTGTTACGCCATTACCTGTGAGAAATATTAAAAAGTTAAAATATTGAATACAGTTGTGTATTCAAACTTCTTATTGAATACAGTTGTGTATTCGAACTTCTTATCTTACAGTGTAAGTAAGGTATCCAAATTCCAACCTTGAGCCTCCTATTGTTGACCAGAATACTCACAAGTGAAGACATTAGTCTTTTAACAGACAGGGGTTAGAGTGTGTAAGACATCTTGTACCAAAACAAAAACCAAAAAAAACTTAAGTGTTTTCTTTGCAAAGCCTCTGTGAATGTATTTTACCTCAAAACACATTCCTCTATAGGGACGAGCTAGATAAGTACAAATCAGGGGTGCGTTTCCCAAAACGTTCGTAAGTCTACGTACTTCGTAACCTCGTACTTAAGAATATTCTTAAATTTACGAGTGTTTCCCGAAACCCTTCGTAACTTACGTCGTTCTTATAGTCGTTCGTAATTTAAGAATATTCGGACCCATCCGTAAATCACTAAGTACTTCTTAACTCGAAGCTCACGTGCAGTTCTTCCTCAAAAAGGATAGAGGCCACTAATTTCACTCACGCTGGTTTTAAGCATGGCATTACAACGTATTGTCCCATTTTTGTTTTTTTTTCTGAATTTGAGGAACTTCCTCGCATTTTTGCAAATAATATACTGTGGCGTGGTGTGGAAGAAAGAAGTAGTAGGGAGATCCATCCTTACAGGATTTATTGCAAACAACTTAACTTAGCCTGTTTCACACGTAACACGACAACATCACACATACACGGAAGGGAGACTCAGGTAAGACACAAGTACATGAAATGGACCGGGGTAACTAACACTAACAGCACACATGGTGAATAACAATAATATCACAAGGACATAAACTTACATAGCATGCATAACGCACCTGAGCCACAGGGGCTCATGGGTACTACTGTCACTCCCCGGTACCCCCCCATTAGCCCGACGCTACAATAATTTTGATATTTCCCACTTCGTCTACCATTTGGCTCAATTCACTCGACAGAAAGTTTCGTTTTCTTTGCTTGTTTGCCATGGTTTTGAATGACATGTGAAAGGTTAATTGTGTGCCCTATTTATAGCCTTGATATACGATCGGTCAGAATTGCAAAGGTAATAATTTTAGAGTTCTTCTCATTATTTTTCTTATACTTGACATTTCGACACTTATTAGTTGTTAGTTTTTATGATTGTCATTTTCCCAATTATACTTTTGTGTCATAATAATGAAAAAATGTATATAAATCGGTGGTTCGGTTTTCGCCTAGCGGAGTTTTTCCAGCGTAGATGCAGAGGCGGAGTCAACAAAGAACTACTTAGAACTCGTTCGTAAATTTGGAGACTAAGAAGACTTTTGGGAAACACTCGTAAAATTTGCGTTCTTAAAGTTACGTCGTTCTTAAAGTTGTTCGTAAATCTCTAAGATCGTTCGTTATCGGGAAACGCACCCCAGATCTTTTTGCTATGGGGTATGGTGCAATACCAGCCACTAAAGTTCATAACTTACTATAACACACTTATTAGCCGTTACACATTTTGTGCCCTCTTTGGATGTGTGCTGTCTCTGTCACATGTATCTTTGTGCCCAGCACATCATGGATTGCACAACCAAACAGCAGTTACCACCTAACCACTTAAATGAGGCACTGCGAGGTGAAGAGTTGGTGTGTTTTTGTAAAAATTACAGTATTGTGACAAGACATCTGAACCCAGCACAACCATTTCCACACTGAAGATGTGCTACAGTTACAGTGAGTCATTACAGATGTCCTTGATATTCGTAATACTGTATGGTATGAAATGGATATGATAATTGGCAGAGGAATCTGCACCTTTTTCAATAAGTATACTTTCAGTGTTTTTTTAGAGTTGTTGCATTTATTATTTGTTTTTAGTGTTATTTATGTGATTTAAATATCTGGGAAGGACTCTGAACTGTGGATGCTTTGGTTATAAACAGTGACCCCTATCCTTTTGTGTTCTTGAGTTGATTGCTATAAGATGTCTCTTGGTCTCCTTTGACAAACATAGCTATAATGTATGTAGAAACATTTTTATTTAAGATATACCTTAAATAAAAATGTTTTAAAAATATGTAGCTGTTATAAAAACACAACAGCTGATACAAGAAGGTGAGTAATTGGTTTAAATGTTCTTCATCTTTCAGTCAGTGGTCATTATTCTGAACAACCGGAACATTCTAACAGGAGCAATTAGCCTTAAGCTGCTTATAAATACTGACAATATTTAATATCTAAAATACTAAAGATTTCAGTGTTTGACAAAATGCATGCCAAATCAGAAGCAAGACCTGTGACTGAAAGAACATTTAAAACCAATCTACTCTGGACAATAGGTACATTCTGACAGGAGCAATTAGTTTAAAGCAGCTGGAAGTCATTTTAGCAGAACATGCTAACTTCCTAACTTCCTCAAGGCTTAGCCACCACAGGGGCCTGGGCCACTCCTGCCTTTTAATCCCACACCCTCTACCTAAATGACCCTCCCAAAGCCCCTTCCTTAACCTGCCATGCCCTGCCAAAATATATGCAAAGACATTTCTTGTATAGTGGTTTTCTGACTGATTAACTTCACTAAACTTCAGTGAATTTTTTATTTGCTGACTACACAGCCCAGGAGAGTCACAGAGTGTTTTCTCACTCACAGCCATTTTTGCTTGTGTAGCATTAAGTAAATACGACCCATATTTTTTCAGTTTTAAAGCTACAGTCACTAGCACATCTAGAGGGGGCGTGAAGGAGAAGGTTTGATGGCTTTGTAAAGATAGTTAAAGTCACATACAGAAATGGTCCCCAATGATTTTCACACATACCACTCCTCTTTGGAGATTACAGAACCGTCCATTTGAGGGACCATATCCACTGAGATTTCCATTTCAGCCCCATAATTATACAGATAACTCCGCTCACCATATCTAAAGGCCTTGTTTTCCTCCACTGTGCTGTAGGCCTTCATCCCGTGTTCAGGGTAAATATGGAACTCCTGAATGCGTTCATCTAACCGTAGGCCTCCATATGGTTCTGACTTCTTCTCATCACCCAAGGGGTAGCTCAGGCTCTGAGGCAGAGAGGGAAGTGATGGCAAGCTGCCGGCTTTGCTGAAGCCATTGCCCAGGACTTGTTTCTTGGTGTTATAATCTCCTTTAAATGTGTGTCTTTGGTGATTGAAGAACACTGCCAGCAGTGTGACTGCTGCCAGCAGCACCATAGCACACACAACAGCTCCAGCAATGGCAGCCCCTGCTCGCTGCTGTTCCTGAGAGACCCCATGCGACAAGCTAGGGAATTCTGGGTAGGGAGAGATGGAAGGGAACAGAGTATAAGTGTTCCTCTAATAAGCCCCTCCCCCCTTCCCATAAGATGAGGGCAATATAAAAAAGGAAGCAAATGGAGGGAAAGTGGATGACTGTATTCCTGACAGGAATCACTCAGGAAGAAGAGATGCAGCCACAGAGCAGGCAGGTGGCATCAAGGATCACTGGAGTTATGGAAAATCCAAAGTTTCTAGAGAGCACATTCAACATTACCAGAAAGCGAGAAGTGAAACATGCCAAAACATGCGAAAGGGGGTTCAAGAAAAGAGATGAATGGACACACGTCAGATCGAGCACCAGTGAACCATGCAGCTTGAAGAACACAGATGAAGCAGAGATGATAAGATGCCAACAGACACAAAGCACTAGCATGATATATTAACCGGTCATTTATTTTGGTGAATGACCATAGAATGTTTTAGAGGCAATCCATGACAACACAGAATAACTGGTTA
Source organism: Brachyhypopomus occidentalis (assembly GCA_020368025.1). Classification (NCBI taxonomy): domain Eukaryota; kingdom Metazoa; phylum Chordata; class Actinopteri; order Gymnotiformes; family Hypopomidae; genus Brachyhypopomus; species Brachyhypopomus occidentalis. The sequence goes on along the minus strand of JAGXOD010000030.1, from coordinate 3,682,421 downwards.
GTTAAAAAAAGGGTGAAAAAAAGGGTAATCTTTAGCATTCTCTTAACAACTCAACACATCAGGCATGCCAAGCAGCTGAGCACATGCATTTAAGCGGTTTGGGCGCTAGGACACTGTGCTTACCTGTTACAGTGACCTCCACTGATGCTGATCCCGTGCCAACGCTGTTAGTGGCATCACAGACGTACGTGCCCGCGAGCTCATAGCCTACAGCACCTTTGAAGATCAGCGAGTCCTCACGCAGCTCTGTATCCTTCGGCATGGAGCCATTCAGACTGGGAAGACAGAAGCCGATTTCAAGCTGCATGATGTTGAATTTCTGTGAATGGAATTCTATATTGCGTTAAGTATTATAGAATTAAATAAGCGTTCTATAATGGAATGAAGAAATATCAGTGCTACATAAAATTAATAACATTTAAATGTTTACTGATGCAGTTCTAAAAACGTAGACTATGTTACCATTTGGGAAGAGTTAAATGAACTCTTATTATACTTATAATGCACATACAATACACATATACCATTCACATGGTCTGACTACATATTTTTACTCATCTGCCTAATCAAGCAATTTACTTACTATTTCCATTGAAAGAAAGAGACAACTGGGTTAGCATCAGCTAGACAAGTTAGCTGAACATTCTCACGGTTTAAATACCAGTTTCCATCAAAGCCTTCAATGATCACTTCAGGCTCATCTGTGGACGACAACATTTCATTCTTAAAAATTAGGCGAAAAGTCTGAGATTAACTTCGCTGTCACATAGCAGTGAGATGTATGCTTAAATTAGCGCATGGTCATGGTGCACTGAACGTCTGCAGATGAGCACAGTTAATGATTTACCAGTTTAAGTAATTCACAATCCTGCTGGCCACAAATTAGTCTAACTGACTTAGTCATTTCACTTCTCAGTGGAAAGCGGCAGGGTCTGCTTACATTGTACGTTGAGGGTTACGCTGTCTGTGTATTGGTCATTGTTGTAGGTGGAGACACAGGTTAGCTGCTGCTGGTGGGTTGCTCTACTGGGCACCACCATGTAGTCACTGCGCACTGTGATCGTGCCATCAGCATTCAAGACCTCCTTAGTGTCACCTTCTCCGTTTAATTCACTCTCCCACGTGATCACGCTGGCTGGCTTCCCATTGGCTGAGATGCACGTAGCCACAGTCATTTTCTGAGCTTTAGACCCTACAACTATAATGGGCTTGCTCAGAGTTGTCCGGACCATAGGTCGAGCTGCAGGATTGAAATGAAGGAAGAAAAACATTCATCAGTGGAACAATACTTGCTATATTTGTTACTAAAACTTGAAAGGTCACATGGCACTATTAATTGGTATTCTTTTTTTTATATTTGCTGACTTTGAAACTTTTAAAATTTAAAAGAAAGCTGTTTAAGACTAAAAAATGCACTAATTAAAGATTCTCTTCCATAGTGTTGCAAACTTTCCAATAAATTCTCATGCAGCAGTACATTCACTGTTTAATCCCAAATATACAGTATAACATATGGCTGAACAGAATACTGTCTGTGTAAATTTGTGTCCTTCATAAAACCAAGTCAGCCATTTTATTTAATATTAATCATATTGTCCTCCATATTGATAGAAAAAGGCCTATGAATGTAGCTTAAGGGTCCTTCTCATTTGTGCTATTGCCCGAGGTATAGTATACATAATAGCTGACAAAATCTCCAAAAGTTGACATCATCTTCTCTGCTTGTTTGAGGAACATGCTGGAGCCTACCATAAACCGTGAGGTTCACCATGCTCTCCCTGTTCCCCGCAGGGAAGGTGGTGTATTCGCAAATATACGTGGCCTCGTCTGTCAGTCTCAGGTTGTTGAGGACGATGGTGGTGTCCTCTAGGGATGGCGTCCTTTGGCGCACTGCTGGACTCTTGAATCTCAAGCGATCTCTGAAGGAAGGCAGCACGGACACACCCAGGGTGGGGTTGGCGATGGCCACATTCTGCTTGGTCCCGTTGAGGACCCTCTGCCAGGTGACCTGGGAGATTTTTACAGGCGGGTTGCTGTTGATGAAACTGCAGCGCAGTTCCACCTGCGAGCCGACGTAGCCCCACATGTCGCTGTCCATTTGGACCAGCTGGCCACTTCCACCTGAGGACAGGAGAGGCGAGATTTACATTTAGCCGTGCCTGGAAATCCATGCAGGAAGATCCTTACCAAAAGCTTGCATGCATAAATATATGCCCTGAGGGAGCATGCAAAACAGTGGAACCTGTCGATAGAGCTGCGGTCAATAAATAGGAAATTTATGCAGACTTGCCAACATGTCAATGACAAGTGTGTTTTGCAAATGCAGACATTTACATACACTCATCATGGATATGAATGTCATGGCAACATTAGACTTTCAATAATTTATTTGAATTTTGAGCTTTTTCTGGGGGAGAATGATTGCACAAATATTGCCATGACATAAGTATATGTAAATTTCCAACATGAACTGTACATATACAACAAACATTCTGTCTCCCAAGCGTATCTTGTTCTGATAACTGAAAATATTCTGAATCACACAGTTGCTATGAATAGTTACTGCATCTTAATCCTCTTATAGCTATTTCATGGTATGAGTATTACCGAGAAGGCCCTGAAGATAGTATACTGTCTGTCAGTCTGTCTAAAAATAGGTAGGTTGAGGTGCCAATGGTTGTCATGGTATGATAGTCCCGAGCAACGAGGGACACACCCACACCCAATCAAGCCCTGCCTCAATCCCAATCACCTTGCTATTAGACTCACCTGTTGCTTGTTCGGTTTCTCCTTCCTAGGCACTGTTTCAGACCCACACCTACCTACTATCAGTACTATGCTTTCCAGCCCTATGTAAAACTATAGCAGCCAATCTCTAACCTTAAATCAGACTGTGCTGTGTTGTCTCTTATATAAAGTTTACCATAAAATTTACCACACTACATAACGTTTGCCATAAGGAAAGATTAGTCGCATTATTTATTCAGCTACTCTGATTTGGTATTTTTGAGCAACAGAAAAAAAGACCAAAATATACAGGAATAAGATTTATTGAAAGATTTATTGGTAAGAGAATGCAGAGTAATAAATATGAAGAGTAATAAATAACTCCCTCCATATTCAAATAATCTTTTAATAATTATCCAGACTGTGTTAAATGATGCTCACAGTAACCCTGCACAAAAAAGCGGGAGGGGGAAGGTTTGTGCTACGAGGTAAATGGCTCTGGCAGACATTTAGAAGGAGAATGCCCTAGATTACAGCCGGCGACAGTGCAGGCCGGGTACTAAGGGGATTGATGGCTTGACACCTGGGCCATTTGTGAATGCTCTCTTGGCAGTAAATACTGCAGGGATAAACTTCAAGCAGGAAAACCTGCATGAAGACATAAGCTAGTGCGGAACCTCCAAAATGGGGACAATTCCAATTCCAAGGACTGTTTTCAAATTCAGGGCTTCCAATCTGAAATATCATTTTACAAAAACAAGATTACCACTTTAAAAATGTACATAAATGTGCATGATACTACCCAATCATATATTTTCATTAATCAATATTAACTTCTATGATATTCTGATATGTGTGTTGAAAATAGTACGTTTGGCATTTTGGACTGTATGTCCGTCCCTAAAATCATATAAAACACAGCGAGTGGTGGCTTGATAGGGAGAACAGGAGGGAAGAAAAACAATGTCACCTCATAGGGTTACAGTGCTGTGGGCCCACGACTGGGAAGGCCAAACACTGCACAGTGTAATGCTTTATCCGCACTCCAGAACCTGCTTGATATTAAGCCAGTGAATTGCAGTCAGGTGTGTGTGAGCAGGAAAACCAATAAACTAGCGTTCCCAGAAACAGGGCACTGAGCACTCTTAACCTTGAATGTATTTGACAGATAATGAGCCCACCAACCTGATAGCAAGTTTAAATTCTAACACAAAAGAGCAGGACAATGTAGTTCTTCAATGTTTCTATTGCTAATATGGAAAACACGTTATCAGAAAAAACACATTCTAGTTGTCTTTAAAGGAGTAAAGCTTCCAGTTTACTAGAGAATTGCTGGTGATACATTCTGTGCCAAAAAACAGCTGTCATGGTTGCCCATCTCCTGGCATAGCAGTTCCCACAGCAACGCCTAGTCACATGTTCCCTTGTTGTCCTTCTGTTCTTGTTATGCCCCTTGTTTAGTTTTTTCCCCACCCTTGAATTGTTCTTGTTTCTCGTTTCCTTTGTCTTTCTTTGTATTCCCTGTGTTTTCTCGTCTTCTTTGCTGGTAATTGCAAAAAAGACTCTTTTTATGTTCCTCGTCTCCGTGTTACACGTCTGTCTTCTGTGTCCAGCCTCTTTTTTGTTCCTCTGCTTGCTCTGTGTTTGCTTTGCCCCATCAGCCTGTTAGTTTTCTACTCTGGTTTCTCTGTGTTGAGTTTAAGTGTTTTGTTTTCTCATGTTCATTATGTATTACGGTTTTGTGTCTTTATCTGTATCCCCTGGTTGTTTGACTCCAACCAATTCACAACAACCAACTTTCTTTTTTAGCTGTGAACAATTTCATGGATCAGCCAGGGGACTAATTTATTCACTCACTCACAAATGTCTAAAATGATGTATCATGTCCACAAGAGGAAGCTAGTCGCGGTGCATTATCGTGACAGGTTTTTTGCTCAGTCTACTTTTTTACATATTGAAAAACCAACACTGGTTCCATGTTGAAATTCACTAGCTCCTAAATCTAAATCTGAGCAGACCTAACGTAGCCACTTTTATGAGGACTTTTAAAGTTGACAGATGCTAACACAGGACTTATCACGAGGCCCTGATGACCTGGCAGGAGCTAGGGCAGCTGTGCTTCGTAAGGCTGTTGTCATGGTACCGAGGACACAGACTAATGAGGACTGAAAGCCCTCTGTGAAGGGGGAGTCTGGCCTGCGTCCAAACTGCTGCTCTGCAGTCCTGTCCCTTATTTTAGCTCAACAACAAAAGACATCCACCTTTCCACACTGCAGAACGAGTCCAGAAAGAGCTGCCACACACTCGCAGGAAACAGCAGAGACGTGGAAGCACGTTTGCCCATTTTGACCTTATGTGCTCTTGAGAATTCTGAAGTGTTCTTTAGTAGGCCAGGGCCAAACGCAACAGATAACAGTTTATTCAGAAAGAAAAGACAAAGGTAATTACGTACTAATTTAAAAATCAAGTAAATGTTGATGCTTTCATAGATAACATTTGTCAAATTGCATCTCTGTAGAAGACAGGGTACAAGTGGCCCCATGGTGCATTTGTTTAATACACACACCCAATCTACTGTGCGTGTCATACACATATGACCTCATCACCTTCCTCTCGGCATGTGGTTTGATGAGCACTGTGGCTGAGCTGATTAAAAGCTTTGTGGAATTAGAAGTACATTTAGCCTGCAGCACCTAGCTCCTTGCTGTATGCGTCTACATTTGACAGCTAGTGTGTAAACCTTGAAATTTTTAAACTGGTACAAAGAGGACCTGAAATGTAATGTGGCACAAACTAAATTCTCTTCAAACAATACAGAATTTTACACACAAGGAAATGACATCATTCTTAATTGATAAATCTACACAAAAGTTAAAAAGGCAAAAGGGAAGAACACCCCTTCCCCTCAAAACATCCACATTCATCTCTTTTAAAAGCAGAAAGTGTTTGACCTGTGACTGACAAAACGTCACAGTTGGCCCTCCTCTGGCATTATGGCTCTCAGTGACGCTGTTCCATGTGTTCCTTTTGGTTTCCTATCTATCCATGTGCTTTCTGCCTCCAGTCTGTGTCTAGTTTGTTACACCGCCCTTGTGTAACCATCCCAAAGTGGTTTGGTATCATGATCTCTTGGTCCTTGTGTTTTGTTTTTGGTTTCATTAGCTTTCCTGTTTGCTTTGTTGATTTCCATTGCTCTTTTTAAAGCGTATGCATCATATCTCCCACTTTGTCTCTGCCAGAGTGTGACACAAAAGCAGTGGCAAAAGGAACTGAATTTCACCTGAGCAGAAGTTCTGATGCTGCACACCAGGACTCATATCTTCTGCCGTGATCTCTGGAACCAGTGAGGTTTCACACAGGAGCTGAGCTGAGCTCCTATGGTCCAGGGCAGCTCCAATACCCACACATCGCATTCAAAGTCATGTCTGACCATTGCATGAACTAACAGAAAAAGCTCACAGGTGCTTCCAATGGCATTTCAATATCCTAAATGCATCTAGTTTCAAACTGTTCAAATCAGTTGCTCCAAGTTTTACACAAAACAAAGTTCAGTATTCCTTTAAAGGCATGTTGTATGGACAAATAAATTATAGATTTCCCAAAGTCTGTTTTTGATCAAGAGAACCCCACCAAGAATTTAAAAACTCCAAATGAAAGCCTTTTATACTGTACAGATCTGTTACATTAAAGAGCCACAAGTTTAAAATGAGCATTTATGGTACAGTCATTTTAGGTGCATGTTTTGAATTTTGCAATGCAGTTAAATGTATTATGAGACCAGACACTTTTCCTATTCCTGTCCAGTGTAAAAGGTACCATGAACAATGTTGTACGGTCATGTTACATTTCAGTCATATACAACATAACATGCAAACAAATACTTTCATTCATTTATTTCAGTCTTCAGGTTTGCACATTCAATTTTCAAACACCAAATGATCAGTGTTGAAAGTCAGAACTGTAATCTAAGAATTGAAGCTACAGTAATGACCACATTAATAAACCATTATATCAGCATAGATACTGTATACTGTACATTATTGGGTAAGTATCAACCTGAGAAGTCACAGGTCAGTAAAAAATAGCCTCCTAAACCACTGACCACACTCATGCGAGAATGTTAACCATTTTGAAATTAAACATGAATTCTTACATAAAGATGTCTGATACATATTATTCTATATTTTAATGTGAAACATCTGTTTAACCAATAAAAAGGATACCACATACCTACAGCTTTCTCAGAGCAAAATTCTGCCATATTTATCTGAAAAATTCAAAATAACAAGTGAATCATGCTTAAGGGCCTTAAAGGCCTAGGAAAGGTCATCACCTCATGCTATATTCATATCCCCTGGTATTAACAAACCAACAAACATGACCTTGCTCATATTTCACATACAACTCAACAGAATGTTGCAGCCTTAAGCAAGGTACATACTTAATATGATGTGCCAGTAAGCCACCCCCCTCCCCACACACACAGACACAAGAGCTATTTTTATGAGGAATCACATTAGGCAGGGTTATGCACACTTGACAGTAAAACTGACACTGTGCATTATGACACCCCTGAGTCAAGCCTGAGTTCTGAATCTTTTGACCAATCACGTGCACTGGATGCCCTTTGTCTTGGATGTAGAACACCTCCTGAACATGTTTTGAATACTGATTCAATTCTAATTAGACATTACTCAAACCTAATTAGATATCACAATTGGACATTTATAATCCTGCTTTTTCACTTGAATTTCTTATGATTGGTTGTACTGGTCTGGTACTAGCTGGTCTAGGTCTGAGCTCCAGTGTGCTGTGATGTCTCCCTCATCTTAACTGCTGCTGTAATTTATTAATTTATCAGTTGTCCAGAGCACTGCATCCAGGAGTGTGAGCTACGGCTGTGACCCGGGCACGTACTACACCACCTGTAGCCTACTGCTTTGCTTCTGTTTGGACGTGGCTTACTGATTTGACATGGTGATGGCTCAAAGCACAACAGATGGCAGGAGGATGCTCTGTGGCAGTTAAAGAGGGAGTGATGAGACCAGGAGGGGGAAAAGTGGGTCAGGTCCAGGGGACGCCAGCGATGTGTATCCAACACACACCCACCCCCTCGGGGGCAATGAGTATACTGAGTATACTGAGACTATTATCTGTCAGGTTTTCATACAACTGTAGAATGGTACCTTTCTGTCCCTGTAATTAACACCAATGCTCCAGTTGTAGTTAGAGGAACATTTGGTTTAATTTCATGATTCTGGTACAAATAAAAGCCCTCATTACTGTCTAAAAGAATAACTGCTGCCCATGCTAACATATATACATACCACATTCATGGATTAATTATCTTGTGGAATGCTACCTCACTGGTGCTGTACAGATAACATCAAACAAGCATGTGAAGAATAATAATATTACCAGAGTTGCTGGTACATGATTATATATGCAAGGTATAATCAAATTATTCATCTGTCAACAATCTTGCAGAATAGTTTTCCAATGGCATATCAATAAAGGTTGACATTAAAGATTCTCCAGCAATGTCATTTTGCCTCCATATATTTAATGTCATTCTTGGAGATCTAAAGCATCCTTTGGGAATTGTAGTATGTCTGCTTACTTTAGGGCACATTAGTAAGATTCTCAAAAGATGGAATGTCCTCTTAAGGGAGTGGGATGCAGTAGAGGCCTGCAGGAAAATGAAGACCACTCATCTCATAATTTAATCCAACACAGAGAGAAAATACTGAGTGGATTAGGTAAGTATATGTGACTTTTAAAAATTTATATACTTATCAGGTTATTTCATGAGAAATGGACAACTGAATGTAAGGGATTATTTCATCAGTATACACATATGCAGATTTTTCACTGTTAAATCACAAGGAGTATAAACAATGTGAGTCAACATTTTAGAAAAATAAACATTGTAGCTGCCTTATATTAGTACAATGGGATATACAAATACACACATTATAAACATTTTGATTACAACCTGCTTGTTCCATATGACTGAAAGCAACTGTGGCATCTGCTAGTGACTGGCTTGATGCACAAGAGTCTCCTAAACAAGGCGTTACAATACCGCATGTCCAAATATTTAAAATCTTCTCATAAAGAATTTATTGTAAGTAATCTTTCCAGGAATGAATACATATACATTCAACATAAAATGAGACAGAATGTGAGCTGATAAATAAATATTAACATTAATGCTTGGGTATTAGCTCCAAAGATAACACACAGAAGCATAAATAAATCATAATTCCTTAATTCCTGCTCTGGTGAACTACATTTTCACAACTGGTATTCATCCGCTAGCCTACGCATTTGCGGTTACTGCCTAATCCTCCATCCTGAAATTAAGATTTAGTATTAAAAAACAACGCCCCAACAATGTACAGTATCTCCCATACAGACAAACAAACACACACAACATTAAAAAATTATCTTAGATTTTTCCAGAACAGTATAATCAGTTATTGTACGTTACATGTATAGTGTATCAGCATAATCATAACAACACATACTGCCAGTGTGGGAAAAGAAATAAATAACTGCAGTAAGAAAGCTGACATCTGTTTACATGGCACTGTCATAGAGTTTGTTTTATACTAAACTTTATACTAAATACAATAATTTACTGCACATGTTGAAGTAGCCTAATGATATTGCGGAACAGAATCATAGCCTTCGAAAGTCAGTTTCTGCATAATGTAACCTACAGACAGCTACTGAAAGAGTTGAAATAACTAATGTTGCGTATGTAGTACTAATCGACTTTCTTCGTTGGGCTTACGAACATACATTTTATTTGACAGTATAATGCTCTTCTTTTCGAATATAAATACACCTTATTCTGACTGTAATCTAACTTTAATTTACATGAAACATATCCCAGGCTCCTGAAACATATAGTTAAAATACCAATAGTTGCTTCAAGAAAATTATCCTATGATCTTACCTGATAATAGCAGGGCAAAAAAGAGAAGAAACGCCAAAGTCATCGTGGTTGCGAATTCACACTGATGGATGTTGCAGTGTGGTGAATTCCAAGTTCGGTTATTAGCCTATCTGAATTGTTCAGATTCCCATAGATCTGGAGAAGTTTCTCACGGTTGAATACAAATGGCCTTCAGGAAAGACGGGACTGCAACGTTCACACGGTCTCCGGATGCTGTCCTCAAAGATTCGAGATCGTGCGCGGTTACGGACTATGTCGCACTTTGCCGCCCGCAGCCGTTGGAAATGAACTTTCTCTGTGTTATGTCAAACAAATTATCGTAGTTCACAGGACACTGAAATGAATGAAGTATAGGTCACAATAACTATCTGCAATCTAACGATCCCTAAAAACAGCCCATATGGTGACCTTTCTCCTCATTTCATTTTTACTGAAGTAAAAAGTCCGTATATATGTTATATATGTCCCTTCGGTAAATCCCCTAGACATCGCAAAGTAGTTTTAAGGGAGCTTTGACATGTCATTCTCCTCAGTCCGTGGTTTAGAAGACTCGATTACCTAGTTGAACAAGTTACAAAAGCCGTGGATGAAGACCACCTCCTTAACCCCCTATCAAAAAAAATGGAGCGAAATATCCCTTCTTCATAATTTCGCTGTTTCTCTTGGCGATTAAGGTGCATAAATGCGATTAGATGTAGTAAGTGGAGTTAAACTGTAGGTGGAGTTAAACTGAACAGCCGATTTGAAGCCCTGTGAAAACAAGCGTGTTCCAACACTGAAATAGCCTAATAAATGTTCGTTGGCATCATTGGCAGAATTGACATAAACTAGAGTTTACAGTGCGAGTTTATGCCGCACATTTCCATTCAGATAACTTTAGGAGTTTGTTACCTCATCATAAATTGACAACAACCTAAAATTACAATTATGTAAATTACATACAATGTAATGTCTATATAGACCTATGTATAGGTATGAACGTCGACTGCCTTGGTTGTTCACTTTTATTAATATTATTGTTGTGGTGTTTAATTATTTTATTTACTGTCTGGGTTACTCACCCGCGTGATTTGCATTTTCATGTAGCCGTTTGTATCTCATATCAAAAGCAAACTGCTCCCCCGTGCGGTCAGTGTATGCCAATACAGCTTGTTTTTAGGTTTAGGTTTTCCTCAGTCGATTGCCACTAGTTTTAGCATGCTTAAGCATCTTGACATTCTATCAGCACCCCCTGCATTTCAAGTTTTTTCAACTCTCAAACACGTGATTCATCTCTCAAACAGTGTGACAATTATTATACTCAATTTGACCGGAGAACACATTAAACTTTGCAGTGAAGAATGGGCTGAGAAATTAGCCTTGTTGCTGTCTTTGGGATCAATCTAGTCTAAAAATGCCAGATATAGAGGAGCCATTATCAAGTTATTAATTAATAATTCAATATAAACCAAAAAGATTTATCTTAGCTTGTTAGTATTTTTCAAAAACCACATATGTTTTGTTAATTTGCCTCTCTGGATATATATATATATATATATATATATATATATATATATATATATATATATATATATATATATATATATATATATATATATATATATATATATATTGTATTTAAAACACACTTTATGAAATACTGATGAAGGACCTCTGTCCAAAATGTCCTGTCTCTCTGGAAACTTTGTACACTTCACTACAATTTTTAATATCTCTATGTATGCTACCGTCACATTTTCACATTACTGATATGCACTAAACTAATCAGCCCAAGTACAAGATGTGTCTGATGTGTACAAACAAACTAATCTGTTCATTCATTTACAGGTGGACAACACCACACTGCCAAAGTGTGGGGGACAACAAGATTTAGCTCACACTGCTAATAAAGCTAATGCGGGACTTCATTCCTCGGTGGGGCACCGAGGACATGGACACACGGCAGTCAGAAGAGGGTGTTGAACAGTTTCTTGTGCACAATTTCCTCTCTCCCTCTCTCTACTTCTCTGTCTCTGTTACAGATAAGAAGCTGTGGATCCAGACGCCCTGGCGCTTGGTGTGTGTGCGACGACACTGCAAGGTCAGGCTGAACTCCTGATAACCGTCAAAGACAAATCATGAGAGTATATCATCACATTTCCATGAACTGTAGTGTCAGTGGACTACATGCTCCTCTATGGACAACGCTCCAGGATGGTTGAGAGGACTTATTGGCACAGTGCTGTCAAATTAAGAGTGTTGATCATCACTGTTATCGTCCTCATCATGTTTGTTACTTAAACTATTGGTATCTTGTTTGTGTAGAGTATGTGAGATTTGTCTAATTAATTTTGGCACGATATGCTGAATGAAGGTTTGACCATTCAGATTTGTGTTGGATAGTTTTTTGGCTGAAGGGCAAGTTTGCCTGGCCAGTGTAACGATTGCCCCCACCATGGCGTTGCGGTTCCCACGGCAACGCACTGTTTTGGTTTCTCTTCCTGGTTTTTCGTTTTCCACGTAGTTCCTTGTTGTAGTTTAAGTTACGCCCCCCGCATAGTTCTCCGCCTGTCATCATTGACATCTTGTCATTATCTCTTGTTATCTCATATATTTAAACCCTGTGTGTTTCCGTTGTCCTTCGCTGTTATCCGCGCTCTCGTGTGTTTTGGTTAGCGTCCATCCGTTTATATGTGCCTGTATAATTCTACGTATCCACTGCCTGTGTTCTCTAGCCTCGTCCCTTTATTCCTTTATCGTTTGTGTTTAGTGTGAGTGTAGTGTTCGTTATCCTTCGTGTCGGATAATTCTCTTCGTGTGGGTTTCTTATCCTGTTCTGACTCCCGATACGACCTTGGACCGTTCTAATGGTGGATTTGCCCTTAATAAATCTCAGCACTTACGTTCGCCTCGCAATCGCTCCACGTTACCGCCAGCTCTACTGCATGTACATGATGTAGGTTGACTACGATTGCTTTGTGATGCTCCATTATGGACAATCAAAGTGGGAATTAAAATAATCAGTATGTTTATGATTTTGTGATATTTTTTGTGTGTTTATTATGTATTGTACTTAAGTATTATTCTTAAACTCTCCTGTGCACTGGTTAGACTATTAGACTATAGTCTAACGCCGTTAGACTAGCCTGATGATTAAAAAACACGATCTGTTTTAACATGTGCAAATACTCTGAGTATCACCACAAGTTCCTGACTCCTCACTGCAGAATTTGCTCTTTAAATAGCTCTTTAATTATAGTATTCCAATGGTGGGACCAAACTATTTATGAAAGTGAGGGAATGTATTTTGTCAAGAAGGATTTTGGCACCCACCTAATAATCCTATGCCAGAGCTTTTGGTTTGGCCCACTGCGGAGGAGCAGCCTGGGTGGGCGGGGCTACTGCAGCGGCACTGCAGCATAGCAGAACACAGGCTGTCCTGGGAACTGCTGGGGGAGCGTGCTCACAAAAACAGTTAGGTGGAGCTGGAGCCTCTTCTGTTTTCGAAGGCATTTGCCCTTGGAGCAAAACAATTGAAAAGATGAAGATGTTGACAGGACAGGTTAGGTGCACTGAGTAATTGTCATGCTTTCTTTCTGCTTAGTAGACTAATTCATTAGCCCTGATTTCACAGTCTGGTTTTAATGCATTTTTCTTATATATGCGTATGAGAAAAGTCGTCATTAGCCTTCACCCTCATAGACTGTTTCATAACATTCTTCTGCATGCTGCATGTGTAGCTGTGTGTCCTCTGGCATTTCAGAAATATATATATCTAAGCATTATGCCTTGTCTGTAACCCACAGTAGTATGTAGATGCTGTTTCTGATTCACTCACTTATAAAATTAAAATTAAGATCCTTCTCTTTTATATCACCCTCTTTTTTATGCAAATATACAGCTTGCTGCATTGAACTTGCTTATATGGAGTGTTACACTGGCAGGTAGGAGGCACTAACAGACGCTTTAAAAATACCCCAAGCTTTTATGATTAGCTAAAAGCAACACCAGTTTTACTGCCTGATTTAAGGTTTTGGAAGTTAACTAAAATACTGCTAAAATATTAGAGAACCATGAGTTAGAGAACCAATTTTTGATTAAGGCAAAACTCCACACAAAGTACATACATCTGGATCGCATAATGATTTAATACCTTATCTCAGCCATGATGGGACCTGTTCTGTGTGACGACGATGACGATGATGATGACGATGATGGGAACAAGGTGATGACTGTGTGCCAGGAGGATGATAGTGACCTGAGAGTGACGTGTCCCCTGCCTCCCAAGCCAAACTACCACACTGATTATGAGTTCTCCATGTCCATGGGTACCAAAGAGATCATCATCACCACCAACGTGTCTGGGATAATGCCAGAGCCCAGGTTCAGGCACAAGACAAACGTGGAAGAGCTGCAGCCATATGGGTTCAAGTTGACCTTGTTGAAATTCACCATCAAAGAGAACACAACCTTTATGTGCAGAGTGACCAAGAAATCGATGACACTGTTTGTCGAAGCAGGTACACAATAATACATGGTTTGGTGAATTGTGAATTTTGTCAACTTTTTTCACTTTTACACCCTGCACTTCTGTTCTAGAATGACTTTTCACAGATTATACCTCATAATATTTGGCTTCCTGATTATGGGTGAAAGTTGCTAAATCAAGAGGTAACTGTTAGCATGGGTTTTAGCAATTCACTCGATGTCCTCTAATGGATCCCTTCCTCTTGTCTTGCAGACACTCTTCAGCCCTGCTCTGCAATTAGTCTCTTCCTTCAGAGCGTCCCATGCCTGCTGAGTCTACTCCCTGCCCTTGGCGTCTTTCAGCTACTAGAGGCCCTGTAGGAGACAACCCCAAACATTATTTGCCAGTGTGCCATTGCAGTGATGAAGACCTGGGAGGGAGAAATTAAGTGAGGCATTTAATTTTCTGTTGTTTGTTTTGTTTTTTCTTCTTGTTTTATTTTCTTGCAGCAATGTTTTAGATATGCTGCCTTTCATATCAATGTGCTGTACTGTACAGTAAGTGCAAATAGTTGCCTCTATGATGGTATCTTAAGTTGTTTGATGCTTTACAGTGCAGTTTACAACCTGCTAGATTTTAGTAAAAAGACTTTTGAGTCTCTACACTGGAGTACAAACAATAACATGTTCAGCAAGAATAATGTTCCATGGTCTTGGAAAATTATAGAACATCTAAAACTATACTGCAATTGTGTAATTCTCAGACTAAGTGTAATTTGACCTCAGCGCCTTATAATATTTTTGCAGTGTATGTCTGTAATTTTTAAAGCAAGTTGTGAATGCTATGATATGGCCAGGCCATTACAATACTGCATAAAAAGGCTCGCTCAGCTTTCACTGCAATAAACGTTTCATTTTATTTTAAACAAACTATGAAGTCCAGCATAATTACATCTGTAATGCGGAATGTGAAATATTAAATTTGGGACATTGAGAATGTAATTTCAGCAATAATTCCCTGTTCAGCCTATTCCAGAGTAGTAACATCAAAATAACAACAATCGCAAGGAAATGTGATGCTAACATACCCCCTGTAAATCAAAATTAGACTATACTGCACTACTTTGTGTATTAAACTGCTTTCGCCTAGAACTTGTTTTACATTGCCAGGAAAGTTCCAGAGAGCTGGGATGGATTTCTGCCTGAATTAATCAAACGGTACCACATTAATAGAATGTCATTACTATTGCCTTATTGCAAATAACATTTTATTTAGAGATGAGAAATTATGAGAAATTATATTTGCCAAAGACAAACATCCGGTCACCCCTGCTAAACTAAAGAAACTAAACTGAAACCGAAACAAGCGGACCAAGAAAACCAAGGAACTTCAGGTACTTTCTCGTACTATTTTCTTACTTTTTCTTTCTCTTCATAAGCTCTGAATTTAACAGAAAATATGCCTATCTTTTTATATTACGCTTCAATACATGCTCATAGCTCGAGTCTACATTATACGAATTTCAAAACTTCTAATTCGTTCATTGGCCTAGAAAGCACGGGGGACGTGGGGGAAACTACAGGTGGCACCAAAGCACTGGTTTTGGCCTGCCTGTGAGTTCACTTATTTTCTGCATTTCCTTCACTCCTTCAGCATGTTAACGTTGCTTAGCAAAATATGAAAACAATGTTCGTTTTGTTTATTACTTTTTAATTGTTTAGTACACATAAATCGAACAGTATCAGTAAATATGAAAACGTCAATAATACGTAGTAGCGATTCTTGCTCATTCAGATATTGACACGACAGGAGTGTTAAACGTACATACGTCAAATATGTAAGTGAAAGCATGTGTAGCCTATAGTATTAATATTTCAAAAGTGTTTGAAAGTAGAAAGTCAACGGTTTAAAAAAATTCCAAAAATCTCACAGAAATAATTCACGTATTTAAAGCTTTAATTTCCAGCTTTTAATTTCAGCATTTCATAAACCCAAGCAGCCTATTGGACGCATCAGAATGATTGTATATAGACGTACATGTGTCGTAGATCTCGATGGCTGTTGCTCACGGCTGCTCCTGTACCTCCTTTGAGGTACTCACAGTACCTGATTTGAAAAGATTAATCGCCGAGAATTTCACACGTTTTAAAAATACTAGAGGGTCTCGTAAACACAACACCGTCGCGATTTATCGTCGAGCTCGAGGAATTTGTCACCAAACCAAAATATTTGTCTGCGACAGGAAAACCGGGACAAAATATTGCAGTGGGCATCCAGCTTTAGTTGAAAAGCATGTATGTCATTGTTACAGAAGTACTATGATGATGGAATGCATTAAATAACATATATTTTCGGGTATAAACTTATATTTACATAGTATAAACTTGATTTTCTTTTCGTACTCGGCAGCAAAAGCGCAAAGATGCCAATCAAGTTCAGCGGCTGGAAGGCCTGCTGTGAGAAATCAAAGCACCTGCAACCAGGCCAGTCGCCCAAAAAGAGCCACGGCTACACTATGTATCACGGGACCCACAAGAGCAATGCCTCTGCTATCATATCGTCGGGATTCCAGCCCTCTGCTGGAGGAACTCTGGGAGCTGGAGTCTACTGCAGCCGTGACATTAACAAAGCCATGGGCTACCCTGGGGGCTGTGGCCCCAATGACAGAGTTGTGCTCAAGCTGCGTGTGCGTGTGGGCAAGGTGAAGAGGATGGACGGCCAGAGTTTGCACCTGATGACCACGTGGCACCAGCACGGCTACGACACGGCCTGGCTGCCCGCCAGCATGTTCGGCTACGAGGAAGACTGCATCTGGGACCCGAAACGGCTCAGCGTGGTGGGCATAGCGCACTGTATGGACCCTGGTGTGAAAACGTCTTTGGAGAGGCTAATAAAGCAGCAGGGAGATGGAGCAGGACAGGGGCAGGCTGGACCAGGGGGAGGTGTGTGTAAAGGCTGTGGGATGCACACACAGGACAAACACACTGTAGAGACATGCTGGAGCTGTAGAGGAGCCATTTGTCCCTTCGTGGATAAGCATGTATGTCTGAAGACCTGATTACAGACCTGCCTGTTGAACCACAGGACAGGGTTTAAATGAACGGGTGTGTTTGTAGGTCTGGGAGGAAAAAAATATTTGTAGTGATTAAACTAAAAGATGGTTATATCCCAATAAGATTAAAACGTGATACCATGATAATATACTGGTAAGCATTTTCACAACTAGGGTAAGCACTTTGTTATACATCATATGTCATTTGCACAGTTTGCTTGAAAATTGATGCTGATGCTGTTGTAGAAATTCTTTTTAATTTAATAAACTTGCGATTTCTAGTTCATTGGTACAAAGACAAGTTGAATAAAAAAAATCTACATTTCCCTGCTTATCCGGGTCTGGTCAGCAGCCTAAGCAAAGAGGCCCAGACCTCCCTCTTCCCAGCCAGCTCTTCCAGCTCTTCTGGGGGGATACTGAGGTGTTCCCAGAACAGCTGAGAGATATCTCTCCCCTGTGTCCTGGATTTTCCGTGTGGTCACCTCCTGGTTGGCCATGCCCGGGACACCTCGCCAGAGAGGAGTCCAAGAGGTATCTGGACCAGATGACTGAACCACTGGCTGGCTCCTCTTTACATGGAGGAGCAGTGGTTACTCCAAGACTGTGCTGGATGACCAAGCTTCTCACCATATCTCTAAGGGAGAGTCTGGACAACCCTTGTTTCCACAATCTCATTCTTTCCGTGCCTACACAGATCTCGTGGCCATAGGTCATGATTAGAATGTTGAATGATAGGTAAATTGATAGCCTTCTCTGCACTACAATGGACCAGTACAGAGTCCACACTACTGCAGACAACGTTCCAATCCACCTGTCAACCTTCTGTTCCATCCTTCCTTCACTCGTGAACAAGATCCCGAGATACTTGAACTCCCAACCCATAGGGGGCATTCCACCCTTTTCCAACTGAGTACCCTGGTTTCAGATTTAGCACTTTGAACTTGTCTGCAGGGAGAGCTGGAGGTCCCGGTCCTGATGATGACAACAGCAACAGCACTCTAACGGCGAGGTGCAGGCTGAGTCACGACCGGGTGCGTAAACACACACTAAGCCGTTTCCGGTCCCAGGCGGAGTCTTCCTCGTAGCCGAACATTCTGGCGGGCCGTGCTGGTGCCACGTGGTCATCAGGTGCGAACTATGTTAAGAAGCCGCAGCAATAAAAAAGGCGCATCCTGCTTTGCAAGAAATGAAACAGAAAGTTCAAGAAGGAAATCAGTGGACACACCCTCTGCGTATTTGCTTAAAAACCTCTTTTCAGAGTGAGCTCAGTCAAACTAGATCTCGTTACAACGGTGAGTTATTTATAATTCATGTCCTTTTGTGTTGATACTTTAAAAGGTGCTGTATTTGTAAACAGTTATGTCTGCTATTTGGCTTCATAAAAGTTATTATAACATAGATTTAGGAAAGAAATCAGGTTATTGACTGCATTGTATTATTGGTGGCAATTACTTTGCCTTTTCCATAACTTCAATGTTATTCATTCTGGACAATCCTTACCTGTGATCTGGATTTAAACCAGTTTATACCATTGGTCTTACTCTTTGCACCTACTTGTGAAAGACCGCAGTGATTGTGCCATAAAAAATGAACTTCAGATCAGTTGCTAGGCCTGTATTATTCCTAATAATTAAGCCTGGAAAAGATGTACATGAACAAGTGGTTCCTCACAATCGCAATCAAAAACATTCACAATCTATTTTTTGTTGCTGCAGTTTTCAGGCTGTTTTCCTTCACTTGGAGTGATCTATATCTCTAGACTTCATCATGTGGGCAGAGGATGATCTGGGTCCGTACGCTGTGCCATGCCTCCAGAGCTGCACAGAGCCTGCAGATGGAAAAATATATCGAATGTATCACGGTACCTCCAGAGCTGCTGCTCAAAAAATCAAAGTATCTGGGTTTAAACCGTCTGAAGGCGGCATGCTTGGACGTGGCGTCTATCTCAGTCGGGATCTTAATAAGGCCAGCAGATACCCACTACATCTACCACAAGACCAAAGAGCTGTTCTGAGAGTGGAAGTTAATGTAGGAAAAGTGAAGAGAATTGACCATCAAGGTCACCCATTGCAGAAGACCTGGCACTCTCATGGGTACGACACTGCCTGGTGTCCACCAAACTGTGGCATGGTTCCAAGTGGGCTTGAAGAAGACTGTGTTTGGGATCCAAACCGAATCCAGGTTATTGATGTAATTTATCCCAGAACAAGTGCTACTTATACCCATTTTGAGTACAAGTAAAAGTGCTACATATGCACAATTAATATCAGCAAACACCAAGCTGTATGAAGATGACTAAATCAATAAAAGAAATGAATGTTTTTCATTGTCTGTTTTCTGTCCATGAATATTATTTTAATTCTAATACTATTACTACTACTACTACTATTGCTGCTGATAATAATGATAATAATGATAATAATAATAATAATAATAACAATAATAATAATAGAAATGTCAAAATATCACAGTAGAGGGTTTATTATTTATGATACAGCCAAAGCTACCATAGCAAGATATATACTGTATTTATTGAGTTTAGAGTTTGACAATTCCTGCTGTACCATTGTGTCTGTACCATTTGGTGTGCTTCCTTGTTCTGCACAGCAACCTTATTACTCAGTGAACAACACAAATAACTTGTGGTGATATTGCAGGTCCAACTTGTCCAACTTGTGCAACTTGTCCAATTTGTTTAACTTGCTAGTTTATGAATGAATAGAAATTAATGTTTTTCATTATCTGATTTCTGTCCATGAATATTATATTATTTCTAATTCTATTTTTCTATTCTATTTGTTTAACTTGCTAGTTTATGAATGAATAGAAATTAATGTTTTTCATTATCTGATTTCTGTCCATGAATATTATATTATTTCTAATTCTATTATTCTACTACTATTACTACTACTGCAACTACTATTACTGCAACTAGTAATACCAATAATAATAAATTATTATTATATAATAATAAATATCACAGGAGACACTGAGGCATGATGCCAAGGAGAGTCACTGAAGAATGAAAAACCATTCATTTCTACACAACACTTACCAGAGTGTAATGTATACACAACGAGAGAAGGGTCAATCACCAACAAGCCAACACTCAAAAGACAGGACCTTATGTAGGCTACACACAGTTAACAAGCCTACTAACGACAAACAAGTCATTAACCAAACAACAAGGGTGGGGCACGGCACAAACAAGAGGAAACAAGGAATATTTCTATGACACATGCAAATACACCTACGTACACCAACATATACTCGCATACCTGTGCACATGCACACACACACACACTCAAAGACCACTGAGACAGGAAGCCAAGGGGCCATACCATAACAGAAACATATATAACATATATATATATAATGTGTTTTGGAGGTGAAAATAACTGAGCTCGTGAGTAAATGTCATAATTCAGATTATCAAGGACTGCACTCAATTGGAATCGTACTAAAAGTGTTACGAACAGACCACACGGAGAGGGATCCAAGTGCGGAAAAGGGTCCGTCTTTATTTTTCTTGGCAATACAGATGATCCAGAGGAACTGCAGAGGTCAGTACACGGGTAATCAGGCAGGTGATAACGCTCGGTAAACATGAGTTGGCAATACTTCGTATAGAGGGGTGTATACGGAGGGAAAGGGGAGTAAAAACAGGTGTTGTTCCTAACAAAAAGGTTGTTTTATCAGGATTATGGTTACCATCATAGATTGGTGATTTCACTAAGAGATTTCCCTGCATTATACTATGCAAAGCTGCACTGTGATGAGTTTCACTTTTATTTTCTGAGGTCACTGTAGTTGAGGTATGGCGATGAATAATCTCCATAAAAGGCCAAATATACTATAATTTGACCATTCCGTGAATGTGTGGTCTGTCGCAACTGTCTGTCGGATTTTTTTAACCCCGAAGGAGTTGTCCCCCATTGTTTATTGGGGACACATTAGCCTAACGCACCTGTGGGGCTGCTGATGAATCCATTCCATACTGATGCCACAAAGCTGTGAGTGCCTGTTAGGCGCTATTCGACACTCGAGTGACTATAGCGCATCAATAGACTTGTTATTTGATTATGACGGGTGTACGATAATTTCCATCAAAATACGATAATTTTATGTCTCTGGTACGATAATCCTATCTCACCTGGCAACACTGGTAAAGACAAACCCTCTATTCATTTCCTTTACATAGCCTACTAATTCTCAATAACTGTGTTCAGCAATTTAATTCATATTCTGGTACAATTCCTGTTTTTGGAAGTGATGTCCCAGCAAACGATTCTGTGACCCCCACCGTCAGATAACGGTGGAATTGAACGTTTTTTGCTTTAATTTAATTTTGCTTTAATCTTCTTTTACTCATTCTGTTTTGGGTTATTGCCACGGCCCCCTCAGGTATGGTGCATTTTGCCTCATTTGCTGCATCACCTATGTGTTACCTTGTTACGTTCTTTCATTTAAAAGCCCTTTTTGTTGGATGATCTTGGTCGATCATCGTTAATGTTACGCTGGCTGTCTCTAGTTCTGCTATGTGCACATTTAGGTTTCGTTTCCTTAAACTCTTCACTTGGAGATTTACCTTCACTTCTTCCTTATTACCCCGCACATTCTATGCCTGTGGCAGTCACACTACGATGAGGTATCTCATTTTAAATTGGAAACTGGTTTGTGAAAGCAAATTACAGAACCATTATGAACATTATTCTTATCCCCAATTACACACAATATTTCAGAGTAATAGTAGGCCTAACATACTCTTGACGATAAAATTCACACGTACTGACATGAGTTATTTAGAAACATTCCATACATTATGTTGTACTTTCACTCGTTCTGAAGCAATTTATTTTACTTACTTTGGCATTCCTGGTGTGATAAAGGATAAGGGCATAACCTTCTTTCTTGGTGCTACTTATAGCTTTCTTGGCTTCATTCCTGAAAAACGTCTTACAATGACTATAAACCAATAAAAACAGTGAAAGTGTTCTTTATTTTACTTTTTATATATTGTCTGTTCTGTGTACCAATGAACTAGAAATCTCAAGTTCTGAAAATCGTAGTTCTATTAGTAATACTTTAAACATGTGCACAATAACCAGCTGCACAATTTTACAATTACATTTTAGGCATTTAGCAGACGCTATTATCCTGCAGCAGCATTTATTTTCAAACAGTAGTTTTATTCAAATGTGTAGTTTTTCATATATGTAACTGCAAAAATGCTTATCACTACATTGTTTGTAGGCCCCTATAAATGCAAAAAAAAGATTTTTATGGGCCCCTCTCCCTACCTGGGCCCTGGGTAGTCAGGTCCACTCCCAACCCCCCACCCCACCCCCGGTACTAGTAAATGCTACGTATGCACAGTTAATACGAGCAAACACCAAACTTTGAACAGGTCATGACTGTGGTTGAGTCATGATCCCTGTGTCAGTCAAAACATTCCGAAACCCATCGGAATAATAACTCTGCCATAAATACTCTTACCTCTATTACTCCGCAACAACATTCCCAGGCGTTATCATTTATAATGCACTTAATGATACTGCTATAATGCGCGGATATATAAATGTATTATATATTAATATAATATTATTATATATACTTAATATATAGGGAGGTTTTCCGCGTTAAGATGAAGTTTTTTATCTTGATCCTCAATTCCACGACGGGACACAAATGCAGCAGAATGAGCGGATCTGTACCGTGCCATCGTATAGCCTATATAATGTCGTTTTCGCTATGATGAAAACATTTCCTAAAATAAATCGTTAAATTAACAAAGAACGAGTCATCAGACTTTATTCATGGTAATCGTAATCATGAACTATGCTTTCTTCAAACAGCTTTCGATGCAAATTTTTGTCTAGTTATTTTTGTCTAGTTTACCAGAAGTAATAGATTTTTTTCTGGTAAAAAAGAAAAAAACGGAATTGCCTTTGCGACGGAGGAGGAAAGGTTATAGGTACGAAGTGATTTCGTTGAATCTACTTTGCTTTTTGTCCTTTCTTACTGCCCGTTGAGTGACGTATCGCATATACAAGATGGCTACTTCCGAAAGCTTAAGCAACACTGTTGCTATTTCAAAAGCGGATTACTTGAAACGTTATTTATCAAACGACGGAGATGCCAAAACGTCAAAACAAAAGAAAAATAGAAAAAAACATCTTAAAGCCACCGAGAGACGGTACATGTGATTAATGTGATTAGACATATCTAGTTAGCTAACACAAATTCCCCGTGTAGCATGCAGCTTCTTGCTAACGCTAATGGATACAATTGGTAGCTAACCTAGTGAACTTACCAGCCTGCGTATCAGTTCAAAAGTCAATTTGACATAAACAAAGTTGTGATAGCAGGCATTAAATTCAGCCGATGGACAGACTGCTTTACTGACAAAGAATAACATTTGCAGGATGAAGATCGTTGATGACGACATTGACTGGAGGCATCTAGCTGCAAACGAAGAGAAGGAAAACAAAGATGAAGATGACGAGGAAGCGCCTGTGGTAGTGTTAACAATACATCACTAAGCCACATCCTTCTTTGACATGAAGATACTAAATGGCGCCAAATACTAGTGGCAGCTTTATTTAATATTTTCTCTAATAGATATCCTACTTGTGTGGCAGCAAAGTTTTAAAACAAAGAAACGTAAAGTAGAATGTCTCTGTCTTTAATGTAATTAAATCTGAGATTACCGTTTTTGTTAAGTAAACTGTCATCTGTGCATTTATTATTTAAATAATTTAAATGTTATTTGCTTTCATAAAGGTTGCAGAGGTAATAGATGAACGTCCAGATGAGGTCAAGCAGTTAGAAGCATTTCGAACTAGTAACAAGTGGAAAGTAATGGGAGGTGAGATCTTGGAGACTAATTTATGATTCCGAACCATAAACCAGGATCTAATGGTAATGTGCAATGGTAATGCTAATGTTTTTATTTATATCGTAGATACAGATGTTGAAAACGAATCCTATTTTTCGCATTCATTGATGAGGTAATCTCCCCAAACATATCAAATAAGATGGCCAGTCTGAAATCTAAACTTCTGTATCTCACCATCATTCTCTCTCTCTCTCTCTCTCTCTATATATATATATATATATATATATATATATATATATATATATATATATATATATATATAGTAGCCTAGAAGTCAAGGGCAATCGAAGGGGCCGACATGATTCTCCCGAGAATTCTCCAGTGCAAAGAGCACGCCATGACTCCCCGGATCTTTCACCACAGAGGAGAGTTTGTCATGAGTCTCCAGATGCTTCAGCCCATAGAGACCGACCAGACTCAAAGCACAGGCGGCATGACTCGTCATCTCCTTCTCCTCCACGAAAGAGTGCTAAGAGCTTCCCTTCAAAACCAGAAAGGCGGTGTCCTAAAGGTGCACATATTATCCTCCTTTGTTTTTCTTGTCCCATCCCTGCTGTTAATTCTTTTTATTTTCCTAAACAAATGAATAAATCTACTGAAATGGTAATAGGGGGTGTACTGTGTTTCTCTGGCAGATCCCTCTGAGAGGGAGAAGTCTAAGTCCTCTTCGGGTGGCCGTGTGCCAGATCCAGACCTGTCGCCACCCCGGAGGTGCGGCAGGCGGGGATCAGACTCTGACATGTCTCCACCCAGGAAAAGAGCCCAGGAGGGGAGAGGGTCTGATTCAGACCTGTCTCCTCCCAGGAAGAAAGTCCAGAGTGGTCAAGGATCAGACTCGGACCTCTCCCCACCTCGCATGCCATGCTCTGCTGCACAGGCAGTACGTATGTGTTGTGGAAGGTAGATAAGTAAGCTGGCAGAAAGATCTGGAGAAGTTGTTATTTACAGTGACTGATGAATGTGGCTAAAGGTTCCCGTTAATTCGACTGTTAGGGTTTTTTTTTTTTTTTTCCTGTCATTTGTCACCGTTTGTTTGAAAACAACTTTTGTTGTGATGTCTGCTGTTAGGGTCCTCGCATGTTATCTGGTGGGGCTGCTGGCCTAGTGTCTGTGGAAACCTTGCGGAAAGAACAGGAGGAAATTCGCAGAAGAGAAAAACACAACCAGCCCCTGGAAGGTCTCCATAATGACCTTTATGTGGCTACTGAATATTATATTCATATTTTTATGCTCATATTTAAGTAAGAGTTGGTGTAATGGTTCCCCACTGTTTCTCTTCCCAGAGGCGTCGCGTCATGCACAGACCGTTTTCAGAGATAAGACTGGAAAGAAACGTGACTTGGAGTCGGAGCGTGTGGAGCAGAACAGGAAAGCTGGGGAGAAGGCTGAGAAGGACGAGAAATATGCCCAGTGGGGTAAAGGGTACAGTGCTTTTTTTTTTTTTTTACTACTGTTAAAATACTGGCTATCAGTTGTTCTCTATCCACAAGCCTTTATAATAAGGACAAGGGAACTCTGGATCAATGTTGTGCCCACTTTACACATGTCACTTTGGTCATTCCATAAAATGTTTAAATATGTCACTTAAAAACATTGCAGCCGTTAATCAAACAATTTCCTCGTAGTTTAACTTTGAAATCAAATAACTAGAAATAACTTTCCATCCCTGTCAATTCTTCCTTTTCTCTCTCTCTCTCTCTCTCTCTCTCTCTCTCTCTCTCTCTCTCTCTCACTCTCACAGGCTGGCCCAGGGTCAGATGCAGCAGCAGAACCTGGTTGATGCGGTGCGGGAAGCTCAGAAGCCCCTGGCACGTCACATCGACGATGAGGATCTGGACCGCATGCTGAGGGAGCAGGAGAGGGAGGGAGACCCCATGGCGGCTCTGCTGCGCAAAAAGAAGGAAAAGAGCTCTAAAAATAAAGGTGTCAAAGGTAGTGGACAGTTGGTGTCATTACATCAATACTCCTGTTATGATTTAAGAAAACTAAAACCTTCTTTGATCAGGTTTACGTCTGTTTTAATTAAAATGTAGTTTAAGGGCCCTAATATATTATTGGATCTGCTTGGAGCTTTTAAGCTTTTAAGTCTAGAGCTTGTCTGCACAAGTGAATGTATCTACAATGAAGTGTTCAAGGAACAGCTGATATCAATTATGTTAAAGTGCCAAGAAGAGTTTGTTTCTTCAGCCACAAACAAGGAGAATCATTTCTAAGTTTAAAGAATGGCACCACTTAGTTTACCTTCAAACCCCAGATATCTCACTATGTTATTTGTTGCATTTTCCCCACATGCTAACACATTTATTCTTCCAGAATTTCCCTACTTATCAGTTGGTTTATTCTTTTCTCATTTTTAAAGAGAAACCTCGTTACAAGGGTCCACCTCCACCCCCGAACCGTTTTAACATCATGCCTGGGTACCGCTGGGATGGAGTGGACAGGTACTGGAGTTCCAAGCATCACTGCATCATTCCACCACCATTCAACCGATTTATTATGTGCACAAACGAATAGCATTTCCAAGATATGTAGCATACACACAAGTGAGTGAAACTGAGAAACTTTTTATAGCGAACTTCTCCTGGTGTTCAGGTCCAATGGGTTTGAGCAGAAGCGCTACAGCCGGATAGCTGATAAGAGAGCTGTACAAGAGGAAGCCTACAAGTGGAGTGTGGAAGACATGTAGCTGTGCACTGGGACCCAGCAGCAACCATTCCTACTTACTGCTTTACTTCAGTTCACCAGCACGGCCCCCCCAATGCCTTAAAGGCATTTGAATGGACTGGTTGATGAAAACGTCTTTTGTTTTATAATCGTCCAGATAACAAATTACAGAAAATAGATTTTGTGATTTTAAAGGAGTCCTGTGCTTGTATATGAGTGCCAGATTTACCTTTGGAGAGTTATTAAATGTTATGTTTTCTAAAAGTATTGTTAAATGTTTGTTTTTTTTTTTTGTCTTACAAAGCTTCTGGTCCATTATAACATATTACACGTGCATAGAGCAATAACATATTTTGCAAAGCGTCAGTGGTGAGCTATGGCTCACTGCGCAATCGTGTGGTTCACTGCGCATTCGTGTGGTTCACTGCGCGATTGTGTGGTTCACTGCGCCTCCTGGTGGTTCACTGCTCGATCTTGTGCTTCACTGCGCCTCCTGGTGGTTCACTGCGTCTCCTGTCTTCTCCCTCAGCATCCACTGATCCTCAGTGCTTCTGTTGCAGTGCTGGCCACATGTTTCTTAAGGATCTTCCATCGCTGACTGGAGAGATGAGGATGGAGGCCTTAACACAGTTACAACACAGATATGTGGTTAACACACTTATGCACCACGCGTGGGCAGAAAAGATTAGTTTAAAGGCCTGACACAATGCGTTGACATACCTTCCTTGAAGAGATGCTTGGTGTAAGCACTTTGTCTTTAAGTGACTGTTGTTCCCGAAGTTGAGCAGGAAAAAGGTGTGGGAGTAGAGAGATGTTCCAACCTGGGTAGGTCTCCATTTGTACCGTCCTAAAATCAGCCCTACGAGGTGCAAAGACAGTATTATTTTCGATCAGAGTGAAAAATACAGATTCCAATTCCAGTAATATCAGTGTGTTCCTTGATTTTAGCCTTCGTTAGACAATTAAAGTCAAACCAATTCAGCCAAACTCATTTGCAAGTCAAACTAATTCAGCTTTTAGAGTCCGATCCGTGTGGTGAATGAAACTGGCTGATTTGAGCTTTGCCCAGTGGACATTCTTGCCTCAGTGCTGGGTTAACAGCAAGGTTGTCGGGGCAGGGCAGGGCTTGAAGTCTCCTCACGACAATTCCCTGCGGTGGGAGAAAGTTTTGCCGGTAGTTTGTTTGGTAGTGCAGTGCTGGTCCTTTTGGGGTCCTCGCATCTCTTACTGGGGATCTTTTCCACATTGTCAGTGGATCTCCATCTAAAGTCTGAGCTTGATAAGCTTCTCGGTGTGTTGTGATGAAACTTCTGTCCCCTTCAGAGATGTAGAAGCAACACTGAGTGAGTGAAGTATTTTCACACACACGGAGCATACACAAAGCAACCTTTGTTGTAATACGGATATTTAATTCCGAGATATTTCCTGATTGTTTTACCCTCCAGGATCAGATTGCTTTGTAACATCTTCTTTGGCTCAGTCCTGGCGCAGGTTTTGGGGCCAAAGGCTATCTCTGTCGTCGTTGCCATTTTCTCTCTCTTTTCTGGGTAAAGCAATAAACCTGAAAGCAGCGACAAATGAGACAAAAAACAATCCCGACTGAGGTCAGAGGTCAGACCTCGAAGCTGTGGGCAAGTGTCGGTGTGGGCTTGACCACAGAGAGTGTGTGATGGCCATTTCAGCATATTACCTGCAAGAGTCGGAAGTTCCCCCAGTTGAGGAAAGGCCTGTGGATGTTTAGGCCTTTTGAGACGCAGCAAACTAACACGGCCATCACGAGCAGCACAGGGAGGGAGCTTCAGCTGATTTGTGAGGGGGCGCTTTTGTGTGGCCATTACTGTCTTTGAGAAGATCAATAAGTACAACAGTAGAGAGAGAGAGAGAGAGATTTAAAACTGTATTGAAGTACACAAAGTTACCAGTAACAGGATATTTCAGACAGGGGTCCTTAATCATCTGTGCAAGCAAAGTGCAAATTTGGTTTTTCTGGAAACTTTGTGCACTTCATTGCAACTTTTAATATCTCTATGTATCTTACTAATGTAATTTTACTAATCTTCTGAAGAAATAAATGTGTATGTGTGTATATACGGACATAAAGAAGTGGACAGAGAATACACACAGAATAGTAATTGTAATTAGTGTTCAATCTTTTCAAGCTAAAGTGGGATCCTTACATTTGTGTTTGTGGTTATTTGTGCTCTACACAGAGCTGAATATAATTCAAGTCATACTTTTAATGAATTGGGGAAGGCACACAATTCTGCTATGCATTTTTTGCTACTTAAAACTATTGTTGAATTCCTAGTGATCTCTTATGGATCCTTGTCATAGCAGCAGGCTATTGTGCAGCATTCATTGGTAGTGAAATCTATTGCTTACCTTCAGTTCGATTCCTTCCATCTCTCAGACATCCAGCATGATTTACATTCTGAGGCTTCCACAGTAAAACGGTGTAGCAACTGGGTTTTTGAATTAAAGCCTTAAAACAGAGTTCCTCAGTAGAAAACCACTGAACTTTAGTTGATGCTGGTTGTCATGGCTGCCGTATTCTTTTGGAGAGTCAGTGAATCGTCTCAGGAACAATACGTCCACCTGTGATGAATGGGGCTGGAGTGAGCAGCATAACCGGCTTACTGGAATTTAACGTTCACTCTGTTCCTGCAGTCATGTAAGCAGTGAGAGTCCTTTAACTAGGACAGGGTACATAATATGGATTGATATGAAATAGTCTTATTGTAGTAATGTTTTCATAATGTTTTATGTTTATTTTTTGTGTTTATAAAGATTTTACTGATGTTACTGTGTTTTAAATCAATGCCTTTTAATCATGACAGGAATTTTATTATGTCTAGGAGGTTGAGGGTATGTTGGCATGTAAATGTTTTCCGCCCTGTACTGCATTAACTGTTTTGTCGCGTTTTTAAATTGCAGTTTAGACGCTCATCAAAAGACACACAAGTTCCATTTGTTCATGATTTTAATGATAGTTACAGTGGTGAAACATGCTTTAACAACATGTGAATACAAAAGCAAAGATAAACATAAATCTGTAAATTGTGTAAATGTCTGAAGAAAGTTAAGCTGGTCTGACACTGAAACTAGAAAGTAATGCTTCCTTGGATATTTACAATGGGAAGATGAGGAACCCAGTGAAGGTGCTGTCAGCGTCTTTGCTGATGATCTGACTCGCTTTAGTGGGTTGCACTGACACACTGTCCCCCTGCTCTAGCTGGAGCAACACGGACCCTGAGGTCACCAACACTCCCTGGGAATTATCGCACAAGCTCACCACTGCCTCCGCCTGCTTCCTGATGCTCAGGCAGGCGGTGTGAATGGCAGACACGTGGAACACGAAATAATATATCCCCGCCAGCTTGGCCGTGAAAAGGCCCCCAGACAACGTGTCGCCCTCACTTTCAGGGGAAAACGAGGCTTCAAATTCAACGTTTCTGTTGGGCTGAGAGTATGTCTTGAAGGAAGTCTTTTTATAAGAGAAAAATGAACGCTTGTCCTTAGGGGCCTCCACAATAACTCCTTTCTGCCCCTTTGGCCCCTGTGGGCCTGGTGGGCCAGGCATGCCTTCATTGCCCTTCAGCCCTGGCCTGCCTGGGTATCCAGGCACACCCTGCTCACCTTTCTGCCCCCTGATTGGCTGTGTGTCTACACCTGCAAAAGTGCACATAACCAAGCACATGGTAGTGAGAACACATTTAATGACCAATGTACACAACAGAAAAGTAATGTGTGTGGTTTGTCTATTCAGATTCAGGGTTTGAGAAAGGGGCACGCAAAACTTTCCAGTTTTATCTCACGATGTCGTCATAATTGCATAATTACAATATATTACAATATATTACCAGTATCTCCCTTTTCCCCTTTTGGTCCATCTTTTCCATGGGCTCCATGATTTCCAGGGATTCCTGGCACCCCAGAAAACCCCCCTAAACTATCACAAGTATCTGAGACAGAGGGGCTCACTATCCACAAACAAATGCATACATGTAGAAAGGCATGCACCAGCAAGGAAGCCTGCAATCATATACAATTAAATATTAATATATTTACATGAATAAAAAGCACTGAAATTGCATTTACATATCATTTTGTCATGATAAATGTGTAAGCTGTAAGGTCAAGTATCTCTTGCAGATACCCTGATTTTTAACATCTCCCTTGTAGTAGCCCATAAACAAATTTACAATACAATCTAAATAATTTTCTTTATTCCTAAAAGGTAGAGACAAATCTTTCTGATTCATGATAGATATCTTACCATTTTTTAAGTTTTCTTTTTGCACCCTGTGACAGTCTTAGCTGAAGGAGTAAAAACATGCACTCACTCTCCATTAAACCTCCACAAAGTGTTCACAGGTCTTTCATTTCCCTTTCTCAGATGGAGAACAATATTGCACAACATAAAAAGGAAATCACAAAATGTGTATTCATCAAATATATATTCTGGTCAACTTTAATATCCCCATTATTTTCTCATTTCGTTGAGGCTGCATGATCTTTAAAGATGTGGGATTTTTTTTAAAACAGCATCCGATGCAGATAAAAATTTACAGAATTATTATAATGTAGAAATGTTTACATGATTTATACAATGATTTATCAGATTTGATGCTTCTCTTTCTTGAGTTATTTTGTAATAATTACCTAATTTTAGTCAGAATTCTCCTTAGTGATACTTTTCATTATTTAATCTAACATATCTCAAATCTTGTGAAATGTTGCATTATACACAGTACATTTGCTCTGTTTACAAAACATCCAATATGTGGAGAGAAGTATCTCTCCCAAACACACCGAGACAAAACAAGAGAGGAACCAGGGGCCTGTTTTTCAGTTTAGTTAGTAGCATTTTATTAATGGAACAGAAGCCAATTAGAAATACAATTAGAACAGTACAAATGTTGTATTTTTATTGGATGATTTTCAGCTCTGCTCATATTCTTTGAAACACCTAGCAAAATATCAGTGTGCAGAAATCAGGAAACCAGAGAACACGCTGTTTCCTTTATTTTTAGCTGCGTACATGCCATTCATGTTGTTTGTCTCCAACCAGACTTTTTCATTCTGTGTGAGATACACCGCAAATCCGCCAGAGCTCACTTGATAGTGGTTCGCTGCGTTTTGAATGTGATCACAGAAGTTAACCTTTTTCTGCCCGTTTGCCATTAGAATAACACAAAGGCTCTTTTGAAACAAAGTTGTGTGGAATGCAAAATAGTAAGTGCCAGGGATATGACACACAAATTTTCCGTCACTAATGTTGAAATGCCCTTCGATATTTGTGATGGCATTTTTGAATATTATTGGAGTGTTGGGAGTCGGGTTTTCAGTCGTCTCACGGGAGACACAAAAAGCCGATTGAGGCTTGGAGTCGCTAGGGTCTCCTTGGACTCCTGGCGGGCCCTGTGGTCCTGGTGGGCCAGGGTTCCCCGGAATACCCCTCTTTCCCAGGCTGCCTTGAATTCCTGGATCGCCCCCATGTCCTTTTTCCCCATCCTTGTCCAATTTGACGGTGATTCCTGTTGAGACATACCAATTCTTTACCATTTGCTTTCCAAAGCCTTACTATTTAATCGAATGTCTCTGTGAGCTTTGATGCAATGCACATCTACACGTAAACACCAGAAACATTACAGTATTTGCAGTACCTGCATGAGAGCTGCAGTCTTTACAGTAACCGTTAACGAGAACAGCATACCACTTACCTGGAGCACCCTTCTCACCCTTCACTCCATCTCTCCCGTCACGTCCAGGAATCCCAGGAAGTCCAGGGATACCTGGCACTCCCCGTGTCCCTGCTGGACAGGTGTCTTGAGCAACTGCGAGACGGAGACACACCGCCAGCAGTGCTGCTATAATGACTCGACAGCTAAGCATGGCAACTGTGGTGAGAAAGTCCGTATTTGACCAACACAATCGCTATGCTTAGCATTCACTCAGCAGCTGCAGCAGAGGAGGGTTTAGAATCAAATGCAATTGCTTTTGGCCAATCGAATGAAATGTCCTGCGGGTTCCTCTTTAAATGCTACACTGTAATAGGGCATCACACGACAACAGTGCACTGCACAGACCTACTACTGGAATCATGTATTTCTAATGTAATCACTTCTGTTAGAAACATTTTTAACAGTTTTGTTAAAATTGTGGTTCTTTCTTGTTTTTGAAGTTATGCTTACATCATTATTAACCAAATGATGAACTAAATAATCACTTACATTACTGACATTTCTGTCTCCAGAAGATATGACAAGCTGTCTAATATTTTACTCAGCTGAGTTCAAACGTGTGAAATTATATCTGCAGCTCATGTACATTGCATATTTATGGTTAACATTTTACTTTCTCATTTTTACTTTCTCAACACTGCCAGTTCACTCATTCACCAATATAATTCATATATAGCTTTTTATGTTTATGGTGTTCAAAAAAGAACAAGTCAATTTTCCAGACTGTTTTATTGGCAAATATGTCTTACGACTGAAATATCGAAAAAGGAAAAGGAATCAGCATGTATCAAATGAGGCAATAATAGTCGACAAGCGCTCACTCAACTGTGGAATAGTCTCATACACTTACTTTGTAGAAAAAGGCAAATTTATATCACTCTTTAGGAAAGATCAGAAAGCCATTGAATACGGTTGACATTTCACTCTTTGTGGTCATTTTGTTATAGTCCTGTGTGTCCTTCCAGGGCTCTATCCACACCCTGTTCCCTTTGGCAAGCTCAAACACGGCAGCGCCAGACACAACCTGCAATGCCCCGTGCCGGTTAAAGTCACAAAACAACAGGTCCGCAGGAGAATTGCCACCACTGATCAATTTCAGACATAGATTACCCTCAGAGACAGCGTGGAACACGAAGTAGTACACGCCCGGAACCCTACACGTGAAGAATCCTGTTTGAAGGCTGAAGTCTCCATTGATGTTAACATGTTCTTTATCAAAGGTCACTGGGCTGTTGGTTTTCGGGATCCCCTTGGTGGTGCGCACCACAGAGAAGGCTGCCTTGCTTTCGGCGGAAACTCCAAAGCCGGCTCCACTGGTTCCAGTTGGCCCTGCAGGACCAGCAGGTCCTGGCGGTCCAAGTAACCCCTCGTAGCCTTTCACACCGAGCTCTCCTATAAGACCCCGTTCACCCTGATCTCCTTTAAGACCATCTAAAACATCCTTACTCAGCTCCACCTGTAAACCTGAGAGAACATACCTTTATGAACATATTTAAATATGAGCCCAATAGGAATGAATGGTGATTCAGTCATTTCAAATCACTACAAGGTTCAAACCCATGTACACACTGAGGCAACATACCTGGTTCTCCTTTCTCTCCCTTTTGCCCTGGCCAGCCGTCTCTCCCAGGAACTCCCGCCTGCCCTGGTTTTCCATCCTGCACCTGACATCTATCCTGGCAGAGACTGGAGAGGAACAGTGTAGCCACCCAGACAAGTAGAAACAAATGGTCTGACAGCTGCATCCTGTGAAATCTAAATACGAGTCACAATGAATAAATTTACATATTGTCGTACACCATTAGCAGTCTTAAAACAGCAACAGACATTCACATTCATTTCTGGTTGTTTTTAACACAAAATTAAACAGTTGCTTCAGACTCACCAGTATATCCGCGGATTTAATGACTTTTAGACTTCGCTCCACTTGAATTGAGAGAAAGATTATCGGGTCATAACAGTGGAGTATAACAGCCAGCTGTTTCAATTCCCCATCAAAGTGGGAACAACATAAAAAGAAAAGAAAAGTACAAGTACATGCAGAAAATCTGCTTCTACTTTTCCAACACTGTTTTCCAGAGTCAGCAAGTTTGGCTTGATTGCATAGATGTGTTATGCAAGAAATAAAGTACTGGAACATGTATTAGAATAAAATAGGATCTGAAATCTGAAAAAAATTAACATTTTATTAAAACGTTGTTGCCCAACTCCAGTCCTGAGGGGTCTAGCACACTTTGGAGATTTTCCTCGTTGAGTGCACCTGCTTAATTAGCAGGTTTAGCTGGTGAAAAAACATGCTTTACACAATTTGTGATTGTGATTAAAGAGGCCTACTATATCACATCATCATCATCATCATCATCAATCATAAAAACCAGTGAAAGCACAGATTGATCAATTTCACATCAATTTTATTAACCAAGGTCTCAGCACACATTTCATTGCATGGTTTAATAACAGGAGTCATAAGTAATGGTTTGAATGTTATTTATTTTTTGTTAAACAAGGAGATAAGACTCTGGCCTCCTTTTTCCTTTTTCTGGAATTCATAAACAGTAAGGGGCACAGGTTCTGTTCTGTTCTCCACCTGATAATAAGGGCAAACCTTAAGATGCTCAGACAATGGAGGTATCTTGTCAAAGCACCACTTTTCCACAGGGGAGAACAAATTGCTGAACTGCCATACCTAGAGAAATGTAGAACATCTATTAGTACAACATTGTGGTAAATATTCCATGGTACAACTGTCACAACCACAACTAGCTAAACTCATGCATCTTACTACTGGGGTTTTTCCAGTGAAATCTGACCTTTTGTCTGGCTCTCCAGCACCATCTACCATGGGAGTAGACCTTCTTCTCCCACTTCAGTGAGACCATACCCTTTTCTTGCAGCAACGTGCCACACACATCTCTCATCAGCCGTGACACCAGAGCCAGCTGGGACAGAGTAAAGCTGTCCAGAAACCCCGCGATGTGGACGAGAACCTCAAAGGGCAACTTGCTCAGAGCATCCAGGTTTCGTGCCCGCTTCCTCTCCGTGGTCACTGTCCTCACACCTTCAAAGAGAACAGAAGACACCTCGGGTCTGAGTGTGAGTGTGCTGAGATCTTTATTGTAGGAGATCATGGCTCTGTGCGTGGAGGGTCGGAGGCGCCTCTGGCTGAAGGTGCAGCCAAGATAAGCCAGTGGACACCTCTCCTCAAACCATCCATTCAGGCAGGCCTGGATATCTGAGTGAACGTTCTTGAAGTGATAAGGAAACTCATCTCGTCTGAA
Source organism: Brachyhypopomus occidentalis (assembly GCA_020368025.1). Taxonomy (NCBI): domain Eukaryota; kingdom Metazoa; phylum Chordata; class Actinopteri; order Gymnotiformes; family Hypopomidae; genus Brachyhypopomus; species Brachyhypopomus occidentalis. The sequence goes on along the minus strand of JAGXOD010000030.1, from coordinate 3,646,647 downwards.
GGAATGGCCACAGAGATACGTAAATGCAGAGGTTGATTTATTGTGTCTATTGGTGACACTCTCGATTTGAATTTGGACATGGAGTTTGAAGGCCCTGTCTACTGTGATGTCTGCCAGACTGGCATTTGCTTTAAATGGAGCAGTGTAAAAGTCATATGTCTGAGTTCCCTTGTCTACAATAAGTGCATCTGTAGAACTAGACTCTGCAATCAGGTGTCCTCTGAGTTCCTTCTCCAAAGAGCACAAAAGGCTTGCTTGAACTTCATCCCATTTTGGCATTTCATTCATTTCAATGTCTGACGTGTCAACAGCTTTGCTGATTCTTTTGTGATGAGTGGGGTTGCGAATATGGCCTGGCCTTGCTCTGAAGCTGGTGGGGATTTTAAAGGTCCTCACAGTCTTAATCTTCATGGGCTCCAAATATCCATAAAGAAATTTCTTATTAGGACGTGTATCGCAAGCAAACAAGGATGCTGCTATCAGAAACTTGTCCTCGACCATTTGATCCAGATTGAACTTTGCTATGTCAATGGATAATTCCTCGGTTTGTTTCTGGATCTCCTCCTGTAGGATCTCCAGCCTGGCAGGATTAGTTTGGGGTTGCAGCTGTGTGCCGCTGGATTTAGGGCTTTTGTCTAACATTTGAACAGTGTGCTTGCAACCACTGAGCTCCATGCTGAACATCTTTTCCCAGACGCCATACCTCTCAAGACCTGTAATATTAGTGTCCCTGGCTAACGCCTCCCTCTCTTCCTGAGTTAACCCTCCCTCCTGAACTTCAGCACTGGTACAGCTTTCCTGCGCACCACCTGACATCCCTCCAACAGCTCCCTCCAGCTCCTGATCGACTGGCTTCTCCTCCACCTTTTCAATAAGCTCAGGGAAAAGGGCCTTCATTTTGAGGGAGTGAAACAGGTGGTTCTGGTCTCGGATGGCCATGGACAGGTCTAGTGGCTCCTGGGTGTAGTTCTCCTTTAGAACATTCTGGTAGAACAGAGGAGGCTCGGTCTCTTCAATGGGCCAGCGGTTCCACTCCATGGAGCAGCACACCACACTAGCGGGACACACCTCCAGGTGTTTGGCCAGTTTGGAGCGAGACATGGTGAAAGGGCAGCCATAGCAGGCGTTGAGGCAGGGCACCTTCTCATTAGGACACAGCAGTGTGTGTTCGTTCTCTTTGCACATGTGAAAGGAGGCACCACAGAGCGAGCGGCATTTGATGATCATGCACGACACAGCGACCTCTAGTGGAGCTCTGCAGCGCCTGCTGAAGCAGCTCTCACAGTGCCTGTGAAGCTTGGACGCCGGAGTCTTTTGCCTTCCCTGGAGTAATTGCCGAAAAAACAAAAATAACAAATGTCAAACACTCTTCTGAACACATTTACTATGGCATTTCAACTTGTTCCAAAGCTGAGATTTTTAAACTTACCATATCTGTGAATTCATACTATTGGCTCAGAACATTTTGAATTCCAATCATTTGAAAATGATTCTTAGCATTCTTGGTTGTGAATCACTGCAAAATTCATAGCATAAAATTATACACATGTAACTTTTTTCAGGTATTTCTCCCACATTTGGCTGATAATTAAGCAATATACACTGATATACCCAACTGACAACCCTTCTACGTAATTCATCAGCACTGCTTAGAGCATATACTTAAAACATGCACACACACACCAAAATACATACATACAAAATACATACATAACACAATACAAAATATCCACTGCTAGGTTAACATGCCAAAGAAAATATAGCTTATTGCATTTAAGCATGCAAGTAAAATACAGGTTGTCTTACCCGCATTTTGTTAATGCAGTTGACGCCAGTATTGAACCCAGTCACTTTAAGACTGTGTGTTCTTATGTCAGCAATGGGTCTGAATGTTAAAAATAGAGAGACCCTGGCATGATGGTAGTATAGTGTGACAAGGACTGTGAAACACAGAGTCTAATTGCAGTTCAGTCGCTTCGAATTACAAGGCCTCCACTTTTCAGTGTTTTCAAACACAGCTCTGTTTGACCTGAAATGACTTTCAGCAAAGACCATGTTTCTTTTAGCTGACTTCAAAGCAGAATGTGAAATACAATGAAACAGACGCACAAGGTCATTGAGCAACAGTACTATACTTTACTGTAATTATTGTTTCACACAATTTCTGTTTAAATAAATATATGTATACTATATATTTTAGAATACTGAAAGTACTAAGACTAATAACAATACCATTTTTTTACACTGGAAATAGAACCCAACTGTAAAAACAGCAAAGGAATTTAGTCCTAAACATGATTACAATACAGCACTTTTAAAGTATAACGTTTTGCCTTTGTTTATCTTTACAGTTTGCGTTATCTTTTAATTACCATCTTAGGGAAGCATTGATCTCATTTTTGTTTGATTCAGCAGATCAATGGCAAAATTTGACCTGCTTAAAACAATTCACCAGTGTTCTAATAAACACACTCTGACTCTTTGAACCCATGACAACATTATCTTCGTCCCTTGAATAGTGTGACGAGGTTTTGCTGCTTCTGAGGATGTTTGCTTTCCCGCAGGCTGGTCAGTGAAAAGGGCTTTGTTTTGGGCTCCATCTGGTAGTAGGGGCAGCGCTTTAGATGCTCAGCCATGGGAGGGTTGTCATCAAAGCACCAGCTGCCCACTCTGCTGAACACACTGCTGAATTCCCAAACCTCAGAAAGGGAAACAGAGCAACAATGAAGGGAAACAGATATAGAGACAAAGCAAGAGAGAGAGAGAGAGAGAGAGAGAGAGAGAGAGAGGTGGTATAAAACAACCTATGTTAGGGATCATTTGTCATTACTGAAAAAAATCAGTTCATTGGAGTATGTGATTGTGTATTTCAATAGTTACCACTGGTGCTGGATAAAAAAAAGACAAAACTGGCATATACAGTATAATTATCTTTTGAATATCCACACATGCTTTAGTACTCCCCAGCTGATACATTTTTACAGCACAGCATTTCGAACGTAATGTCCTTCCAGTGTCAGACATATAATTGAGCTTATGCACCACTGTTACAGAATGTTATGTTGCTGTTGGTATGCTAGGCTATGTTAGTCTCATGCTTTATGCATTTGACAGGTAAGTTTCATTTAGTTGTGTATGTTGTCAATCAGTTTCTATCCTAACACTACTTACTATGGATGACTTCCATCGTGCTCTACCATGGGAGTAGAATTTCTTGCTCCACTTTAAACCAACCATTCCTCTCTCCTGAAGAAGAGTGGCACTAACTTCTCGGAACAGTCGAGAGACCAGAGCTAGTTGGGAGAGAGAGAAGCTATCCAGGTACCTGGCAATATGACGTAGGACCTCAAAAGGAATATTACTAAGAGAATCCTCATATCCAACTGCGGTGTTTTGAGTGGGGACCCTTTGAGAATCATTCATGAGCGATGTGGGGATTTCAGGTCTGAGGGTGAAAATGCTGAGGTCTTGGTTATAGGAGACTGTGGCTCTGTGTGTGGAGGGCTGCAGGCGTCTCTGGCTGAAGGTGCAGCCAAGATAAGCCAGTGGACACCTCTCCTCAAACCATCCATTCAGGCAGGACTGGATATCTGAGTGAACGTTCTTGAAATGAGAGGCAAACTCATCCCGTCTGAAGAAATGTCCACACAGAAACGTGAATGCAGAAGTGTTTTTGTTGTGTCTCAGGGTTACAATCTCTGTATCTGTCTGGAGGTAAAGTGTCGAATCCCTTTCTGCTGTAATGTCAGACAGAGTGGAGTTATACTTGAAGGGAGCCATGCCAAAGTTATAAGTCTGAGTTGCAATGTCAATGTAAAGTCCATCAGTTGCCACTTTCTCACTAATCTTGTGTCCTCTTATCTCCAGCTCAGCAGAACACAGTAAGGTTGCAAACATCTCATCCATCATCGGAGTGTCCTCCTCAGGCACACCCAGATCAGATGTGTCCACACTCTTGTGCTCAGTGAGTGCCCGGGTAGAGGGATCTTTCAGCTGGATCCGCTTGTACTTGTAACTAGTGGGAACATTAAATGAACAGAGAGTTTGAACTGGTATAGGCTCTAGGCTTCCATAGACAAAATCTTTCTCTCTGGGTGTGCACGCTTTTATCTGGCCAAAAGAGATCAACATGCGTCCATGGTGAACTATGTACATGTTGTATTCCCTTGGATTTACTTCTCGACCAAGTCTCTCTAAAACCCCTTCCTGCCAGGGAGCAAGGCCAGATTTAGACATGTCTGGTTGGATGGTGTCTTCTCTCTGGCCATCTTTCTCTGGGTCCTTAGAACTTCCTTCTTGCTCAGAGACAGCTGGGTCCTTAGAACCGTTAGGTAGTGCGACTTTCTTGTCTGTTTTACTTTCTTCCTGCACTTGCAGACAGCCCCCTCTCTCCATGCTAAACATCTTCTCGAACCGGTCGTATTTCTCTTTATCCACAGTGAGGTTCTGGGAACCCCTTTCAACGTGTTCTTCTCCTACAGCTTTAACACCGCCATTCATTAAGGCTTCATCTCCTATGCAATTGGCAGACTCTCCGTTACCATTAACTTCCCAACCAACTGCCTCCTCTGCCTCTGTTGGAATAGGTTCCTCTGGTTCCTCCATCAACTCAGGAAAGAAGCTCCTCATTTTCAGCCTTCCACATAGATGCTTCTGATCTCTGAGGGCCATGGAGAGGTCCAGAGATTGCTGCCCGTGTGTCTCTTTCATGAGGTTAATATATAGGGGGGATTTAATGTCCTCAATGGGCCAGCGGTTCCACTCCATGGAGCAGCACACCACACTAGCGGGACACACCTCCAGGTGTTTGGCCAGTTTGGAGCGAGACATGGTGAAAGGGCAGCCATAGCAGGCGTTGAGGCAGGGCACCTTCTCATTAGGACACAGCAGTGTGTGTTCGTTCTCTTTGCACATGTGAAAGGAGGCACCACAGAGCGAGCGGCATTTGATGATCATGCACGACACAGCGACCTCTAGTGGAGCTCTGCAGCGCCTGCTGAAGCAGCTCTCACAGTGCGTGTGAAGCTTTGGGGCTGTTCTCCTGTATCTGCTCTGGAATGGAAAAGCAAAGCAGAAAAGACATAAATGTATCTGGCGTAAATCTCAAGAGGTTTTAAGATCTTATGAGCTCCACAGATAAGATCCAAATATATATATATGAGATCCACAGATAACATCGCTATGTTTTACATTTCAAAAACTTTAGACAAGTTGAACTTTAATTTATTGATTTTTAATATTAACAATATTCGTACACTTTACAATATTATAAGGTTACAAAATCTGCAGTATATTTGTATAAGGATAATTCATTATACGGATAAGTTTCCTTTTTTTTGTCTTAAACAATGACATGCAATAAACATACCATATTTAGGTCTGTGAAAAAAACGATTTCAGCAGGTCCTTAAAATAGAAACGTTTTGTAAGTACCGGAAATATTTCATTCTGTCTGTTTGTCTTGTCTAGAGCCAAGACATATATTAAACTATCACAAACCATAGGATATAGTTTATGTAGAAGTAGATTCTAGTAAGGAGAAATGTTTCTCTTTTTTTGCAGTGCATTAATTCGGGAATTAACAAATGCAAGTCTCTGTGAGATATGAGAGAAAGATAACCAACCTTTAAAAGAGTCCCAAGTCTTAAGACCTTTCTCAACAGTGTACCTTCCAAGTGTTCCCGCTAAAGAGCCGAATTGGACATCAAGATAAAAATAGACCCTTCTGCTTAATGTACTATGTTACATGACCACCGACTATCACATACGGACACATCTAAAGATCGTAGTCCATGTCCAAGAATTTAATTTCTGTGAATTCATAAATATCTAGTCGTTCGCATTTTTAACTCTGTCAGTAACGTGAACGGCTGGACATAGGGTAAATGTTCTGCAAATAGTACACTAGATGGCACTCCGTCCTCTAAAGTAATCATAAAGCCGCCCAAAGAGTTTCTCACTATTCGGCTAAATAAAAAATTATTAGTCTAATAGTTGACCATCTGACTGTCATCAGAATTGACGTGTTTATAGACTTGCGATTAGGTGATCAAAATGAATGTACATTACATGGGTCTTAAAACATCCCTTAACAACTGTTCAGGTATACATGACATAATTAATACGTTTGCCAATGTTTTGATAAATAAACTATTTTTTTTCTGTCAGATAAGATTCTTTATTCCTTTGTTTCTCCCCGGTTCGTTTTTTCACACCCGCAGTCATTCTGACAATTAAAATCTAGATCACCTGTGCAACAGGCCACTGTTATACGCGCGTGATCTTATGCATAAACAACTTTCTGTAATCTGACCTTTATATGTTATGCACCAGTACTATAATCTAAATATAGACGTATCAGTAAAACCTAGTATACTGGGATCAGGCCAGTAGGAGTCCCCGCTGCTCTTACTTCCATCATCTCCTGGTGACTGAGTAGGAAACAAAATGCCGGAAGTTCACTCTGGAGACGAAGTTCTATAAGTTGCAAAGGTAACTGTAAAACGTGTGGGCTTCTTCAAAGGTAGAGGATTACACGGAAGAAAGAACGCCAAAAGACGAGGTTGACAAATAGCACAAAAGCCTCTTTCTTATTGTATTTTATTTCCATTCATCCATTTTTTTTACAATGGGACTACCAGCTCTGGAATTTAGCGATTCTTTTTTGGACAGCCCCGACTTCAGAGACCGCCTGAAATGTCACGAAATTGAGTTGGATCGTACGAATAAATTTATAAAGGACCTTATCAAAGATGGAAACATGCTTATCAGTGCCCTGAGAAGTAAGTTAAACATTGCACCTCCCGTTAATCGTGCATTGATTGTTGGGTTATCACTGTAAGCGGCTCACAAAATCACAATGAAATGTTATGAAGCCTTAATCCATTACCCTACATATAGCCAAGTGATAAGTAGTTGGCCCGTTTGAAAGCAAATGACTTCAGCAAACGTTCTGCAAAAAGTAAGTTTATTAAAAAAACATTGCAATTGTGGGCTGTACTCAGTTTATTTGCTTTATTGAACATAAACGGTATGCTGCATCACTGATTCATTTGATTGCTTTGATTATTTGTGTGTTGGTTCACCCTTTCATGTCTTCTTCAGTGTAACCCAGCATAAACACTCGCGTACTTTTCCATGACACCCAGCATCTCGATGAAAAGTTATTTTCGCACGAATGTTAAACATTTCTTTCCGTCCTTGATTTTGAGAGCTGTTGTATTAACAGAATGTGTTTCATTGGAGGCCTTATTTTATTGGGGCTACCAGCTAGTGCTGTTATCATCTCTTCGGTGTTTACACGGAGACTTGAGACTGTTCAGTTGTTGAAAGATTGTGGAATGTAGCTTCCTCTAAGCATTATGAAAAGGACCTGTGTCAGACTGATGGCTGCCCCCCTGACCCGCAAAATACCGCCAGTCTATCTCTTAATACATTCTACAATACAATCAGCCTATATGGTTTGGACCTTAATTCACAATCACTGTGTTAATAAGCAAAGACACATTTTCATTTAAAATCAAGGCCAACATTTATTTCACATTAAATCAATCGACATCTAAAGTTAAAAATGCTATATTCAGTTGTACAATACTTATGAAAGGTTTTGCCTGTCTTTACCAGCTGACTGAACACCTGAATTATGGACATAGCTCTCTGCAATACCCTAACACGTCCATTCTCTGCTCATAGGGCTGCATTACCTCAAAAGCTCATTAGTGTTTGTCCTGCTGACCTTGACACTAACCCATATTCTGACAAAATTACACTGAAAATATAAAAAATGTAGCCTGTTAAATATCACAAACACTTCTCCAGCATGTGTAACAAAAGAAGGAATGTGCTGTGATAACAAAGTGCTGGACATGTATAGATTTATTCTATTGCTTTACAGTATTCTTTTAAAATACTTACACAAGTCCTATGTTATTTTGTACAGTTCCATCATTTGTAGTGTACTAAATACAAAGCACTCAAATCAGATTGTGTGTGATGTTTCAAATAAACATACCTGAAATATTGTTGGTACTATGTGTGCAGAATATCTATTTGTGTTCATTTCCATTGTTCTTTGTAGTGTGAAAAATTGGCTGCTTCAGTAGTGCTGTTTAATTTATTTACTTTGGTCTTTTGAATTCTCTCACATTCCCTTGTTTCATTCCTTGACCACGCTGCTCAGAGTGTAGGATACTCGGTGATGTGTGCCATGGTAACATGGCTCCTACTCAAATGCTTCTGTACTGAACAAAAGGGAAAGTGAATGATTTCCCAGAAGGTCCCCTAGTGTCCAGTGCGATGTGGTTTGATTTACCAACGGTGTATATAATTATCCCATTTTTAGTGGTTGTAAACAGTTACTTTATATGGAAACCTCTGATAATTGATTATGGGAATGTGTTGAAATATCTTGATTTTTTGTGTGAAATATGGTGACTATATGGTGACTAGTTCCCTTTACCAGAAAAATGGCAACTTTTAGACTTTTCAAGAACTGTGGTGATGACTGATACAGAAATGTGTTTTTCACAGATCTTTCTGCAGCTGTACAGAAGTTTTCACAGTCCCTTCAGGACTTCCAGTTTGAGTGTATAGGTGATGCAGAAACCGATGATGAGATTAACATTGGTAAGTGATGGACAGCTCTCTCATATGACTCTTAATTTAACTGTAGGGATTAACAGGTGGTTTTGCTGTACATTGATTGTATGCATATAAGCACCCTCAGTCTTTCACTTCCATGTTCCCATTCTTAGCTAGTTGGCCTGGGCTCTCATGCACAGCTGACAACAATCCTGCCCATTGCCTCTGTTTCTAGTACCACCATGCACCAATCTCAGCATCCTCTCTCTCTCTCTCCCTCTCTCTCTCTCTCTCTCTCTCTCTCTCTTTAACAATAGTGGGTCTTTATCACACAGAGGCCAACTGCTGGCTGGATCTGAATATTCTAGAGTTACAGATGTGGTGCCATAAAGTCCTAACGCATTGTCCTCTTCAAAAGATCTTAACAAATCAAAGCACGTTTCGCTTTTCTGTGCTGCATATAATGATCATAATAGAAGATAACAGTTTCTGGGGTATCTCTTATATCATAGATGCAATTAATTTATTTAGCCAATACAAACAAATAGTGTGTCTGTAATTGCTCTGTAGGGCATTGTAGACAAACCATTTTATCTGGAAATGCAGTACATGTGTATTTCAATCTTTGAACTAATTCAACATTTAATTTAAGCATCAAACAGCAATTCATTGTATTTAATGTCAACGGAGACATAGTAACTTGCATTGGCTTTATAAAAGCTGTTGAATTCAGCATCCATGACGTCCATGTCCTCTCAGTCGCAATCTCTCTACTCATCTCTACCGGATGCCGATTTTTCATGGATTTTTGGCTCAGAGTCATTTTGGCACCAGGTCTGACTATAAGTCCTGTCTCAGTGTGTATATATATATGTGGAGCGGTCCTTCTCTCGCGCATTAACACAGCTGACACACGTCATGCTGTGGCTGAAGACTGTTTACCCAGGGGCCTTTGCTCCTTGCCAGACGCCTAGCCTGAGGCGGCGGGTTTGTAGGAGGTGAAAGCTGAAGTGGCTGACTGGCGGGGTCGTGAGGGCTGAGAGGTTGAGGGATTAGGGTGCTGCGGCTGCTCTGTGACCTGCTCTTATCACCAAACAAGAACATGCTGCCTGTTTCAAACAGGAAGTGATGTCGTAGATTTAGAGACTGACCCACTGACCTGAGCAACCTGATGTGAAATGTTATGGTCCATCGTTGTGTGACTGCTCTTAATGCAACAGGAATGTATCAGCACACTTTGATGTGTATCATAAGAAAAACTAAAATCATATTCCACTTTCTTAATTCCACCCTCTCCCCTTTTATTTTACAGGTGATGGGAATTTTACATGTTGGTGTCACATGTTGGTAGTTTAACATATTTCAGTTTTTTAAAACTATTTAGCATACTGATTTTGTTTGACATCCATAAGAATCTTTGTTTTCTGTTGCTCACACCACAGACTCTTATAGGAAACAAGTTGCATTTCCACATCTTCCACATAAGTCTTCACTTGTCTGTTACTGTTTAACAATACACCACTGACTCTGAATCTCCTCTGTTTACAGATAAACTGTGGGTGGCCATTATAGTTTCCTGGTGATAGATTGTGTTGTTCATGCCCAGAAAAACAAGTGGCAAGGTCTGATGCCTGGGCAGAGACCCCCTTGTCAGACCTAAGCCAGACTTATGTGACTCATTCAAAATGTTCTTTCTCTTTTCACAGCTCAGTCGTTAAAGGAATTCTCTCAGCTATTAAACACAGTTGAGGAGGAGAGACGACGACTTGTAAGTAAATGGATTCTTTCTTTCTTTCTTTCTCAGCTGCTTATTGTGTTAATTTGGCCTCCTGAGAGGCTGTCCACTGCTCGCCAACTGAGCCCTGCTCTAATCCTGCCCTGGTGTTTACTTTCCCTTAAACCACATGCCCAATAATCCTGATTACAGTTATAGGCCTCTCTCTTATTTGTTCAGATGTACAGTATGTTGATTCATTTCCATCACTCAACAGCTAATTTACACCAGCTAATCTGGGCATCTAGTTGATCAGATTAACACCTATCACTTATCGCATGGTGTTTTCCTCCAATCGCATTGATCTTGACTGGCAGCTAAAAATTCTCCTTACACACTTGAGGAAGCCTCAGTGAGATCTATGGGCATGGTAGACAACCTCAAGTGGGCACAGCTTTTATGAACAGCTGATTATTTCTCCACTGCACATAATTCTATTAGTTGCAGTTCAGTTTGTTGCTCATTTTCATATCCCTTAATGGGACAGTGCTTCATTATAATAATTCATATGCTTAGTTCTAAAAAATGTGCCCTGTTAAACTAAAGTTCATACATCCCTGGGGAGAAACTGTGTCTTCTTTGATTGATGTAGATTATTTCTGTCACAGCTGAGTGTTATGGGAAACATGCTATTGTCAAACAGATGTGTGCCGTGGGTCATGACTTCCCTCTGCAGGGAGGGGAAACCACACGTATCAGTACTATTCGTAACCTTGGAATGTTTTGGAATTACTCATTTCACTGAAGTCTGAAGTTTTTTTCTTCCAGCTTTTAAAACTGAAAGCAACACCCCTAAAATGACTTTAATGGGTCAGTGTGGCTCAGAGAACAATACAATTGCTTCATTTGCTACTACAGCATCATTTACAACAGGAAGTGTGAACAAGTAGGGTCTAGTAGGGGGGTTGCCCTGTTTAGAGTCAGCTTCTGTTTTGCATATGTTGTAATAAGAACACTTCTGGTAACCTGGTCTTTCATTCAGCAGTGCTGTAAACTGACTGAGTAATGCATTAATCCTTCTTTCATCCGCTTCTTTTCTCCAGAATGTGCTGTTTCCCTTTTCGTAAATCAGGATGGAATTGAATATAGACATACACTATGTACACGCTGTACAGTTTCTTTGTTTGAAAAAAAAAAAACAGAAACCCGTAATTGTGTCTACGAACTCTCTTCTAAAGATCAGGAGACGTTCCATTCCGGAACTTTATTATTTGTTATTATTATTATTCAGGACATTATTATTGAATGCCCCCTCTGAACCTTGTAGTTGTAGTATGTAGTTGGAGGAGAAAATTAACACACATTTGCACTGAAAATTGGCCATTCAGTTTAACATCTGTAAAGTATTTCAAGGGGCAGTGAAATGTGTGGGATGTATGTTCAGTGGCCTCGTCCTGTAGCATTCACAAAGCCCTTCTCAGCCTCTTGGACTGTAACGATGCCTGCTCAGAGCCTCCAGTCTAATCCTTTGTTGCGTGTCGGAATGAGAGGAGGTCAGTGGAGCTGCGTGAGGAGCCTCGAGGGGAGAATTACCGAGCAGCCCCCTCCTGCCTCCCGACTTCCTGCAGACCACGTCACTGTTGCACTCCGTCCTCCCAGACTCCTGTGCCAGGGCTCTCAGACGGACACTCACCTCCGTAGGAGAGAAAAGGCCCCGCTGAGCTTTTCGTTCATACGTGCACAGGAACAAAACACGTGGGAAGGAAGGCGGGACCGCCTCCACGTGAAGGTCCTGTCCTCCCTGCAGGATGCTGTGGGAAAGGAAACGGAGAAAGTTCGGAGGAATTCTGGCTTGGACTAGACTGATCTGAGTAGTACTGAGACGTCATTCATGGGTGCGCTGATTTTTCCTAGCAGATATGTTGCATCCACAGGTCTGAGGCTTTTCTACAGTAATGTCTGCTACGTATCCAGTGGTGCTTAGCAGGCATACTGTACGTTAAGGCGATCAGCCAGGCCAGTCTGTTTTAGGTGGGAGGCATTTTCCCACATGATGGATTAGGCTGATGTAAGAAGTGAGTTTCCTCTCTGGCTCTAAAGGACCATGGGAACTTGTGATGAGCGAAACTCTTAAGGCAGCGGCTCTCTGCGCTTGCCCCCACTGAAATGAGGATATCCTGAACCTTTCAAACACACAGCTCTTGTGTGACGCACTGAGAGGCCACTTATCGTAATGAGCTGAACACTTACAGTTGGCCTGTGTGTGAGTGTACAGAGTCTCAGTATGACAAGGCAGTTTGTTCTGCCCTTGGCAATCTGTATATTGTACGGACATTATTTGAGGTAAATAGCGCCACATGCATGTGGTGGTATTTAAGACGGCTGATCATTCATTGAAGTTTTATATGTAGATTAAGCTCTTCTTAAACAAATGTTTATGGTACCAAATAATTCTCTAAGGCCCTGTAAAAACCGCAGAAGCCTCCAGAACAGGAAAGACACGTCAGGCACCCATCTCTTAACAGCGAATTTGTTACTACTTCTTCAAGGTCCATATCTTACATCTGGACCTGCCTGGAGTCTGTACAGCTCCATTATAAAGGCAGGATTCATTAGTTTTGATGTAGGCAGATCGGGACTGTAGAGATGGGCTGTCAGTTGCCAGGGAGGGGGGGACTGAGCACAGGCATGTGGAACTTATTTTGGGCAAATTCTCTAGTGAGACTGGAAATCCACCACTCTGTGCCTGGGAAAGTATATAAAAGGAATTTGTGTATGTAATTGTATGTTTTTCCAATTGGGCCTACTAAAGGAAAGTGGTACTAATTATAGTGTCGTTATTTTACAGTGTATATAAACGTTTCTCTGCATAGTTTTCATATGCAAATTTTTGAATTATGATGGCATAACTATAGACCAGCTGTTTTAGAATGAAGTTAAATTGAATTATGCTGTGCATCATAATGTTACCATAGTAGTTTCTGTGTAAAACCAGTCTAGACGGTATTACAGTGGTGTGTTTTCTATTGTCTACAAATGGATTGTTTTTTATACCATTTTATATTAGGAAAGGCAAGGGAAATGTTTACTAAGGTCATACAGCACTGCATAGTTTGCAAGCTTCCCATATACTGTTAAAATGTAACTTTTGGGAGATTACAAATTGGTCTTTCATTCTATATTTAGAGAGAATTTGAACAGAGAAATCCGGAGAAATTGACCTGCCTTTTAAATATTTTTGAATTGATTTAGATACAGAACGCTGATGACGTCTTGATTACACCGTTGGAGAAGTTTCGCAAGGAGCAAATTGGTGCTGCCAAAGTAAGACTTCTGAATACTACAGTTGTGAATTTATGTTCCATATTTCAGCGAATGGCCATTTTTAGCCTTATTGCGACATGATCCAGCACATGATTTAACATAGGTCTATGCTGAGAGCCTGCAGGAAGGGGGGGAAATTGCAAACACCTGTTAAGGAACAGACCGATCATAACCAGATACAGTAGTGCCACATTCACCAACATGAACGAGAGGCCAGAACTGCTGCAGCCCTGGCCTTGCTAGTGGGGGTGTTCTTTACACTCGATGAATACATTATTTCTTCTATGTAAATTGTGCCATGTACAGTCGTAGCCCTATATTTTTTTCAGTTCTCCCAGTGCTATGACACCCATTTTAAACTTTTGAACTGCTTCCTTAACTACACACATTTCACATCGGCTTCAGCGTAGCAACTGATTAATTTATAATAATTGCTGCCAAATATGCTGTCAGATTAAGAGCTGTATTATAAAGCAGGAGTTTAAGAGGTTAAAGCCATGAAGGATTCGTTAATAGACCAATGAGTTGAGGCAGGTGTGTTCGAAGCAAGGGAAACTGGGAAATGCACACGTATTTGAGGGCCAGGACTGGGAAGGTCCATACTATACTGGATGGGTGGAGAGACATTGGGTTGAGGGTTGAAGACTGTGGTTAAGTTCAGAGATCCATGGGAGAGTGTCACACACCTCCGTTGCCCCGCACCCTCCTCGGCTTGGCCTCTGAAGAGCTGAGCACTGTCTGATGAGCTCACTGCTGAAGGATCCAGAGCTGAAAACACCCTGCCTTATTTGGCTGTTTGGGGCCCAGACTCCTCGGCCAAAGCTGAGATGGAACTCATTCGGCTTAGACCACAGAGGCCAAAGGGAATGGCTCTCCGGCTGTTCAACCTCACACACACACACACACACACACACATCAACAAAGGCACAAACACACCACAATCATAATTACTACACCTTCAAGAGACCACACACGAATGGTAGTACTAACATTGCCAACAGTTAGATGTTTTTTTTTTTTTTTTTCCCCCTGGGTACCTCATGTATCAGGACTCCTAAACAAAAGCCATACTGGCCAAGGAAAGGTGATGTCCTTGTTAGTTAGCAGATGGGCCAGGGGGCTCGGGACTAAGCATGTCAGTAACACAGTTCGTGAGCGCTAGTTTGTCGCTTGGTGAGTTTGTAGGCTGCTGAGTGTCCATGGAAGGGTCATGGGAAAGGTTCCGCTAATGGCATAGAGGAAAAACAAACAGACAGGATCAGATTTCAGTTGCAGTTTCAAGAAAGGGACCCTCACTGCCAGAGGTCTTGAGTGCGTGAATGTTTAGCCCAGCATGCATAGGTGGTACGGGCGAAAGTGTAGGACTCTAAACCACTGTATAATATTCAAGTTAGCTCTGGTTTTAATATTGATCTAACTTGTTCTTGGTTGAGTTGTAATTACTTAATTCACAATCAACTCATTGTTAGCCGCTGTTAAATGTTAGTGTTGACCAGCCGCTAACATTTCCGTCTTGTTTTACAACCTTGTTTTACATGTTGATTTAACCAGGCCAGGGTTCTCAAGTAAAAGTTCATCTATTGACATAAACAATGATGCTAAGTAAATGTTTTAGAGAGCACAGGTAAGGTTGTCCTGGTGCTGGAAATACTCTGGAACCCATTTCCCAAAATCAGTGTAGTGTAAAGATCATTTTAAATGAGTGAGAGAGAGAGAGTGTGTTACGTGTAATACTCACTCCACCGTTTCATAATTGACAGAGACTTGCCCGTACATACGCCCTGCTCTTCTTGTTCTTAAAACCACTTTATTGTGAGTCACATGAGACATGAAGAAAATGGTTAGTCAGTTTCCCTGGTGCAACATGTAACACACATGCCTGAACACTGTGCTGGTGTTATCTCATACATATCTCATACATATCACATACATACAAGAGTTTTGAGCCTGCCCATGGATTCACACCTTCAGACTCTGTGGATTCAGATTGGTTCCCAGAAATCAGTTCTTGTGCTTATGGTATTCTGTCTTCAGATGCTTGTATGCCATCTGCTGGTTGGAGAGCCACTCAGACATAAGTTATGCGTTCTGACCATATCCATCCAAATCAAAATAAACAAATTAGGAAAACATTTTAATGGATGTTTTGCATGATGTTTGTGTACATGTTGAAGGACTTATGTAACGGAGGATTTCTGTGCAAGATATTTATCTCTGTAATTACCATAGAGGAAATTCCAGGTTTTTGTCAACATTCTCTTTTTTTAAGGAAGGAAAAAAGAAGTTTGACAAGGAAACCGAGAAGTATTATAGTCTTCTGGAAAAACACCTGAATTTGTCTTCTAAAAAGAAAGAGGCATTTTTACAAGAGGTAACTGTTTAACCAATATCACTATAATCCAGGGGTAATTGTTAACTGTAATAGTTTGAAATCTCTTTTTCATTGCTACCATATATCTGTTCTGTTTTGTGTAATAGATATTTTTTATGGTAGCGTTGTGATATTGTTGGCACCACACCATTTACTCTAATGTGCTTCCGCAGGCCGATGCCCAGATCAATAAGGAGAAACAGGTTTTTTGTGATGCTTCACTTGAATATGTCTTCAAAATCCAAGAAGTCCAAGAGCGAAAGAAATTCGAGTTTGTTGAGCCGGTAAGAAGTAAGCGGGAGAAAATATTACAATTTATCAAGCTGTCAGTGCGAGTTGGAGATGAGTTACTGGGCGACTGAGCGTTCCTCCTGCGCTGCCCATGTGCAGGGCCAAGTTTGTGCGGTTTTGTAATCAGAAAGATGAAGGATTAAAGCCACATCCTGCACCTGCTGGGCTCCATCTGCCTCTCAACGGCAGCGGCTTGCGCAGACACCAGCATAACTGCATGCACACATGCTGGAAAAACAACCCTGCGCTGCGGTCACAAACAAGCAGTGGTGGAGAACGGAGATGTGATATGCTGAAGTTCGCTGTATCTCTTGCTTTTCCTCAGCTCCTGTCTTTCCTCCAAGGGCTGTTCACGTTCTATCACGAGGGCTATGAACTGGCACAAGAATTTGAACCATACAAACAACAACTTCAGTTCAACCTACAGAATGTAAGAGTTCAGGTCAAGGTCACTAGTGGGGTTAATATGTTATGTGGGGTGATTATAAAATGGTTACACTTAGTATAACATAAGTGTAAGAATTTGGCTGATCTGGTGATGTGGTCTTTTGGGTTTTTTTTAACTTCTTTTAACATGCTACAGTTGCTGTGGACTTTGTGGGACAACAGTGAAGTTGTATAAACTTGTTAACATGTTTGGTTGTGATCTTTGTAGACAAGGAATAACTTTGAGAGCACCAGACAGGAAGTGGAGAATCTGATGAAGAGGATAAAGTCTGCAGAGCCAGACTTCAAAGCCCCTGGACAGTGGACTATGGAGGGCTTCCTATATGTGCAAGAGAAGCGTGAGTACGCTCTAAGCCCAAAGCGTTTGAGGACTCGCCCCTAAAGCACGTTTTACGCCTGATCCATGTTTTTTTGCCTGATGCGTATCACACCTGAATATTTGCAGAAATAGTACACGTCTACTAGGGTACAAATTTCCATTTTGAGACATGTTAATGTTTAATTAATGTGTGCAAATATTTGTTCAAAAATTCTTAAGACATCGGTTTATTTTTAAGTGTTGTATACAATGAAAGTCTGAAACATAGTGTGAAACTTCCATCTCTCCACTGCAGGACCCCTGGGTTTCACGTGGAGCCGACATTATTGCACATATGAGAAGGAGACTAAAATGTTCACCATGAGCAACTCTGAGATCAAATCTGGAAGCAAACAGGTAGAATGCTGTTTGTAGTAGTGATTCACATTGAAATACCTCTCTTCCACTGGCCTCTTAATACAGCAGTACGTGACTTTTCCTGTGTCGTTCTAAAGAATGGACTGATTATGAGTCCACCTGAGATATTCAAACTCAAGTCCTGCATCAGGAGGAGGACCGACTCCATCGACAAGCGATTCTGCTTCGACATCGAAGTATTGGAGAGGTTTGTTTTCAGTTCCTGCACCTATGATATAGCACTTTTCCACCGTCCACGAGGTGTTGGCGAGGTCAACAGGGCCATTGTGATGCGTGTCTGTAGAGCACGTGGTAGACAGTTTAAAAAGACTCTAATTTCCCCTTGAATGTTTTTGTTGGCAATCCCTGAGGTCTCTCATTCCTCTTCTCTCCTTCCTTTCCTATTTCTTTTCATGACTGAAGAAATAACACTTGTCAGGGGATTCTATTCAGTTCTCTTCAGTGTTTCTATAAAGTCCGGCGGTATGTCTTTCTCTTCCGGCTCTGGGCTGGGATGGAATGTGTGGTGCTGCCTGCTCATATCAACTAGCAGCTCCTTTCACATAACTACAACAGCTCCGTCCACACACTACATCAGCTTTGCCCAGACACACTACAACAGCTCCATCTACATAACTACAACAGCTCCGTCCACACACTACATCAGCTTTGCCCAGACACTGCTTCAGGCTTTGCCTTTTTACGATTTAACTTGCCACTTTCCACTTGCTACTAATATTACCGGTTGGAACAGGTTGTTTAACTTAACAAGTAATCATTTAATGCTGTATGTACATTCTGACAAAAAACATTTTAAAGACAGCGTATGCTCCAAAAGTTGTTGCCGCTCTTTTTATTTGTGTGCTCGTTAGTTTGTTTGTTGGTTTGTTTGCAAGCAGACATAGTCAGCATTTCATGGCTGCTGCTATTCTGTACGAGGTGGTGCTGCAGTGGAGGCTGATGCACCTTGCTGGCGACCTCTGATTGGTTCTGTCTCCTGTCTCACGCAGGCATGGCATCATCACGCTCCAGGCTCTGTCTGAGTCTAACAGGCGTCTGTGGATGGAGGCCATGGATGGGAAAGAGCCGGTGAGAACACCAGGCCTCAGCAGAACGGGGCTCAGGGCTACATACCTGGCATGCCTTTTGGTATCATAAAATGTCACAAATGTACAAACGTTTGCTGTAGTTTAGCAATCCTTGCTCAAACGGTTAACGAGGTGCAGCTAAGCCACACGTGATGTGGAGTGCGAGGTGAGCTTTGTCAGTTGCTGGTGGCCAGAGGTGGAGAGATTTGGCACAACCTCACACAAACGCTCTGTGGACTGTGAGCTTCTGAGCAGCTTCCTGCTTTTCCTGGAGAAACAGCCAGTTCCCTCTGAACTTCCTCTACTCTTTCAAGCAAGTTCATATTTCTGACCCACGAGTTCAAGACACAAATACATCAGCTGTGGTTAGCGCCTGTGTCTGGGCAAAATGTTATGCAAAACATATGGGTAATTACAACTACTAACATTTTGACTCTTTCATTTCATAATACCAGATCATATTTCCATGCTATATCAATATTACACTGATGTGTTGAATACATGACAGTAGTTGCTCTGTCGATTTGAATCAGAGATGGGGTTTGATTGTATTTAATGGATTTATTTGGCAAAACAAGAGTCACCATTTTTTGTCAAAGCAATTAATGTTTCCCCACTCTGAAGTATCCCAGTTGAGTAAGTGGAAAGACGTCTTTCATCTTATTGGAAGTGAGTCAGCTTGACCTGACCAAGCCTTTGTTGTCGTAATCTGTTGTCATCATGAGGCAATCAGAAGTGCTCTGTAGCCAAAGCACAGCTGATGACAGTGCCCAGGATTGGTTAATGGCTCTTAGGATTGGTTAATGGCTCTTAGTGGTCTGTATGTTTGATCAGTTGCCAAAAGCCAGCTTAGATACAACCGCGCAGGATATGCTCTCGATTGTGCTGTTCTGAAACTACAGACTGCAGCACAGAATATAAAGGTTCTGAAGACACACCTAAGTGCTTTTGGGGATCCTGAATTTAAGATGTGGCTCCACATTTGCAGAAAATAGTAAAACCTGATATTTGTATTCATGTCATTCCATATGCAAATGTGCCAAGTGACAAGCATGTCTTCTCATCTGTAGATTTACACTCTTCCAGCACTTCTCAGCAAGAAAGAAGAAAGTAAGTTCTCCCCTCGTTCCTCTTGATCAGCTGTTGTGAGTTTGTGAAGAAGTGCACATGATGATCCTTACACAGTCTGCATGCTATGTCTCTGCAGCATTCCTAAATGTGGTGGGGTTTAATTTTGTGAGGAAGTGTATTCACCTTGTGGAGACAAGAGGTGGGTCTCATAAATAAACATCAGCTCAGTGCCAGTGATGTATGCAAATGTTTAATGAAGCAGCATAATGAAAGTATATGATCCTTTCATTCCTGCTCAAATTTAACTAAAGCCATTTTCTTCCATTTTCAAGGTATCCAAACGATGGGCTTGTACAGAATAGGAGGCGTTAATTCTAAAGTGCAGAGACTTATGACCTCAGTGTTTGGTAAAGCACTTTTAAAACATTTGCAGTGCCTCAAAATGTCTTATTTGTTTGACACTTCACTGCTGTTGTGTGATTGTCTTAATGTGGTCTTACTGTTCATGTCTTTATCCATCCTTGTTTGCCCCCAGCTGCCAAAGCTCCTGCAGACATGGACCTCGACCCAGATACATGGGACAATAAGACCATCACAAGTGGGCTCAAGAATTACATCAGGTAAGAAAGGGTACAGTGCAAGGGTACAGTGCAAGGGTCTAGTGTAAGGCACTGACCATGTGCAATAATCCAGCTGCC
This sequence comes from Brachyhypopomus occidentalis, assembly GCA_020368025.1. Taxonomy (NCBI): domain Eukaryota; kingdom Metazoa; phylum Chordata; class Actinopteri; order Gymnotiformes; family Hypopomidae; genus Brachyhypopomus; species Brachyhypopomus occidentalis. The sequence goes on along the minus strand of JAGXOD010000030.1, from coordinate 3,626,348 downwards.
TTCTGCCTCCAGGTGCCTGGCTGAACCCCTCTTAACCTACAGACTTCACAAAGACTTCATCATGGCCGTCAGTGAGTATTCCCATGTGTCCCTTTCTCTCTTTTCCCCCTTATTTTCCCAAGGGGAAAAAAAAGTTGAAAATGGCTGTTTAAAACAACGCAGCTGTACTTAAATTGAAAAGAATACAAACACTGTGTTGCATTTCTAGAGTCCGATGATCAGAACTACAGGGTGCGTGCGGTCCATGCCCTTGTGCACAAGCTGCCTGACAAGAACAAAGAGATGCTGGACATTCTGATCAAGCATCTGCTCGTGTAGGTTCATCCAGCAGAAGGCCTGTCAGAGGACTGAACACATCGCATTCCCGAAGGCAGATTTCACTGAGATTGTATGGGTTTAATCTGACTTTGTATGGGTTTAATCAGATTTTTCTGCCTAATTCTGCTATTTTTCAGGGTTTCCACCCACAGCCAGAAGAATCTGATGACCGTGTCTAACCTGGGTGTGATCTTTGGTCCTACACTCATGCGTGCCCAGGAGGAGACGGTGGCTGCCATGATGAACATCAAGTTTCAAAACATTGTGGTAGAGATTCTCATAGAGAACTATGAGAAGGTAAGCCGAGCTAGCTCTCGCTGCCCTTTAATTAAAGTTAACAGCAGGTGGCACTGTTTACCAAACCCAGAGGGGAGCAATCATTCAGTTCCTGTAGCTGAGATGAACAATCCTTTCTTTGTTCTTTAATACGCTTTCAAGCACTATCTATTTTTAACGTGATTTTCACGTGTGCCTTGGCCCTATGTGATGTTTATTGATGGTGGGAATATTATCCCTTTGCTGTGCCCTAGATCTTCCACCAGGCCCCGGACCCCAACGTGCCCCTCCCCCAGCCCCAGTCCCGCGCTGGCTCACGCCGCACCAAGGCCATCTGCCTGTCGTCAGGCCCACGCAAGTCCAGGGGCCTGTACCCGCCAACTCTGTGCCTGGCCGACGCCGACAGTGGGTCTCTCCTCCCGCTCACATTTTGGATTAGTTTCAAATGTGTGAAGTGTCACATCTCCAAAACCTTCCCTTCCTCTGTCCTGCTCTCTTAGGTGACACGTTCAGCAGCAGCCCCTGCAGCACCCCCATGGGCAGTCTGGAGTCCCTGTCCTCCCACTCGTCCGAGCAGAACGGCTGCTCCAAGGCCAGCTCCCCCCCCCGCTCCAAACACAAGGCCTCGGGCAGCCTGTGCTGGACCACTCCTTCCCCCTCCTCCGATGGGCCCAGGAGCCCGGTCGGCACCACCAGCCCCGACTCCAGCTCCAAGGAGGACGCAGCCAAGACGGACGGCGAGTGGGAGGAGGCCCTGAGCGCCCTCCCGGCGGACCGCCATTCTCCAGCTCCGGGACCGGCCAACGGGACAGAGGAGCAGGGCCCCGGGGCGCCGGGAGCGGGGCGTCTGAGCATGTCCACGTGTTCCTCCCTCACCTCCCTTCACATCTCCGAGGGTGAGCAGCCTGGCATTTCATGTGCGGTTTCGGCGCAAAAAGCTCAAGCATTCCGCACCCGACTAGCGGTTGCGCGTGGCTGTGGGTTCCTCAGATTTGCGAGAATGGCTGTTTCTCTGTTTCTCGTAGGCTTCAGGAGCTGTCATGGCTCAGTTCAGAGTTTGGTTTCCCGCAGTAACAGAGACAGCCTGAAGTCGATCCCTTTACCAGATATCCCTCCCAAAGACACAGCCAGATACAGACTGGACTCCTCAGCCAGCAATGGATACCAAAGACCCAACTCTGTGTAAGCAACGTCCACGTCGACCAGCTACTCCCGCCAGTCGTCACAGTTAAACTTTAGAACAAAATATGCCGTGTAATAACATGATGCAAATTCCATAAACATTTTTAAATTGTCAACTAATGTAATGAACACGTATGGGAACATATAGACCACTTTCTGTTAAGTTATGGCTACATGTAAGCCACTTTATTAATCAAGGCATTACATTTTCCTATCCTACAACAACCATTATTTCATCTCTATATATTAATTATACTGTCCAAATTACTAGAAAATAAAGTTTGTTCTTAATCTTGAGCTCATCTCTCAGTAATATAGCACTGTGCTATGCCTTAGTTTTACTTTCTTGCTGTTTTTTCCACCCCATACATTTTCAATACGAATACATTATGTGAATGTTCTGGTCCAGAATTTTTTAATGTAAAATACATCATGTGGCTGGGAAAAGATATGGTCTCAGTCTCACAAGCATGAGCACTGTGTCTGCCGACATGATTTGGGTTGAACACGAGTAAACTACAGGCTATGGAGCTTGATTGCTGGTTCTTGAGACGTGACCTCTGACCGCAGCGCTGGCTGTAAAACTCCCCCTGACTGCCAGTGTTCTCATCCAGGCTCTGAGGGAAAACGTCTCTTTTCCTTCACCCTAACACGTTTGCATTGCCAAACAAACCAAGACGTGTTTCGGAGAAGATGAATTTGGTCAAACAACCAGTAAATTAACCAGCACGCCAAGCTAGTGGTGACTCTGAATCACTCCAAGCCAAGGCGTTTTGAGTGGAACTGAGGCTTCTGCGCCGTGACCCAAGCCAGTGTGCGTGTTGCGTTTAACGTGCTCTTGATTTGCTGTCGTAGGGTGGTCTCGAGAGCGGCTCTCTTTGAGAACACGGTGGTCTCGCAGCCGGCCCCTGCTGGAAGGTACATTAACAGCCACAGAGCATTTGCCCCACAGCACGGCACCTATTAGTCTCGCCGCTCTGTTATGACATTCAGCTACGCTGTGACACAACATCCCACTCTGTGGTTTTCACTCTTGCGACATGCTGCTTGTCTTCGCTTGCTCTGTGCGAAGCTACGGGACAGCGCGTAGCGCTCTTGTTTTGGCTAGCTTCAAAATAGACCTTCCGCAGTCGCTCTCGCCCCTGCCTGCCCTCCAGCCGCGGCCTGACCTTTCACCCTGGCCCCTTTGTCATTCCCAAGAGACTCGCAGCCAGTTGCACGAGTAAACTCCAGCTGCGGCCCATCTAACTCGCCTCCTCTGATGTGTTCACAGGGACGCCAAGGCCATGTATTCCTGCCAGGCAGAGCACAGTCACGAACTCAGCTTCCCCATGGGGGCGCTGTTCTCCAATGGTAAATACACCTTTAGTTATTATTATATAGTGTGTCGGATGAGGCTTTACAGTGTCATCCTCCCACTCTGTTGGAGTGTTTATTGCTTCTCTTGTAATTCACTTTTTTTTAAATGATGGTCTTGTTTTCAAAGTGCACCCCTCAGTGGAGCCTGGCTGGCTCCAAGCTACGTATAATGGCAGAACTGGACTCATCCCAGAGAACTATGTGGTGTTCCTCTAGCAAGGTCTTGAAGCCAGACAAACCAAGTCCATGGTATCCATGGTAACTATTTCACCAGAAAAGGACAGTTTTTTTTTTTTTTGTATATCCATTGTATGCAGTATGTGAATAGTCTGAATACTTAGTTAAAATATCTATAATCTAATCATCGGCAGTAGAGTATATATGGTCCATAGTACCATAGTAAGTTGTAGATAGAAAGTTTCTAAACAAATATTAATATTTTATGTTTCAGACTCACATGTGTTTGGCTCCATAAGCCATAAGATGTTTTATTTATAGGTGGGTAATAATTCAGACTGGCTCTGACATGTTGGACCAATAAGCATAGATTCATTACAGCAGTATAAGGTCTATTTTTCTCATACTATTCTTCTATCTCTGTGATTGTGGGCAAAGACTTGCAATTAATAGTTTAATGTGATACTGTTGTCTAGGACAATAGAAACTCTTCTCAAGTGACTCAGTACAACATGCTGATGGTTTTATTAAATTGTACAAAATTATGAGCCCGTTTAACGTCCACTGTAAATGCCTGTTGGAGAACTTACTGACATGTTCATTGCTGGGATTACCAGACGACAGTTACAGAGTCAAGATATTCTTTTACTAATCAATGCCACAACTATTCATTTCGATCACATTATTTGATAAATACACTAAACAGTGAAACATACACACTAGATGCTGATCTTCACTGGTTGGGTCATATTTGATTGATTCCCTATTAAATGAGACGTATGTAAAAACTAAATGATTTCAGATTAGTGGTTAGCCCATGCTCCGATGAGGTATCTCTTCACTCACAGTAACCTGCATTCATAATGAGTGCATCGTATTTCATCATATTCTACATTTCAGAAGGACATCTGGTCATTTTTAATTACTCAACTTCCCTTCAACTTCCTGACACACATTTTCCAGATTTCGTTGAAAATGTCATATATTTGTGATGTCTTATCAATGCTTGTTTATGCCCATTTGTTTTAAGTGCAGTAGGTATGATGTAGTGGGTCACTTTATGATGAGGTACGATAAAAACAATATTGTCAGCTCTGAATGTCTGTGTGCCGAACTGTATTGCTGTGCTCATTTAAATAGCACTTAATCCACCAATGCTTCTACTGTAGTTCATTTCACACTGGTTTATCATTTCTATGTATTCCATTGAAAAAAACAAGATGTAAGGTAGAATGAGGAAAATGCCCCTACCCCCCACCCAAACCCCTGTCTTAAGGGATTTTATAATTATTTAACACCAATATGTTTTAATTTCAGTGCCTAAATGAAGGTTCCAATGGCATAATGAGTGGTACCACATAGGCCATTTTTGTGTGTAAAACCTACACCACAAAAAGTAAAATTATAAATAACACCAAATTATTTCATTGCAACTTCAACTTCAATTGTTTTTACTGTGACAAATGTTCAGTGCAAATTTATTTTGCCTTTACCATAAAATTTGCTAAATAACCACAAGCAGAATAGCTCCTTAGAATACAATAAGTATGTTATGTGCATATGTAATAATTCCTACAAATGTTTGCTTTATATATTACATTATGCATCTTTATACTTAAAACAATAGCACTAACTGTAAAAGAATAGGGAGCATTTTGCTTTCAACACAATAATTTTCAAAAACATACCCTCCCCCCATCTTCTGTAAGTGCCATCTTCCTTTGGCCAGCTTTGCAAATGCATCTCTGGAGAACAGGATTTGCAAAACTATAACTTAGTATTTTATGTGTAATAAATAAGTTTACACAGAAGCAAAAATTTTTTTTCATTTCTACTTTCACCACTCCTTAGAAGTAAATACAGCTGTGAACATGAACGTCCAAACATTCCCTTATTCTGCACTGGCTAAATGGGCCTTTTCAGTCCCATCAGAACTAATGCATTAAACAGGTACAACTTCTCATTGTTATTGCATTAAACATGTTTTTGGTTGAACAACAAAATGAAATAATTTTCATATGCTATACTTTATAGCTCTGCCCCTGAACCAAATATATAATTTCTTCTTTCTAATCACAAATGAATAACAATCATGTCTTATGAAAAATGTTTTCATGACGATAAGACGGATGCGATCAGTTTAGCACAGACTAATGCGATTAGATGTATCAGCAAATGTTTATAGATGACTAAGAATAGTAGCATTCAAAAGTGTTTAGATTTCCAAATAAGGAAATTTGGTAACATTTGGTTTGGTAGAGAAATAACTTTGGGGGGGGTGTTTAACCCAAAGTCCCCTATGTAATGTCATTAATGATAATGTTTTAACTTGAGTGATTGTTTTGCCTATTCCTTGGATCTACTGCAGCTTGATTTAGTTGTTTTGATGTGTCCATGTGATATATTTTCTTTCATTTTGATTCTATTTAAAGCTATATTTCCTGTTATTTTATGATATTGCACTGTATTCCAGTACAGTAATCCCCTTAAAAAGAAAAAGGAAACATTTTTACATGTTTGTGTCTTTCCTTGAATGCTCTTCAGTGTTACTATGCAAATCCAAGTTGCCAACAGTGTTCCATTTGTATTTAAGAGATGAATGTGGAACAAGAAGGAAGGAAACGACTGATATAAGAGAAGGTAAATAATGGCTCTCTTTGTGCATAGTGTTCCCTATACAAGTCGTGAAAGCATTCATTCAGTGAGCTATAGAAGTTAATTAGATCAATAAATGCCATATTTTGATTTGGTTTACCATGAAACCATGAAGGATTTCTCTTCATTACTTGTCATTGACATAAATAAACATCAAATGAACTGGTATGTCAGTAAATAACATAATTGCTTATCACAGTTTGTCAAAGGCAGTGGCCCATTCATTCGTGATCAGTCAGAAGCGACAGGTTTCTTTCAAGTCTCCAGACGAGGTCGGCCACGTTCTCCGTGCTGTGAGCCTTTTCCTCCAGCAGCTCGTAGCGCAGGCTGGAAATGTCCTGTTTTATCTCCTTCAGTTCACCTGCAACACAGTCGTAGGGCGATCAGGTGTATTATTATAGTACGTAGTGTGATCTGTGTGATTATATTCTAGGCAGTGTCACACCGACGGTGTGTGTCCTACCCTCGTTGACTTCGTCACTCTCCTTGTCCATTTGAGCTTTGATGATGTATCTCTTAATCAGGCGCTTCATAATTTTCTGTACAAATTTTAGGCAAATACCAAGATATTCAATATTATTCAGATCTGCACCGTTTAGAAATCGCTTAGTATCTTACAAAAGTCTACTGATTAACAAGGCCTTCACGAGCTAAACATATTCGATGGTGAACATGCTAAGCTGCACTGATGTGGTAATGCAGGGCTCGATTTAAGGAATAGTGCGGTCACATTTGTACCTGATATCGCCGACTTGAATCCCTGGAAGTTTTGCTCTCTCCTAACTGAACAAATTAGCAAAACAAAGCAAGCAAAAAAAAAGGCAATATTGAACCTGCCTGAGTTTATTGTATTCACAAACAACAGAGGCCTGTCATCTATAGTAGGACCAGTTGTGTGCGTCACCTCACTGAGCTCTGCGTCGCCTTTCAGAATGGCGGCATGTTTATGGAAGATCTTCAGTAGCAGAGCCTTTATTCCCAGGCCCAGCCCTAACACAGACTTGGGGCTCGGCACCAGGTTGAAGGGTACAGGCAGGGTCCTGCCCTCCTTAAAGTAGGAGAACCAAAGCTTAGCACGAGCAAACTTCCACTCTACATCTGCATCGTCCTGCAGTCAGCACAGAGACCGGAAGAAGATAATTACTTTTCTAAAAGGATGAGACATCATTCCAGAAGCTTATCTAAATCAGTACAGATAAAATTGTCTTTTGTTTGCGAAATCCACTACAATAGATGACCTTCGCCAGCAAAATTCACCCTAAGCGCTGGCTGCAGTTTGTACATTTATCATGTCAGCATACCAGAATTATTCCAGAATACTTTAGATGTAAATGACAGAAATGAGTAAAATACCTCAATCTCCTGGAACGAACTGTTTATCATGGCAATGAGCATGTTGAGTAAGACAATAACCATGGTGACATTGTACACTCCATAAAGCACATATCCGGTGTTTTCAATGAACTTGTGTCCGTTGTTCACAATCACTGATTTGACTTCAGAGAGTCCAAAAATTGCCCAAAACAATGTTTTGAAGCTCTCCTCTATGCTGTGGGATGTCATAGTGTAAGAGAAAGAAAAACAATGGATACGGATTTGCTACAGAAAACAAAGCCCAAAATGTTCTTCAAAAATGTAATTCAGTTTTTTTTTTATTTTTACATATTATATTGACTAGCCTTTTGGCTAACCACACGGCATTAGACAAATGATCTTCTCAGGTTCTTACGTTGTGAAGGCGTCGTTCTGTTTGGCACCCAGGTAATACGAGTACAGGTTGAACATTCCAATCATGAAGGCTAAGAAAACCAGAATGAAGATCACCATGAACTTGAAGATGTCTTTTACAGTCCTCCCTAAAGAGATCTGCAGTGGCCCAAAGCTCTCATTGGCTGGAAGAATGTAAGCGATTCTAGAAAAGCTCAAAACCACAGCGATGGCATACAGTGCTTCTGAAATCAGCTGCGGATCCGACGACAACCAGCTGATGCGAGCTGTGAAATATATATATAAAAAAAAAAAGAAAGTACGTATGAATACTGAATACTAAATGAATACTGAATACTAAATGCTGGTTTAACCAGTAGCTTTCACTGCTCTGCTGTTACTCACCAAGTCTGAAGTACTCTACCTCTGTGGGCAAAGTTCTGTTAATTATATTTGTGTAGTGTTTGTCAACATAGCTTTGTGCTGTACATGCATGCCAGAATGCCATGATCCTTGTCACGAAGGAAGCTATAAAAATGGCCAACATTCCAAAGTCCAGCATATTCCAGGGTTCAAGCAGGTATTCCCTTGGACCCTGAGCCCAGATCTCCTTGCATTCTGCCCAGACCATCCCTAAGATACAGAAGATAAAAGGTCACGGTGCTTTTAAACTTAAATCCAAAATGTAAAGATCGTTACATTTTCTTGGTAACTGGAGCTATTGTTGCTTGCATCTCATTTTGTTTTGATCCGTACACCAGGATAATTGGAAGCAGATCAAATTTTGATCCTCTCACACATCAACTAAATATTAGTTTCATACTGACCTGTGACCCAGAAGATAATGAGCATCTCCATCCAAGTAAATGGGGTTGTTTTCATGCGGAACAGCTGTGTTGGGTAGTCTTGGATGGTCATATTTGGCAACAGTTTTGTCCCGTTAAAACGATCAGCTGCGTTCAAAACCAGCAAGCCAAGGAAAACAGTGAAAGAAGCTGCATGAGCCACAAACTTCAGAAACGGGCCTCTCATGAGCCTTCCTAGCTGGAGAGAATAATAAAGATGATTCCACAGAAAGTTTGCTTATGTGTTTATCTTCATAGCATGTTAATTCACTTGATATTCTAAACACTGGTCTTATTAATTTACAGGAGAACTGTGCAGTGATTCTAGAAGAATGTGATTTAAAAGTACATGTCCACCATGTAACCCTGAAGACTTATCAAAAGAAACTTATCAAAATGTTGTTTGTCATTAAAATTATTATGTCACATGCAGGCCACCCACCAGAAGACAGATGGACACTGAGCACACTGACCTTACTAGATGGTGCTGCCCAGTATATCATGGCTAAGAAGGGCAATCCTACTGCTACACCCAAGACCACCATTAACTTGACAGCTGTCGTCTGCTGTCTAAGTCCCGACAGATTCTCATACCAGATGGAAAGAAGTTGCTGCTGACAGTTAGGATGAGCCACAAACTGGTACAAAAAGACAAGCGGTGAGACCGGAAGCATTCAGGGCATGTCATGCACTACACTTTGCTGCCTAAACTGAAGATATTTCTTAAGCCTTACTTTAGTCAGTCAAGGAGAAGTCTATTCCACACTAAATCTTACCTTTTTCACTTCGTACTTTATTGCAAGGTTTAGTCGGATGAGGCTGGGCCGGGGAGGTTCTTCACAGTCCTCATCCTCCTCGCCATTTAAAATGGCCTCCACTTCCTCTGTGTTCCGACACAGGTCCAGAAGTCCAACTACGAAGTCTTTGCATTGTATGGAAAGCTTCCTATAATCATTCTTAGGAAAGTAAGCAGTGAAACCGCATTTAGTAAAGCAACATCACCCCGAGATATGGGTTTTCATTTTCAAAATGTATGACCCATACCTTAAATTCCTTTTCAATGTTTGCCAAACATGCGAGCTCATTGCTGAGCTCTAAGGCAACCAGCACGGGGTCTTCATTGGAGAGGGAGAGGTAGGCCGGGCTGGCCAGGCCTCTGTAGGCATTGATTCGTGCACGTGAGTGACTGAAGGAATCGTACTTCTGATGGTAGTTGCAGGTGTCGCAGGTACAGAAATAGTCATGCGGCTGCTCAATGCGAGCACCTTTCCCCAGCAGGATGTGCACAATCTCATACTCATGGCAGTGAGACGCTAGTATGATTGGCGTGATATCATGGGAAAAGCGTGTCCCGTCCTCGTCATAAGCGAAGAAATCGTCATGCATCGCTGCCTGTCTCGGGCTGGCCGTCAGTCTCCTGGAGTCCGTGAAGGCTTTGTGGCTCAGGATGGCCTCCACAATCCTTATGTAGCCTTTACTTATGGCCAAAAGTAACGCATCCCCAATTCGAGATAAGTTGTCTTTCTTCAGCAGAAGTTCAGTGACCTCAAGATGTTCGTTCGCCACTGCCAGCTGCAATGCATTCTGGCCCATGTAGTCCACACAGTTCACATCCAGCCCAGGGATTTCCTCAAGCATTCTGCGCACTACTGGAATGTTTCCATACTCGGCGGCGTCAAGGAAACGCTCCTCCACCGGTGACAGACTATTGGGATGGGCGTTGAACATATAGGCCGCACCCCGTACGGCCTGCCTCCTGCTCTTGGCCAACGCCTGTCGACTCTGAGGTCCACACTCACTACGATGGGTCAAACAGGATGTACTTAGGCTTTAGAATGACGTATGACATAACAACACCAAATCTAAACGTTGGTAATGTGCATTATCATTTTTAGAATGGATCAGCTGCTGATCAATTGAAATCATGTAATGCACTTGTATTTAGTTGGGGTTTGATTTTATTATTGAAATTTTGTTTCAATAATGTTACACACACCACATTATTACATCAACCAGTTATGGTCTCATGCTTTTCTTGCAGTGGGAGTTGGGCAGGAGGAGCGTCACATATTTCTTGAGTGATGCATCTGTTAGATGCGCTTCGTAAGACACCCACAAGCCACTCTTTTCTCACATGTACATTTGATCTGGTTTTATGTTTTTATATTACAGGCCTATATTGCAGGTTCGTTTTATGACGTGTTAGTCTGTTTGTTTTGCTTTTAGTCCTTTTGATGCATATAAGATTCTTTAATCACACAGAATGGTTATGCAAACAATGCAGCATTATATTTTAATGAGAACATGTTTAACACAATATCTACTATATATTTGTTTTTAGCAACCAAATATGTTCTACTGGTCCAACCACAAAACCTCCATAATAGATGATCTAAGGATATTTATTATATTTAAAACATATGTAACAAATTGATTGAAATTATACTGTACTAAACTTTTGCATTATTTTAAATAAGAATTTATTTAGTGTTTTGTACCCCTATCTGCTCATTAAGTACCATAGTATGTACCATATGATGACAAAAATGAAAAACATTAAATAATGTTTCTTAGAATTACCACCCATAACATGTTTATCAATGAAGACACCCACATTAGGTGTATCAGTAAGTAATTTAATGTCAGTGAACTTTTAGAATTTGCTAAACTGAAGATCCTGTTTGAGTTTGACCATTATTCCACTGTTAAACTAGAATCTGTATTTCAGTAGAAAGTTATGCTCATTGGATGAAAGGAAAATGAAAAAGAAAAAACCCTCAACTTCCTAAAGTAGATGTATTGGTGATTCATCATTGTTAATAATACATGTTAACTTTGTGTGAAAGGTGGTTTGTTTTACATCAAGTTCATCTTTACATTTTTGTCATTTATCATATGCAAAAATTAACTTTGCAAATAGGTTTTGTGGACTCTATTTCCAACTGAAACTAGCAGATTTATTTATACTCTGTAAACAAGTGTAACAGTCTTTAAACTCAGTACAATCAACACATGTTTAGCTCTCTAAATATGTAAAAGTTACATTACTTACCTATGGTAATGTCCATAATTGCCATAATTGTCCTCATCAAATTCAGCATTCTTCAGAAGATTGTCTTTACTTCTGTTCCTATTGTCAGGTGTGTGGAATTTTGATTGATTTCTATCTTCCGAAACAGGTCTCCTTTGATTCATTTTTCTAACTAAGGCAATAAACCCCAAGCCACGCTAAGCCACAGTAGCCGATTCTTGTAATCCAAACATCCAGCAGCAAAGGAGGAACTGTGTACCATTCTCATGCAAGGCACATTCTTCTTCAAGCCTTTGTTATTTTTCTGTTTAAGCCTTGAGGTAATGCAGAGTATCTAGGAATTTTGGCAGAGTGCTCTCCTGTCCTTTTACTATAAAAGAGCCATTTAACAGTCTTCGCCCATTCACGTTATCCCCCACGTTATCTTCTATGATTAGCATTAAGTTGTGATTTGTTCTTTTTCACATAAATGTTTTTCTTGTAAAATAGCTATAAATCATTGTAATGCTTCACAAACTATTGTATTAACAAATTGTAAAGTTCACTTATGTGCCTGAAAAAACATAATACATCACTAGTTAATGGAAGTTGTCATTCTGGATAATTGAACAATTCACCTGGATAAAGTACATTGTGCTGTAAAAACTCCGTGTGGTTTCAAAAAACACAATTACTTCTGGTATCCTTCTGGTAAAGTCCTTGTTTTCATTAGTAGGCTTACAAGAAACTTGCTTTCCATGGTCACAATGCCTATTGAGGAAATGGAACTGAAGAAGTCAGAAGTCAATCACTGTCTGTGTTCCCGGTATAACCTCTGCTTCCTGTGTGCTAGGATAACGATCCAGCTTTCTGTCAGTGTGGGAAATGCCTTCAATGGAATTCCACACAGACCAATAATCAGCCTAGAAGGCAATCAATGTTCTTTCCATATTGTGCCTCCTTATCTTTCTCCTAGTCTCCCCTCTTCATCTGAAACGCATGTGTAAGCATACCCACATCTCTACATGCCTACGTGCGTGCCTGGCTGCTCTGGTGTCCAGAAAACTCCTTAAGGATATATGAGCCCAGCTGATGGGGTCAGAAGGTAAATCGCAGAGAGGGTCATGGGAAGCCACTGTCTTGGTTCTTTTCTCATGTTGATAGTGCCTCAAACTGATGACTGCCACAGTCACAGACTATTTTAAGCCCCTTTTCCAGGGACTGGGCTTAAAGTCAGTATTCTTACTAGAGTTTATTCTGTGGTGTCTAAGGAGGCTTTGAGAGCTTGTTGGCTTGTTTCATTCACTCAAAGGAACGCACTCAATCCAACCTGCTCAACCGGAAATAAATTATGAATTTTTAGAATTACCATTTATATGATGTGAGTCTCTTTAAAATAAAATTCTAAATAAAATGTTCTCATTTTTGTTTGTTTCTTGGATACATAATTCTGTCTCACATACTTACTATGATACACGTTTCAGTACAGTGCAGTGGTCTTGAACAGTATGTGACATCTCTGAATCCCCTGAAGTCCCTTTCACAACTTCAGGCATTGGACAGTGATAATTCACTGGGGCGTTTTGTTTAGCCTGTGAAAGGACAAGATGGACTCTATGCTCTAAATAGACACAGTACAGATGTTTTAATATATACACATATCTAATTCATTTACAGTGATGCTAATAGAAGCCTGCACACTAAACACTTTGTGTGTAAAAGATGGTTGTGCAAATGGCTATAGCTTAATAGACTCGGTGGGCCACCCACATCAGCAAGTTACAGCTTATTATATACTTCAAGGTGTTTGATCAGAGCGTTTAAAATCAGACCTCAGACTGAGCATCTTCTCTCCTCCTCAGCTGTTACCGGTTGATCATTTCTGGTTTTGCTTTTAACTGTGTATTCGCTCTTTTTCTGTTACCCTTCCCCAAGAGTTCTCTTTTCAGGATGATATATGAAGGCTTTCTCATGACCACAGACACAGCAGGCTGGTTATTATTATGCCCTTGACATGCAACAATTAGACATGGAATGTAGAAGTGCAGACATTTGCTTCCCATCAGCTGACAAAAAGAGCAATTCAGCTCTAGCACTGGTTTTAGACTAAACAGTATTATTTTCCATAAATAGATCAGCCTTCGATCATAACAATTAAAAATCTATAATGGCTTAATGCTGACATTATAGACAAGCAGGACAAAGCAGGGTTCATAAAAAGGACAAATTATATATTGATTTTTATGCTTAAAAGAAATGCCTTTACATGGCAGCATTTTGAGCCTGTATGTTTACTACCGTAGAAAGCCATGATTTTGGAAAAGTGCATGCTGTTACATTATTAGTAATTACTTCACTATCAAGAAATATCCTCAGATTACACTGTCACAAAAAATCCTACTTTACGTTTGACCCTTCGACTCTCCTAATCTTCATTGTTACAGACTTAATGTTGACTAGTTCTCCATTTTTAGTCCAAGTGTCCCACTGAATGCGTGGGTGCACAGAGCGATCGTGATCCAGAGGGGAGCTGTTGAGGTTCGCCTTGCCACACTGGTTAAACCACCAGCCTGTGTTATTGTGATGCACGCTACAGCTCTCCACTGCTTTGTTATCAAACGTGCAAAACGGCGAGCAGCCGTCGTTGTCGACGTCAGCGGTGCTGAAAGGAGCTGTGTCCTGGTTCTGGTCTTGGTTGTATCCCCTAAAGGCATCACCTGCCAAGAGAGAAAATGTCCTTTGGTGAGATTTGCCTACAGATTAGTCATGTGTCACCTGCATTCTATTGCAACACGTAATTGACTGTTTTACAGGCATATGAGAGGAAATATTTACAATCTCACCTGCACTTCCAGCATATCTGCCGAGATGTATCGCAAAAAATTGGGGTTCGTCCTCAAGCCAGAAGCTGTCATAGGAGGCATAAGCAGTTGATTCATCTTGAGCAATAAGGGATACGTGCAGCTGGAACCGCGTGTTCCGCTGACTAATGATGCTGAACACCTTCCTTAAACCAAGCCAGTGTTCTCCTGCGACAAACATACAGACAGAGAAACAAAGAATAATTATTCTCTTTATGATGCTACTATAATAAAGCATAAACAGAAATCAATCAAGGTTTCAAGACCACTGACCCGACAGGGGTCCAAATCCATTCAGATAGTCTGACCACACATGTTTAAAGTCAGTCAGGCCATCTGTCCTTCTCTGTATTACTGTCCAGCCTCCTTCCATGTAGTCCATCTCACAGAACACCTAAATCAAGTGGTTGGTTTGAGAAGATGAAGTTTCATATTAAGAACTCTAACAGGGAATTTTTTTTGACCGTCAACTCAGTGGTAATTATATAGACTGGGATATAGAATAGAAATACATGATTAAATGATTAAAATAATTAGATTATAAAAGAAATCTTGAAGAAGATATTACCTCAAACAAGAAATCTGCATTTTCTGGTTGAATGATGTAAATACCACTTGGAATTTTGGGAGATACTGCCCCAAGTGTTTCCATGATGTCACTACAATCTTTCCCTGTGAACATCAGAGATTTAATGTGGTGTGTCAAGATTTTAAAGTTTTAAATAATTTGCTGCAGAAATATTTATTTGTTTACCATGAGCTTGTAAAGGCTTCAAGGAGAACATGTCACTGTTGCTTCTCTGCACCTCAGAACTGAGAGAGTGGACTTTGTTCATAAGTTCCATTACCTTTAAAAAAAAAAAAAAAACTGAAACACATTCAACAGAGCCCATGTCTTTCCACTGTGTATGCAGGAATGCAGAGGAAAGTTTGAGCTGAGTCTTATAAGTTTATACCTGGCTGGAGAGAAATTCCAGTGTCTTCTGCTGTTCTTCAAGTAGATCTCTAATCAGCTTTCTAGTACCCCTTGCATATGATGTCATGGCATGCTGGAGGTTACCTGAATAAAAAGTAAAGTTTAACAAACCCACAAAAACATTTTGATAAATGAGTATGAAGAAATAAATCTGCAAGTTAAACTAAATTCATTCCATGAAATGTCTTGTAAAAGGTTTATTTAAAGACACCTTTATCTGCCCAATGTTCAGTTGGATGCAAACACACACTGTGGGCATATACTAAAATACATACTGCACCATGAATGCTTCTCATCCTGTATGAGTTTTGCTGTCATTTCACATGGAATAAGACATTTTTCCTTGCTGGTAACTTTGACGTTGTGATCTTTCAGTTTCCGGAGAGAGCCATCCTCAACGTTCTCAATTAATGTCACAAAATCATTAAATGTGGTATTCTTTATATCCTGCTTAAGAAGAAGATTGTGTTATTATAATAATCTCATTGCATTTTGCTACACTATTAATAATTCAGTAATATTTGTTGCACATTTGACAAATACTCATGAAGTAATATTGATAATAAGGAGCCATAAAAAAACTGACACAACTCAACATAACTCAACAAAACTCAAAGGTTGTGTAGCTAAAACTCAATATGATGCCTATTCCATGCTAGCCACAGCTGAAGCAAGCATTTTTTCCAATGATCAAAAAGACATACACACAATTGTAGTAAAGCTTAGAGTATAAAAGCCAAGAAGGGCAATTAAAAAAAACACTTACCACAGTTATGTTTGGTAATGCCACAATATGTGGAACAATATGAAGCCAAACCAAAGTGATCCAAATCATGTCAGATTATGGAGAGCTCCGTAGGAGCATAAGGACTCACAGCTCTCAATAAGACAAGAAGATATTGTGAAGTCTTTGAGTTTAGGACTGCCTTCTTGGCTGCAGGACAATAAACCACCACCACAACAAAAAAAGAGCAGTTGTCCAGGACCATACAATATTCATTGCAAACTACTGTTGTTTTATTGAACTTTGACAACATCCTGTTCGGGCTATGAAAACCAGATGGCTGAGAGAAATGTGACACTTCTGCTGTGTAAGAGGTGGTAAGCAGTATGGCACAATTCAGCACATACGTAAACGCATTCTTTCCACAAACACAGCAGGATCCTAGCTGCTCCTACAGCTAAGAAGTACCTATGACGGAATGGCAGGCCAGTTTATGTAGGTCTTCTTTATTGCCGGTAGAGCTAAAGTTGCTTTTGTACTGAAAGCGATATTGGTTATGGTCAAGCAGGTTTAGTATTTTGTGGTTTTGGGGAATATTGTTGAGCATTATACAACCTGCTGAGGTGGACAGACTATGCACAGTTAAGTGGGAGTATGCTGCAACATTTCATGAAAAAAAGCCTAAATCACAACTTTTATTATTATTAAATTACTTCTTTTATTCTGCCTTTTATTCACAACAGAAGATGTAAACTATATGCAACATACACACATGCTGTTAATAATAGGCTACGTTGCATTTACCGAAAGAAACAAGGACGAAAATAGCGTTTAAAGTGCCGTATTTCTATGTGCTTGTAATGTTAGCTTATGGCTGGTTGGGGCATATCGCCTTCCCATCACGTTTCCATAGTAACTGTTAGACACCGCCACCATGTCTGAGGAAACGCATGCTTTTGAGCAAACTTACACATTTAATGTGCTTTCCAACAAACACTTTTCGTTTCTTCAAGATAGTCATACAGCGAGACACTTGATGAAATGGTGAGTATATACCGTGTAACTTGTTTAATGAAAATTTTCACATACCTACCTACCTATTAGCTTCCACCCTCACTCGACAGCATTAGCAAATATTAGCAACCTACCTATCTAGCTAAGTTTTAGTTTTGAGTTTAGCTCTTAGCTCTTTGAGTTTAGCCTTGTGTCTTTAATTTATTTTATATAATTGTAATTCTATATGTGTGGTCCTGTATCCTGCAACCGCTCTAGCAAATAAAATAACTAACACGAAATTATTAGTTAATAGTTATCACCCACTCCTCCCCAATAGAATGAATGTTAAGATTGAAATATCTACATTTTCTAACAAACTGGTTTCACTAGAACTTCAGGAGCACTTTGCTTTTGACAGCTGTTGAAGTACCTCATTCTGAAACAACCTGTTTGTTTTTTGTCTATTATATTAGGTCCATGTTGGGGCGAATTAATGTTCAAGCCTTTAATTTTGACCAGACATTTCAGGCTTATAGAAAAAATGATTTTGCGTTGGTGAGTTCTGCATTCTTGCTTTATTCAGAGCATGAAAATGGATGTGTGATTATTAGCTGAAGTATTTGATCTGCCTTTTTATTTAGCATTTCTTCCAGGATCCCAGTGTTAAAAATTACTTAAAGATGCTGGACACCTCTGGTGTATGGAGACCTCTAGGTAGGCTTTTAATGTCAGAAATGTACAACTCGGTGTAGGTTTAGGTTCATTGTTTGTCCTTTAGTTAAACGCAAAGTTATAGACATCATTTACCATCTAACCATGTAGAAAATAAAAGACCATGGGCAGCAAGTAACAAAAATAAGAAACTGTGGTGACTTTTGTGATAAAAAGTAGACTATCCATATTTGTTGAAATAATAAAACCTGAAAAATAAAACATTTACAATTTTAAACAAATGCATCAGCTAAAACAGGGACAGAAGTGAAATAAGATTAATTACTATAAAAAAGTAATGTGTAATATATTAAAATGTATACATCTGTTATATGCATACATCCACGCCTTTATTTATTTTAAATAGGCAATGAAATTACACATGTGGATGTGGAAATTGTCCCTTGCACTAAAGTGTCAGTAGGCATATTTGATCCAGTTTTCTCAAACGGAATCGTGCGTGCTTCTGGCCACATTGTCAAATGCTACCATGAAGTACATCCTGACTTTGATGAGTTGAGAATGGTAATAGACATTCATTCTTTGGGTCATCTCAGCTGTTCTTACTGTGTGCATTAATACTGTTCAAGCTCAAGATATCTTTGTGTTCAGATGCTGCTTGAGGAGGACTCTGATCATTACCATGCGGTCAGTCCATGTGACCGCCAGGAGTTTTTGTTTAGACTGTTTAAGCACGTTGTACTGGGTGGCGAACTTTGCCAGTATGAAGATGTCATCGGTCCTTACATTGAAACTACTAAATTGATTTACAAAGATTTGGTGAGGTGAGCTTGAGAAGCAACATTTTACTAAGCATTTATTTTCTTTCATTTACTCAACAAAGCACATCTTAGTAGACACCTGAACTCAGAAACATAGTATTTGATGGTGTGGTGTGTTTAAACCGGACATTATTTGTGCCAGTGTTTTTTTTTTAAAGATACACATGAACACTTTCTTTGTACAACATAGGGTATATATTTAAATGATATGCATAATGTATATAAAGAGGAAAGAGGATATTTAGGTTTGAAGTTTGTTTTGACATTTTTCTGTGCTCTACAGTGTTCAGAAGAATTCTGAAACAAAAGAGATTAAAGTCATCTCGACGGTCTTGAAAGTGTCTGCATATGTATGTTTCCATATTCCACATATCCCCCCCCCCTTTAAATGTATCTTTAAATTATGTTTGATATACTTTACTGTTATATAATTTATTCTATGTTATATTAATGACCACACATATAAACAATTAAAAGAAAATTCTTGATTTCTATATTGGCAAATCAGTTTACTGGTTATTCAGTGCAGTTTTTAACTTAATCTTTTGGAAAATTAAAACTACCATAGTACAACTATTTGTTGCTTTCAGTGCTAGTGGTGTTGCGTTGTAAAAACAAAATGCTAAAGCTTCATTTCTCTTACCTTTTTCCAGGATGGTAATGGCATGTATTTTCCATCTGGGAGAGACAGCGAGCAGACATTTGCCTATCTGTGCATTGATCCTTTAAAAAAACATGTGTATGTCTTGTACCACAGTTTTGGCATTGGCTTGTTTTCTGATAACAGTTTGCCATGCTCTTGATCTTCTCTTACATGATAAGGGGCTTTACTGCTTTGTAACTCTATTGTTGTCTTGGGCGGTTTATGGAATCTAACTGTCCATCCTGGAAGTAACTGTGGACAGTGAAAAGGGATGCTTATTCATGAATGTAAATTTTTCCTGCTAAGAAATGGCCAGTTTATCTATAGCACCACCTTCTGGGCAAAGGTTCCCCAGGACATAAAGGTTCCATGATGCACCATAAACACTAAAAATTAAATCATTTTTACAATTATTTCAATTGTTGTTTTATATTGTGTTTGCCTTTGTTTTGACAATGCTGGACACCTTACATTGCACAAGGAAAGTTGCACACTATCAATTTCTCATTTGTGGGACCTGTATCAAATTACCTGTGAGCTATTAAAAACTGGCAGTAATCTGATATCCTTGAGACCCATTTCTCGAGCTTCAGGTCTCACCGACCATGGTTATATATGGGCCTAACCACAGATAGGACTGTTAGCACTTTGGCATCAAAACAAAACCAAGGTAGGCCTCAAAAATGTCCAGGTATTTTCCCTGTTGGTCGCAAACTCTATTTAACTGAATAGCAAAAAAGCAACTTGCATTTGTAGTTCCAGAATGAATCTTTTGATGCAGGCTTTATTCTGACATGGATTTCTAATTTCCTCCAAAGAAGGGAAATTAATCACTTGTTGTCTTCTTAACAACCCTATGAACAATGTCATGTACTGTTGTTCGAGGTATATAAAATGCTCTAGAAACTACCCTATGTGAACATGCACTAGCCAGCCAAAATGTGAAAGCAAGAACCTCAAATTCTTCACTTGATCCATGGTCATAAAGTCTCCTAAGCATGGCAATGTGGTGCATTAAGGTATTGATAGATGGTGATCAGGCTGTAGGTTATTCTGTCCAAGAAAAATCCTAATGGCTGGCACTCAAGAGTTCAGAGTAGAGTATTCAGCTTGATTAGTAAGCTATCGAAAAATAATTACATTTCATTTATGAATGATGATAATGGCGTGCTTAAAATCTGACAATATTTAAATAATCACATTAAATCACATTTTAGGAATCATGATTGCTGTTGTAAACTCAAAATGTGTTGCTACACTATCAGAACAAAAATGTACAGGTAAAGTTTTCAAGGTACAATGTCAATGTACCATCAAAAGTACTTAATATTTTATATTTTATAAGTAAATAAGTAAAAATCAGATGTAGGCCTAATTATTTCAGTGGAGTATTTCTGCACTATGTCACCCCAAATGTAATATAATAAGTAAGCTGCTGACTTGACAGCTGGAAACGGCTCACCAACATCAGACATCAGCCTGCCAGTCCATCTTAATAAAAGCAGTTGTAATTTCATTAATACCAACAATTATGGAGAAAGGTGACAATAAATAAACAAACAAAAATGTGCAGCATAAAAACAGAAATCAATGAATGCATAAACAACAGGAAATAGTCTATTTATTGACTGATTTAAGGTGGTATTTATTTATTTATCAGGTATCTCTGGATAGGACAGGATAGGAACCTGTTATGTATGATGCATTTGTTATTTGTGTGGACCGACACCTTAGAGGCAAACAACAAGCCTCTTGAATTGCCCTTCTGAATCATTTCACTTGTGCGCAGCACTACTGAATATGCCATATTTCCAGTTAGATGTGAGGTATAAAATTATATTGAGCCAGGCCAAAAAATTAACCCTAAAACCTGAGCTGGTAATTCATCATCTGATTAATTTGTGCACTATCACAGTATTTGTCATGTTCTGTTTTTAGTTTTCACATCTAAAATCATTAAGAGTCTCTAAAAAGATATTATCCTTAAAGTAGAAACGTAGACTAAATCAATTATCATGTACAAATTGCATGCAACTGGAATGAATTGAAATACAAAATAATTTGGCACATTCCCGATACTCAGTACTTGAAGAGTGAATAGCAAAACATTTTTCAGAAAATAAATCTCATGAAGAAGCCTCAGCTACAACAGCTGATTAGCATGTTCATATTTTACTAAGCCCCCTGAGAAAGTCAACCAATAAAAAACGTCAACCAATAAAAAAAAACTTGGACATAAGCGTTTTCATGATTTATTTATTACTCGTTGTGTAGCTAAACATCTTAACATTCAAAATCAGTAGCTAATCATACCATTCAACAGGTCATATGCAAGTCGTTATTGATTTGTTTATGCACCAGACTGCGTCACACAAATGTCTGTCAATTTTTTTAAGAAATAGTGTTTCTGAAAATAATGTAAGGTAACTAGTAAAGTAAAGTAACTTTCATCGTCCTATACCTAACAAATGTTATGTAGCGAATAATCCCATACATACAGCTGGTCTCGTACTTCAATATTTGACGGAAGGAGTAGTCATCCGGGTATCTTTGGTGTACAGAAATCATTTCGAAACTGTTCGACTACTGCATACCGATTTGGGGCGTGACGAGTAAGTAGTAGGTTTTTACGAGCATTACTGCGGAACGTTTGCCTTACAGAATTACGTGTGTGGAAATTCCCTAATACTACCGTCTGGAAAATCTGGTAAAGTTTGTATAGTTTAGTTGTCGTTTATAGTACGCAATGTTAATGATTTTGAAACTTTGAGAGCTAGGCTCTGCTTTTGAACGTTTGAAAAGTAGACCTATATAAAGCATCAGACTAAAGTTGCTTCCGGGCTGTTCTCAACTCATTATAAGTAGGTAAGTCTATTATAACTAACACATAGCCTAAAATGATCGTTTCTGTTCGACATTGTTTTACATGCAATATTAAATTGAGCTAAATGTTTAAAATATCGACTTTACATATTAAAGCTTTTTTTTTTTTACCTTTGGCACCCCATACGGAAATGTTTGAAGTGCGTAGGTCAATATAGACACACAATGATACCGATTCGCATATTTTCAGTTTCTTCATTTATCCTACCTCCGGATTCTGTGTATCTGTTTCCTCTGAACTACGTAAGCAATGACGTACTTTTCTCGAGCCATTTTAACGAGCTTCGTTTTCGCCAGATATTTTTTTACTAGTTTTGTCGTCTATTTGTCGAGTATTTAGGCATGTCGAGGTGAGTCGGGTATTATTAAGTACTTCTCCAGTTATACTGTGCCTTTGACGTAATACATTTTACAATTACGTAACTTGGGCTAAATAAAGGCAATTTTAATAAAGCGATAAAATGGAGGCTATAGTGTAACATTGGGCCTAAATATATAGCCAACGTTAGCCACCCAGCTGAGCATCCGCATAATGCGCTGATCTTTATTAACGGTTATACATTTAAAGAAAACAGCTAGCGACCTAATGCTTCATATCACGACATTTCCAAACATGGCTGTAATACCTCCAGTTATGGCTGATTACGGCAAACTGGTTAGCTAGGTCATAACGTGTGACTGGTGGTAACCCCCGAGGCCTCGTGAATCGGTTAATTCGTTAGTTTCCGATCTTCGTTTATGGTTTGCTCAGTCTTTGTGGGTTAATTTGACAAGAAGGGCAACGTACTATTTTGGGGTCATAGTGAAACTACGTTGGCTGAGCAGGTATGGTTTCTAGCCACGTCATCAAAAAGATTCCGAGCCACACCGGCACTGATGAGGCTGTCAATGATTCATAAAGGCAGTAATCGGTGAAATGTCCTTTTACACATTTACTTAAAAGGCTAAAACGTGTTATTCTCTGAACAGGCGGCGAAGGAATTTGTAAGTCGCTCTGGAGAAGAGCGTCTGCTAAATTCCCAAAATGAAATGTTGGCAGAGGTAACGTTCCTGTAATGTTTCCTTTAGAAACTAGGGAAACAATGACTGAGACGTTTAGGTTTTGACATGTAGTAAATTGTGTAAATTACTAAAATACGTTAGTGTCTTATTTATTGTAAAAACAACGGGGGAAGGTTTTCTGTGCCCGAAGGTCGCCATTGTTGGCGTTACCATCCATAGTGACATCTAATTGATGCACTGGCCTTTCAGTAACGTTAAGTAGTCTTAATTTTGTTCTCCTCTATGAACATGAAGATTGCCAATGATTTTAATGGTGGAAATGCAACCCTAAAACATAGACAGGCTGTATATAAGTTGACTAACTTTGACTTTGTAAATATGAGACTTCTTTCTTTTCCAAGATGTTACAAATTGCCAGTTCTGATCCTGTGCTGTTATTCTGACCTAGTGATAGGCATCCTTGTTTTTTTGTTCATTGAGTAGCCTATTCATCATGCTGATGAAACAAATAGGCCAGCCCATATATTTATAGCTATGTGTGTACTCGGTCAGTGACACTGGAAGTATCAGACATATTAAAATAGTATTTCCAACAGTCCCAATAATGTAAAATCATTTTTCTTGCATTTAATTTTTCTTAAAGTTGAGCAATATCTACAAAAACAGAATCTATTTGACATAGTCGAGTTTAACAAGAAAACATGGAAACTGATGATGGAACATATGGTAAAAAATTCAGATGCATCTCAGTTGCCAAGATTCGTGCCAGAGTATTTGTATGTGCTCAGGAAAGGCACGGTCATCTGTGGACTGGTGCATAAATAGCTTGTCTGCTTGCAGTGTGGAGGGAGGCATCTCTCCTACATCCGTGTTTAAAATATGCGTCACCAGTGTAGCCATGTACTTACTGAAGCCTACATAACTTCTTCAGCTGTCCTTAATTAGACTGATGTTTTGGTCACAGACATTCAGTCTGATCACTTGCACTTAGTAGTAGTAGTGAAAACACTTTTCTCCTTTCTTTTGTCCCCAGGTCTCTTCAACACTGATGCAAAGGAATACATCCTACCAACACAAACATCTTTCTGTTTCTGAACATATTTTATTTTTATAATAATATTAAATCTTTTGCTATGGAACGCTAAATCCCAACCTGAGGGATGTCCAGCAGGGAGAAGGGCTTGGCACATCTAGGGAGTCAATTACCACTTGGTTGTTTTGCTTACCTTACGTATTGTCTTTAACACATTATGGCTTGTTTAAAAATTAGATATTTTCTGTATGGTTTTATGATATTTATCAGTGATCCAGGATAAATGCATATAGTGATCATTGGCTAACAAGTTTTGTTATAATTTGTTTGTTCATATTCTGGTAGAGCTGTTCACTTATTTTGTGACAATTCCATTTCATCAGTTCTGTTTAAGAAGGCATATTGGCTTTTTGTGTACACCAGTTTATAGCATTTGAATGCTTGGATTATTTGTTTACAGCATTCACCTGCTTATGTCTTGTGTATCTTGACATAAATCCAGGTTAATTAAATCCAAATAGGCTGTTTATCAGGCAAGAGAGTAAGAAATCAGTTCTTATGATTACCATGTGCTGACTAGACTGGTGTCATGTGACCTATGGTCACAAGTCTCTGGTTACATAATCTTTGGTCAGTCTCTCTTCTTTTTTTTTTTCGCCCCCATGTCATCCTGAATTTGGCATACTCACACATTTTAGGCCAAGACCTTCTCCCTGCAGGACCTCCCTCTTTCCTTGCTTACAATGGAAATCCTCCAGAATAGTTCTTTCCTAAGAGGTCTCTGCCGTAATAGTGCCCCAGCAGACCTACAGTATGATAACACAAGCGAACTTTTTCGCATTTCCACCTTTGCAAAGTTCCCCGCCACCGTGGCTGTGACGGAACGCAGTCTTGCCCGTGCGGGCTTTTATTACACCGGCATAGGAGATCGTGTTCAGTGTTTCCGCTGCAACGTGACTGCCGAGAACTGGCAGTCGGGGGAATGCCCGGCAGAGAGGCACAAACAGCTGTCTCCCACCTGCACCTTTATTCAGAGCCTACCGTCCACCGCCAACCTGCTGTCCTCCTCCCATTCGGCCTTCTCTCCCCTGCGCAATGTGGCTGTCCTGCAGATAAATGCTCCCGCTTCAGCCGTGGCAGGCACGGCCGCGCCCACAGCTTCAACTCCCGGTCAGGCCGACGAGCAGGTCGGCTACTTCAACATGGGCTTCAGCAACCTCGCCCCCTCCAGCCCCCTCGCCTCTCGCGGGGTAGAGGACATGTCTCATCAGCGACCTCCTGCCTGCCACAATCCCAGCATGCGTCGAGAGCAGGAGCGTTTGGAAACCTTTCAGAATTGGGCCCTCACTACAGTCACCCCCGCCGAGCTTGCAAAGGCCGGTTTCTATTATCTGGGCCAGGGGGACAGGGTGGCTTGCTTCAGCTGTGGAGGGCAGCTCAGCAACTGGGAGCCTGGAGATAGGGCAGTATCTGAACACCAAAGGCACTACCCAAACTGCCGCTTTGTCAGAGGTGACAGAGCAGATAATGTTTCTATTGCCACCGGTGGTGGACTGGCTAATGTTTCCAACCCTGCAATGCAACAGTGTGACGAGAGACTGCTTACATTTGTCAACTGGCCTGCAAGAATACCTGTTCGACCAGACCAACTAGCCAAAGCTGGCTTTTATTATGTTGGTGAGGATACTTTTTCAGCCTATAGTGTGTGGGTGTAATGATGCTCTCTGACCACGATTTGATTGACCATCCTGACACTAAAGTAAATAAAAACTTTAAAGTGTAGAAACTGAAATGAAAAATACTTTTTTTTTTCTTGTAGAATTTTTATGGAATTCTTTGAATCTGGCAATTTACATTTTACATTTTACATTTACGGCATTTCGCAGACGCTCTTATCCAGAGCGACTTACAAAAGTACTATGTGTTCAGTCAGAATATGCATCTCTATCTAGTATAAACAGGTTTAAGTCCAAACTACTTGAGGTCAAGCACTGCCATAAACCGTTGCTAGTGCTGATGCCTAGAAAGAAGACAACAAAATATAAGATTAGACAATACCTATCAAGACTGAAATACCTACAAGACTACATGCAGTATAGTGCAATACTTAGCAAGTGTTCCTAAAGATAAAGTGCAATTACGCTTTATACCAAATTTAAAGAAATTAGGACCCATTTTTGAAGCACAAATGATTCAAAATATTGTGCATATATTAAACGAAATTCAAGGAATATTGTATCAAGATGCGCTATTATAACACCTTTGCAGTAGGTTAAGTGCGACCTCTGGTGTTAAAAAATGCAGTTGCATTAACAAAATAAACTAGACGGTATCGTCAATCGCCACATTCCTGCATCCCGATGTATTGTCACGATGCATCGTTACACCCCTATGAAGTACACTGAAATATTGCATTTTATCTTGATTGTCTGACTTCGTTAAGACGTCACAACAAACATTTTTTGTATGTATACTGGTAGGTCGCAATGACGATGTGAAGTGCTTTTGTTGTGATGGAGGACTCAGATGCTGGGAATCTGGAGATGATCCGTGGGTAGAACACGCCAAATGGTTCCCAAGGTAAAAAGAGCAGATCGTTTCCCAGTGTCCGTTTCTGTTTGAAGTCAAATGTGTTTTTTTTCATCCCCCTCATGTTTTGATATTTTCAAAATGTCCTGTTGTAGGTGTGAGTATCTTTTGCAAGAGAAGGGACAAGAGTTTGTCCATCAAATTCAAGCCAGATTTCCAAGATTGTTTGAACAGGTGTGTTAACGGGGAAAAAAAGAAACTTTATTTTGCTTTTCAGTTTAATAGCAAGAGCTCAACCTTATTAATGTTTTTCCACAGCTGTTGAATAACGGAGATAACTCCTCAAGAGAATTTGTTGACCCGCCTGGTGAGTAAGCATTGCCTTAAGTGCGATTACCACATTTAATAGTATATCAGTAATTATTCAATAATTGTACTGTATGTTGTGTTTTTTCTGTTTACATTGTGTAGTTGTACATTTGGGTCCAGGAGAAGAGCGTTCAGAAGATGCTGTAATGATGAACACACCTGTGGTAAAATCAGCCTTAGAGATGGGCTTTGATCGCAGTTTAGTGAAGCAGACTGTTCAGAGCAAAATACTCACCAGTGGAGAGAACTACAAGACTGTGCAGGAGCTGGTGTCCGATCTGCTTAGTGCGGAGGACGAGAAACGCGAGGAGGAGCGAGAACTGTTTGCGGAGGAAATGGCTTCAGGTACGTCTGGATTAAGCTTACATATTAGTTCATTAGTGCAAATCCTGTCGAGAGCTTCTTTGGTCTGTATCTCTCTGTAAAAGAAAGTGGTGAGCAGCGTCGAGCTTTTCTGGATCCTCGATGGTGACGACGACATTTTGTTTCCAGATGGATTTACTTTTCTAAAGAAGCACCACGCTGCGTTGACGCAACGTTTGAAAAGTGTCCAGAGCCTAATGGACCACCTCCTGGAAGAGAGCGTCATTTCACAGAAGGAGTATGACGGCATACGCAACTGCACTTCAGTCAAGCAGCAGACGGGCCAGCTTATCGATCTGGTTTTATCAAAGGGGAATGCAGCCGCAGAGGTCTTCCGCAACTGGATCAAAAAGAATGACGTGTACCTCTTAAGAGAGCTAATGGGTATTTACTGTTTTTAGTTGTGTTGACCGTGTCTGTGACTTTTCAGTGTTCCATGTTAGTCCTTGTTTCTGTAAAACCATTATAGTCAATATGGGTGACATAGCTAACACGCAGGAACATATATGTGGTCCATTTAAAAGAATCAAGGTGATGCTCAAAGAATACATTTTAAAAAAAACTATGGAGGTAGAGTTCCACCTACACCCACTACATAATACTGACAATCCATTTATGTTCTTTTCACTGCAATTTCAGCCCAGGCAAATGAAGCTGCATCACCAAGTCAAGATCTTTCAGGTATACTCAAACACGAGGTTTTTTGTTTGTTTTGTTTTGTTTTTTCTTCAGTTTGTAGCCTCCACGCAAAAGGGAATCAGATACAGACCCTGCCCTGAAAGAGTGAGGACTAATTCTATTATGGTTGGATCATTTTTTTTCTCCTCCTCCTTGTTTTATAGACCTGCCCATGGAGGAACAGTTGAGAAGACTTCAGGAAGAACGCACTTGCAAAGTATGCATGGATAAAGAGGTCAACATTGTCTTCATTCCCTGCGGGCACTTGGTGGTTTGCAAAGAATGTGCTCCTTCACTACGCAAATGTCCCATATGTAGAGGCTTGGTGAAAGGCACCGTCCGCACCTTTTTGTCCTAACGGTAGCCACCATAGACTGTACTTTAAGCAAATTGAATTGCTAGAAAAGAAATATAAAATTGTCCGAACAATAAAACATTTGGTACGGACTGTTGTCTGTAGAGTCCTAACTTTGTCGTAGTGCCAGATTGGTTGTGTTGGATGAGGGGTGGGTGGACTTAAGTAGTGAAATGTCTTCGTAAGGCCCAATGTAACGCATGTAATGATTAAAGAAAGTCCATGAAAAATTTATTTTGTTCTAGCTTCCAGTAAAAACTGATACATTTGTTTACTTTTACAATAGAGGTGCACCTGATTTTCATGATCATTTTTGTAAAAAAAAAAAAAAAAAGTTCAAGGAATCATTAAGATGATTAAAATGGTACAATACTGGTACCTAATGGCTGCATTACAATAATTTACTCCAAACACATTAGCTTTTATATATCCAAGTCTTGTAGATTTCCCCAGCTTGGACCCACTTTAACTTTTGCCCTGAGCTTCACGTACAACTTCACTGCAGATTCCATTTCCCGCTTCACAATTTGTGCTACCTGTGAAACAAACAGTTACCACACTGAATGATGTTCTATATAAAACACAAGATCCCAAACTCCGCCGTACCTGGATGACGTCCTCCTCTGCAACCTCATAAATAAGTTCATCGTGTAGCTGGAGGACGAAGAAGGCCCCCCGAGAGGGCAGCAAGCAACGCCTAAACGGGCTGTTGTCTGTTGGCAAACAAACCAAAGAACATTTGATCGCCTCATACTGCAAGGAACACTTGTCTTTAGAGAACTGACTGGCTTACCTGTGCCACTTGGGTGATGCTGGTGCGACAGTGGCACATTTGGAAGAACCTCCTCCAATCTGTGCTGAATGTTGATGGTGGCTAATTTAACAATGTCTGCCGCAGACCCCTGGACTGTTGTGTTCACAGCCTGACGCTCCGCCTAAAAGAGTGGGAGAGCTCTACGTAGGAAAGGCATTTAAAACACTTGCCAGCAATTCTACATATCCTGTAGCAGGCAAACAAAGAACCTTACATGAGACTTTGTGTATATATTTGAGTCTTTGATCCCAGGGAGAAACCTTTTCCTTCCCAGTAATGTCTTCACAAAACCATTTTTGCTGCAGTTCTTCACAGTTTCTTGAAGAAAAACCTGTATGCCTTTCAGAAAAAAACACCAATGATCAAACCTAACTTTATAATTTGGATAAATAGGTGTGTATCTAAATCTGAGAGATTCCCCGTCATTTACCTTTGTATCTGGATTTAAATGTTTCGATGTAACAGGCCGCATCGTTTTCATCAATTCCCATTTGCTCTCCTAGTGACTTCGCTCCCATGCCATATATTATTCCATAGCAAATCTGTAGAAATAAGACCACAGCTCAGTTTTGATAGTTATTGAGCATTATACCACCGCACAGCTGCATATTACCTGTTTTGCCTGTTGTCTCGTGTTATCGTCTACAGCGGCAGGGTCCACCATCTTCCACTCTGCAGCGATGCTTTTGAAAACGTCTTCGCCACTGTTGAGCACTTGTAGAAGCCGTCTATCGCAGGACAAGTGAGCCAAGACACGGAGCTCGAGCTGGGAGTAGTCCGCAGCCAGAATTAGCGCCCCTAGTAAAACAAGAGTGCCTAGTAAAATTAGACTACTCGCTGGGTCAATGTACATAATCTACAATACTCCAAGAAATAATCCCTTACCTGAAAAAGGAACAAAAGCGTGTCTCATGCTGACAAAAAAAGGCATTCCCTTCTCTGGAGATTTGTCGGAATCCTTCATTTGTGATGCTACTTGACGTGACCTGTATATATCGTCCCATTAATAAAACAAAACTCCCAGGTAAAAGCTGAACAAATGATGGAAAACAAATTTTGTCACGAACAATGAACCTCACCTTGTCTTACTGGAGATACCGGCTATGTTGTTCAGTGTAGGCTGGCTTTCTCTAATTATGGTTGGCATTTGGATTTCAAAATCTTTTGGCACATTCTGAACATTGGGTTCAATGAAGCTCACCCTTCCTAAACAAGGCATACAAAAATCCTAAAACCAATTTGTATAAATAACATGACATGGCTAAAGAATTCAGAGAAGCTATTGAAAGTACTGTTTTTAAGGTTTTTTCACCTGTAGCCGTATGGGACTGCGACACTGGATGTATTCTGTCCATCTCAAATTTAGGGTGCCAGATCTTTTCTCTTTGCAGTGGAAATACGACCTTGGTCAGAGCATTTGTAATTCTCCTCCATTCTAAGATGATTCCTGGTAACTCATGTAATGCTGTGAGTTTTTGCAACACATCCTGATCAAATATGGAGTATAAATTTGCCATTTACTGACATTGTAAAATTTGTGAAAGGTAAAAGTCTTAAAATTACTATAATCAACTGGCATGCCTCGATGTGCTGAAATTAAAATTGGTTTTAAGACAAATTGAAGAGATCACAACAAATGCAGGATATACCTTGGTAGTGCTAAATTGCTTAGAAAGTTTTATTCGGGCACCTGCTCCAGCCCTCCTAGTGTAGCCCAAAGTCTTTTTATTCTTTAGAGAATTTAAATCACCATTGGGAGGTAGCTTCAGTTCAAGAAAAAGTACCTGAAAATCATGAGGAAATATAGCCATTAAATGTCATTCCAGCAAATAATAATAATTAAAATGTATGAATATATGACTTTTCCCAGACAGACACCTCAGCAACATCCTCCGGGCTGGTTATTGAGAAGCTGTGGCCAGCCAGCCGATAGGCCTGGGATTCCAGGTCGCTGAGTTTGGCCTGCATTACATGTTTCTGAGCTTCACATTCAGCAACACTGAACCCAAAACCATTCAGCTCCAGCAGAGCTAAGCAGTACTGAGAGGGCATCTCCACTCGCTGGAATGCATCTAAATCAAAAGATCACAACGCCCACGTCACACGATGAGAACATTTCAATGACCAACCCCACAACAATTTCATTTTTATGAGTCATTATTCCCAGCACCTAAGATTTTTTCTTGTTCTAAGAGAACATTGAGCTGTGTCATGACCCTGAAGACGAGAACAGACTCGATGGCTGCTCTGTAGCGTCCAGACCGACTGGAATCTCCATATATCGCCAGACTTTTGATGCCCTGACCAGAACTAATCCCATCCAACAAGAAGAGATCCTGAGGAACATGGTTTGTCACCATGTTGTGAAGGGTGCGCTCCTTGGAGCCAGGATCCAGAAGCCAACAGGCAACCTAAAATTCATACATTTTTAAGTGGATGCACAAACTGATATGTCAAATATCATTGCTTGATGGGGACAAAGAGAATTATACTTCTTAATTGCCTCACCTTAGGATCCTCGAATGCACCCGTAACCGAAAGTTCACATGCCAAAAGTAGAGTCTTGTACAGCTGAATAAAGTCGTAAGCAACTAGCGCTCCATCAGCACCTGAAGGTGATCTTGCCAAACAGTCCTGAATTTTCTTCAATCTATCTCCGACTGTCAGATTGTCATCAAGCGGAGGTGGTGCTAAGCTTGCACTTATAGCTGTTTGACAACGCATTTTAAGGGCTTCAATAAGTTAGATGTTAACATAGGAAAAGCAATGCTTTAAAGTGAAAGCTTACATTCATTACCTGTGTCTGTTAGCTCTTGTTGTAGTGATACATAATATGCATCTTTTCCTCCCCAGCATACAGAAATGCCAGTTACGACCATATCCTCATTCCCTTTTATGACAAATCCATCTTTTCTTCTGCTCGTCACTAGATTAGGTCCTTTAGACATAGAAACAACAACAAAAAACATTAGGTTAACAGATAAATGAGAACATTCATATATTCAATATTCATTTATACATTCATCAACAGGTTGAATTTTTATCAGTTTTACCTTTTTTGATATTGCTCCCCAAAGCAGATACTTTCCCTGTATCACCTTTCTTGTCACAAGCAACAGCAAGACAAAATCTCTTCTTCGTCTTCCACTCATTTAGAAATGTTTCAAAAAGTTTTTTATCACTTGCTACATCAATAATTGAGAAGGTCTCTGGGCTGCTAGAGTTGGAAGCAGGGGGAGAGGCATCCTGAGAACGTTGCTGTAAACAATCCTCATTCGTGCATGATGTGGCCTTGAGCTCCAAACAAGGAGATGGATCATTCTTTGGATTTAGACACGTTCGGATATCTGATGATGTAATTTTGACTTTGGGTGTGACCGGATCACATACAGGTGTTGGAGGAATAAGGTGACAACTTAACGTATTTGGCTTGACTACATGGAAATTCTCTGATGTCAGTCCAGTTTGTTTTGTCTTAGTTACTGCCACATTGTCTTCAGATGAAGAAACCTTAGCTGCCGTGTTTGCATCCGATTGTCCAAAAGGCTCAGGCAATGCCGAAAAGTGATCGGTCCACTTATCAAAAATGTCTTGCATTTCACTGATGTTAAATGAAGAATCAGCAGTTTCTACTTGAGGTGCATTACTTTGTGACATGTGTAGCTTGGACACAATGTCATCAGTGTAAGAGGGCTTTTCTTCATTTACTTTTGGTCCAGCACACACCTTTAAACCCATGTTTAGCTTCTCCAGATAGTGTTCTCCAATAAGTAACGTGTCCCCCCATTCTGATAGGTTGAAAGAAGACTCGCCCCATTGGACTTCTTCTCTATTCTCCAATCGAACGTCGTCCCTCATCTCTTCCATTTTTGTATTGGATGGGACATGTGGAATAGTACAAGCTTCATCAGCTCCCTCTACCTCTACAGCCATTTCAACCTCCTCTTCCATGGCCTCCAATATGGAGCTGTCATACAGACTATCAAAGAGAAAACTGCTGCTCCTGTTAGGGCTGTTGTCCACATTTTCAGTCTCTTTTGTCATACTGGTAAATTTGTGCTTCGGGGATTGGGGTTCATCCAGTTTTAATTCCATTTCCCAAGCTTCTCTTTCTGGCACGTGATTAGTGAGATTAAGAATGTTTTCCATTTGGCTATCAGTCAGTGAAATGTTATACTTGGGTTTAGCTTCAAGTACTGGCAGATTGTTGCATTGTTTGTTGGGATTATCTTTGGAATAGAGAGATGTGCCCTCGTTGGTGTCTTTACCACTTTTATCTTCAGGCATCCTCTCTGAGACTTGATTTTCATTTTCAGGTGTTTTTTGATTCAAGTTTTGGCTTGCCTTGTTAATCTGATTTTCTGAACCAGCAAAGTAAGTCAACTTAACTGTCTGAATACCATCTGGATTGTCATTATTAAGAGGCCGTTTGTCTTCTTGTAGCAATATTCTTTCAGTTTGTGTATCAAGCTGAAAGCTATCACCAAATTCTTCTAATTCATTTGGGTACAAGTCAGGAGAGTTACACTTTTCCTGGTGATTCAGTATTACATCAGCTGTAACTTCAGAATTTACTTTTGATTTCAACAAAAATTCCACTGGTATATTCTGAAGTTCATGTTGTTTTATCACATTCCCCCGGCTGGTCTTCCTGTAACAGCCCTCAGCTCTGTGGTTCCCCTTTTCAGTTTCCATTTCTCTAAGTATCACCTTGTTGAGATCTAAACCACTTTTTGATTCAGAGCACTTTTTCCTGTCACCTGTGGGAAAACACCCATGACTGGGTAATGATGATGTGTCCCCAGCACGAAACGGAGCATGTGGTGACATTTTTGTCGCGCAGTTTTCTTTAGACAATTCTGCAAATTTTTTAAAGTTTACCTCACTCTGATTATTTTTCAGTGAAGTTCCATCAAAAGCAGGTGAGACAGTTTTGACAGCCACTGCAGAAGTTCGAGAACATGCTTCTTCCATTTCAACATCCATGCGAACAGAGCCAATATTTTCAATAATTTCATCATCCACTCGTCTGCGTTTAGACAGTGGACTTACAGAATTACATTCAGTATGTAAGCAAGACCCTCCTTGTACATTAGAATCATGTCTACAGCCAGTTTGAGAAGATTTTGCTGGGAAGGCTGATGGCAACTCAGCTGTTTTGCAGCTACTGAGACAGGCTACATCTTTAGCATTTATAGATTTGAGAACTTTATGTAATGCACTAGAGTACTGCTCATTGTTTGAAGTACATGCAGATTCCCCAATCGGATCGGTCATAACTACATCTAAAGAGTCTCTTGCAGGGCAGTGCCTAGTCTTTGAAGGACATCGAGTGTGGTCAGATACAGAGGTTTGATCCTTTCCCAATACCTGATGACTTTCTACGGTCTTCCTCTGCCTTTTTTCAACATCAAAGACAGTGGCTTCCTTCTCAGGTAAACCTTCGGTTTGTGGATCCACCGGAATTTGTAAACTGCAATGCCGTGACTCTTCATACGATGACTCGTCTGGAGAACTTGCTCTGGCCTCTCCCAGGGAAGCACTGGGATTCCACTCCACACCCAGAAGGGCCAGGTCCTGCTGAAGGAGCAGCCTGGCCTCCGACACAACGTGCTGGGCAGCCTCACTCTCCGTCAGGGCCTTATCCCCACTGAGCCAGATGCAGCGCTTGCTCCTGCGTTCCTCCACTTCCTCTTCGCTCTCGTCCGCTGCCTGTTTACAACTGGAAGGTGTGCAGTATATGAGCAAGAAAACAAGCAGTCAAAAACAACAAAAAGAAAATCAGCTTTCAAATAATCTGGCAAAATTTTAAGGAGTGCAAATGAAGTTTTAAATGTAGCTACACATTAAAAGTACTAAAGTCACCGAGGAACATACCTTTTGAAAGGAACGGCTTTCCTCATGGCTTTCTCCACATCGGTGACGTTTGCCCTTGCTACCACTGCCACAGTGACGAACCCTGCGCTGTACAGTGCGCGTGCTCTTTGGGCGTTGAGCAGAGAGAGCCGCACTAGGTCACAGAGCTCCCGCTGCACGCCGAAGCTCAGACGACTTTGGAACTGAGACAGCAACAGCTCCAGGTTGTGCCATCCGAGTCGGTTACAGAAGACTGTAACCATACCTGCAGTTTAAACTTAGGGTTAATGTAAAAAGACAAAGGACGTGCTCTATCGTACCATCACATGTGCCTCATATGTTATAAAGTTGAACATTTGTTTAAGCAAAGAGGCACAACAACCTGCGTAGGTAGAGGCCGACTGTTGAAGAGACTGCAGTTGCCCTCGGCAGCACCCATACTTTTTTGCAACTGCTCCCAGGGGCTCCTCAGAGACCAGATCAAAAAGCACAAGTGTTGTGAAAAACCTACAAGACAGTTAAAATAGGAGTGAATTACTACCTTACTTTTTCTTTCAAATCAATATTTCATAGTTTTTTTTTTTCCCTCCCAAAGGAATTTGTGACCAGAACCTGGAGATAAACATTCTTTATATTGAAAATGTAGTGTTCTGTCTGTAGTGTTGTTGTAAAAAGGGCAAAAATCTTTCCAGATGTTATTTACCGTTTGTGAATGGCCATCTGTCTGCGCTGCTTCTCTGTTTTAGCAATTAATTTTCCACTGACGGATCGTGCCAGGAAACCCTCCTGGATGCCCACCATCTCCGCAACTCGCTTCAGTGCAGAAGGTAGTTGCTCCCACATACAGAAAAACTGGTACCAATCTATCGTTGCCCAGTCAACATAAACTGGCGTTATCTGGTATAAATTGAAAATACACAAATTAACTAGTGAATTTAGCAAAGTATAGTACAGAAAATTCAAGTTACTTTAGTGAGGTACAGAAAAAGCAATTTGTCTACCAGGTAAAGAATATGGAGATCGTTTTCAAGAACAAAGGCTTTCATGGCTCGTTGTAAGTCAGCAAAGATCCCAAGAGCCTCTGGGGGGGAGAGGGATGACGACAGAGTGGCTGAGCCCAGAGGAGTTGGGCAGTATCTCTCCACTGCAAGAAATCACTGATTTCAGCCACTCAACAACGATACACATTACACAGTGAGCGAGTACATCTGTAACTTGCGTCTCCTCACCGTCGCCTTCCTTCTGCATGTGAATGAACTCGTTGTCCATCAGCCAATCCATGCAGGCCTCAATGGCCCCTCGGCTACGGACAGCCCCACCCAACTCACCACCCTGATCAGGCTGATCAGATGCCAAACTGGCAGCCAGCAGTGTGCAGGACGCGTAGGTCCTCACCTCCTCTGGAGTGCTCGCGACCCCACCAACTATAATCTGGCAGCGCAGAAGAAAAGAGAGCTCACAAAGTTTTAAAAAGGATTCGTATGTAAAAGACACAGCGCTCAATACTAGGACTGCTATGCGAGCGAGTGGGCCAGTGCGAGAGACCAAACCTCCAGGATGGCTCTGATCATGCTGGTAGTCACACCTTCCCCCTCCCCCTTCATTAGGCAGCTGCGGATG
The DNA here is from genome assembly GCA_020368025.1 of Brachyhypopomus occidentalis. Taxonomy (NCBI): domain Eukaryota; kingdom Metazoa; phylum Chordata; class Actinopteri; order Gymnotiformes; family Hypopomidae; genus Brachyhypopomus; species Brachyhypopomus occidentalis. The sequence goes on along the minus strand of JAGXOD010000030.1, from coordinate 3,589,624 downwards.
GGCTTGAGAGAGCCCTGGATGAGACTGACGCCCTTCGTGCGCTCGGACTCCTTGCAGACAAGCACACTCTCGCCTAGGACAACATGCAGAGGAGTCGATAGCATGGACCACTCCCAAAAGGCAGAATTATTGGGCAGGGTCCTTAAATTCTGTCAAAATCCATAAGGATATTTCTTAAAGATATTTCTTTTTTTTTTAAAGAAACAATACATACCAACAGTGTCCACTCCTTTACGCCCTGCTCGACCCACCATCTGTTTGTAGGTCAGTATGTCCAGCAGATGTCCATTGAATACTGGTGTTCTGATAATCACCCGGCGGGCAGGAAGGTTTACACCAGAGGACAAAGTGGAGGTGGCGACCAGGACCCTGATGTAGCCGTGACGAAAAGCACCTTCCAGGATATCCCGCTCATCAAATGTCAAACCTTAATTAAGATGGGACACACTTTAATGACTGCGCCAAATAATCTCACGCATAGACGTGGTTCTTAAGGCAGGGACCAATAGTAATTAAGCTAATGAGAATTATTTACACATTCAGTACCCATAAACACATCATGAATCTTTATATGCCCATTAACTATGAGAGAACTCCTAATGCATTTCAAAGAAACACTTAAGAAACTCTTACAAGGACAAAAATATTCCAATCTTAAATACACTGTTGTGATGGTGATGATAATGTAATCATGCAGTAAAACTGTACATTTAAGCACCAGATACCTGCATGATGGAATGCCACTCCCCAGAGAACAGTACGGTGGAGGACCTGGTCGAGGCCAGCAGGTGTACGCTTCAGTTGAGCCACCACATCCTGGAGACCTTCTTGGTTCAGGGACACAGACAGCCCTCCAGTGTCGGTCTGCATCACTGTAAAAGCATAAACATTGTCAGCACGACACCATTAGAATGGTTGCAGGCTGCTATTGACAGAACCCTGTGCATCTAAACTTAAATGGTTCTAAAGATGCAATTGGATTGCTGATAAACATGTCAGGAAACCTTGGTTATGAAGGTTGTAAAACTCCCTGGCAATGCTGTCTGCCAGCTTTTCACACCAGTTCTTAGAGGGGCAGAAGAGCAGCACAGAGTGTCCAGCCTGCACGGTCTCAAAGCAGAGACTCACGATATGATCATCATCGCCCTGAAGACAGGAGAACATATTCCCATTGCAATCTTCTATAGATGTGCTGCCGTTGATCAAGTTTAAGTGCTGCGCTAAGTTCTGACCTTAACAGGGAGAGTGGGTGTGAACGGTCTGACAAGACTCATGCAACCATCATATAATTTAGGGCCAATCTTGACCCACTCCATCAGCGGAACTGGACGGTAGTCTGTGTGGTAGAGCTCAGCACTCAGCCAATGGGCAAGGAGGTCCAGGTTTGGCAGTGTGGCACTCATTCCAACAATCTGCACACCTTCACTCTTATCAGTGCACCTAGAGAGGGGAAGTGGATTATGTATTGGCAAAAGTCGTATTATTTACAATTCAATACCATTTACATTACAAAAACCTTAGTGAATAGATCTTCAAAACTTCTCCTGGAGAACCATCCTGTAAGTTTAACCCTAAATCCTTCAGTGATACAAGAGGACAGGTCTTGCAAGAAAATTGGTGATAAAGGAGTCAGAGAATCTTCATTTTGACATACTTCTGTGCTCTTCTTTTGGCAATGTATTGGATCTTGGTTAGCAAGAGCTCCAACAAGTATCCACGACCAGAGTCCCCCACCATGTGTAGCTCATCTACAACAATAGTCCCTAGAGGGGGGTTCAGAATCAACAGACATCCATGAAGGATGTGCAACGTGCAGTATTACAGTTAAGACAATCAATTTACAATGTATATTTGCAACACAACTTACCTAGCAAATCCATCTTGTCCTCTTCAATAAGTCTGTTAATGAGACCATTGGCCTTTTCTATTGTACATACAGCCACATCCAGTGCAGAGAAGCCACCAGCTGCTGAGGTGCTTCCCATGTACCCTTCAACTCGGATCCCTGCCTCTTGAAACACATTCTGGACACAAGTACATATACACTAGAATAAATACTTTCTAAATGGTCTATGATTGCAAAATCTGCAGGGATGATCCGATTAAGGTTTCTGTTATATTTCTATTTTACATTTGGTTAGAGTGTGTGTAGTATTATAATGAAGACCATTACTAAGGACAAAGCCACACTACGGTGTCCTCAGAGTATAGGTGTGACGGCAGTAATGTAAAATTAAAAATGTAAACCAACCTGTAGATAAAACATTTTCTCTCTTGCCACAGAAACAAAAGGAAGAATGAATATGGCCTTGCGTCTCGTCTCCAAGACCCTTTTTAAGATTAATAATTCTGAAACCAATGTTTTTCCAGCACTGGTTGGAGCTAAAAATAAAAGCAGATTTTTTTAACCTGTTGTTATTTATACTGCCATCATAGACATTTGTAGGCATAAATGAGTTATTTTAACGGGCACATTAGAAATATTCAAACATAATGCAAGGGCAATACTGGCCAGTGTGTATCATCTACACTCATTAAATGGGAAAGGGCCTAAATATCCACTGTGCACTTGTATGTAAGGCATTGTAAGGTAGCAGAATATCACAAAAGTCATAGCACATTATGCACAATATAACCAGAGGACATATGATCAGTGTTTCAGTGCTTAGCTGCAATGCTGAAATGTAATCCCAGTGATGCCCATATATGATTAACAGGAACACTTAAACATGTGCTTGATAAATGTGCGGTTGCTCTCTTTCCCTTTTCAATGTACAGACTTTTTTACGACTTAGTTGTCCCATTCCACCTTTGTCAAAAAAGAGACCAATGAGCAGGTGTGGTTACCTGAGTACACCAGATTCTTGCCATCCAGCACTTTACCCAAGGTGAGACACTCCGCTTGCCACTCAAACATCTGCTTAACACCCAGACTCTGGTACTTCTCCAGCACTGCCTTTGGAAGACCCCAGTTGGAAAGCAACAACTTGTCTCTTTGATCAGCAGGAACAGCCATATGGATATTTTGTACTGTTTTAGGAAAACAGAGAGGTTAAAAGCTGCATATTTTACCCACCCCCTCCCCCTCCCACCCCCAAAATACCCATATCTTAATATAATATCTTTTCACTTCCAATGTGCACGGTAAATTAATATTCTTATTGGATCATTCAGTGAATTCTAGAACCACACCTGCATCCACCTGTGAGCCACACAGTGTGCTCAGATCCAGACCAGGTGGAGGAGTGAGCACAGAGATGGATGTATTTGCATGAGATGGTATCTGCTGCTGCACACGCCTTTTTCTGGAAGCAGCCATGTGTGTTGGACTAAAGAGAATGTATCCCTTTGTGGTATTCATAGAACCGTCAGGGCCGTTTTCTGACCGAACTCCTCTGGACTTGAGCTTAGGCTCATCATTTAAGACATTTGACGTTTTTCTTGTTGCAGCCCAGTGAGGTGAACAGCTTCCCGTCCTCTTCTCAGGTTTTGACTCCAGCACATGTGTCTGCTGTCTTCTACCACTGCTTTTCGTTTCACTAAACAGCAACCTCTGTGCCAGGTCCTTCCTGTCTTTTGCCATTTTTCCATGTGTTTCGGCTCCTCCACATTGCAGTAATGGTGATGCTGGCTGTGCATCCGATTTCCTGACATTTACTGCACTTTGTACTTGTGGTTCACAATGAACATCTTCACTCATTTCAGAAAGGTGATCTCTTTTCAAGAGGTAAACAACATTCTGTTACCATCTGTTTCACAGCAGCATAGATATGAGTAATGCGAGCTCCTTTCGTCAGTTTGGACTCAGAGATGTTTGAGGCATGTAAATTCTCCTCATCCTTTGCCGAGGCGGAATCCAGAGGCAACCACGGCTTCTTCTGTTTTAGCTAAAAACATAAGGGGTTGCTTTAGATCAAGATAGCAAAATGAAACTGTAGTAGATTTGCTGATTGAACATTTATACTTCACCAATCTAGAAGCTTTGCCACCAGTTACTTTCTTTTGTACTTCATCTTTAGAAGGCTGATTGAGGCAATTTGTTTCTCATCCTCAGTTTATGTCAGAACTAGACCAGAGGTTTGCTTTGAGTACTGCAGGTTTGTTTAATAATTTCTATAATAGATCCAAGTGAGATTGTTCTATATTTTTTACACACTTCTCTTTATTACAGGACCCAAACAGAGGTTTTTTGATCCATCATACCTACTTGCAGTGATTTTTCAGTAGCCGAAATTCAGGGAAATTTCTTTGGAACTTCACCTTGTAGGCCAACAGACATTTTTTATAAACGAGCGATCTTTGGAAGAGATCAAAGTTCTAAATAAATATTTATGACCATCTTGCAACTCAAAACATTTTTAGATTACCCTCTTCATGTAGCTAGCATTTTAGATTTCCCTCTTCGTGTAGCAGGTAGGCTAGCTAACTGAATAGATACGAGATTATTTAGCCTAACTAAGAAATCTATTAACTAAGTTTTTTAAACGTTTATCCAAAATTATATAAACAACCGGTAATTCACAAATCCGAAACCTATTTATGTAAAACTGACAACTGTTTTAAATACTACCTGAACATAAAACAAAACAAAACAAATATTAAAAAGCCCGCGGTGTTTCTTCGTATTAGTCCGGATGGATACAATACGCTCTGCTTCAAGGGTTCCCACTTTGAGTCCAAAGCACTTTCACCAGAAACAAACTATGAGTCAGCATGCTAGTTATTACAACCAGTCAGGTGGAACCATTATAAAGAACCATTTGAACGAACTTCATTGAACTTTTTTTCTGGATTCGTACTCTTTGTCCTCAGTGCATTGAACTAAGCAGAAACTAATGGATGACACGGCTGCATTTACTTTCTGATCATCATGATTTACATGAGCACGGTGAAAGTCACAATGTGCAACATTTCCATTTAATTATTTGTTCAGTTCTATTTATTTTTGCTAGATTCTATATTTGTACCTTTTCCTTTTTGATCGATAGATGGCGATACAGGCTTTGGCGGTTATAATCCCAGCATGGTGTATGAAGAAAAAATTCTAATCCGGCGCGGGGAAGGAAGCGTCATTTAAGTGTTTTCTTTTTTTTCGTTTTGTTTTTATACTCGTTTTGTTATTACTTTTGAACAATGATATTTTCAAGTTATATCATAAACCATTTACTTCACGTTTGTATTTCATTAATCGTTTATTTTTGGAAGTATATATATCGATCGTAAATTATGCCAAATCCGTGCTAAAACACGAATGGCCTACAAGGTCTAGGTTTTGTTTGTTAGCTAGGTAAGCTAGCTAGTTAGTTATCGAGATGTTTGTCTATTAATGTGAATTTAACAGCGTAGATGACCACTAAAAGAGTACTCCTCGGTTGCACCGTTCTCTCTCTTCAGGATACCTGTTTTATGTATCCATGTTGTAAATGTTGTCTGTCCAGATTAATAGAGGAGTGTGATTTAAGGTACGTGGTTATTTTTAAAATAAAAATGCGTTAACTTTTACTTACAAAAAAAGTGAAAGGAGTACTACGTCATATGATGTATAGCCACTCAGTGAAATAATATGGTTATGCTGACAATTTTCAGTTTTATGTGTAGTCTTCTTGAGCATTGAATTGTTTAACCAAAGTTTATTTCAGCACATCCTATGGTCTTGCCCTCCATCCAGAGCTGTCGGCAAACCTCTGTGGTTTACCATTATTGCTTCCTCCTTGATAAAGAGGAATATTACTTATATGTTCTCTTACAGGAGCAGATGCCCAAAATGTGGCTTCAGATATGAAAAACAAAATGTGGACTACAGATATAGGCTGTCACTTATGGTGTCTCGAGATAAAAATACCTTTGGTGTGACAGTTTTTGGAGGTTGTCTGAATTCCTTTTTTGGTATCACTGCTGGCGATTTGCAGAGGTATGGCATGCTTTCTGTTTTTAAACATAAAAGGTTGTGTATAGTTCGACTACTACTACTTTATTTTCTGGTTTCTAAGATTTCATATGAAATTATTTTATAGATTTGTTCCTTCAACAAGACATGAACAACAAAGTTTACAACATCTACTAATCAAGGCAGTGGAAGATTGCTTTATAGGAAAATGTTTTGTTTTTGGATTTAAGGTATGCATTTAAACATTTTATGTATTTTATATGTAGAATGTTTCATAAGATGGCATATTTTGCTCACTTTCTTGTATTCCTTTCTTTCAGGATTCTGGTCTTGATAGATTCTTATTTCATGAACACACTTCTCCGCCAAGTTTCAGTGCTGAACGTGCACAGTTTGTGGCTTGTCAAGTAATTTTGCCAAATGGAGCTTTTCTGGGCATCACTGTTTTTGCTTACCTGCAAAGGCTCTTGCAGGCATGTTGCCTCCCACATCCTTCCGTGTCCACCAATGCTGTTTCAGTGCAGGGAGAAACACTGGTGAGCAGCTTTGAAGACACTCTTCCCTTATGTTCAGAAGCAAGTGGTGTAGGATTAACCCTTTCACGTCTATGGCAACCACCGTCAGACTTGGTCTTATGCTTCTCTCCAGAGGAAAAAAGTGGGCAATCTTTGCAACCGCTTACAGTGGATGAAGTCCATAATGAGTTGTCTTGCTTGTCTCCCAGCCTTGTAGGTCAGGCGAAAAATAATAATGATGTGCAATATGCAGAATTTTGCACTTTCAAACAATTTGAATCAAGTAGTGTGGTACCTAACAGCCATTATACGTCAAATGATTTTTTATCCACTGTGCCGTCAATGGCTAACAAATCTGATTCATCTGCAGTCCTGACTAGATCAGTTGTACATGATGCCTTAAACCCCACAACCACCATTTCCTGTGGTATTGAGCCTGAAAGACCTCCCTGTACCTCAGAAAAGTTATCTGGTAGAGAGTGCAGTGCATCTTTTTTTGAAAAGTCACTTTTTAGTTACTCAGTTCAAAATGTAAGTACTGATTTGGTTTTTGATGCTCCTCTGTCAGAAACATTGAGAGGATTTATCAACATGGAGCCACAAATCTCAAAGGAGGTTAACACGAATGTACTTGGATCTGCAAACAAGTGTCGTATACTTGAAAGAAATCAGATCAAACCCCAAAATACTAATTGTGTTTTGTTTGAAGATCACATGGTTTCGGGTTCATCAGACATTCAGGCATTGTGCTCTTATCAGTCAGTTGTCACTCCATTGCACAGTATCACCAACATAATCAGAGCAAAAGACAATGAAAAGTCACTAAAAAGAAAGCACACAAACAGAGAAGTACTCCCTAATACACTAAAAGCATTGCAGGTCCCTAAGGACAACAGTGTGCTCTTATGTCACATAAAAGATACAAATTCAAGTGCAACTTGTTGGATACCAAATGACCAAACTAGCAACTGTTTTGAGGGCATGACTCAAGTAGATCAAGCAGTGTGCCCTGAAAAGGAAAATCAATGTGTCAAAAAAGAAGTCACTTTTGGTGGACAAGGAGATGAATACAATTGCTCAGCAGACCTTTTTTACCAAAACACCACAGACACAAATGCTACAGACATGACCGAGGGGTCTGTCTCTGATCTAGAAATAAAGAAAGACTCTCTCTTGGACATCAGTGTTTCTGGACTTGAGGTTTTGAGCTCCTTCCATTTTGAGCCTTCTCTGCAGTCAACCCCCAGAGCTTCCACATATGATCAGTGCTCTTATGGTCAGAGATGTCAGCGCAGCAAAAATGCCTCAAACTTGCAATGTTCTAAGAAACTAATGAAAAGAACTAGTGTCAGAGCTATGAGAAAACAAAGTGATATTAGACAAAGACCTATGGCAGAAAAAACAGAATTCAGACAATCCCAGAGTTCAGATTTTTCATGTAAAAATCATGAACCTTCAGCAGGTGGTCTTGAGGTTGAGGGGAATACAGAGCATGAAATTGAAGACTCTGTTGTACACAGCAACATTAATGAATGGTCCAGAGATCTTTTTGCATATTAATTTTCAGTAATAATTAAATAATGAGATTACAATCCTTTGTACATTTTACTAATTACAATGTTAATGTGTTTTGTTAATGTTATTACATTTTATTAAAACATTTTACATGTATATTTGCATGTAAATATATTTGAATTAGCAAATGTTTATACCCACCAACAAGACGTGAATCCTTGCAGAGTTGCTCTATCACTGTTACAAATTAAGCGTTTTTTATATTAACTTTTTGTCTAGGATTTTGTGTAGGACCAACAGTTGGGTATATAAACATCGTTCCATATTTGAAACAGATCACGAGCAAAACCTTAAATATTTATTTTTAGTTACTACAAATTCAATAAAATAGGGGTTCACAACAACTTAACCTACTACAAAACGAAATTAAGCGGTCATTTAAAATCGAAGGTACTATCGTTATGTATTCACTGCTGTATATATTTTTGGTTTTTGCTTGGTTTTCTCGTTTAGACTTACTGGCTGCTTCACTTGTACATTGTCCAACTTTAGGACCTTTCGTTGTGGAAAAAATGGCTTTAACTGGTAACCTGTCCACGATGAGTAAGACATTACAAATGAGTCTAACTATACCAGACCAATCAGCGAGCACGACCTAAATATGTTTTATTTAATGTACATTCTATTATAATTGTAATATGCGTCAAATTAGGTCCGTTGAAATACGTATGTATATTAGGACAGGTTGAAACCACTGCAATAAATGATTGTTCATGTCTCCCCAATTTCCACTGTTATGTGGGTGTAACCAAAACATTTGATTACTTTATCACTTTAGCTGGATATACATCCGTGAACTTTACATGTGGCCTCACAACTAAGAAAATACATTTTAAAAAGATGTTTCGAGCGCAAACGAATAACTTCCGGGCTTATCTGCTGGTGTTTCGCATATAGTTACGTAACCAAAAAGGGTGGGTCAAAGGGGTGTAGCTAACACGAGTAGCCAATCGCAAAAGAGTGACGTACGGGCTATTATAAACCTTTTTGTATGACGCATACAACTGTTGAAGGAGGGCGGACATTTTCTAACGCCTATTAGAAACCAAAATTTAGAAGGAAAACACGAGCGTTAACGCGTGAGAATCGTATGTAAGAACAAAAAAAGGAACAACGATAAATGTTTAAATGGACTGTGACAAAGTTTATACTTGTATATTACTAGAAATATCGTGAAAAAAACCAAAACCGCATCGAATAAACGTCTCAAAGATGTCGGACGAGGCTGCGAGGGAAGACGCCTGTCGAGAGTATCAGTCATCTCTTGAAGACTTGACTTTCAACAGCAAACCGCACATCAACATGCTGACCATCCTAGCTGAGGAGAATATCCAGTTCACCAAGGATATCGTCGCAATAATTGAAGCACAAATTGCCAAGGTTTTTATGAAAACAGTTTTGTCCGTTTCGTTTCGGCCATGTTGTCCTCGTTGCACAGAGTAGGGCCGTTGTTGCGTTGGGCCTGTTGGGCGTCTTAAACATGTCGGCACACTTCGCTGGTGTAGGCCTTTTTGAGTACACGGGTGCAGCCACTGACACGAACTTCAGCTGTACAACTCGCCGATGTTATTTTAGCTCGGCTTTACAGTTAACTTCTTATTGTTGGCTTTTTTTGTATATATCGTGTCAAATTTAGGTTGCAGACATCCGATATTTGATTTTCTTTATTGGTGTTGTGCACGTTTGCCAAGTTGGTGTTAGTTAGCTAGACGGCTTCGTTCTCCAATCTGGCTATTTGGCGAATTGTTATATATATATATAGAGATTTTTTTAATGTAAACATGTCAAACCAATTTAACCTCCAGCGTCTGCTGGCCTGGTTTTAATTTTATCATGTAATCGAAGCCCACGGATCAACACTTGTCAACCTAACGCGTTGCAAGTGAAACTTATCGGATAAACGTCTGCTTGGCTAACTAGACGGTGTTGCGCCGCTAGCCACATCCTGCTACGTCCCGTAGTCAAGAAGGCGCAGCTAGCTACTAGCTAAAATAAGATATGGTAGTTGGCTGCTTTCGAACGTATACTATCCTAATCGCTCGGGTTTTCTTACAAGCTGTGCCTTTAGTCATTTAGAGCAAAGATGTGTAGATTCCCGCCTTTTAAAAGCAAATCGACATTTTAACAAGATCTTAGAAGAACATAAATTCGCCGTTGTCCATGAACGTTACATAGATATTTAGCTAATTAGCTGCCGTTTACATTGGATTTAGTTCGGCATTGGCCTAACGCCGCAGCTAGTAATCTGGGTTATTACTTGAACGGTATTAATGGCATTTAGTTTAATGTCGGTGGTATTAGCATTTGCGCTGGATAGTGGTGAGCAGATGAAAATCAGTTTGTAGGACCAGTTAGACATTGCTTTATGACTCAACTGTTTAGATTTTCTGCTGACATAAGTGTGTTTAGAGATTTAAAAAACACTTTAATTAACGCTGTTAATGTAATGTAAATGTGGTCAGTATCTTCATCTTGATAATTATACGTGAGATACCGGAGTCCCGAGATCGTGAATTGACGTGAAAGTCAGGCAGTCTAGCAGTATGCACCATTTTGTTTTGTATTTGGTAGCGTAATTAATAAAGGGTTGTTTTTTGGCGTGTTTAGATTGCTGAGTAAATTTCCACTACTGATTTTATTGTTAATAAATGGTACACAAACATGACAATAAACTATATGAAATGTGCTTTTGTCTTTCTTTACCAGTGTAATTTGTTTGTGGAAACATCTGTTTGTAATTTTGAGTTCATGACAATTGGTCTTATGACTTCCATAGTCCGATATTGTGTGTACAGTGTCATTACCTATTAACTTAATAGTTTGACCAAACGTGAATTCTCCTTACAATCAAGGTATGAACAGTCCCTGCCCAGCGTTTTCATTTTGACCTGGGGAAAGTGGGAACATTATTTCTAGTTTACAGGACAATCCAGTCACCAGAATTGGATTAAAAGTATAGTGAACTTTTTTTTTTCATTTTTTGCAAAAGATTGATCTTACAATTTCAAAAATGGTAAATCTCGCATGTTTAATTGGACCACGTCCATTGCAGGTACATTTAAAAGAAGCCTTACGTGTTTTTTTTTTGTTCTAAAATGGCATTCTCCTTAAAGACCAACACTTCCAAAATGGGTCTTAAATTATGACTATTAGTAACTAATAAAAATGAGTGATATGAACATCTATGCTTAAAATAATTTTACCCTGCAATACAAGCACAGAAGATTGATCCTTGGAATATTTTTTTCTTTTTTGAGTGGAATGCAGTATTTTACCTTTTTTGTTTTTTGGAATCCCTGTGGTGGAACGGTTGCCATTTGTGTCTGCAGATGTGCGTTTTTATTCTTTTTTTCTTCAGGATTTGACCCCTCCTCCCCCCCAAAAACATATCTTGCGGACCTTCAAAAATAAAGACTGAAAGCCTTTGGAAGAATATGGAATTAACCACAAGGAAACCTGCTTTTTTGGAACTTTTTGTGACCACCAACCTCCCCCCCCCCAATTCAACTTTTTGTTTTTAACACACCAAAGGATACAAACTAAAATGGAATATCACATTGTAACTGTATATTTCTCTCATGTTGTATACTAAAATTCTCAGTTTTCTATCACTTTAGGCGCCTCCTGCCGAGAAGCTCCCTGTTTTGTACTTAGTGGATTCCATAGTGAAGAATGTTGGAGGAGAGTACCTTGAAGTGTTTGCTAAAAACCTAATCACTTCCTTTATTTGTGTTTTTGAGAAGGTACTTCATTTACTATTTCTGCCTATGGTCTTGCTAACCATTACATTATTTTTTTGTTAGGGGTGGTAGCCATTTACATGTTGTGCAAACATAAGCATTATATGTATTTTTGTCTTTGACATTTAGTCTAGCGATAGTGCAGACATGCACAGGTTAGCAGATTACTTACTATTAGGGATGACTTTGTGGTCCAACAATACCATATAGTATTGTTAAGCATGCTTGTTTTATCTACACCTTTTTCCTCTAGTAAGATGAAGTAAAAAAATATTTCTACCTTGCTCTAGGTGGATGAGAACACTAGGAAAAGCCTCTTCAAATTGCGCTCTACATGGGATGATATTTTCCCTTTGAAGAAACTTTATGCTTTAGATGTTCGTGTGAATTCTATTGATCCTGCTTGGCCGATCAAGCCGCTTCCACCCAATGTGAATGCAAGTATCCATGTCAACCCCAAATTTTTAAAGCCGGTAAGCATATGGATTAAGGAATGGTAGCTCTTAATCATACTATGTGGGAATAAAAACGGTTAATCCTATTTTATAATATACTGTGTTTTTGCATAGACTGAAGAACTAGCGTCTCCGAGGGCCGTGACACCACAACCACAGGGTCATTCCGCAGTCAGTGAGAAGAACTTGACACAGGAGCAAGTAATAAGGCAACAATTGCTTGCTAAGCAAAAACAGTTGCTAGAACTTCAGCAGAAGAAGATAGAGCTTGAACTTGAACAGACAAAAGCCCAGCTGGTAAGTTTTTGTGCGTGCTCTGTTTGCAGGTGATTGATTTGTTGTGTGCTTTTTTCTTTTAGGTGTAATTACTCCTGTGAAGATTGTAGATTTTTCATGAACACAGATTAGTGTTTTAAAGAGTATTTATAAATGTAGACTTGTAAAGAGCATTATTTCACTACTTGCGCACATGTAATCTGCTGGAGTCCAGTTGCTGTTGTGGAAACATTATTGTGTATTGTGACCCAAATTACTGTGCAGTCTATTCCTTTTTCATCTTCTCACACACCTTTTTAACATTTAAACAAGAAGGAAATACTTTGAACAGATGGAAGTTGAATTTAAGTACTTGTTTCTTTCCTTAAGGCTGCTAGTACGAACCATCCACCTGTTGGTGTTCAGGTCCCATTTGATCCACCACCAGTGGTCAGCCAGTCGGGCCCTACACCACACACCAAACCATGGCCTCCAGCACAGGCAGAAAAGGCTTCAACCAGGGACCCTAGGTTAAACAGAGGTCCTGCTACAGCAGTTAACACAAAAGAGCAAGGAACACACAAGAAGGAGAACCCAGTCACACCAATTATGAGTACACAAGAAAAAAAGGGGCCTGTGCCCACAAGTAAGCTAATGAGAATACCCAAAAAAGATTCTTCTGCAACTGAGGACAAAGCAAAATCCAAATCAGCATCACCATCAGGTAAAGGCATTTTTAATAAAAGCAGAGATATTGAAGCGGAACATACAAAGGCATCAGATGTTAATAAAAAAGACCCAAGGTTAAGGAAGCAGGTGCATGAGAAGACTGACTCGAAAGAGGAAGATGGTAGGGAGAAGAAAAGGACTTCAGAGAAAAAAGAGAGGGATGATGCAGCCAAGGGCAATGAGCAGCAGAGGTCCTCCACTGGTAGAGCCAAGCTTGTGAACGGTTCTCTGAATAAGCATGAACGACTTGAGACTTTTCAGAAACAAGAGATTAAAGTCAATAAAGCCAATATCAGGAAGAGATCTCGGTCAAGATCTCGTTCACCACCTGCACATTCTCCCAAAAGAAAAGAAAGGCGGTCCCCAAAGCGAAGAACAAGGAGCATCACTCCACCATCCAAATTGGGTAAGGGTAGGCAATTAAGCAAACACCCACATAATGAGGACTCTGTCCAACAATCAAGCACCAGAGAGGAGCGAAGTGCACCTAAGAAGAACATTTCTGAACAAAGGCGGTTAAAAAGACCTCTAGAAGACCGCCCTCCTGAACATAGAGATGTGCAGCCACAGAGGATATCGCCTGCAGACCGTAAAAACACAAAAGATGTCAAGAAATGGAAAAGTGGGTGGGACGAAAATAAGCCGTAAGTAGTTTTGTGCTATGTGGACTTTGTCACTTGATATTTTGGCACTTTTTTTGGGGGGGCGGTGTAAGCACATTGGATGCACAGTATTTATTTATATAGATTTGTAAAGTATGTATAACAAAATGTGGTCATCATGTGTTTTATTTGAATTTTTCGTTCAGTCTCAAACAGCCTGAGCCAGATCTATCACATGGCAAACCAGGGCCTCAAAGGCATAAAACATGGGGCAGTAATCAAAGACCTGCAACACCACGGACACAGAAACAGCACCGTCTCAGTGTTGATGCCAACTTACAAATACCAGAAGTGCTAAATTCTGCCAGCAAGAGAGATCTTTTACGAAAGGTATCCCAAAGAAGTGTGTGTTTGTGGTGTTTTTGTGTGTTTGTGGTATTCTTTGCAGGTTTAATATCTGGTTTTGTTTTTGTCACATTTCTTTTTCTTAAGAAAAATACATTGGTATTTTGCATTAGGAACGTCATTCTCATTTGTAAGATTGATGAGCATTTGTTTTTTTTTTTGCAGTCTATGTAGTAAATAATGTTTATGTAGCACTTATCCCAGACAAGTCAAAAAGTGCTTTACAAAGTCTGATTACAGAAATATGGTTAAAACACCAGTAGGGCAAAGGATAACATACAAAAATAGACACCATGCAACAGTAAAGGAGCAAATAGTAATACACATACATAAATAAGTACATATCTGTACTAGTAGTATTAGAGTAGTAGATACTAGTTTTATATATGTACTTGTATCCTACTAGTATCAATAGCGTTAGTATGGTATACTTTAAATTACTTGTTATGTGAACTATACTGCATTTGTGTTTTAGGCTAGCCAAAGGATGGCTGATGGAGAGATATCCCAGGAAGACTTCCTCAATGTGGCCCACCAAATCAAGCAAATATTTCAATATCAAGAAGAAAGACAGAGGTCTGATTCTTGGGAGGGATCAAGTGATGATAGTTCATATACATCTAAAAAGAAACACCATGCTGGACACATGTCTGATGCGGAACTCTCTTACTTGGAGCACAAATCTAAGCTGAAAAGAACACGGCTGCAGCGTCCAGGTAATACTCCCTTTTAGACAGATGCATGTTTAATGCTTGGGTTTGGATTGGTGGTTTAGTCAGTGATGTGTTACAAAAATATTTATTGTGGTCTATGAATAGTTCCTGGTGTGATATTCCAGAGGGATGATTAATTTTAAATATTTACTTTATAACCTTTTGTTTTATGTACAGTTCATCAGTGCTCACCTCTGAGTGACAATCATAAGACACAACATGAGGACGATGATCTATTCAATGAATCCTCAGATGCACACAAAAGGAGCGGTGATGCCCTAAAACCATTCTCTGGACATGATGATCCTAGAAGAAACGACAGACCACCATCTCAAACAGGACCTACTTTCAGGAATACACCAAGTCCAGTCAACTGTGAAATCATCTCTGGGAAATCTCCAGTTCTGCCGTTTGAGAGACCATCATCACCTATGGAACTGGATCAGCTTGATGATGGGGAGATCAGTCCCAGGTTTGAAAGTCCTAACAGTGTTCACTCTGGTACAGACAATGATGGTCCAATAAGTTCTGAAGTTCCTTCAAGGCATGATGTGATCTCGGCACCAGGAAGAGGTGGAAGAAATCATAGTGAATCTCCTGGGCACACCCCGCCCCATTCTGAAGGACCTACCACACAGGCGAATATATTGAGACATGATGGACCAAACATTCCACCACGATTTGATGGACACAAGAGTTCCCATTCTTCGTATGAAGGGGCACATGGGCACATAGGACAACAAAGATCAGATGGACTGTCCAGACCTCAACCACTAGGCAGATATGAGGGAAACACGGGTCCAGGAAGATACGAAGGACCTAGTGGTCATGGACCATCTAGATATGATGGACATGGTAGATACGATGCCCATGGACCAAACAGATTTGAACGACCCCCACTGCTGAAAGGCCCTGGAAGATATGATAACCATTCTATGCCACATGGGCCAGTCAGGTTTGGAGAACCACATGGTGTTGGAAGGTTTGAGGGACCAGGACGTTTTGACAGTCCAATGGGACATCAAGGTCCTGGGAGATTTGATGGTCAAGGACCAATGCGTTATGAAAATTCAGTGCACTCTAATCGATTTGAGGGCCCCGCAAGGTTTGATAATCCCCATATGCCACCAGGTCCCCCGGGAGGGTTTGATAGCCCTATGAGATATCCTTCAGGGCCTGTCAATTATGAAGGCCAACGGAGAATCGAAAGTCCGGCCAGCCAGGGTGGCATAATGCGCTTTGACAGCCCAGTGCAACAAGCACCCATAAGATTTGATGGGCAACCTGGCATTTCTAGATATGACTCTGCACCACAAGTTCCTCCAAGATACCGTGGACCTCCAAATATGCAAAACTCAATGATACCACAAGGACAGACGATGTTTGATCAACCTCAGGGTCCGAGCCAGGGCCCGATGTTGACTCCTGGTGTCCCACCACCTAATTTCAATGTGGCACCACCAAATGCATTTGCCAGTCAACCACAACAATTTCACATCCAACCAAATGTTTCCCAGGCTTCAAACTTCAACGTGCCAGGTTCTACACCATCAGGATTTCAGAATTCGTATAGGCCTGTTACCCCATTTCCTACTGCTGCTGTAGGAAACCTCCCTCAACCTGTGAGTATGTCCCCACACCACCTGGTAGGGCACTCTGAGGGTGTATACACGCGTAACCGATTATATAACGTAATTTGTATGTTTCCCTATGCCTTTAGATGGGTGTTATACCAGCTCCGGGTCAGACCTTCATACCACAAACCCCAGTGCCTTTCAATCCAGCAAGTAAGATTGTTCATAACTCATTACATCATGGATTTTGATGTTCATGTGTAAATAATGTTATGACAAACTAATGATTTGTGTCTTTACTTGTCAGCTTCCCAGTTTGCACAGCCTGAGAGTCATCTTGGCCAAATGGATGTGAATGATCTGGTAGCTAAGTTAATATCCACCGGTATTATCAAACCAACACAAACAGAATCCAGCAGTAGTGGTAAGTACGTCTTTGTTTAGAATGCTTTAAAGCACTGTTAATACTTAAAAATACTAAAGTGCATCTTCCTTATGTTTCAGAATCCACATCAGTACCTCAGACTCAGAGTGTACCGGAAGAGGAGGAACCAGAGGAAGAGGAGCAAGATGACGACGAAAACCTCCCTGATTTGACTGGCTTCGTTTTAGATGACATGAAACAGTGTGTTAATCTATTCAACATGTATTTAAATGTGTATAGCCACTTCCAGTTGACCACACATGGACAAAATTTAGCAATACTACAATACCATATTTAAGTTTTGTGGCTTTTATTTTTCTTTACAGGAGATATGAAGGTGTCATCACCAAACTGTACACTGGAATCCAGTGCTATTCCTGTGGAATGCGCTTTACTGCTTCTCAGACTGATGTTTATGCTGATCACTTGGACTGGCATTATAGACAGAATCGATCTGAAAAAGACATTAGTAAGAAAGTAACACATCGGCGCTGGTACTACAGTTTGACAGTAAGTCTTTACATATATTTCCTATTATTTTCCTGTGACACATGCGACTAATAAGGCGGCATCTGTGGACAGGATTATTGCTCTTTTGCTTTAAGTTTTTTATGTAAAGTAATATCTTGTGGTTTAGGACTGGATTGAATTTGAAGAAATTGCTGATCTTGAGGAGAGAGCAAAGAGTCAATTCTTCGAAAAAGTCCATGAGGAAGATGTACAGAAAACACAGGAAGCGGCCAAAGAGAGAGAGTTCCAGAGTGTTAAGGCTGCCCCAGATGTTGTTGATGAAGTATGTGTTTCTATTTATTTGTTTATTTTTCTTTAAATATCTTTAAGCAGTTTTGAAAGTTTAGTAACTAGTACTGCGTTTGATCTGTTTTTGCCCCTTTAGTCTTGTGAAATATGCCAGGAGCAGTTTGAGATGTACTGGGAGGAAGAGGAGGAGGAGTGGCACCTGAAAAATGCCATTAGAGTTGATGGAAAGGTATAACATTTAATGCACATTTAGACGAGCAAAGTCCATTTATTTGAAGTAATAGACCACGGACTGATGGCCCCTATCACTATCTCTTTCAGACATATCATCCCTCGTGTTATGAAGACTACAAAAATGTAAGTGTTGATCATTGTCCTAAGATTTGATTCATTGTTACTGTGCTTAATATTACTGTAAAGTTGCTGTCTCTTCACATTTATAAGTCTTTTACTTCAATAGTCATTTGATTGTCCAGTGCTTTTTTTGGAGGAAGAAGCACTTCACGTGTCATTCATGCATAACGTGCGTTCTTTCTTTTTTCTTTCCATTTTTTTAAATAAAAAAACACCATAGACATCGTCCTTTGTGGATTGTACACCATCACCCAATAAAATGCTGACAGAAAACCCTTTAAATGCTTTCTTAAAACAAGAGAAGGAAGGTGAGGCGTCATGCTCCAGTATTAAAGAAGAAACCTCTGAGGTGAACGTAGATGCTCTGACGGTAACAGATGAGGTTCAGGTTAAGTTGGAAGGAGAGTCACAAACTAGTGCAATTATTTTTTAAAATGCTGCTTTAAAACCTTCTTTTGTGGTTACCTAAGTTGTGCTTTGGGTTTTTGTAAGGAAAAGTATTTTTATATGAGACAGCTCTGAGGCAGGGTCCTCAGCTATGCATACATTAAATACATTTTGGTATTTGTAATTGCCTGCAAATTTCAGGTGTTTTTGCTGTGTGAATGCCCACTCAAATATACTTTAAAATATGTATGTTGGGGGTAAATACATGTACAATTTAATTTATAAATAAAGATTAATATTTTTTGGTATTTTGTGTAATACTGAAACTGAGGCTTTTGGATTTAAATCCTCCAAGATTTTTTTTCTTCAATGAGATATTTGTTCAGACTTTTGAGGAGCAGACCACAATGGTTAAGTAATTTATATGACACATTGGTTTTCTAGAATGCCCCATTTCCGTAGCAGAAAAAATCCTTCGAGTCTGAACATCTAATTTATTGATAGAATTTTCTAAGGATAAGGAATAACATAAATGTGTAAATATGTCGAACCCACTGAGTTTACTAATGTTTTGTTATGACTAATAAATGTCTAATTAAAAAGGGGGGAAATCAGATTAAGGTTAAGTGTGCTTGAGATACTAAATATTCAATAAAATGAATCTTTAAAAAAAAGTAGTGTCTTTGTGTGAAAAGTATTTACTGTGTGCTTCAATTAAGATTTGAATCTGTCTGTTTCACCTTTTATCCTAAATAAATATTGTGTTGTTGATAAATGTCTCTTGTCTTTTAGTATTTCACCCACAATCACCATAAAAATCTGTAAGCCTGTGCACATATTTTAAATAATTTATCAATTTGAATATATACCCACAAAGATGGCTCCAAAACTATGCACTTGCTCTATATGTTTATGAATTGCTCAGTGTCTGATTCATAAGCAAATTAAAAGTAACCTCACACATCAGATGACTCTTAGCCTTCACATCCACTATATTAGACGTGTTCTGTTGTGGATGCATGTCTAGTGCCATCAGGGCTGAGGTCACCTTCTGTCTTCAGTAGACAGAAGGTGAGGAAAGCTCCAGGGCCTGACTCAGTCTCTCCATCCACCCTAAAGCACTGCAGTAACCAGTTAGCACCAGTCTTCACCAAGATCTTCAACAGATCACTGGAACTCTGCTCTGTTCCCGCCTGTTTCAAAACCTCCACCATCATTCCAATTCCCAAGAAATCCACCATCTCCGGACTTAATGACTACAGACCAGTAGCCCTGACTTCCATAGTCATGAAGGTCTTTGAACGCTTGGTCCTATCCCACCTGAAAGCCATTACAGGCCCTCTGCTAGACCCTCTGCAGTTCGCATACAGAGCTAACAGATCTGTCGAGGATGCAGTTAACTTGGCCCTGCACGCCACGCTGCAGCATCTCGACAGTCCTGGAACCTACGCTAGAGTTCTGTTTGTGGACTTCAGCTCGGCATTTAACACAGTGATGCCGCAGCTCCTGGGAACCAAGCTGTCCCAGCTGTCAGTGCCAGATTCCATGTGCAGGTGGATTGTGGACTTTCTAACAGACAGGAGACAGCAGGTGCGGCTAGGAAAAACACTCATCGGACCTCCGGACCCTCAGCACTGGAGTGCCGCAAGGCTGCGTGCTCTCACCCCTACTCTTCAGTCTCTACACCAACGACTGTGTCTCCAGGGAACCAACTGTGAAGATCCTAAAGTTTGCTGACGATCTCACTGTGGTAGGCCTCATAACTAATGGTGATGAGTCTGCCTACAGACAGGAAGTCGAACAGTTGGTCTCCTGGTGCAGCAGCAACCACCTGCTGCTCAACACACAGAAGACTGTAGAGATGGAGGTTGACTTCAGACGCAGCCCCCACTACCTTCCCCCCCCCTCAGCATCAATGGCTCTGCAGTTTCCACTGTGGAATCACTCAAGTTCCTGGGTACCATCATATCCAAGGACCTGAAGTGGGAGAGGAACACGGTCTCCATAGCAAAGAAAGCCCAGCAAAGAATTTTCTTCTTGAGACAGCTGAAGAAATTCAACCTGCCACAGTCTCTGATGATCCAGTTCTACAGAGCCATCATTGAATCCATCTTCACATCCTCGATCACCATCTGGTTTGGTTCCTCCACCTCACAGGAACGAGCCAAACTGCAGCGCATCATCAGGACAGCAGAGAGGATCATCGGATGTAACCTGCCAACGCTTCAGGACATCTACACCAGCAGGGTGAGGAAGCGTGCTGGCAAAATCAGAGCTGACCCCTCTCATCCTGGACATCACATCTTCGAGACCCTCCCCTCTGGTAAAAGACTCAGGTCCATCAGAACCAGCACAACACGACATGCCAACATTCTTCCCCAGAGCTGTAGCTCTCCTCAACAACAGTGCTCACCACAGTGACATCCTGCACCTCAACTGAACTGTATTTCTGACTGCTAACCTCAATATGCACAGAACTCACTGCACTGACCAACACTGCTGCCCACTTTCTGTATAGTAAGTTATTGTAAGTTATTGTAATAGTAAATTGTAAATAATATCTACAGCCACTTATTCACATATACATAATATTCATATATATATATATACATATAGATAACAAATACACACAGGCTCTTATACATACCCAATACATATTTATTGTATCTCATATTTCTACTGTGTTATTGTAACAGTCTTGTGTGCTTGTGTATGTCATACATGTGAGCTCTCACCAAGAAAAGTTCCTCGTATGTGCAACATACTTGGCGAAATAAAAGTGATTCTGATTCTGATACTGTTGAAATGCGACAGCACCATCTACTGGGGAATTACAGTAGAATCTACACTATAAGGTTGCTTTGAAAGTCAATTTTCATTTGTGTTCCAGGTCGTTGCATTTGGACATTTTAATTTATTGATTATATAGACAAAAAGAAAATCCACATACAATAACAGAATTAAAAAAAATCACAAAAAATGAAAGAACAGAATTTACATCTGTTTATAAAAACCAACAGTGCAGATATTTCCATACAAAACAGATCAAAGAATGATTAAAATTATACTATTGATGAGTGAACAACCTTTAGGCAGGTTCTGATGTTTTGCAAGATATAATAAAAAAGAACATACACTCACTGGCCACTTTATTAGGTACACCTTGCTAGTATCGGGTTGGAAGCCCCTTTGCCTTCAGGACTGCCTTAGTCCTTTGTTGCATAGATTAAATAAGGTACTGGAAACAGAGAGATTGACATGATAGCATCACACGGTTGCTGCAGATTAGTCAGCTGCACATCCATTATGCGAATCTCCCGTTCCACCACATCCCAAAGGTGCTCTATTGGATTGAGATCTGGTGACTGTGGAGGCCATTCAAGTACAGTGAACTCATTGTTGTGTTCAAGAAAACAGGCTGAGATGATTCATGCTTTATGACATGGCACGTTATCCTGCTGGAAGTAGCCATCAGAAGATGGGTACACTGTAGTCAAAAAGGGATGGACATGGTCAGCAACAATACTCAGGTAGGCTGTGGCATTGACACGATGCTCAATTGGTACTAATGGGCCCAAAGTGTGCCAGGAAAAAATCCCCCACACCTTTGAACGATCACCAGCAGCCTGAACCGTTGATACAAGGCAGGATGGATCCATGCTTTCATGTTGTTGACGCCAAATTCTGACCCTACCGTCAGAATCTGCTATTGTCCAATTTTGGTGATCCTTTGCGAATTGTAGCCTCAGTTTTCTGACAGAAGTGGCACCCGGTGTGGTGTTCTGCTGCTGTAGCCTATCCACCTCAAGGTTCGATGTGTTGTGCGTTCAGAGATGCTCTTCTGCATGCCTCGGTTGTAACGACTGAGCTACTTGAGTTACTGTTTCCGTTCAACTCGAACCAGTCTGGCCATCCTCTGACCTCTGGCATCAACAAGACATTTGCGCCCACAGAACTGCCACTCACTGGATATTTTCTCTTTTCGGACCATTTTCTGTAAACACTAGAGATGGTTGTGCATGAAAATTCCAGTAGATCAGCAGTTTCTGAAGTATTCAGACCAGCCCGTCTGGCACCAACAACTATGCCATGTTCAAAGTGTCTTTTCTTCCCCATTCTGATGCTCGGATTAAACTGCAGCAGATCGTCTTGGCCATGTCTACATGCCTAAATGCATTGAGTTGCTGCCATGTAATTGGCTGATTCGACATTTGCGTTAATGAACAGTTGGACAGGTGTGCCTAATAAAATGGCCGATGAGTGTATATATGTAAAACAAATGTACATAAACAGCATCTTAATAAAAAAGTTAATACAACTGAAAAAATCAGAATAAAAAGTTCTGTTCTGAGTTTTTGGTCATTTTTTTTATTTCCATAGGCGATGGAATCCCAGGGCAATAGCCAAACAGGAGAAGATGCATGCTGTATATAATAATAAAAAAGCATAAAAGGTTGCTAATCAAGTACTGTACAAAAATCTCTAAAATCATTCATTAAAATTAAAGAGTATTTCAAGTAATTTAGCTAGTAAAGATAGTTTACAATGTGACATTGGCTAGCAATTAATATAACTTGACTATATAGCCAACAGTCCACTAACATTGTTGGAAAACTACCTACCTGCAAGATATCGAACAGTCTGCAATTTGAGTGATTCTAGAAGGGTTTTCAATGAAGCCACTTCTATATCTATTTTCTTGGTAGTTTCCACAGCGTTGGATTCAATTTCAGCATTCTAGTGTCATCAAAACATGATAACATTTCAGACAGAATTCTGATTTAAGTTATGTTGTCGATATCTTTAACTGAATTAATGAAAAGGCTATCATAAAACATACCTTTTTATGGACTTCTGCACTGACTTCCATTAGTTTCTTCTCTTGTTCTGTGAACTGATAAATGAAACTTGCTATATAAAGATAATGACATCTAATGAAGACATCTTAGAAACTTGATTAGCAGTACTGATCAAATAGCACAAGGACCCACCATGTCAGTGACTCTACTTCGCTCTAGATTGATATCCAATTTAGCATCTGCTTGCATTTTCTTACTTTCCTCCTGCAACAAAGTTATTGTCATATATCCAGCATTAAAAACCTGAATGAACAATGTCAAACTATAAGTTCCATTAAGAGAATGGTTATTAAATCATGCATAAATATTTTACACTCACAAGCAATCTGTTCTTGATTTGCTCAAGCTCGGTTTTCATTTTCTAATTGGAAATACAATTAGATGTTTGAGAAACATCTATTAGTACATATAAAGTGTCAAATTGTTATATTTTCATTTGTAAAGAACATATAAGAATCCTTACTGCATTTTCTGAGCGCAAGTTGGCAAATTCACTCTTTTCCAAAATAACCATGTCCTTTCTAATAGAATCCAAATGCGCCATAATTTGTTGAAGTGCGATTTCCTAAAACAGAAAAGGCATTGAAAACCTGCATTTGATCAGTAAAGCTGACAGCACTGCCTGTTTAACTGGTGTGTGTGTTCTGTACCTGGTGAGCTCCTGTTACCATATCTCTATATACAATGTCCATGTTGGCTGTCGTAAGAGCCACCAGTGCTGCTACGATCACCTCTGCTTGCTTCTTTTCAAACCCTGATTGTTTTTTGACAACAAGGCAAGTCACGGCATGCAGGTACGCGCGTTGATTTACATGTATAGAAATTAAAACGAACATACCGTTAGACTCCAGATCTTGCACGAATGCATGACTGTCGAAGGTGAGTTTCCTCTGCTCAAGTGGCGTCAGCTCCACTTTTCGTACATCGTATGTCTTAGCAGGGTGCGTAGCGTGGAGCCCTGATATTAACAACAGCTACTTTTAACAGACTGCGGTGGAAGTTTGCAGGACGTGTAAGAACAAGAGCATAGCCAGGTTACCTCTAGGATAGTTACAGAATGCTGGTCCTATGTAAGATGGACAAGGTCTGATGTGCTTTCGGAATTGAGCGGCACATTGTCTGTGCATGAATGTTGTCCAGTACACCATGCTTCAAGATGAATAGGTTAATTTCCGATTATTAGTAATAACTAGCCGTGTATGTAACTTTGACTCTTTTGAAACTTTAGTTAGCTAACCTTGCCTAGCTAGCTAATCTTCAACATTACAGTCATCTGGATTCAGAGTGAATCGGCTTAAACCAGGAAAATACGTTTTTGACTGTCCCGAAACCTTGTTAAACAAGACAAAATGGTCTTCGGCGTAGAGATGAGCTGTTCAATACTGTTTCGAAACGTAGGTAGCTATGACAGATAGCTTGTAGCCTGTTTTTAGTTTTTAGTGCTTCACAACAGTCCCGAAGAGAAGCGGCGCTTCCGAGTCACGAGACTACCGAAAACGAGGCTTCGCCCGTCCTCTTTGCAACGTCAGTGTTGTTAGTAGGGTAGTTAAGGGTTAGCATGTAGGCTAAAAACTTTTTGCTCTTGACATTGGTGGGGACTTGTGAATTTACGCCTGTTTTTTGCTTCATCTTGAAATTGAGGGATATTTATCGCTACAAAGAGACTGCATTAGTGCATTTCATTGTGTGTAACTTATGAGTGGACATAACGTAAGAGATATGCATCCCGCATGAGTGTTTCTGAACAAACATCAGAATCTAAACATACAGACAAAACAGCAACAATAATAATAATAGTATAATAGTAGTTGTCACAGTTCATGCGTGATTTTTTGTTGGCCAGCAAATGTCCTGGTAGGTGTCTTTAAAAGTTTCGAAACACAAACCCTTTTCGCTTTAAATGTGAAACTGCTTTAAAACGTCGTTATGGACATTACATAACTAGTTTACATTTACATTACATAGCTAGATTTTATCCGTTCAGTTTATATTGTAGCTATTAGAAAACTTTATTTCGTTGTTGTTATTTAACACCACACACCCACATAGGAAGCATGTGTTCCTTTATGATTTAAATAAAGTTTTCTTTATTCCCTTAACGAGCGCTGTCATGGCGTCGCCCATGAACAGTGATTGTGGCTGGTTTCTCGCCTTGGCTCTCGGAGTGTCTTTTATCAAATGTCTTTTAATAAATGCATAGTAAGTGATATTTACATCTACATAGAATAAACTACCAGCCGTTAAAATGGGTTTCGAAATATCATGTTAACGATCTAAAATTGATGGTCTGTTTCTCTTTTTTGTTCGATAGCTTGTAGCATTTATTTTGCTAGCTCAAATGTTTAACAGCATGTCTATTGTTAATAAAGGGCTCAGTTTTTACTGGAAGAAATATTATCTTCCAGTTACTTTGCTTACCCACTTGGATAATCACTATAAGCAAGAACGTTCTCAGGCATTGAAGATTTGTAGTTAGCCATATTCTTTAGCTAGCTATAACCCTGACACATTGGCTTGTATAAATAATTATATTTGTATAATTCATACAGTCATCATGTTATAGCCACTCTACAGATTTTGAAGTTCATCGGAACTGGCTTGCTGTTACTCATTCCTTGCCAGTGTCAAAGTGGTATTACGAGGTAAATATATGCAGTAATTACCTACCTACAGCTCATTAACTCACCCACCCTTTAAGGGAGACATGAATTGTCAAAGTTTTCATTCATTTACATGTGTTTCCAGGTGACATCTGAATGGACACTGGATTATCCTCCCTTTTTTGCCTGGTTTGAGTATGGACTGTCACATATTGCAGTATACTTTGATAAAGAGATGCTGGTTGTGCAGAATCTGAATTATGCGAGTCCCGCCACAGTGTTGTTCCAGAGGCTGTCTGTTATTGTGACTGACGTGGTCTTCATTTATGCAGTTAAAGAGTAAGTTGCTGTTAAGCACCAATTCCTCTTACCTGCTGTCAGGTGGTATTAGAATGGTATCGATGAGGTTACATCTTTCTTTTTTTTAAAAAGAGGTTAAGAGAGTTATCTATTGTTATCATAAACTCTGGTCTGTTTATATTAAAGGATTGTATTGAATTGTTTGGTATACTGAAAGCTTTAACAGTTGGAACTGTGCTATCTATAGATGTTGCAAATGTATACGGGAAGACAAAGGGAAGGAGCTGCTGGCGAAGCCCTCTTTCATCCTGGCAACTTTGCTGATGTGGAACTTTGGACTCCTCATTGTCGATCGTATCCTTATCGCACTATGATGTCTCGAAGAATATTTTGAAAAATATCTTTACCTTGAATATTGTCATGCAGACATTCATTTCCAGTATAATGGGTTCCTCTTTGGTGTTCTTCTTTTATCAGTTGCAAGACATTTCCAGGTATTGTACAACCTTTTTCATATATCTTCATGAACCATTCAGCTTGGTTTTGAACCATTCTGTTTCATTCATTCAGTATTTGCTCAGCTCATGTTGGATAAGAGACCTTCTTAACAGCCTCTTTATGTTGCCTTTAAACAGAGCAGGCACTTAGAAGGTGCCCTACTGTTTTCGGTCCTTCTAAACCTGAAGCACATTTATCTGTACATTGCACCTGCCTATGGAGTCTTCCTGCTGAGGTGTTTCTGCTTCACTCAGAGTAATGCAGGCAAGTTTTTACACTAATCTAAAACGTGTAATCGTTTGCAGAGTCATTTGTAGGAGTCCTCCTAAAACAGCGTTTGTTTTCTTCTTAGACGTGTCATTGCAATGGAAGAGTTTCAGCCCCTTCCGATTAGTAGTGCTCGGATTAATCGTTTTGGCTACATTTGCGTTGTCATTTGGACCCTTTATTGCACTGGTATGTAGTGCATCATCAGACTTGGATAATAAGATGCACCTTCGTCGCATTATTTTCTCTGTTTTTTTTAAAACATGTAATTCTGTCTCATAAAGGGTCAAATTCCACAAGTCCTTTCCAGACTCTTCCCTTTCAAACGAGGACTATGTCATGCCTACTGGGCACCCAATGTCTGGGCCCTTTACAACATAGCGGACAAAGTCCTTTCCACATTGGGTATGAACAATGAAAGTGTTTATATATTTTATGTCAAAAGTAACATGTGAAATCATTTGGACACAGTGCCTTACTGTAATTATTTCTCATTTTCTTAGGTGTAAAGCTCGGGATACTTGATGTTAATAAACTTCCCAAGGCCTCAATGACTGGGGGTCTTGTACAAGAATTCCAACACTCTGTTCTTCCATCTGTATCTCCTTTAGTGACACTTATTTGTACATTACTGTCAATCTTGGTGAGTTTTCCTATGGAAGAAATAAGTCATAGATCTGGTGCTCTGGTTAGCTGTAGGCAAATGAATGGTTTGTGCTTTCAGAATAAAATGGCGAACAATATACACAACAGGGCTGCCCAATGTTCCATTTCTAAATCATCATTTTCATATGACAGAATGCTTCAATATGCAGTGGAGATCTTTATACAAATGTTTTCATTTGAACAGTTGCTGTGATTGTGTTGTGAGGATCGTAATCGCTGCAACACTCCATGTGACTATGATTCCAAATGAATCACAGCATTCACATAAATTAAAATCTATAATCATTGTGCTATCTGAAGACAAAGTAGGAGGGGTTTTTTGCTTTGCATAAAGTTAGTTAATCTAGTTTAGAGGCAAATATTAATGTGTAACCAATATTATTTTGTCTGTTCTAATATTATATCTCTATAAACGCCAGAATTCCTCTTTTGATTATACTGTAATGTACTTACTCATCTGTTCACTCTTGTCTTCCTGCAGCCTGCGTTGATCAGTGTGTGGTGTAGACCCAGTGGAGTCAGAGGTTTCTTGCGCTGCATTGTCGTTTGTGCCCTCGGCTCTTTCATGTTTGGCTGGCATGTGCACGAGAAAGCCATTCTGATGGCAATACTTCCTTTAAGGTAACTCAAGGGCTTGATTTATTTTTATAATAATGCCACCCCCTCCCCCCCAAAAAAACCCCAGAGTTGTCCCACGTGTCTCTCAGCTCACACAGTTCCATGCATCTTTTCCAGCTGGCTCGCTGTGGAGCACAGGGAGGACGCCAGGACCTTCCTGATCCTCAGCACAACGGGCCACTTCTCCCTCTTCCCCCTGCTCTTCACTGCACAAGGTACAGCGTGATCCAGCTCCCTGCACAACGAGCCCACCTGCGTTAAGTGCTCACACATCCCATTGTCTCTTTCCAACTCCAGAACTGCCTATCAAGATCCTTCTTATGGCACTGTTTACCATCTTCTGCTTCACTTCTCTGAAGAAGCTTTTCAGGTGAGTTGTTTCAGCCACTTGCCCTTTACATCTTTGCAGGCTATTGTTTTTATATTATAATAACGAGCCTATATATATTTTATATATATATTTTATAGTATATTTATATAGTTGGACAAATACTGGCGAATGCCAGTGTAGAAGGGATTTTGTTGAGTTAAAAGGCTTCCATCCATCTTGTTTCTCACGAAGCTATGTGCTACACTGGAGTTTTTTATGCCCACCTCTACATTCCCTGAAGCACACTGCAGTAGTTACTCCCTTTAGCAGTGGCTCATAGCATTAGCAATGCAAGTAGCATTAGCAATGGCTCATAGCATTAGCAATGCAAGTAGCATTAGCAATGGCAATGGGCCGGTTGGGGTGCAGCATTATTAATGTGTTCCCTGTTGGTCTTGTTTTTTTTTCCTCTCCCACTGAAGAGGTGGCTTGGTGAGCTCATTGGAAGCCACGTACCTCCTGGGCCTGATTCCCCTGGGGTTAATCAGTGAGTTGGTTTACCCGCTGACCCCCTGGCGCCACAGCCTGCCCTTCATCCCCCTGCTCCTGACCTCCAGCTACTGCGCTGTAGGTGTGACCTACTCCTTCCTCAGGCTCCACCTTCCACTGCTGTCGGCTCCGCGCCCAGTGAGCAAAGGGAAATGCCACTGAGCTTCATGGAGTTTGAACTGACGGTTAAGTAACACGTTGGAGTTTATTCATGACTGCGAGGCTAAATAATTTCATTTCAGAAGTGAATGAAGGGTGATGGGCAGGTCAATATTTGACTTTTTTTTTCTGGGGAGGTGCATTATTTTCTATTACTTGTAGTATTTTTCAAATAAATTGAAAACAAAAAAGTGCAATGTGTCATTCTGGTGTAAATCTTGTTTCCACTGGCCTGTGTGATGCATGGATGAAACACCTGACACATGAGGGGAACTTCAGTTATCTGCTAATCTCCTACACACCGACTGTGTGTGGGCATCACTGCAACCCTCATCACCAGCATGTCAGACAGTAAGGGAGATAACTCTAGACAAACAGGTCCACCTCAAAACACAACTGTCTGCCCCGGGCTAGTAAATTAGCTTTCTCTATGTGACTCAATTCAATAGCCACAACATGATTTGTAATATAAAATTCCATTGTTATTATAGAACATGAAGGATCAGTGGGTATTTCCTCATCTTAGGAAAAAGTATTGAATATTTCTATTCTGTGATTAAATAAAGGAAGAGACAGTTGAATAACATGCATTCCATACTTAAATATGTACTGAAACGTTGCACTGAGCTGTGTGTTCTTGTATTGCTTTTTATAGTGGCTTCAGTTGAGCTGGTGTAAATTAGTCTATAGTATTTTTGTAAGCCATTGTTTAGTGGTTTTAGCAGTTGTTCTCTATGTGCAAGTGTTTTCAGCCAGTCTTCTTCTGTGGCAGACCTCATAAATCTTTCCACTCAGCACCCACATTGACCTGAGGTCGGAGGTCACAGGGAGTTTCCCGGTACCACACATCTTCCTCCCTCACTCGCTCTCATGCTTGGACACTTGTCATTATGGCCCATAAATGGCTTTTTATCTGTTGAATTTGGGCTTTTGACAGGCTTACATTTCAGTCTTTTCCCATTTGATATAATTGTCCTTTAAATCAAAATAAGGAAAGAAAGTTTTGAATCTGTGAGTTTAATTTTCCATTCAGATCAACAGGGACACCTTTGCTTACTGTGAACAGTACCCACTCTCTGGCAATACACTGCACCTGATTTAATGTCCAGGGAAGTTTTTTCTTTGAAGAAAACCTTGTTGTTTCTACTGTCATAGTGTGAAATAGAAGACCACATATACCCTTCACTACATATCCATTATTCCTATACATGCTATACTGCAAATTCATTTCTGTGCAAATTATATACAAAAAGAAAAAAATAAAGAATATCCAACAAAAGAACATGGAAGCACAGAAGTACTGCTTAAAGCTGGCAGTGGGATTTCAATGTCTTTCGCATCATTCATCAGGTTTGTCATTGTGGCCAGGCTGGGAGACCTTCATGAGCCATCCTCTGTGGAGAACTAGAGAACCTCCACCTCGCCTCAGTGCTCAGAGCCGTTAGTGTGCTGCAGAACGACAACGACACATTCACACACAAGTCTAAAGCTGCAGGTTTATAAACAGCAGATGTGAGGACTCTCTAGAGCGTTAATGACCGCTGCAAGCTGGTGAAACTAATGTGAAGGGGTGTGGTGGTTGCTCACGTGCGCCTGGGCCCCTCCTTCCTCCTGTTCCATCTCCTCCTGACATTCTTTGCCCTCCGCTGCCCCGTCCCCCTCTGGCTCCGTGGACACAGAGTCGCCGCTGGCTACCTGAGCCTCCTCACACCTCGTCTCCCCTTCCGCCCTCGCCTCCTCCTCAGCTGACGCGGAGGTCTCCTCGCACGGACGGCCCTCTGCGCCGCCCGAGGGCTGCTGCTTGGACTCGGGCGCTGCGCTCCGGTTTGGGTCGCCGTGGTGCTGAGAGGTAGAAGGTTCTGTGCCGGCTCCGTCCGTCGGCTCCGCCTTGATCTTCTGCTTCTCCACCGCGTGTTCTTCGCTAGCTCCTGAAGCTGTGCCGTCAGGGCCGGGAGCCACAGCGTCCTCGTCTTCCGCTCCGTCCCCACTGCTCTTCCTCTGCCGACGTGATGGCGGCCGGCGTTTTATTGAATGTCTTGCTCTGCCCTGTGTGCGCAACATCCAGGTTGACGCTATTAACGCATCAAACGGCACTTATTCCCCCTCAGAAACATCTTTCAGAATTAAATCGATTGAGTGCTTGACATGGAAGCCTCTTAACCTTGTTGATGCTTTGGAGAACACTGCCTTCTGCGGGTGTTTCGAAGCTGGCTGGGACCTCCTCTTGGCTGGGTGTGGGAGTGCAGGGGCTGCAGGGGGAGGTGGGGGAGAAGGGTGTCGGGTGTGGTTTCACTGCCCCTGGGCTCATTGGGGAAGGCAAGAGGGCCGTGGGTGAGAGAGCAAGGTTTGCCTGTGAGAAACGGACCACATGCATGTCTAAGGGAAGATCTGATGCAGGAGTAATGTGCCTATGTGCCCATGAGAGGGCGACAAAGTTAACTAATTGTGGGTAAAGTTGGAGAACATTTAAAAAGTCCAGATAGAAAGACCCACCTGTAGTTTTTCAATGATGGCCGAGTTCTTGTTCCTGCTAGGAGGGTGAGAAGTAACCTCACCTTTCTGCTGTTTGAAAAGGTGAAATATGTTTCATAAACAGTATTAGAAAACATTTTAAATAAAGCATGATTCTTTAAATTAGGGTTCCAAAGTTGTCCATTAGCTATGTAATGTAAGAAGCAACTTGTTACTTCAGAAGCACTTTTCGTGACATTTACAAATGGAACACTTAGTTCTTCCAGACACACACACACTGTCTGGAGGCAGAAGGGTTTTATTGCACTCACGTTCAGTGCTCTCTCATCAAAACCTACATCAACAACATAATCTTATCAAAACAAAGTAGACATGCCCTAGCAAGATGGTCTTTTCCCCTTCTGTGTATTTCCTCCTCAGGATTCCTGATTCTCACCTCATCCTGGCCCTGTTCCGCACTGCTGCTCACAGCTAGCTGTAGTCTACCAGGGCGCGTCCTCCGTGCGGGCTTATTCTGCAAAGGTTGAAACACAACTGCATTTCTAAAAGGCCGTGCCTGACTCAGACCCGGTTCCCTTAGCAGGGCATTTAAGAGCCGTGCAGGAATGGCACAGGCTAAACTTGGATCACCTCTCGTTCTCTGATATACGATCACAGATGAATGCACTTAGTGTTGACTTTGACTTACATGACTAAATCGATAGACAAGCAGAGAACATGCACAGCAGAGAGAGAGAGAGAGAGAGAGAGAGAGAGAGAGAGAGAGATTCAGGCATAGCTGAAACCAGAAAGAGCAGTCCGTGTGCAGAGATTGCAGGAAGCCCCTGTACTGTCAAACATTTTTGACCTATTAACTCGGAGACGGTGAAAGACAGTGCTGCCAAGGTGACAAGGTGTCAGAAAGGCTCCAGAGTTCTAGTGCTAGCTGAAAGGAGGTGGAGAGTGAAGCTCGCAAAACAGCCCCAACAAGATGCCGGCCGAGAGCAAATCACCCAAGCTGTCGGCTTTCACTGTTATACAACAGACACTTTTATTCATACCCATTAGTGCTTTGGCCAGAGGGGTCCCAGCTAACAATTTTATGTTCTAGTAACATTTCCTAGTGTTACGTCCAAGGTATGGAAATTTATTTTCTGTGTCCAGTTTTCCTAAAGCACATATTTTTCCGGTTATCACAACATTCTGCATAGCATTTTAAGAATACTGTAGTTGAAATGCTCCAGGACTGTGACCCGTTTTCATAAATTTACAGTGTTTTTACAAAATCTTTCAGGATGTTTCAGTTGAGATTAAACAGTTTTATTTACATTAAAAAAAAAGCTAAAACAAACCCTTAGACAGTCTGAGCCCATTAAAAAAAAGCAGAATGCGGACAGAAAAATTGAATGGGCATCATGAGAAATGAGTCCATCTGAGCGAGCTAAAGAGCTACACGCTGAGAAACCTCACCCCGTCTGCTCCGCTTGGAAAGGAGGGTTGACAAGTGAATTTTCCAGCCAGTTCAGCCACAGATGTTTTTATCACAGACTCCTTCTGAAATACAACAGTGTCAGCATGTAAATACACCCCTACAGCGACTGAAAAGGGAAGGAAAAATGATAAAATCACTTAACCGAAACGTCATTGTTCTTAGACGTTAAAACGGACAGCTCGATCTTTCTGCGCTCTAGTCAAAAATACCTTTAAAAGTCTCTGATGGTCTTTTTTTCATCTGCTGTAGAACACACTAATATTACACACAGGCCTTTAATTTGATGCTGTCAGTGACGAGTATGAAGCCATCTGCTGATGTCTGCCTTTCACAGACAGCGCAGTACCATCTTACTTCCCACAACAGGAAACCAACGATAAGCTACAAGCCCTCTTTCAGACGGTGAGAAAACAGCACTGGGGAGGGAGCAGTGAGAAAGCGTCCCACGAGAAGGGCACCGGGCCCGCACTCTCCGCCCTCCGCCCGCCTGCCTGGCGCTCCAGAACCTGGCTCTCCTTATCAGCTGGGGCCAAGACTCCTGCAGCCTGCTGCCCACTATCTTAGCCTGCTGCCGCTATCACGAGCGCCGGCCGGGAACAGCACTTGTCAGGAGAGCTGGCGCCGCCGGGAATAATTCAACGTCGCGTCTGCAGTCACTCAGCCGACGACCGACGCACTGCCCGACGCCGTGACAGGAGAGCGGGAAAGAGATGCAAAGCAGGGCGTCCGCATGACCCCACGTCTGTTCCCACAATCCCCACAACTTCCCAAGCCCCAGAGCGCACTGAACCCCCCCACCCCCCACCCCTCTGACTCAGGCTGGCTGCTACCCTTGCACTCTGTATGTCTCTACATGTAGTGAACACTTACAAACTCCTGTCTGGAGGAAAAGACTCACACTTCCCTAAAATAAATAAATAAATTTAGTTGTTGTTCACAAATTATCCCATTATATGTGGCAGAAGTGAAAAGTGTAGACAGTGAAGGGGAATTTTCCTGTCAGCGGAACGTAGCATGTGCTAGCCACCAGCCGCAACATAACTGAATGATAAGAGTCCATCGCCATGGTCCAGAGTGCAGCCTATGTGCATGTTGGCTATTTATAACAACAGCGACTAGAAAAGCAATGATTCTTCTTCTTAGCTTTACTCCACACCAGCAAAACAAAGGAAACATGACAAAAAGTACCATAACAAAGATTCATGTTTTTTAAAGATTCATTTAAATATTCATATTTTATTTTAGAACCTAAGAGAGGTTGTAAAAAATTAAAAATAAAAAAAAAACAAATGATATTTAAAAAAAAAAGATGGCTGCACAGAGTGGCCTGTACGCTGCCACCCACTGACCCAGCAGGCAGTGCGGCGGGCTTCAGACTAGCCTCTCTAGGCCAGGCAGTGCGGCGGGCTTCAGGCTAGCCTCTCTAGTCCAGGCAGTGGGGCGGGATTCAGGCTAGCCTCTCTAGCCCAGGCAGTGGGGCGGGCTTCAGGCTAGCCTCTCTAGCCCAGGCAGTGGGGCAGGCTTCAGGCTAGCCTCTCTAACCCAGGCAGTGGGGCAGGCTTCAGGCTAGCCTCTCTAACCCAGGCAGTGGGGCAGGCTTCAGGCTAGCCTCTCTAGCCCAGGCAGTGCAGCGGGCTTCAGGATAGCCTCTCTAGGCCAGGCAGAGGGCCCTGTGCCTCTGAGTTCACAGTATGTGTCTGCTCTAATTTATCGCACACCTCCTGAAAATACCCATGAAAATGACATCATTCTGTCAGTGCTGACTTTAATACTTTCGCAGCATTAGACAAACATGACAGGCATGTGACCCTCAGCACACACACACAGTCTGCTGGACACGAGCAGGGGAGCAGGACACCTGAGCAGGATTTCCTGCGGAGCACGATGCATTAGCTGTAGCTTAACAACAGGGAGAACGTAAACAACAGGCCAATGCACATAACCAGCCCAATAACAGCCCTCACGTCTAATTAGGCAGATGCGACCAGAGCCGTTCTCATTGTCAATGGTGATGGCATACTAGAGATCTTACATGAGTGAAATGAGGAACAATGCAGTGCTTAAATAGTCCATGGTTTTAATGATAACGTGATAGGACGTGAGATTTTATGTGGCCTGCAAAAGAAGTCTAGTCCTGTTAAATCAGTGTCCCCAACACATATGATAAAATATTTTGCTCCTGTGCTGGAAAAGACCTTATGAAACTAAACTAAACCAATTTGTTAGCTAGAGGAAGTTTTATGAGTTTGGAATCTTTATAGATGAAACATGGTTTGCAACTAAATAACTTTTAGAGATGTCTTCAAGTATGTCACAACCGTGATCAAAATGTGTCTAAAGCAAAACAAATGTTCCATTCTGCATGTAAATTGGAGACATGTAACAAAGTAATTTCTAGGTTATATAAGTAATTTCTTAGTTCCTGTAGACTGAAGAAGCCTGAAGAAACAATTTTAAAGAAAGGTTTTCAAGACAGTTGGGAAAAAGAGGGAAAGCAGATGACTGGGCTAGAATATACACATTACAATGGGAATCAACTCGGTCATCTGGAGTGAATTCTCTTGAAAGAATCTTATTTTTTCTACAATACATCCCTACAAAAGCAACATTTGAATATTGGGTCTGGTTGCTAGAGACAAAATAAAGCTAACCGCTATAGACTGTGATTATGCAATGATTATTTCAATTAGGTTAGTGTTTTGTTCATTTTGAATCAATGAATGAATGTCATTCAGTTGTGAAATGTGAGAACTTTACTAAATTAATGCATACATTTTAAAAAAGTATTGGAGATCTAGTCTAGGAGATCAAGCGCTGGAGATGGAGTCTGAAGTGTCATGAGTGTGGGTGGTATAGATATGCAGAAGCATACAGGGGTGCCTGTTGGGGTCTCAGTCACTGTCGCAGACCCCCACCACGAGCAAAGGAGAAGGCAGTTCAAACGCATTAGCCCATCACAAAGCCGCGCTCTGTCACTGTCTGGGAGTAGCCGGAGAAGAGCGAGAGCCACGTGATTTAGCTCGAACTGAAATTCACTCCTTTTCTTTTCAGTGATTTTTAAAAGACTGTTTTTTCCTGCAACGAGGGACCACTGTTCAAATGACATCCCGCAACAACGCTGAAGGTTCCCTCATGCCATGAGCCCCCAAGGTCACATCCCCACCCCTCTCCCCTTGCTGCTGTGTTGGGATGTTGGACAGGTGAACCCTGGCCTTCCTTAGACAACACCATGTGCACTCTGAACAGCGAGGATGACACCACCTCACTCAGCCGGATCCTGGAATCAAGCACAAGGCATGCAGGAAGTTACCTTAATGATAACTCTTCAAAGAGCCCTTCAGAAACATGCCGTTGCAGGTTCCTCAAATAGGTTATCTTCGGTGAAATCAGACAGCTGCTTGTTGTTTGACAGCTAATAACCAACATGCACTCTCTGAGTTGTGGTCAAGACGGCATCTAAAATGGCGGTGTAACAGTGCTTGCAGAAATTGCGTAAATGCTTAATGCAGCTGTGTTGCTCAATATAAAGCAACGTCCGAAAAGGGCTGGACTGCTAAGAGAAACCCCCCCCCCCACCCCGTTACACTGCAGTGCCAAAAATGCTTTCCATGAACAAAATGCTGATGAACACGCATTCTTATTATTTAACTAAAGCCATCATTTAGGGGGAAAATTAACAAAACATTACATAAGTTATTTGTAAGTACTGGTAAGCTTTGCGATAGTTTATAAGAAACTGAATACTACATCTTCTCTACTAAAGTAGTGGTACATTCCACTATATATTTCATCGTCAAACAAATGATGGCTCCAGGAAAAGGCTTATTCAAACACATATAAATATTCAAGAGGAAACCTATGACAAGATATCATGTTTTGATCACTTTAATTGGGCAGCAGCATGAAAACCTTCACGTGTGGCATCCAGAGTCCTTTTCAGTCAACAGTTGTAGCTGCTGTAATTAACCATCGCTTTGTTCCCTCTCCCTCATTTACCATCGCTGTACTGACCGAGTCCGGCTCGGACAGTT
The DNA here is from genome assembly GCA_020368025.1 of Brachyhypopomus occidentalis. Classification (NCBI taxonomy): domain Eukaryota; kingdom Metazoa; phylum Chordata; class Actinopteri; order Gymnotiformes; family Hypopomidae; genus Brachyhypopomus; species Brachyhypopomus occidentalis. Next base: position 3,552,450 of record JAGXOD010000030.1, on the reverse strand, counting down.
GCTGAGGCGGGACTGACCGCGGGACTGACAGCGGGACTGCTCTGCCAGAGTTTTCACATAGCTGACATTCAGGAGATAATGAAGTGGCACAGGGAGGGAACCACACATGGACCCCTCAGTGCCCCCTCCCTGTACACCAGCCCCTGTGGTAGTGCGGGGCAGCAGTGTCAGCCCAGATGTCACAGCTCACACCGTTATATCACATAGTTATAGTAAATATCATATAGTTACTGGTTCGTAGTCTTCGTCTATCTGACAGTATGCTGATGATGTTGGAATCAGCTCACTGGGGCTACAGGGCAAAGTGATTTGGTTAAGGCATGAAATGTTCAAAATCCATCTTGTCTCTCACTTGGAACATTAGGGTGATACAGCTGTAAATAGTTATAATAATATATTTTAACAAGTTATAACAATAGGCCTAGTTATTGTACAAAAGTAGTTTAAAAAAGCTCCTTCAGAAACGTGTCCTTCTTGCATCAACACTATGAAACAGCTTTCAACACTGGTCAACACTCATATGAAGCTGATTTTAAGATGAAGCGTGACATCAGTACTAAAGTAACCCCACGGGACAGGCCAGGCCCTTGTGGCACAATCTAAAGCAACAATAACACAACCACTGATGAAGCCACTCTGGGCTTCATGGATGAATTTGATGAAATCACATCATTCACACTTGATGAGTCAAAGCCAATTAACAGTTAGTCCCATCAGCCAGCGTCCCAGTAATAACCCACCAATGGGTTCGTCATGACAACAGGCACTCGGTTTGCTTCTGTTGGAGAACTTTTTTCTCTCCCCCCCCCCCCCAATTTTTATATTGTTCACTAATAATGTACATACAAATATGTTATTTTAGTAAAACCCATATTGCATGTATATTGTCATTGATTTTGTACATCACCTGTCTATACTATATATATTGCAAATAATAATTCAATTTCATCTCAACTTAGAAATAATTATATGGTACTAGTTTGCAGTATCAACAGCACACTGTTCTATTTCATCAAAATAGACACTTGAGAACTGATGAAAAAACTTCAGTTTTAACCTGTGATGAGATGTAGTGGTGATTAATGAGCATATTTATAAAACATCAGAGATTGACATCTATGCACTACTGAAATTAACATAAATCAGCGATATTCAAGACTTTATAGTGTCATTGGTATTTGCATTTTAGTACCATACATTTACCACACAGCATCACATTATCAGATCAGTACCATTCTCCATTGCATGTGCGCAAACACATTTACACAAGGCCATCATCTAAGCCCACCATGTTTATCTGTCATGAGGTTACACCACTTCCTGTGACAGTTAGCTTACTGCAGTTCCAGCCATACTTTCCTCTTACTGAGAGGCATGATAGTAAAGTGTTGTTGGTGTTCCACTTATTTTAACAAGTTTACATAACATCACATAACACACAGGCTGGACCAAACAGAGAAGACCTAAATAAACTAACTAAATAAATACATCTTAATTTTAGACATTGCTCTTATCATTGTCCTCTTATTCTTGTCAACAAGCCATTTCAAATAAATAGATTAATAAAGTATATAAAATATTTACCTCAAGCTATATATTTTTCATAATACAGTACAAATTAACATTATGTTAAAATAAAAGACAAGAAGCTAACAGGCCAGACCATCTGATTAAACTAATTAAAACAAAGATGCTCTACAAACGCAATGGACAGGATAGGAGCATGTTGCATGTAAATTGTGATGGCAACCATGAGGACATAATTTTACATGTATGATATTTATGATATATAATACAGACTTCTATTTCAGAAGTCAAAGACAAGCATTTCTAAAAGCTTCTGTATCCCGAGAGGAGAGAGTCTACGCCTTTTCGACTGCACAAGTATTGTTTACTCTTCCCACTCTTCTAACCAAGTGTCAGAGTGATCGAAAACTGAACGCAGCTCATTCAGTTTAAAATCAACAAACCAAAAGACCAAACGATGTCTTACCTCCATCTTCTCTATAGTTTTTGAGAGTTCCTCTGAACTCTCTTGCCTTTCTTGTTTGCTAACTAGCTGGAGTTCTGCACTAACCTCACACGCTCGTGCCACCCTTTCAACATGAGTAGCGCGAGACTGCTTACTGCGCTGCAGAGGGTGGTCGCAAGTTATATATAGCGATGCCTTTTAAACAGCACATACAGCGCTGCTTCGCCCAAGTATCCCAGAGCTTTGAGGCGCCAGGAGTAGTACAAAACTACATCCGATCGTTAATGACCGAGACGCCTTCATGATACATGACGTTTTTCATTTAAGATGCTTTTAAAGCCGGCATACATTAATTTGTTTGCGAGTTCACAAATGCAAGCCACAAAATACGTATATAGTCTGAATTGGTATAACTGTGCAACAGTGTCAAATATATATATTTTTTTACACTTAAGACCTGAGATCAGGCATTTTTTCACAATTTAGCCTAGAGATCTGCAGCCCGCTTGAGCAGTCTGGATCTCCCTAGGCTGCTAGGTAGTGCACAAGCGTGTCACTGTTAAGCAGGCATATAGGGTACCCCATCGGCTCATAGTTCATTTGCAACGCTACTGAAGGGTGTATGAGAAACAACCGTTTGAGATTGCTGTGATGCGTCAATATTACTTCCATTTATGGATGGCACGAAAGAGGAAGCTGCATGTCGGCAGAGCCTGAGTGATTCTGTCCTGGGGGCGGGAGGACGGGCTGCTGCTTCTTCTCCTTTTTTTTTGCTAGATCAAGTAAGTTTTCAAGTCCGGTTTCCACCTAAATCTGTACCACAACAGAACTTTGCTGTTGCTGGGCATCAGATCCGACCACATCCCCCTGCATGTCAAGATCTCCAGCTAGAATATATACGTGTGTGTATGTGTGTGTGTTACACGGCCTAAAAGGCTTGTCTTAAGGCATATCTCCCTAAATTTCCCTAAGACAAATATCCCCAGAAAGTCTTTCAGTTTAGCAACACATTTTGCTGATTTTAATACACAATGTGCATGCGTAATAACCTTGCATTGGATTTGGAACTTTCAGAGATGTAGGGGTCATGTTCAGGAAATCTCACTTTGCTCACACCTCCTGAGTGCTAAGAGAACTCTCTGGGACCTCTGTATGTAAGCTACCCACATTACAAATACATTTTCATAACACAATGTTTAAGGTTCGGTGATTACATGTCCTGGAAGTCTGATCCTGGAGATCCATCACCCTCACTTTTAGTTGCAATTCTCATCTACTCGATCGGTTTAGTCAAGGCTTTTCCTGCAGTATTTGAATATTAGAAACAGATATTTTGGAACTAAACTTTTTAGAGCACCAGATCTTCTAGAGAGAAGTCGGCTATTCCTCTGCAGAGGTTTCCTTCCTATTACCAAAGAACTTAGCACTTGAACTAATCCACATAACCATAAATCCATGTTACAATCTCATTTCTGCAGTTCCTGCAACTCTGCCCTCTGCTGGTATAGCCTTCTGTCTTCAGTCCTCAGTAGCTTCCTAAAGAAGCTTCTGACATTTTCTCCAACAAAGAAGAACAGGATGGGGTCCAGGCAGCTGTTAGCAGTGCCTAAGCAAAGCGTTATCACTGCAGCCTTACGGACTGCCTCGATGCGATCGCACGTCTGCGTGGAATTGTGTGACCTCCAGTTCCTCTCCGCTTGCAAGAAGACCATCCTCATCACATGATACGGCAAGAAGCAGATCATGAAGATTCCCAGGCTGATGACAACTAGAGCACTACTTTTTTTCCTCGTGGCGTTGACCATGCGCCGCGTCGGACCAGGCCTTAGCAGTCGGTGGGCTACAAAGATGGAGCACCACAAGATGATCGCCATAGGCAACACAAAGCCCACAGCTAGTGTAGCGTTGTTGATGACCAACAGTTTCTCGATGGAACTGCTGTCTTTGGGCAGCTCCAGGCACGTGTCGGTGCCGTTGCCCATGCCGCCCCCCACGATGAGCAGAGGACTGTTGGCCAGCAGCACAAACAACCAGATGGACAAACAAACGATACGGCCATTGCAGCAGCTCTGCAGGCGCTTGAAGAGGTACGGCCGCACCAGAGCCAAGTAGCGCATTATATTCAGAGAGACCATGAAGTAGATGGAGCCGTACATATTGAGGTAGAAGACGTAGAAGATGAGGCGGCACGCTATGGGTCCAAAGAGCCATTTTGAGCGAGACAGATAGTAAGAAGCTCTGAAGGGCAGGGAGCACACCTGCATCAGGTCCGACACCAGCAGGTTCACCATGAACAGGTTGATTGATGTCAGTCTCCTCTTCTTCCTCCACACACTGAAGAAGACGTAGAGAGAGACTGAATGAGCCACGACACCCAGGCTGAAGATCAGCAGGTAAGCAGCGGGAAACACAGAGCGCTTGAAATTGGTAATGGAGCAGATACTGGAATTCATGTCACCTCCTTTAGTGCAGGCTGGGCAGGAATGAGAGGCAAGGAGAGGTTATTAAAAATCAAAAGGAATTTCACAACTTGAGGCAAACGGGAATGTTAGGTATATTAATATCTAATTGAAAAATATAAAATGGAGTATATTATATATATACTGTACACTAGCCAGCTACTAACACAAACATACTGCAGTGCCTACAACATTAAAGAGATACAAGAGATTGTCTAATTTTATTGACTTTAGATAAAGTGTACTACTACATACAGAAACCTCTAATTACATCTAGTGACAAACAACTATACAAAATAAAATAATATGCTAAATATTTGAGTAATAATAGGAGAAAGAGTTACCTTTTCCTTTCAGCAACACAGGACCCAAACTGGTAGGAGGAAGACTTAAGTAGCAACTCAGAAATGGCCAAGATTTGTGTAGATGAGATATGACGCTATGGCTGTGTCAGGGCACGCAACTCCACTCCCACGTACCAATAGATAAATGGTATTTCCTAGGAATAGGATGCTTTACACTATAAGGGTGCTCCGAAACCTCAGAATACATTACAGCTACTCTGTCTATTATTTATATGCACCCAATTAAGTTCCTCCTATTCTCAGATTACGTCATCGATTTCCTGTTTTGAAGCACTCCATTTGAACGCCTCAGGTTTGCAGTTACTAGTTCGCCAAAAGCTACAGCCGACTTGCAGGTTTATGACTTTGATTGAAATTGCACACTAGAAAGCATCATAATCCTTTGCACAGAAATATCTATGCACTGTGGCCTGTATTTGATTGAGCAAACCTAGAATAAGACCTAGTTTGCATAAAACTTTGTTACTTTTGTTGCTTACTGGGCATTTATCATGATTAAAATCTAAACCATTACCCATCAACCACACTTTCATGAATTTTGAAACCTTTGCCAACAGTCACATATGCAGGTTAACACATCAGTAAGAGGATTTTAGTGAATAATGTCTGACCTAATTGGTGAACAGGTGTCAAAATCAACTTCTGCTCCAAGATGGCTGCATCCCCTCCTGTTTCTTCATGGGAGCACCCATGATAGCATTTGTCTCTTGTGTGTCAGATTGGTCATCTCCTACCAGGAATTGCAGTGCCAACATGTTCCTGAGTAAAACATCACACAACTCATGGAAGGATTCATCTTTTACGGCAGCACAGCCTAAACAAGGAGCGAACGCAACACGTCTGGTTTGGAGGAAGAAGAGAGAAAGGAACTGCTCATGATAGTCCACCATTCATCCTGCATACAGCCTAAAATGGTACCACAGTAGTTGCAGATGAACTTAACCTCAATTGCTAAAGTAGTGACACAACAAAAGGTGTTCTTGTTCCATTTTGCAGCCATTTTAAGAGCACACATCCCTAGACACATTAGTGCGTTTTTTTTTTTTTTTTTTTTTTTTTGCAAAGAACGGCCCCACAAAGGCAACGTGCAACACCCGTTAGTACAGTCTGATATTTTATTCTTCTAAAGACAATCATTTTGGACGGTCATACATAATAAAACAACCTGAACACTTTGACAAAGTGACAAAAAGTACTCATACTATTAACCAAGTTTGATAGCAAAGTACAGGATCAGCCCAAAAAACAAAACCTTAATATATTAACACTAACACACAGGCACACGCACACACATCCACGCCTAAAAAGACAATATTTCAAGACAAAAATATTTTCAGTTATATTCATTATAATGCTTTTCAACACGATCAGGGCATTCTAAACTTCGGGAAATCTTAGAATGACTCAAGACCATTGCTACACAAGACAACTCTCTGCCATTCCTTTATAAGGCGATACAGTGCCAGCAAAACCCATGATTATGACTTGAATATGTAATGCAGTAGTCAGACACAGATGCAGTCATGTCTATGATAAATATAATGCAGGCTGTCATTTAAAAAACAGGTTGAAGGCTACGACTAGCCTATTAAATTATAGAGGGTATCCTGAGGCCCATGCCATCCTTCTTTAAGCCCTCCTCTTTTTAAAAAAATGATCCTTGACGGTGCATTGCTATCACTTCAGGTCTGAAATTTGTTTGTTTTAAACACAGAACAGAAAACAGACACTTCAGTGAGTTTCCAATTTTAATAAAAAGTCATTAAAAACTCCAGTAATCATGGGGGTCGTTAAAGGCTTCCATTAAAAAGAAACTGGAAATGCAAAGAGACTCCTCCCTATATCGCTAAAATTCTCCCCATGACACTATAGCTCCTTCAGATGTTTGTTCCAACACGCTGGAAGGCTGTGCAGTCTGGCACATTCACTAGCGCTTGATCTGCCAAACATCTCTGACACCTTCGGTCATTGTGGTCTTTTTAAAAAAAAAAATAATAAAAAAGCAAAAATAAAAAGAACCCCCGGAAGACGCACGTTTTTTAAAGCTGGCGAACGAGCAGCAGGTTGGCAGAAGGCAGCACAACGGGGACCCAGCGGCAGGTGCAGCACGCCGACGCCGCCAGGGTCAGGCCTCCGCCTCTCCTGGCTCCGCCTCCCCTGGCTCCGCCTCCACCTCCCCTCGCTCCGCCTCCTCCTTCAGTTTTTGCTCCTGCATGCGGCTGCGGGCTGAGCCTGGGGAAACGGGAGACAAACGCTGACGCACGCGCTGCACTCACACGAGCAGACAGAGAGGCAGCGGAGGAGGACTCACTCATTTCAGCCAGCTTCTGGATCAGGGTCGATTCACCACTTGATTTGCTGGAGAGGCAGAGAGTGGGACGGCGTTCGTGATGAAGGCACGTCAATAACAGAAGATGAAGAGGCAGAGGACAGCAGTGAGGGGTGTGTGTGTGTGCGCGTGTGTGTGTGTGGGGGCATCACCTTCCGTCAGCCTCGTCCTGTCCGTCAACGTCGAAGCGCAGGCGCTTGAGGGGTTTGGGGGCGGTCTCTCCATCCAGACTCCTCTTCAGGGACCAATTAGAGCTACTTACCATTTGATTGATCTTTTGGAACTTGTCCGACGTCTGATTGGCAAGAAAAGGGAGAATAGTCATGAAGACGGTTTGCATAGAAACAACTAGCACAGTCTATTTGAGTAGACGGACATGAACTAATGAAAAGGCGAAAGGCTAAGTGTCTTAAGTGGAGACCTGCTAACACTCCTGCAAACATTTAATTCTGCTTGACCATCAGAACCATTAGACCAACTCTCGTCTGGACTGCACTACCTTAGACTCCACTGCACAAATAAAACCGAGCCGTCCATCTTCCATTTGGAAATTTAGGCTTAATAACAGCAAAGTGGAAGTCAGCAGAGCCCTTTGGGCCACTCAAATGTAATGAGCAGTTGTTACACACAGGTAGAAAATGCCTTACCCCAAAGGATTCACCGATCGATACGAGGATCCTGTAGAAAACACAGAAGACGAGCCAGTAAATACACCATGGTGACGGACATGATGGGTCTGGAAGGCTAACTGCTGTTGGGACAACGCGTGCTGACCTGGTCCGGGGAGTCATAGCTGCAGGAGGGGCACGGTTGCTCTTCAGAGGGGAAATGTAGACGTTTCCACCGGGCACTCGCAGGGGAGAGCTGGGGTATTTGTATGGGCTCCGCGGTATATGGGGTATGGGAGATAGCGGAGGAGGCTAGCACACAAGCATAGTACCACCGTCAGTAATACAGACGAAAAACAAGTTATATCATTTCCAGCCACCAGGGGGCGCCAAAGTTCATACTGAGAACTTGTGTGGAAGAGGTAGACACGAACGCAGGTTCTTACCCGAGGAGAAGAGTACTGCAGGATGTTGGTCTTCAGTTTCTGCATGAACACCAGGTTGTAGAAGACAATGATGGAGTCATACTGGCCTTCCCTGATCAACACACGCTTGAAGGTCTGGAGAACACGACAACAGGGCACAGAAGGCCACATCAGTTCTCCCGGTTTCAATGCGGTAAGCAGCAGAATACCCGACTAAAGTCCCTGGTGCCACGACTGCGATCCCCTGGGTCCTACCTCCTGGTTTGTGTTGGGCAGCTCCTTGTACGCAGTCACAATGGTCTTGAAAAGCAAATACACATTCTTCACCTTGCATATGGCGTACATGGAGGACATCAGGAGCTGAAAGAGAGGAGCGGCTTAGGACACCATCTTAATCTGTATTTATTTACCAAGTTGATGCACGATAAAGTCACCAAAAGCCAAAATAAGCGACTAGCTTTACGACGCAGAACGCGCGTCTACTTTGCGAACAAACTAACGACTTGAATGGGCAGACGCAGAAGAGAGGGTTCCGGTGGGCGGTACCTGGTCTAGGTGTCGGTCCCTCATCAGCTCGTACTCGTTCTGCAGCGTGTGCTGGAGCAGGGTCCAGACGATGGGTTCCAGGTCGGGGTGAGAACTCAGCAGGCGAGAGAAGAGAAGCCGGAGCCGCAGGTAGGCCATTCTGTACACTACGCAAACACAGGGGGTGATTAGGGCCCATGACTGGTGGCAGCAACAGCTCCCAGAACCACATACCAGCCCACAGACACAGCTGTGCGCTCAAACACAGCCCTGAAGATCCTTTTGTGACGTCTACTTGTACCTACTGTCCTGCACTCCCAGTGCATTTGCTGAATACACTCAGTTTATGGTTTAGCAACAGAGGCTGCATTTTTGCCCCAATAGAATGTTAAGTTAATATTACCTCCCCCCCCCCCCCAGTTATTTTTATGGGATCTAAATGGTTTATAACCACACTCTCTCACTTTGGCTACACAGCTCATTTATAAGAAACAATCCTGGAACAGCAGCGCAGAGCTTCATGCTGAGGGTCTGGGTGTATATGAAATTAAGAAGTACAAGAACGAAATGAGGTAAAATGGCCTTAACCAGCAAGTACATGTAGCGAACACATCAAAACTGCAAGAGCACAAACAGGTCTCGCAACCTAGACGATTAAAAGCCTTACAAACAGGTATCGTAGCCTAGACGATTAAAAGCCTTACAAACAGGTCTTGCAAAAAAGCGAGGTTCAAAACCTCATTGGACGCTAGGAGACGATAACAAACAGTCAACATGACTGCTTGGAAGCTCTGAAGGTCAGAGACGGCATACGTTTCTTGTAGAAGAGGCTGAGGGAGTTGGAGCGGAGCTGCCTGGGTCCCGGGGCAGGGGGCGGGCCTGAGGATGGGGCAGGGCCTGAGGACAGGGCGGGGCCATCTGCCTCTGCGGCCGGGCCCCGGCGGCTAGGTCGTACTGGAGACAGGTACCTGGCAGTGAGGATGGGACATACGCATTCAGTCAGACACACACACAGCTATGTGCAGCTACAACCACAAGCCTACCCATCTGCAGGCACACAACCCCTTGGTTTGGTTATGACTCACACATCATGTCATACCCACACATACCCATTTGAAGATATTCAATTCTTGATTTTGTTACTAATAAAACAGTAAATGTTTTAAAATTACTCAAATTTGTTAATAGATATGTACAAAGAAGTGCCCATGGTTCCCATAATAAATAAAAATTAGAAAGGTTTTATGCAAAGAGTTTACCTCAGATTACAGATAGGGCATCATGTTTCTAATTCTGCGTTACGCAACAACTGCGGCGGTATTGAAGCGTTTTATAACCACAGCAGTTCATTTAATGTAGATTATTCACATTCACACACACTTCCCTCAAGTAAGATGTTTGTTAGCAGTTGCTTTCCCTTCAATATCTGTTTGGTTTTCAGATGAGAGGCAGGAAAGAGACAGATTTAGCCCCAGACTCAAGGGCCCTCCCCCCACCTGGGGCCCTGGTAACAGTCTCACTCTTCAGTCCGATATATATACGATATATAGGCACGACTTGTCTTAAAAATCACATGTCCAGTGTACTCTGGAATTACTGGCCCCTCTTGACAAACATGAAAAATAGGGGAAAATCCTCATGTAATTTAACCATACATCATACGCAAAACAAAAATCAGAATGTTTGACCACCATGAGCCGATGGCTGGCTGCTTTTTTTTATTTTTTTAAGCATGACTAAAGCAGTGTTCGAAATGGCCTACTACATACTGCACTCAGTATATACTGGATACTGCATGCTGGTCCTCGTAGTAGTATGCAGTACAGTTTCCAGTATGCAACAAAAGCAAAGCATACTACGGGGTCACGTGAACGTAGCGTTGCATGCAGTACACCACGAAGATAGCTCTGTTCGCGTACTGGACTATTATGTCATCCGGGGATGTTTCGCGTACTGCATACTGATTTGAGGCCCAAGCAGTACGCCGGTAGTATGTAGTAGGCTATTTCGAACACAGCCTAACTTTTATATGCCAAGGACATAATTACGAAAGCACAGACACGCTGCTCAAACCCGAGAAGGACGGCTGCATGCACTGTAGTCGTAAACGAATAACGCGACACACCTTACTGATAAGGCACCATGCCAAAGTGTAAAAAATGTTTTTTTTTTAAATAAATAAAAAATGTAAAAAAAAAAAGCCCTCTGGATGCCCCGTGAGATTTCTCTAGAAGACAAATTGAAACAGTCATCAGTGAGTCAACCACCTGGACGCTTTCACATCTCTTTAGGCCAAGTAATCCCGTTTGTTGTTGGTTGAAAGCGAAGTTGTCCCTACCCCTTCTGGACAGAACAAATGCCATTACGCATTACTGGTCAGATTTTGCCTCACCTTGAAACCATTATTTCTTCCTCATTTGTAGTGCTATAGGTGAGTCATCACTCGGGAACACAAAGTCTAGTTTCTGTGAAGTCATTTCAGGTGAAGTAAATCAGCATACACACCGGGCACTGAGAGCAGGAGCGTGGCTGGGTGAAAGGGCGGGGCCTGTGTGGGAGATCGACCACGCCCACAGGGTGTCGGCCATCCTCCTCACCCAGGGCCTTGGCACCACTCCTATGGGAGAGGACCTGTTCCCAAGCCCAGCCACACCGCTGACGGATCTTAGGATTCTGAGTGCTCTGCCTTACTCTACTCCAAGAACTCAAACTGTGCGCTGATTGGTTGGGAGTGGACAGGGGTCATAGGTGTCGTAACACTGGTATTACACGAACACGGCAAGAGCCTGTTCCTCTCACTCGGCTCCTGAGAAGCCCAGATTTCCTGTTGAACTTCTTTACGATTAAAATAAACTAATGGGTTAACAAAAACGAGAAGGATAGTCAGGGTGGTGGCTGAGAATTATTGCCACTCCTCGCACCAACACTAAATGTCAAAATAGTACACACACAGATGACTGATTCTATGACTTGCAAATGAACAGTCTTGCATCAATATCTGCTTCATTCTTCGTTTGGGTAGATGTGTTTAAACAAGTTCTTTTGAGTTCTACTGCTTCTATTTCTGTCATAAAAGTAAAAAGCCTATTTTAAATACAATTTCATCCATTTTCCTTAACTTGTGTCCATCTGCTAGATTGCATTAGTGTGTTTTGACATGCAGATGATGAAACCTCAAATTTCTTTGTAACTTTCGGGAAACCTTCTACAAAGACTATCAGACACCGCTGAATGAATTTCTGCAGTGACGACATTCTTGTCGATTTCCTAATGAATCCGACATTAGCATATACAACCCACACCTGAAACCTCAGTTTCTGCATTGGCATGTTTCTGTAGTACGTGATGAAATCTTTTGTGGTTCTCATAATTTCAATTGTAACGGGGCATGTCCAAATGAAAAGTGAAACTCCTCCCTCTCAAATTCCTGACCAATGAGCAACTTACAGGTCAGCAGCTGTGTGGCTATGCTGCAGAGGCTGGTTCAGTGTGGCTGGAGGCTCCGCCTGTTCGCCAAGCCCCTCCTCCCGGGACTGCCTCAGGAGCTCAAACAGGGGAGAGTCCTACAAGAGAAACAAGGAGCTGTAAATCACCCACAACCGTCCTGATACAATACTGCTGTATGTCCATTACGAGCGGAGCTAGCTTGCAGGAGTTACATTTTTAAATGCAATTTATTTAAATGTCATTTAAGAAGTTTTTATACAGTGTTTATTTTTCTTAAGCAGGCCATAGTATAACATTTCCTCTATTCAAATGTATAACCAACTATTCTATCTAATAGGACTGTTTAAATTTATAACATAAAAAGGTACATTATCTTTTGTATTGACCCTTTATCATCTGTGAAAAATGAAATTTTCACAAAGAGCTAATGATGAACTCAAAACTTGTGTCCAAAAAGGTGCAAAAACTCCCTTGACATCATGACAAAACATTATTAATTTCTTCACAATCTCATGAAAGACACAGAAACCAAAATCAAATAGGAAACCACACCAACACGCATGCAATGACGAATGGGAAATACGTCAGAATAAATGTCAAGGGCATTTAGTGGCTTTGATATGGGGAACCAAGAACAGTGGCTAAACAAAAATAAATCTTTGTATAGCACCTTTCAGAACAAAATTAAAAAGGTAATAAAATGGCATAAAATAACAATAACAAACATCAAATTTAATCAAGTAAAATAACGTGACAATAATAAGCCACGGATGTTCTCTAACTAAATGCAGATCTAAACAGGAAGGTTCTGAGGCTTTATCATCAAAAAAAAACAACAGGTAGCGAGAGCTTTCCTGTATCTACAGGTAAATCAGAAGCAAATTGGGGTCAGGGAGGGCCATTTCCAGCCTGGCTCCACCCTTCAACAACCAGTAGGCTTTGCTCGTCTGCTAAATGAGTCATTTGACCAAGTTCTGAGCCAGTGTGAGATCTACTGTACGACTGAAACTGACGGGAAGGGGAAACAGAAAGTCTGCAGGCTGAAGCACGCATGTTTGAAGAACAGTGGTGAATGGTAGTACATACACCAAACGACAGCCATTACCACGGAGGAAAGCAACACAATCAAGACCAAATGAAGACTCCAGATAAGGAAAGAGAAAAATTATTTGAAATAATGGATTTAAAGAGGGAGTAATGGCATTATTTCCTTCACACTGAAACACGAGAGAAGGAACATTTCATAGAAGATGTAGAAGGTATGTGTAGAGATTTTCTTTTTGAATGAACATGTGCTCAGGAGCACTGGGTGAAACCGCATAGAGCACTCATTTTTCAAATTTGATTAGAATTTCTTTTTTTGTTACTAAAGAACTGGTTTGAAAACTTCAAATTAAATCTCTGGATACAATGCGAACTCTGGACTTGCTACCGTTGATGTGCAAACTCGTGTCGCAATGACCAATTTGAAAAATATGTACTGAAGATCTGTACATTTTTCCTAAAGTGAAGATGCAAAACACCACCACAAACTGTGGGGTCAACGATGACTTTAAGTACACCCTGTACAAGTCGGTGTTCAGCCTCGTCTTTCTACTAGGACTGGTCTTCAACATGGCAGCTTTGTACATCTTCGTGTTTGCACTGAAACAGCGGAACGAAACCACCACCTATATGCTGAACCTGGTGGTGTCGGACCTCCTCTTTGTCCTCAGCTTGCCTCTCAGGATATTTTACTTCGTCACCCGCAGCTGGCCCTTTGGAGAAGTGCTGTGCAAGCTGTCCGTTACGTTGTTCTACACCAACATGTACGGGAGCATCTTGTTCCTCACGTGCATCAGCGCGGACCGCTTTCTGGCCATCGTTCATCCGTTCGCCTCCAGGTCCCTGCGCACCAAGCGAAACGCCAAACTGGCCTGCGGTGCCGTCTGGCTCGTGGTGTTGTCAGGAAGCCTGTCGGTGGGCTTCAAGCTGGAAACGTCCGCGTCGAGCAACAACAAGACGCTGTGCTTCGAGAACTACACGAACACGCAGTGGCAGTCCACTCTATCGAAGGTGGTGGTGTTCATGGAGACGGTGGGCTTCGTCATCCCACTGCTGATCAACATCTTCTGCTCCGTGATGATGCTGAGGACCCTGCGCACTCCTGAGGTCATCAGGGGCGGAAGTCAGCTGAACAAGGCCAAGATCCTGCGCATGATCGTGGTGCACCTGCTCATCTTCTGCTTCTGTTTCACGCCGTACAATGTCAACCTGGTCTTCTATGCCCTGGTCCGAAGCAAGGTCATCCAGAACTGCACCGTGGAATCCGTGGTCAGAACCATTTACCCCATAGCGTTTTGCCTTACTGTGATGAACTGCTGCTGTGACCCCATCATTTATTACTTCACCTCGGAAACCATTCAGAACTCCATCAGGCGCAAGTCATACGCTCTTCGCAGCAACATAAAGGACTCCAGCGTTCTGGTCACTAGAGACTCCTCAAAGAGGAACTTCAAGAATCTGAGTGTAAAATTTATGCGTGGTGAGTCTACAGTGTAAAACGACGTCTATGCAGGAGGAAGCCTGGCTTGTTAATTTAAATACCACTGCTTCATGAGGCGTTCTCTTCGACAAACAAACGTTTGAAAATGTGCTCTAGTTGTGCTGAGCTGTCAGGGATGCGTTTACAAATCACCGCTACATGCGATTTATTTTTTAAAGTTCTGATCGAATAATGTATTAAAATGTTATGTACCATAACGTAAACAGTATTTATTATTGTTTAACCAGCCCCTCCACCAGTGGGGAATTCATCTGCTATATATAACCAACTATATATTGAGGAGTACTGTTAGCCATTTATCTTGATTTAGCCCCAAGATTAAGTTTATCTTATGAAGGCATACAAATACCACAAAGCCAAAAAGATTGATGTTCAGTAGTGTTTATCCTGTAGTTTCAACGTAGCCTCAAATATCACTACTGATGAGCACAGAATGCCATGTGGATCATCTGGAAACGGGGCCTAAAATGTTCTAGACGGGTGAACATTGTGTTAGGTTTATGCATATGTACTGAAACTATACACAACACGAGTGCTGGGCTTTTTTTTATGCTTGGTGATTTTTGCACTGGTTGTGTTCATATGCAAACAACCTTTTTTTTTAAACCGTTTCTATCCTCATGTAATTTTTTGTTCCTCTCATTCAATGTTTTGTAGAGTCTGGAGTATAAAACATGTGTTCTGAAACAAAGACTATAATAAAACGCACGCGAGTACTACACAACTGACACTTGGTAATGAGGTTAACCATAGCAGTGGCTCGACTTTTGACCAATGCTGCAAACATTAAGAATGGTTAACTGCAGCATGTTCCTACAGCTAGAACAGGACAGAACTAGCACCACGAGAAGAACCTCCAGCAGAGCTCGTCCGACAGTGCTCCCAATGTTCAAAGCTCGCGTGAAGGGAGACGGAACACTGGCCACCACAGGTTCAGTATCTCATGTAATGTAGTCAAACGCATGTCAAATACGCATGGACAGTCGGGCGGAAGCATGACCATCTTCTGCTTACCTCAGTGACATTTTGCACTTGACAGGTTTAAAGACTTTTGTGAACAGCGTTACTTTGAGCTTTTGTCTGTTAAAGTACAAGATGTCTGCAGAGGTGCTAGTGTTCTACCTCCCTAAAAAATGTCAGTGTAACATCAGAAAGTGGAATGGTGAGTTTAATGAATATTCAGCAGCTTCGTAAGGTTAACGAAGTGAAATTTGTACACTTATAATCGGATGTCAATGCCGGTTTGTAATCCACCATTTGGATACAACGGCATAGGATGCAAAAAAGGTCACAGACTGTAACGAATCACAAATGCTAGAGTTCAACAAAAAATATGCTGCTCTATAGTAGTTATGAGTGAGGCAGTAAGACATGCACAGCCCTGCTGTGCTGGAGCTCCTGAGAAACGGGAACTAGAATGCGACGGTAACGATTTCATAAGGACGGGGGGGGGAGAAAGAAGCGTGTGACTGCATGCCTGCAGAAGGAATGCATGCATCGCATCCCAGACGTTCCCCCAGCTCTCTCTGCAGCCCTACACACACACACACACACACACACACACACACACACACACACAAGACCTTCTGCTGGAAGCACTTCTGCTCAAAGAGGCAGCCACTGCAGGAGCAGAGATAGACACACATGTCCAGCACTGGGACCGAGTAAGAAGGGAAGAACTCCAGCACCCGCAAGCGTGCAGCGGCTCATGCAATTAGTTGGAAAAGCAAATCGATTCTGCAAATTATCAGGGAATTTGGTGCCAAATGTTATAAGGGCTGCACTACTTAGGAACCCATATATTATAAAGGACAGCACTCCAAAACACCAACGCTTTTTAAAAGCAAAAGTAGCACTTAACATGCTAAATAAGGTTTATGAACATTGTTAATTAACAGCTCATGAGGGGAAAAAAACCGTTCTGTTCAGTTCCTCTGCTCACTCAGGACGTTAAAATCGAAGCAGATTACAGAGCCTGAGAGGAGGCGTGTAAGCACGCGTCTCTCGGCGCAGAGCAACTACACCGCCGGAGGAATCAGGCCGACGTCTGCAGCCGCTGTTGCACATACCAGACACCTGCAGCGTCCCGCGTCCCGCAACGGTGCCCAAGGACGATGAGCGCGCTGGTGTTCATGTGTTGGGGAAGCACAAGCCATCGTTATTTAATCATAATAAAGGAGATTGCTGCTAAACCACATTTATGGGGTCCATAAACGATAAAAAAAAAACAAAAAAAAAAAAACGGACATGCGGCCTTTAGTCAGCGGCGACGTCTGGAGCAGGAGAGACGGGGAAGACGCGACGACGGAGGAGGAAATGGAAAATGAGTACGAGTTATATGGGGAACAGCGCCATAGTCACCAGCACCTGCTATGCTGATGACACACCCCATGAGAGCCATTAAAATACAATCTAGGCTGTACAAAGGGCATGCACATACTTGCTGTGTGCAAATATTGAAAGTACACAGAGGGGCGATAACTGAATTATGTTCGACATGCTGCTTCTTCGAGATCAGTCTGATTGGTTTGACCCACTGTTGTTCCAAGCAGGCAGGTTAATCATTCAGCGGGTAGATAAAGCCCGTGGGGCTCGAGTGATGGGACACCAGCCATGGATCTGCCCAACGACACGTCGCTGCCCGCCAACTGCACCCTGGACATGAGCTACCGTTTCACCTACTACCAGGTCTCCTACGGTCTGATCTTCGTCCTCTGTCTGGCCAGCAACGGGCCGGCGGTGCGGCACCTGTGGCTGGCGCCGCGGGCCCAGAGCAGCACCGGCGTGTACATGGCCAACCTGCTCGCCGTGGACCTCGTCTTTGCCTTCTCCTTTCCGCTGCGCATCTATTACTACCACAGCCGGCACCGCGGCGACGCCTGGTTGCCGGGCAGCGCCTTCTGCCGGCTGACCTTCGCCCTGAAGTACGTCAGCCTGTACGGGGGGATCTTCTTCCTGGCGTGCATCGGCCTGGACCGCTACCTCGCCGTGGTGCGGCCCCTGTGGCGGCGGCGGCTGAGGAGTCCGCGGGCCGCCCGGGCCCTCAGCGTCGCTATCTGGTGGCTGGTGTGGGCCCTGAGCCTGGCGATGCCCACGCTGCTGTCCGCGGACGCCCCCTCCCCCCCCTGCCTCCCGGACCCTGCGTCGCGGCGGCAATGGCTGCTCGTGGCATGGGCGCTGGGGCTGGTGCAGGCGGCCTTCCTGCTGCCCGCGCTGGTGCTGCTGGGCAGCTACGCCTCCGTGCTCCGCACGCTCCGCGGGAAAGCGCACCGCCTTCGCCTCCGCCGCACGCTCACGGTCATCTACGCCACGCTGGGGGTCTTCCTGCTGTGCTTCGCTCCCTACCACGCCAACCTGCTGGGCTACACGCTCGGCCACCTGGGCCTGGTGAGCAGCTGCGGTCTGGCCAGGCTGACGGCGGCGCTGCACCCCGTGCTGCTCTCGCTGGCCAGCGCCAACTGCTGCCTCAACCCCTTCGTCTACTACTTCTCCAGCGGCCGCCGCAGCCAATGAGCAGCCGGTTCTCGTTACAGAGGGACAAACACGTTCGCAATAAAACTGTGTTCGACTCAGAGGCCACAATGGACCCTGAAAAACATTAGAAGTTCTACTTTGCCACCCCCCCCCCCCCAACATCCAGTCAGCACACACAAGACTTTTCAATTTGAAGTGACGGCGAGAAGTAATGAAATACTGATTCAGTTCTACATGTTGAGCAGGTCATTCTAGGAGCTGGTTTTACCGTTACGGGGAGCCGTCCTGCGCACTGTGCCGATCGGATGCGACTCACCGTTTTCCACGCGAGGCTGTCCAGGATCTTCTGCTCACAGCGGCCCAGGTGCTCGATCATGGTGTTTTTCAGGGCGGGCTCTGCTTTGATGAAGCTCTCGATCACTTTGTAGAAGTCAAAGGCATGAAGGCTGAAGACGTCCAGGATCCAGGGGAAGCGCAGGTCAGTTTCGGGAGATTCGTCGCCCCCGTTCTTCATGCAGCCACCTGGAGTAGATGGTCAGTTACACAATTAAGATACAGTTCAGTAACTCAAATCGACGAGTTTAGTAAACTAATCTGACTGAATCAGATGATGGTCCTTGTAAAGAACTTTAATCCAGTTTACCAACATAGGTTGCCATGACGACTTCTAGTGCACATGCAAGGAGTGAGGTATGGAACGTAGCGTTGTTGAGAAGTTTACTGTAAAACAAAACCAGAGCTCATCGTCTGTGCTTCAGGTCCCAAAGAGCAGCTCTCCACAAACCAGCTATGAGAGGTGGTCATTCAAGTGGTTAATGGTGAACTTTTTTTTACCTGAAATTTTGCACAGAGAGTCTCTTCTCCTCCTAAAAAGAAAACATTAAAAGCAGCTGTGAGAAAAGGTCAAGAGCAGAAACACAAAACCCCACAGTTGTATCCATCTTACACTCACCGATTTAAGCATCGACTCCATGACTTTGTAGTAAAGCTGAACACCAAGTGTGAACCTCTGCAGATCAGACAACACACAGTCAGCTCCATTTCACAGCACCAAACCATGATCTGCCGTCCGGCTCTGAAGGAGACTCTCCCACTACCTTCCTGCCGAGGCCTTCGCAGCGCTGGCCAACCGCTTGGGCAAACATCTGGCTAAAGACCTGACCCAGCTGTTCAACCCGCATAGTAATGTCATCCGAGGGGTCCACAGTGCAGTACTGAAACAACACGCCGTTACTACTAATGGAATTTAACAGACGTTAAAATATTTTGAAAGCTAGAATATTTGAAAATGTATTAACATAAATAATAGTAAAATGAATTGTATGATTCCACATGCAAAGACGGGCGCTTGGTGTAAATGTCTGCGCAGCTAGTTTTCTTTACCTTGAAGTACTGAAGGAGAGCGGGGGAGGGTCGGTCACTGACTGAGGTAAGCTCTCCTCTCAGCTGCTGGATGGAGTTCATAACAGCTCTGGTAAAATCAAAGGATAAAACTTTCAGACAGAAAAGGAGACAACCACATGACAAACGTCACCGCCTGCACAGAGATGTTTTTGTGGCGAGATGTGAAATAGAAAATGGAGCTTATGGGGTGTGGGGGTAGACAGACAGAGAGACCTAGTTTAAAGAGGTAAATGAAGTTCCCCCATTTACATCTGTGGACCTTTAAAACCAAGATAAAAGTGTTGTATCTAGTGAATCAGTAGGTGCGTATGCAAATAACTGAACACTGGCATATTACATAGCAGATCCCACAACTAATTGTTTAATATTACCAAGCCTATTTGAAACAGTGTTATATATTTCACTGTACAAGTATATATATATATATATATATATATATATACACATACACACACACATGTTTCCAAGTCATTATTTTGTCTTTGTTCAATAAATAAAAATTAGTTCAGCAGCAGTTCAATTCCTATGTTTTATTCAACAGCATAATCCTCCAACAGAGCATAAATCGGCAGTAGCTGAAAGCGTCCTGTGGTCACGCGACATGACTGAATCAGCCATGTCGCGTGAGCGCCACAGAAGTTCAAGCTCTCCTACCTGACTGGAGTCTGTGGTGGAACAGGAGACCTCTCCTCCCCACTCTCACTCTTCCTGGGAGTCCTCTCCACTTTAGGACTACAGGAAAGCAATAGTCAACATCAACATGATGCAAATGTTGAAGAGAAAGCACTGTTCTCACACAGATGAGGCTGTTCACATTTAGTTAGCAACACGCACACTAGCGTTTGTTCCGGCCGGAGTGTCTCATCATCAACCAAGAACAGCCTTGCATCAAAGTCCTTGTTCTTACGGTACATCTCTTCATACTTCGTGGACAGAGTTTTCACCTACGAAGCCAAAGAGAACAAGCTTAAAACATTGATCTGAGATTTACACAATATTATATTTGCTGAAGCGAAGGCAATGGTACCAGTTCTCAAACAGCACAGGGACTCCATAAAACAGAGGCAATCAAAGACTTCCAAAAGCACTTACAGTTGCCACGCAACTGCTAATGTAGACATATTCAATTTACACAGTTTCCGTCAATATATCCAACCACGAGGAGGTTAGCAACAAAGCAAATATTAACATATAAACCCGGAATATAATTGGCTCTTAAATCCCCTTTTCCTGGATTCGAATATTACTGGCATTTAACGTGCTACAAAAACCTATAAGTAATGTTAGTTCTAGATTAGACAAGTAGTCTGATTGAGCTGTATTGGTAGCTCAGTTATAAAAGCATGTGAATGGAAATAGGAAATGATAGCATTATACTAGAATGTGGAAACTGCATTTACTTTCTCTTGGTATAAAATCTCAAATTTAAACTTCCCCATACAAATAAATGATCATAGTCGACGATCACACGTCTATGGGCAACGTCACAGTAATAATGCTGAGTGCGGCTAATGACTGCTGCAATGTTCCAGCCTGCCAGTGGCTCTGTGACAGGCAGGCAACCCTCTGCATTACATCAATACGTCACAGGACAACATGGATCTCCTTACAGCTGGAAGCTCTTGTGACCCCTGCAAGTCCATGGAGTCCAAGAAGACACAGAAGCTGCTTTGGTAGACATTTTTTACCTGAAATTATAAGGAAGCAAGGGGGTCAGTGACTGACAGCAATGGTGTAAACCACAATGTAGTGCAGGAAAACATAGGAGGGGGAGACCTCACAGCGGGTCAGCGAGCCGGGTTTTGACCGCGCAGGTAACAAGTCTAATATCTAACTTACGACTTAAATGTTTTTGTTTATTTAAAATAAATTAAGTAACCAAACAGACTGAATATTTGGCGTATCCCTACCTCAGTGATTTACACATGAAAAATGGTTGATATTTGTAACGCTTTAAACGGAAAGTACAGAAAGGCTTTAACCTCCATGTGATCCATTAACCGTAGTATGATGTTGCAACACCAGCAAGGTGTCAACCGGATTGTTAAGACGTTTGTAAATCCATATCTGGCCTTTCGTCACCATCCTGGTTGCAGAGCAGTTTATCAGATGTGTGCGGTGTAGTGCAGTTTGACTGAGACTGCCAAAAGTGCAGCGTGCACATTATGAAAAATGACCAATAGCAAACACGATATACTCGCATGCAACATGGTTAAAGAGACACAGAAACACAGTTGCAGAAACACAGAAGAGTGTGCGGCGGTCTCGTTCAGCACACTACGGAGCTTCTGGGGTTTCTTAGTGCCTCAGTCATTTCGCAGATATGCTGTCCTCAGTACTGCATCACAGCAACAGCACCGGGACCGCAGGACACGGCGCTAGCAGACGGTACGCCTGTTTCTAAATGACTTCTCTCTTTAGCTATGACGCACGTGAAGCTCATGAGGCGGTCTGGGACCGAGACGGCTCCCTGACAGGAAGTGAAAGCTGCACCTCCACTGTGGGAACGCCGCACGTACGCTGCCCCCCCCCCCCGAACAGGCGGCCACACTTCCTGACCTCGTCCACGCTGCAGTCGCTCTCTTTACAGAGGGTCTCCAGCAACTGCACGTCCACCTCCGCACGCTGAGGCTTGGCTTTGTTACGCCTCGACGTCCGAGTGGGAAGGGCCTGTGTGGACATGCTGACGGCGCCTTCTGGGAGAGAGAGGGAGGGAGGGAGACGGAGAGGTGGAGGGAGCAAAACTGGTAGATCACACCTCACAATGCCCCACTTCTCTAAGCAGGTCACATGTTTAGCTAGAATTAACCTTCATTTAAGTTAATCTGTCCATTTGCTAGAAAACGGGGCAAAAACAACAAAACAAAAAGAAACAGTAATTGTACTACATGCCGTATGGCAATGCAGTAGGCCGACTGGCCCTAAAGCACATCGGTGAATCATACTGAGGCTGGATGCCCTGGAGACGCGCAGACACGTCACTCACTGTAGTGCGGCCGGAGGAGAGAGGAGACACAGTGCTTGGTGCAGAACTCCAGAACACACAAGAGCAGCTGGAAGGCGATCACCAGGTCGTCCTCCATCTGCAGGACACTTCCTGCGCAGCAAAGGAGGTACGGTGGAGTTACGCAATATGGGGCCCACAGGGCGGAGCGAGGGACCATAGCATGTAGCACAAAAAAAAATCATTTTTATTTTTTAAATTCCCCACAAATTTGATATGGCTGGAATTTGGTGAAAATGATTAAGGCACTTAGGATACAGACAAGTTATTTCTATGAAAATACAATCCATTCTGCTAATTGAGTAACAGCATAGCTAATAATGTGACGCACCTTTGGCCAAAAGAAACATGATCCACATACAGCGTAAAAGCTCTTGTCTCCTGTATAAAAGAGAAAGAAAAATAGATATTATATAGATATAATATGGTTCAACTATAACTTTGGTGTTGTCAGTCGAGCTTGGTAAATCTGCTGTAGTCAAACGGTTCTGCTAAAAATGGTGTCCGTCTGCCCTCACGTTAGGTTTTGCACTGGAGCTACAAGGCTAATATGCTAAAAACGAATAATGCCGAACATTTTAATGAACAATTTCCAGCGAAATAGCTCATCGTCTGCACTCACAAATTTAAGACTAAAACAGAACTACTGTAAGATCCGTAGAGCCATGACTGCTCCCTCCATACGTGAGCGGCAGCAATAGGACGTTCAGTACAGCTACTGCACAGTACAAAGGCCCCAGGGTACCGTCTCTCCTCCAGATGAAGAAAGCAATCCCAGTTAACCAAGAGTGTTGCCCAAACCATGCAACATCATGATCAAGTCTGTGCGTTCCCTACGAAACGAGGGCAAGTGCATAGATTAGCCTCAGAGCTCTAGTGCAACTCTAATGAAGGAAACGTTCAATATTGTAAAAAGGTTTCAGTTACTTGTATTAAACCAAAGTGCTGCTTTAGGTAACACTTTTGTGTTTTTTTTTTTTTTTTTGCAATACATGTATTTGTGTCATACAGTGATGCTGTAATAAGAATGAGAAGGGGACAGAATGAACTCAAGTTAAAGGGACTTTCTACTTACTTATCATTAGGCTCAGAATAGATTTTATCACATGTTCTGGAAAAAGATCAAAGTCAAGTTAGTCAAGCAACTGTGCTTTTACGGTTCATGTAAAATGTTCATGTGCTTTCAGTACAACCAACATACATTAAGGTCTGCTGTGTGTATTTATCCAGCATGTAGCATACGGTCCTTTATTACGCCGTCTGCGTTATAAAAGCATGAAGAGCTGCTGCCGACTGAGGGTTTGTACGAGTGTCCTGCTACTGCCGGGCCCTTTGATCAGGCCTGCTGGTAACCCACGTGTTTACCGCTCAGTCTGTCCAGAACACAGCGGAGCCCAGGCCAACGGGCTTTCCTCTAAGGACGCTGGCCAGACGCCTCCAAGGGCATTTTGAGAGTCTGCCAATACTGTCGTCTCATTAGGAGTCAAAAAAAGGTCAGCAAAAAAGAAAGGAAAGGGCGGAGCCAAGATTTTCTGATTAGCGAAAATGCATTAGTCAAAACATGGCATGGTGGCCAATCACCTCGCAAACTGATTAAACAAACCAAACCCAAATCTTGAACGTACATCAGAACACTGCTTAGAGGGTGTTCATTGTATAAAAAAAATTTAATAAATAAAAAATAAAATAAAAGCTTAGTTCAGCAAATGACATTTCACAATGTCATTTGCATGTGACACTTCACAATTCACAGCAGACGGCCAATACATGCTCTCTAAGCAGCTAAGGCTAGAAAAACCGCAGCATAATTTCCTGTGCCTGGACATCACACCACAAACACCGTAAGATTTTACTAGACTTCTTCAGGGTTTCAGATAGCTGAATTACATCTCAATTAGAGTAATATTACAATATTCGATAACATTCCAGATATAAAACTAACCAGCTTCATACGACAATGAGACCCTTTTCTAATGAACATAATTCTCTTTTATTTTAGGTTCACACTTGTTCTGTGGGGAGCTGTTGCAGCAATACTTGTAATACTTGATCTAGAACACTCGAAAATGTTGTTGGTCAAATGTAATTTCAACTGGAACACTGTTTCGACTGTAGACGGCAATACAATTTCCATTGAAACCGTGTTCAATTCACACTCAATTCATCATGGTGCCAGATTTGCCACAGAAAAATGTTATTTAAATGCACAAACTGCTCCCACTTCACACTGCCATGTCAAGACTCAGCCACCCACCATCCTGCATCAATGTACACAAATCTACAGAAGACAACCACATCTTTGCATGATCACCCACAAAACTTGTATCAGTAATATTCTTACTTCCAGTCCAACATTTAGTCAGCACGATTGAATCCACAAAACGGAAAACAAGTCTTACTTCAGGAATCTTTGATAGAGCGCCAATGACACCTCGTATTTCTTCTCGAGCCTGGTCACAACAGAGTTCACTTTCGAGCTTATCATGTCCACGTTCTCATCCATCCTTCTCAGTAGGTTGATGAATTGTTTCACACTGGATTGGCACAACAACAACAAAAAAATATGCTAAATATAGCGGATTCAAGTTAAAAACAAATTAAAATAAACAGACATTAATCCTGCAAAACAAAACACAGCCAGTGCTAATCCAAGCTTCGGTCTAGTAGTACAAATGGGCAGAAATGCAGTAGGCAACTTTAAGCTATTCGTCTATTTAACTATTGATGTCTATATAACTATTAGTCTATATAACTATTGATGGAAACTACACAAAAGCAAATTTACATAAAAGTAGCTTGTCAAAACACAACATGAAAACTGACAATTTAGCTGAAAATGGGTGTAGCCATCATTATGAAATGCAAACACCATTTGTATCACCAATTGGATATTTACATCAAGTTTATGATTCTACACTTATTAACCAATTATTATTATGTTTTGGATGCATGACATATCTACCCTCATACTGTGAACTATGCCAACTGTCAGTTAACATGGTCTGTTTACATGCGGTTACAACAGACTGTTTTTAAATGACTTCTCTATCTACGATGTACTAGCAGGAAAAACTGAAGAGCTTCCGAGATGTTCTGGGAAAGAGTCTTCTCCCCAACAGGGTTGTCACAAGCTTCATTGTAGTTAAAAACCACACATTCACTGAAACCATAACAGAGTTGCTAATTGTCATTGAAGCTAATGCTTCTAATCAATTTACACCTGACAAACTGTTCATCCCAGCCCAGTGTTCAGCACCTGGCCTGGTATGGCACAAACTGATCATCTTGCTACACAAGTGAAAATGTGTGTGTGAGAACCGCAGGCTTTGAACATCCACACTTGCAAAACAGCTCGTGTCAAATGAAACGGGTGCTTTGGGTGCATCTCCCGCTACCTCTTCCATTCAGCTTATGGAAGGCATCAATGTCAGTTTGATGGCAGCGAACATCCCTCACTGCGTTGTTTACGTCGAGGGTCTTACCTCATACCGACTGCTTTTTGAAAATCTGTAAAGGTGAAGCGGACGTCTTCCAGGTCTGAAGCTGAAATGAACACGCAGGCTGCCCAAAGGTGTTTGTTCGAACTCTGCTTCAAAGAAACAACAGGTGCCACGCGCACACACACCAACAAACTCCATGTAATGCATCTGTACTGACGACATAAAACCATTTCCAGCCTGGCTTGAACATGCATGATGAATACATGCATTTAAAAAAAACAAAAACAAAACTTACGTTTACTTTATCTGCAGATTTGCCCATCGTCTCCCAGACTGCCCATGCGTTATCACACACGGTGTTGCTCACCGCGAGCTCCTCACAAAGGGCCACGAACTCGGGATGCTTCTCCGCGTGCCTGACAACGGACAGTGTTTAAAAAAAAAAAACGTTAAATAAGGCAGCTGGCATTACACATTTGTCCCGACCGTTTGCACAGCAGGCTAACAGAGCTAGGGGAAAGTTGGGACAGCACATGAACAAAAACTTCACTTCTGTGAGCATCTTGTGTCGCTTCTCGATCAAGAAACTAGCTGTCCAGACGTTTGGCAAACTTGCATCTCCGGTTTTCGTTTGGAGTCTTTATCTAGATCACTTCTTTAAAAAGAACAGCAACAAAGATCAGCAAACTAACTAACTGACTGAGCTAGCTGTGGACATCTGTTTGAGCAAAACAGCTAGCTGGCTACCCAAACCAACCCTCAAATAAACAAGAAAGCGAAAGGCAGGATCTCCTAGCTAGTGGTGACTTACTGAACCTAGATTGGAATAACAGGCAGACGATATAGGAAACGCAGCAACGTCCTTACTTATCTGGGGAAATCATGGACTTGTCTTTGCTGTCCGGACAGTTCTTCTTGTTGTTCGATTTGGAGTCCTTGTTCGGAGGGGTCCCGGTATTACGCTTTTTGGGAGGCATGGTGAAACCTAGCGAGGGACCGGCAGGGGCGTGTATTCGAGATAAAAACACACAACGAAGGTGAAGGGGGAACTAAACGTCACTTCAGTTAAAATAAACGCGTAAATGCTTTAAAACTTCAGCACAGTGCCTACCGAACCGCGATCTCCCCTCTTCCACCTTTATAGTCCAGTATTGACTCCCAACCCTCAAACCGCGGGAAAACTCCTCAGCGCAACATCCCGTGAAATGTCGTCATTTCCGCTAACAGAATAAGAGGACGATTAGACCTTTCAGGATAACTGTGGAAACTGATGTTTGAACAGTGTCTTAACGTTTTATTCATTTAAAAAAAATTAAATCTGCAAAGCACATTGGTACTAAAGGTGTTACGCTGAATTTCCATATGCTTCTGTTGTATTTTTCTCCCTTAGCAGATACGCGAATCAATTCTTGCCAAGTTATAAGTTGAATCTTTCGATTCCCGAGTTCCGTCGTTAGTACGGTGGCCGGGAATTCGCACCGGCGTGAAAAGGAAAAAACGCGATGCACATACGACGTACAACTGAAATTATGTGGATAACCACTGAGCTCAAAATGTAGCCAATGCGTTAAACAGCTATGTTTGCTGATTGATAATGGCGTCTAATCAAAGCAGAGTTAAACAATTAACATCTTAAGGAGCATCAATCACAGACCCAGTTATATAAAAAAAAATTCACAAGTAATACATGAGCAACTGTGAAGCATTATGGCTGAACTGAGATTTGCCTAATTTTAACAGGTGCCTATTTGACATTAATCTCTTTCCACAAAACTCCTCAGATGTATTCGAAATTCGAAAAGATGTATTTCAAATGTATGTAAAATTCCTCAAATGTATTATACGCATCTTCTGAAGTATCTAAAAAGCACAAAAAGAGTTAGGTTTGTTTCATGTTTATTCTCTCTCATTACACATCAAATTCAACATTTTTTTCCTTTCCCAATGCCAAAGGTTTGACTTCCTTTTGGCTTTAGTTTAATGCACTAATCTGTACATGTTTACTTACTGTCATGGCTTGGACAAAGTGCTCTTTCCTATGCAAAAGTCTGTACACCGTTTTTAGGTGTAGTCAAAATTACAGTTCCATTTGGGGATGTGAGTGATTTTCTTTTTGTATAACAGCAAGTCACCCAGTTCTGCATGTTTGTGCGTTACAAATACAGAAATATAGTTTTAAACTTTTTTGTTAAAAAAATCCCTTGATAGAAATAAGAGCACAGAGCAAAAGGCACTAATGTGCTTTGCCTGGAGTGAGAGATGTAATAAATAAACATTAGCCAGCATTTAAATGTCAAGACAGTATACAAGGTCACCACATGACCCAGAAGGAAAACAGTTTCATTTATGTACAACCCAGGAAGTGTTAAACACCGTTTAAGATTTGAAAAAGGTCCATGTGTGAATATCAGGTCCAAATGTATATAGAATTATGAATTATGTCCAATTCGTACAGTATTCCAAACCTGATAGACATACAGGTAATAGGCTCATTCGGCACACATATCCCTACATATCCCCTTAGATTTGTTCATTATTTCACTTTTTCTGACTTGGCAACATGTGGCACTTCTTGGTTTCAAAATATCATCTAGTGTACCAATTCATAGAGATATAAAGGGACTGTGGCGGTCTAGGTGGTTAAAAACTCAGATGGATGCAACGAGGGATTTGGACATCGAATTGAAAACACACAGACTGGTAGTGCTCGTAACAACTTCCTGGCAGAAGACGGAAAACTTTGTCCAATAATTCCATTTGCAACCTAACACTACAAATTGACCTAACCCATAACACACTTCTCTGGGCTCAAGTTACCTTTCACTCTGGCGCGTTAAAGCTTCATCAATACAGAATCCATGGACATGTAGAGAGAGTTAGAGGAAGTAAAAGTGGGGAGAAAGGGGCCATTAGAATAGCCAGAGTATATCATTTGTGAGAGATGTCCTCGAGTGTGAACGTCCTGCATGTTGCGTGGAAGGGCGGACCCAGCGGCCCTTTGCTCAGAGCAGCATGGTGATGGGTTTCTCGAGGAACTTGCGAAACTCAGCTAGCCACTGTGCCCCTACAGCTCCATCCACCACCCGATGATCACAGCTAAGAGTCACAGACATCATGCTGGCTACGTCAAACCTACAACAAGAAGCAAAAATAAATACAAAAGCATTACACTTGCACAAACGAGCAAGTCATGTGCAAGATGCTCTAAAGACCAATATAAAACTGAGATGGTACAAACAACTAGATTTTTGTAGAAGTAGAAGGCCAGGTCCTGGTTTAAGGAGCTTTTTGTGCTTGCAGTATGGCACATCCCAGCAAATCAGAAATTAAGTGACCCAGCACACAAGTCAGAAATGTGTTTTGTCTAGCACAGCCAATAATTTGAATATGGTACTAGATCATTAAAAATGACACTGCCTGTCACCGTGATGTGGTGATGAATCCAAATAGGCATAATTTAGCATCTTCGACTTAGTACATGCTCGAAAGGCTGGTATGACATTCCTAGCAGGAGAGGCGACCTAAATGTAAAGTCTGTTCACATTTAGTCAGGTCAAGAAAAAAAAAAAAGAGAGAAAAAAAAAGAAAAGAAGTGCCTTTGTGGTTGTCTGACAATAATGTGATTTCTCTCTTCAGAGAGTCTGTCTCACCCTTTCTCATTGTCTGCAGGAAGCAGCCTCTTCTCCGAGCCGCCCACGGCTAGGATACAAGCTTGAGGAGGGTTGATGATAGCCGAGAAGTTCTTAATGCCGTACATGCCCAGATTAGAGACTGTGAACGTGCCACCCTGGAAGGCCAACCAAGAAGTCAGTCTGGCTCTACAAATGCTTTCATTATTTGTTGAATCTGACATGTATAGTTATACTATGTCATGTAAATCACATTTACAGCATTTGTCAGACACTCTTATCCAGAGTCAGAGTTGCTAACAGCTTACTGTACCATGTGAGATCGAGAAGCATTTAATGAATGAGCTCATTAAATAAGAGGAAATGTGTTCCTGTTCTACTGACCTGAAATTCGTGTGGTTGCAGCTTGCCCTCGCGTGCTTTTGAAGCCAAGGCAGTTATATCTTTGCTAATAGCTGCAAGGCCTTTGATATGGGCATTGAAGACAATGGGAGTGATCAGGCCATTTGGTGTGCTGACTGCAACATTCACATCCACCACATGATTTCTGTAAGGAGTGAGCAAAGATTGTAAGATTGTGCAAAGAGGCACGATTGTGACATTACTTTTTTTGGGATTTTGCTCTTTTTTTTTTTTTTTTTTTTTTTTTTACACAGGGCCACTCTGCCCTCTGGTGGACCAAAAGCAGATGTGCATCATGAGGTCGCTCACTGTCGGATGACTGTGTCCATCCAGGAGGAGTTGGCCTCTGGCACCTTTAAACACGCCAGGGCTGAGGCCTTGATGATGAAGTCATTGACCGAGAGCTTGATGTTATCTGCTTTCACCTCCTGATCATGAGGTGATGTAGAAAACGCATCTCAGAACAGATCCTCCTACTTTCGACCAAAACAGTGACATGCAAAGCCCACAAACTACTCAACGCCCCAAACAGAGCCTTTCAGAAACTCACCGTATTAAGCTCTTTCCTGAGGTCCAGAACTTGGTCCATGTTGATGTCCACAGACAAGTAATAATGAGGGATAGTCTGCTTTGACTGCAGCAGCCTCTGGGCAATCACCTAATCAAAACCAGAGGAAGATGAGGACGAGGAGGGTCAGGGTGTGCGACGCCATCAGCTTAAGCGTGGAGCTGCAGAGCAGGGAAGGCTGGGAGACTCACCCTGCGGATGTTGCTGATGGGGATGTCGGTGAAGGTGCCAGTGGGTACGGGCGCTAAAGCAGGAGCAGGGCTGGGCACGTGGGCCGCAGGAGCCGCGGAAGGCTGGTACCAGGGGAAGCAACCATGATGTTACATTAATCAAGTAAATCACACAGTTTTTTAGTATTTGTTGGTATAGTTTTCCCCCCTTCTGAACAGGGCATGGAAACATCTAATAAAACACTGATTACTCTTTGTCGTCTTAGTGGGAGAAGACAGCGAGCTAACCGATTAGCGGGTACTTGACTTACAGGTGCAACTTTGGCTGGAACGAAGTTCTCGATGTCCTTCTTGGTTATGCGGCTGTCGGGTCCAGTGCCTGTGGAAGCGGTGGAACCAAACAGCTGAGCAGATTCAGTTCTCATTCTTATAAGAAGACCAGATCACTTAAAGTTTGCTTTAGTTCTGAGCCAAGCAGTTTTGTAAAGATAAAGCACGCGCTCACCGGTGACCTGAGCGAGGTCGATACCCTTCTCAGCAGCCAACTTTTTGGCCAGAGGGCTGGCAAACAACCTGCCCTGCCTAGCATGAGGAGGAGTGGGAGGAGCAGCTGCAGAGGGCGGGGCTTGGGCCAGCGGCAGAGCTGAAGGGGGAGGGGCCGCCACCTTATGGGACATTCACAAATAAGGAGTTAGCTGCACAGCCATGTCAAGTGCATATCCTGGGTTTTCTGGAAAGTGCCAGCACAAAAAATAATTCACTACATTGCTCAGATAACTACTAATTATTGCCCAGTTATTAATATGGATTGCAAACCCCAAACAAAACCAAAGATTAACAGAATTCTTTAGCTTTTACTGTTCTGAAGACAGTTTTGGCTAAAGGCAAAACAGCACCATAAAAAATTACAAGAACAAACCGATCAAACAAAAAACTGAAGCTTAGCAAGAGCTACCAGACATTTCAGCAGCTGGATACAAAAACACCTCCGACGCCTAAAGAACACAGTTACTACACCCTTGCTACATCAATCAACTGCTATCACCTAAACACCTCCTGTATGGAGGACAGTGTTACATATTTAACATGGTGGGAGTTCTCTTTAATTCACTGTAAACGCAGCAAATTGGATTCAGTCTCACAGTGAATACCTGGTGGATCATTCTCTACAAACATGTTGAGATGGAGATTAATTTGCACTCATGACAGGATGTCTGAAGTACAATGTGGTGTACTGAAAATATCAAACTTGGAAACTTCACCTGAACAGTTAATGACAATGACAAAACGTTCACTGTACAGAAAATTTAACCTGCAACAATGATCCAAGAGCTCAGTGGATTTATTAATAAAGAATATGAAATGGATCAATTCTAACATAGCCAGTTTGTAGGGCTGTCACAGGAAGCAATGACATACGCTTCTGAAAGCTAAGCTCTGATACAGAGGCTGTAGTTAGAGTGGCCTTGACATGCCATGAACCTAAAGTGACCCAAATACAGTAAATTACACCACTCCACTCTACAATGTTGTCAGTCTAAAGATGTCACAATTCAGTTGGATTTGAACTGCCACAAGTGCTACAGTGTGCTACAGTGTGCTACAGTGTGCTACAGTGTGCTACAGTGTGCTACAGTGCCAAGACAGCTGAAAGAAACGCAACCACCCACACCCTCTCAAACTGTACGCTGCCTAAAAAATGTGGGTCCAGGAAAGAATCAGAGAACTTGAGATTTGTCTTATCTACAGGATACCAGCAGCTGCTACTATATTACAATATAACTATATGTTTGAGAGTATAAGGCCACTTAATAATGGCACTTTAGAACCTCAGCTCTCACACTTTAGAACAATCACTCTCATCTGACATACAACAGGATCATGTTTTGCTATATCAAACAAACAAACAAAGGAAAACAAATCAAAAGCTTTTACCGGTGCAGGAGCAGGTGGGGGGCTGGTGGCCACACCTGTCTCGACATAGTCAGCAAATGCTTGAATGTCAGACTCTTTCTCCACCATGATGCAGAGTGGCGTCCCCAGAGGGACGTCCCTGGTTCCCTCAGAGATCAAGATCTTAGCCAGGTAGCCTTCTTCCTGAACCTCAAAACCTAAACAAACCACGCAGGGGCTGAGTATGGGGCTATTAGCTGCAAGGCGGCTATTAGAGAACACTTCAGGGAATAATGAAGATTTTCTTCTGCAAAGGCAGTAAGGCCAGCATGCCCATAGTAATTTACTAATATTTCCATAAAGTAATGCTTTATGGGCCCAGGTTACGACACGTAATCGTTATGTACAAAAAGACGCAAAGCGGCAGCATACCTATTGTGGCCTTATCCGTCTCAATTTCAGCCAGCAGGTCGCCTTCATTCAACTTTTCACCCACTTTCTTCTCCCAGCGTTGCACTGTGCCCACGGTCATAGTGGGGGAAAGAGCTGGCAGAAGGATCTATGTGACAAAACCAAAGAGACATAACATCACACTTGCAGTTTTAGTGATGTACCTGATGATCTGTATTAGCACATATACAGATCTAGAAACGCTGAGTCCTTGACAGACAGAGATATGCACAGCCCTTTTACCTTCATGTGTGTTGGGTACGAGCTGCCTGGGGCCTGTGGAGGGGTGGAGGCAGCTGCAGCAGGGGCTGCTTGGGGAGGAGGGACTGCTGAAGCTGGAGCTGACGTAGGCATCTTGTCCAGCGTGAGGTCCTTAAAGGCGGGGATGAGGTCAGGGCTGAGGTCAAGAGTGAAAACGAGAGAAAACGATGTGCATGGAAGAAAAGCAGTATCGGTCAAGAGGGTCACACTAATTTCTAGTTTAACTGAGGGGTTCCGAGTTATTTAATACATTTCACAAAGAAAAAGGTGGCCATGACTGTGTAGTTATTTCCTTTGAAACTTTGAAGCATGAGGGTGATACTGCATAATTTCCAAGAAGAAAAAAATCCTTCTAACTTGTCAACAGTAATGCAGATGACTGCTCCAATGGGCACATCTCTTGCGCCCTCTGGTACCAAGATCTTGGCAAGGTAGCACTCCTCCATCATCTCAAACCCTACTGTGGCCTTGTCCGTCTCCACCTGAATGAACACAGTACACAAAAACAAGTTTACACATATTGTTGCATGACTTAACAAGAGAGCAGATCTGGAGCAACAGGCTGTTTTGTGTTGGTCTCACCTCTGCAATTAAGTCACCCTCATTGATTTTATCCCCCTCCTTCTTCTCCCAGCGAGCAATGGTGCCCAGTTGCATGGTGGGAGACAAAGCTGGCAATTCCACCTGCAGAAAACGGAAATGGTCACTCTGCAGGTGCTCAGCCAGGAACTCAACTGGCACCTCCGAATCTAAGCATAGCATCGGAGATGGTACTTCTCCAATGGAGGCCAATGCAGAATCTAGCCTGAGATCATAACACATGCATATTGTCTTAGATGCAAAGATAAACAAAATGGTTTATTTTGTGGAAAACGTATTTGTCTTCAACCTGTTAAATTTCGCAAGATTTTTCAAGGTGACACCCAATTAAAAAGTAATGCTACACTATAGACTGTTACCAATAGTAAAGCAGTAACCTTTAGCTATAAAGTAAGATATCAAGCAAATTATGCAATGTAAAATAACCTAGGTAGCTTACTATGCCTTTCTTACAGAAAAAAAAAACAAGCTGTAATTTGATCTCTGCTTAGTTAGCTAGCTAGCTAGTTGACTAGCGAGATGAAAACCCCAAAGACTTCAATTTGAAATACAACCTAAATTATAACATTTTTACAATGGTCTAAAAACTAAACAAATTAGTTCTTTAACGTTAGCTGGCTATGAAGCCTGCTAGCTAACCAGTTCTGCAAGATGAGTGGGCTTAGCCGGTTAGCTAAAGCTAACTAGCGCTCTACTTAAGTGACGCGAGCTTTGCCTTTACCTTCTGGTGAGGCGGCAGACTGCAGACTCGTTTGCTTTGACTGAAACCGGCGGTCTGGTTTTGTAAAACACACGTCCTGCTCTTGAGGATGCTGCTGTAAACACGTCGTCCGTAGCACAGGGTCCGGGTTCGCGAAGAGCCATCACTGTGGCTCCTCCTGAGGTGACAGGGCACCGCGGCATGACGAGCGGCAGGACGAACGGCTGGGCCCGAGAGGACACTCGGCCGGCTAAGCGTGACAGACGGCCTAAGTCGGAGGACTAAACGCAACATTTCTACTTCAGTCACTAGCATAAAAGTATACTGGATACAACAAAAGCTACTCTGGTATCAGAGTATCTGACACCTGTGGTAGCTGCGGAATTTCTCCCACCCAAAATGAATCGGACCGCCTCACTTTCCAATGACCTCCCCGTTTCAAAACATGACGTTTTACGGCGCTCTGCTTCTGGTCGCACTACCGGCCCTGCCCTGCCTGTTCTGGGGTTGTCGGCAATGTAAAAAAAAATAAAAAAAAACCCTAAGGGTGACTCACTTCGTGCAAAATAAATTAATTTACATTGCGGTATTGTACAAATCAAATAGAGGCACAGTTAAGCTTATACAACTGCAGGAGTTTAAATAGAAAAAAACTTTATTTTGCTAATGTACGAGTCTGTATCGCTTTTATTTGTTGTGATCAACAAATACCTTTCAACTACCCCTTAACCTCTATTATTGGACAGTTTCCCATTCATTTCTTTCCCTACTTCCAAGTTGGAAGCTTCCATGTGAAAATATGTGGCAACCCTCAGTGGGCGCTGTCCGCGAACACGCTGTCGTAAAAACGTCGCAACAACGAAGCTTGACAGCATGGCAACTTGACGCTAAAGTGAAGTTCCCCAATGTATTTGATAAGTGGGAGTCAAATCTGTTTAATTGCAGTTCGTGCAATCGTAACAAAGTATATTCCCCATAAAGCTTCGCAGCACAAAGCACTCCGAGATAGATGAGAAGGTTAGTTTATTTCCGTATTTCATTGGTTTAATGACACATTTGGGGAAACCCAATTCATGAAACAGGATGAAGACACTATTCCGTAGTTCCCTCCCACATCCCCAAAAGAAGCATCTTTGGTACACTGAAGATACATCAACTGTGACCGCAGAAAGGAGCGGATGGAAAAAAAAATACAAGCAAGCTCCACCCTACAACAGAGGGCATATATTTCAGTGTTGCATAGTAACAGTTACTAAAACTTGCAAAAATATTCCCCTATAATAAACAATTCATATATCAATCAAGTACTAATCCACACTGCTTGGTTAAGGCATTTATTGTTTTATACTTTAAAGCATAATAGAAAAATAGAAAAAAATTCAATCCATCAAATAAGGGAGAGCAGCTCTATAGCAGTGTAGTCAGTTATCAAGTGCAATGGTTGCTGGAGTCTACTTGATTTTAGTCAGAGCTACTGCTCGCCGGTCTGTGTTCTGGAACAGAGCTCGAATCAGGCTCTTCATTTCATTACTGGAGAACTCCTGAGCAAGAGGTCCTTTGCCCTCAGCCCACCTAGAAGAGAGACATGGGGGGAGGGGGGGAATGAAACTGCAACTACCAGCTCATCAAAAGACACTGTGATAAGACATTTTGATTGGCTTGGAAGAAACGACCCATTATCAGCAGCATAAAAATGTACCTGTCCACTATCTCTTGCAGACTAGCCTGCAGTACTATGGAGAGTTCTTTAAAGGTCATCCACTTCTTCACATAGACTGGAACTTCCTCTTGGTATTTCTTGTTTTTGGTCTCCTCTGGCCATGGTGTAAAAACTAATGGTCCCTCCTCAATGACGGTCTGACAGAGTGTGTGCAGACGCTCTCCATCTTCAGTAGATATGTCCTATGATGAGATACTTGATTCAGACCTTTACAGGTCTCACAGACTTGTACAAATTACAAATTAACAATGAGAACACCATAGGACTCACCTCCAACATCATGATTTTGGTAATTAGCTCAGATATTGCTGTATTCAAGAGTGTTCCCATGGATCTGCAGTATATGTTTACAGGCAACACATCTTGCCAGACTTTTCCCAGTCTCTTTAACTGATGAATTACCTACATCACACAAAATTCACAAGAGAAATACATTGTGTATATGTATGCACTAAAACAAATTACATGCACATTATGACAATTCCGCCGTCCTTAAACCACATAGAAACTGGTGTTTGGTCTCACTTGTCTGACTGCCTTGCTGGCTGCAGAGTAATTGTCTTCATCATCCAAATTGGAGAAGTTTCTGGCAGTGGATAGTCTCTCCAACATCTCTGCTTTCTGAACATTCATCTGTGCAACAAAGCACTGAGCACCTGAGAACAACACCAGGAGGGAGACATACTTTATTATCAATCTACAGTATGAACAAAACCTTTGGTTATAAAAGATCACAAAAGCTCGTGTCCCCATTTCCATGTCCCCATACCCAGTTTTCTAAAGCCTGGAACTAAGTCAACAAAATAGGCCACTCCGTCTTTCAGGGGTAGATGTGGTCGGAACTGGTGGCCCAAAGTCAGAAGATGGTGAGCAAGGAACATGCAGTTGTTGTGATGGATGGCAGCCAAGTGAGGAAACTTTAGAAGGTTGTCCCTGTATCAAGGTAGAAGAAATCATCAGATTTCTTTTAAACATGTACAGTGTCATTGCAATATGCATTTGTTCAACATCTCACTACTAAAGTATTCAGAATTGTCCAGTCACCAAATATAAATATAATAACATAAAAGCAGAAAACTCACTTGTGATAAGTAGGAACAACATCGTAGAAGAGGTGAAAAATATTTCTGGTTGTGTAGAAAAGCTGCACAGCACTAGGAAAAAAAAATAGAATGTAATGAAATATTCAACAAAACTCTTCGTCAAAGTACAAGTCTTATTTCATGAAAAAAAAACACTTTTGTAAACATACTTTGTGGTGTGAAATTTCTGTTCTGGCCAGGAATTTATTTTCTGAAAGGGGAGCCATTATGTTTTTTGCATACAACAGACGCTATGACATTAACATACCACTGGGGGGAGCTGCCCACTGCCTCAGACAGGGTTTTAATAGCCAGTTCCACTAGTTGCTGCACTGATTCACTGATGCGGCACACAGGTAAGCACAAAGTGCGTGGGCCCAGCTGCTTCTCACTCTGCAGGATCTGCTCACACTGGCCGCTCTTCTTCCCCTCCTGCTTCTCTCTGCTGCCCCCTC
The DNA here is from genome assembly GCA_020368025.1 of Brachyhypopomus occidentalis. Taxonomy (NCBI): domain Eukaryota; kingdom Metazoa; phylum Chordata; class Actinopteri; order Gymnotiformes; family Hypopomidae; genus Brachyhypopomus; species Brachyhypopomus occidentalis. The sequence continues at coordinate 3,514,523 of JAGXOD010000030.1, read as the reverse complement.
CTGGGCTTGGCAGTTTGGGGATAGTAAGCTTGTAGTCAGGAAAGATCTAAAGAGAATAGAAGATTGACAGCACTCGGAGAAAGATCTTTTCCTACAACTACAGACATTAATGATGAGCTCTGATCTTACTTTAACGGTATTGTGCATCTCCGAGGTCATTAGTTTTCGTGCGGCAACTATGACATCTTGGCATTTTTTGCTAGCAAAATGGCAGTTGACATTTCTTGCGTATTTCAAGAGATCTGTCGAGTCTCCTGCAAGGTATCCCATCTCTTTTAACTGAACTTCAAAATCCTCAGTTTCCTTGATCACCTAAAGATAGAAAGCAAAACAGATTAAAAAAACCACAACAAAATAAAACTACACATAAATTGCATAGCTTCTTACCGTATCGTACTCTGCTAGCTGACTGCTGTTATTTGGTATGGAATACAATAAGCATTCCCTGATGATACAGTCTGACATCTCCTCCCATATCTGGTCTCCCAGTATAGCCGACACGTTCCTATCACCTACAGTTATATCTGTGTGTGCACACAAAAAAAGATACCTAATAAAAATCCCCTAAGAACCACGACAATATTTATAGAATAAAATAGAACTCCACTCTAAGGGAATGACTGGATATACCAAAGAGGTGTGTGTGCAGGGTCTTGAGCACTGTAAGGATTTTGGCATAGACGTGGGAGGGGACTGGGTGCTCTGCTTGGTGCTCATCGCTCCGCAGGCTCAAAACGGTGCCCTGTTCCGGCTGCTCACACACCTCCACCAGCAGAGACGGGTACGTGATCAGAGGCTTCAGCATGTACTTCAGTAACACCTGCCCTGCAGGTGCAACACTGCATCAACAATGGGAACCATACTTTTCGAACAAAACACTAGGATAGGAATAAATTGAATTGTACACGCAAAAATAAAAATGTATGCATCTTATTTGTACCAAATAGTTTGATTTTTTTCTGAAGCTCTCCTTGAATTGCAAGGGCCTGGAGTATACTGGAAAGAAAGGGAATGGGTTTGTCCTCCTTAGGTCCTCCGCCATCCAAATGAAGCGCTGTTGTCAGGAAAGACTGCACTCCAGTCAGCTCTGCAAAACACCTATATTTGAGTCTTGATAAATACGACCAATAAGAACATATAGTAAAAACCACCAACATACAGTAGAAATAATGCAGTTTCATTACGTTTTCAAATAATGACTTGGAGCTGGAATTAGACTGGAATTATTTTAGACAACTCAGACTTTGGGTTAGTTTTTGACATTGATATTTAGATGAAGTATTCTTACCTTTGGCAGGGGGCAATTTCCACACTGCAAGTTTCTTCCACTCCTCTCCAAGGTGGTAAATGAGGTTCTCTCTCTGTATGGTGATCTCTGAGCTGAGGGCCCGAAGTAAAGGCATATCTGAACTCTCCCAAGCTTTCAAGGCTTCAACAGTGACACGTGCCTTCAGAAACAGGGAAATATGGAGTGAGGGAAAAAAAATAAATACAATATATATATAATTCAAATATATCAGTTTGTCCTCTATTATGTACCTTTCCGAGTTGTTTGGCTGATGCCTCAAATTTCTTCTCCTGCAAGGTCTTGTGATATTCCTCCATTGCAGCATCAAACTGCAGAAACAAAAACAAGTTATTTTATCTTACATCTTACTACTGTTACAAACAAACAAACTGTACATCTAAAGGATATGAGAAATGTACATTAAACAAACTAATAAAATCCAAATATATCAAGCAAATAACCAAGTCGGTTTTGATATTATCTTGCGTACAAAAAGGACTACCTATGAATGCTAAGTGCATTCACCTCTTGTAGATGCTGGAGCATGCTCATGACTGCAGTGTTCTTCTCCAGTCGCTGCTTAAGCTTGGCATATTCTGTTACAGCCTCATGAAGGTTCTGCTGAACCTGCATAGAACCATAGAAGTTGAGACTGTCTAACAATTAAACCTGCAGATACCAGTTATTGTTTAGAATAGACAACAATTATACCTCGTTTTCAATGCAATTTTTCAGAAGATCGATCTCTTTGGATACAGATTCGACCTGGTCCATGAGTTCTTCGGCTGCCTCCATACTTGGTATGAACTCGTTGTACTTCTTATTTATAATGTCTGAGACTTCTTCCTATTAATATTTAAAAACAAAAAGACAAAATCTAATGGTCAGGATGGTTCAGACACTACTGTAAGAACATTATTATTATTTGGAGCCTGTTTGCACGAGATGTGAGCTGCGTCATTAGATTACGAGGTCTAAGATCACAGACTTGGACTGGAGCAAATGCTGGCTCGTTCTCCAGCACCAAGCCTGTCAATGCATGACACGTCAACTAGTGTCTGGAAAAACGTTCATCTTACAACCTTGGCAGTGAACACAGACCTGTGCGCCATAACATAAGTTTAAAAGTTCCAAGTTGCTAGCTGCAATTTGATGTCTGGCCCAAGTTAAATATTTTAGTATAGTATAGTATCTCATATGCCAATTTAAATTGGCTTAGCTAGATAGCCAAGTTGCCCAATGGCAGTAATATAACTACTGGCGACATGTAGACAGCTTTCTAGACAGTTTGATATACATGTTAGTTAGCTAGCTAGATAGCGTTCTTAAAACATAAACTTAATATATACACATAACTAGCTAGCTAGATACGGCAACCTCACATTTCGCTAGCTTAGCTAGCGCCTATTAGGTCATAAGGTCGCCCGCGAGTTATCTATTTGTTTAATTATACGCGAATATATTAGATCTAACGGTGAACGAAATTGCCAACCGTAGCTGAATGTTAGAGAGGAAAATACGACAGCTAAAGTAAACGTAGGCTAAAGTAGCTAGCTAGCATAACCGGCTAGTTTTGCCCATAAAACGACAGTTGCTTTGATAGCGGTAGATAGCTGCCTAGCTAGCTAACCAGCGAGCAGTGCCTTTGGCTCACGAGTTTGTTTACCTTCGTTTCCTCCACTTTCCGCGACAGTTTGGAAATTTTAGAAGCGAGGTCATCTTTTTCCAGTTTGCCCGAGCTCGCAAGTACTTCTGTTACAAATGAAGCCATCCTCGACAACTGTTCTTCTAAACCAAAGCTACTGGTCAATCAAACCGTACCACTGCCCGCCATACTGCGCGCGCAAGTACAGCTGGGAGTCGCTTTGAACCGACACCGCGAGTCCTCGATCACGACGGTGGATGATTCGTGCTAGACGTCGGGATGGACCACAGAGCAGCTCTGTTTCTTATTTAAAACGAAGCTATTAAACACATAGCACAACTATAACACAAGCAATGACATACTACATATGTCCACTAAACATGTACAAAACTAACAATATGAAGTATTTCAACGTGCAAAACAGACCTAAAACCACACCAATGTTCATATACTTTTTAAACTGAGAGAAGCGCGAGAATATGACGAGTTATATTCAGTTATATTCAGTCAAACAACCTCTTACTGGTTTCCTATAGGTACACCTATACAATAATCTTACATAATGAATTGATATTTAAGCCTTGGATACATTTTTTTTGTTTTTATGGGAAGCATAACTAAAGGCAAATACTGTGGTAGTTTCTTTTTGAGCACTTTCAGAGGATGTCTGCACTTCAGACAATTAACACACATGGATCCAACCATGAGAGCATTAATAACAGGACAAATTATGCACTGTATCATAATAAGCACTGCCCCCCTACAGTAGAATGGCAGTCTCCATTCTAGAATAGCAACCAATCATCCTCTGGCTCTCCATGTGACAAAGGCAGAGCTGGTAAGATTGCTAGTGTGGATCACTCACATGGTTCACATCACATCCCTCAGCCAAGCATCCAGATAATAGATTTCAGTGAAGACTACCCACTATCACTATGTAACACATGGTGAAGACAAGTAGAAGCCAGTGATAATTCAAGTTGACCAGACTGCTGAGAGAGGTGTTGGCTTTTGTGTTCAGTGGGCCTCAGGTTGACACTGCATTTGACCTCCTCCATGACGTTCTGCTGTCTTTGCTTGGCAGTCGCTTTCACCACTGTTTGTGGAATTTACAGTGACATATTCCAAATATTCCTGAGGAAATGGATATTCCATTGGTAGTGGAAGTATTCCATTGGTAGGACAGTGATAATGCGCCTACATACTAATTAAACCACTTGTAATTTAATTTTGTGTGTATCTTTATATAAAGCAGGACTTTCCTTTGGCTGAAATTAGTACTACATGTGCTTATAAATTATTAACATCAGTAGACAGGGTAAGTGTGAAAGATCACAGAGTGAAGAATGAGAAAAAAGAAAAAGACATAAAAGTAAGAAATACAGAACTCCAGTGTCAGAGTACATCAAAGTGAAGGAAGGTTTATTGATGGTCAGAACAGACTTGAAGGGGTGGAACAAAGGAGTGGAATAGTGACAATAGAACGTGACAATCCTATGTGACATAGTGTGACTATGGTACAGTTCTAATCAAGGTTTTAAACACAGCAATGCCAGTCTACAGCACATATGAAAAGATGAATAATCTAAAACCCTTTTTTCCCAATACCTTGCCTTCACTGGCCTCTTGGTGATTGTCCTCTTACTTTACAAAATGAAACCTAACTGATCTTTCCTGAGATCAGATATTCTTAAAGAGCAAAATCAATCAAACAATAATTGAAATTCGTCAGTGGGCAAGTGTCAGGGTTTACTGAAGAGTTGTGACAAAACGTATAAAAAAACTAAATCGCTCTACAGTCAGTGCAACAAGAGAAAAGCAGTGTGTGAAGCTTCAACACGGTGCCAGAGGCAAACCAACAGGAAGTTACCGGGTATTGGCCTCGTTTGGTTCGATGACATGTCTGCGCTTACTTCACAGTGACGATGGATGTGCTGTGAATGGACTCCATGACAGCAGCCAGCCGGCTGCACAGGTCATGAGGTGACTTCCTCACTTTGGGCGGTTCCTTTAGCACCACCCTCTCGGCCGAGCAGTCCAGAACTCTGGGTAAGAACTCGCTCAGCTTCTCCTGCAGAGACTCTGCATCATGCCCACACCACAACACACCAGTGAGCAAGAGGGGAATGCAGTTCAATGTATTGACTTAATTATTATTCAGATTTTATGCAATTAATATTCATATGTTGTGTAATTAATATTCATATTTTAAACTTAATAAACATTCCTATATTACTTAGTTATTCTTCGTGTTTTCCATGCTATTATAATGTGGGCAAGAGTCTCACCATCCATATCCTGCTCGAGGTATGAGCACCAGCAGTTCCTGATGGACTCAATGACTTCCATGTCCTCCTGGCTGACACTGTCCCTTACTATGAGGTGCATGCAGGGAATGACGCAGTCGTTCATGATGCTCACTCCCTCCTCCACGTCACTCTTTTCTCCACTCTTAAACAGCATGGCTGCTTTCTCATTCAGCTCCTGCCCAGCATAGAACATTGCATAGTCCAGGTATGTCAAGTACTAGTAATCTTCATTGGCCCCAATTTGAAAAAAAGATCGGCATATTGGCAATGTGGTATGATAATGGCATATTACATCTCAACTCCAAAAGCATCCTTCAGTTTCAAACTGTTCTGTTGACAAAACACACATACTATTTAACGGCAACACATACATTTAGACATTTTCTCCGGTAAAGTGCAAGAAATTTGTGGTCCACTCCTTTCTTCTCTCCGCTTTTGATTAAGGCTGTGTTGTCTTCGTAAGCGTGTGCAAGATAAATCAGAGCCTCTCGATTTCTGCAGAAGAGAAACCAGCATAATGAGAAACAAGCACGAGCATATCAGCCAGGAGCGTCTCAGATAAAGCACTTCCTCCCGCACATCCCAGGGCTTTCACATACTTCCCATTCTGGTACTGCTCAAGACCTGTCAACAGGTAGGCAAACACAGTCTTGAACATGCTGTAGTCATCATGCCATTGCTGGTGGGAGAGTGGATGAGATTAACAGTGGAGTTAAAACCAGTAACTTTTGTCAAGATGATAGACGATATGCCGGAAAAGGTCGTTAGGCAGCTTCAGCGGTCTTACCATGTATTCCTCCATGTTCATGTCCTCAGGTTGGATGAGACGGATTTTGGCTCTGGCTTCTCTCATGATACTGATAGACCTGCGAGAGGAACAACTTTTCAGTCAAACACATCCTGCCTTCACATACCGGCAACTGCTTATTATCTACTTATCTGCGTATTATTAGCACACCACAGTGGTAAACTATTCCTCCAGATTTTCGACATTCTCTCTCTGCAATTCGCATACATCAGGTGACATTAAAATATCGCTAGGACACGAGACAGAGGAATGTACGACGCAAATGAAGACGCCTTCTAACGCAGGCATAATTAAAGGACCGACGTATCTTATGTCGTGCTTGTTAGCAAAACCCTTTATATTTAATAAGACATATAAATATATATTTCATATATATTTCTATGGGCTGAAGCATTGGAAGACCGAAGGGCACAATACCTGTCGTCAAAGCTCAGATTGCGATCACCAAACTGGTCCAGCAACGTCCTCTCGATGATGCGGTTGGGTGCTTTGTTCTGGAAGAAGTAGACCAGCACGTGCTGGAGCCGAGGGTCCTGCTGAGGAGTGGACTCCTCCTGGGAGAGCTCAAACAGCCTGGAGTACTCCTCATGAAACGCCTGGAGGGGAAGCATGTCACCCTCGTCCGGTCAGCCCACAGACACTTTCGCATTACCGCTCTCCGCTGTGTTATCAGATGCCCGAGTGGGGTTGTGACTACCTTGATGAAGCCTGCCTCAGGGCCTTCACTGTCAAAGACTTGTCTAGCCTTGGCTATGGCAAGTATAATGCCTTGCATGGCTGGGGTGAGCATCATCTGTTTGGTTAAGAAAAAAAACAACGCGTCAACAGACGGTAGCTTATTATTCGGTAGCTTAAGAAAAAAGCAGTAGTGTGGAATCCAGTGAATGTGACGAGTCTGTGTTTCTACCTCCTCGTTGTATCCGTCTGTGTCAGAGAGCACCAGGATCTTGCCCACATTGGGGATGTCCACCTCAGACACCTCACTCACAGGCTGTCTGTCTGTGGCCTCTGCTGGGCTGTCCGCTGCAGACAAGGCTGCTGCCTCAGGAACATCAGGCCCCTCAGGCTCCTCAGGACCATCAGGTCCCTCAGGCCCCTCAGGCCCTTCAGGACCATCAGGACCATCAGGGCCCCGTGGCTTGCACCGTGGCTCCTGCACTGCCTCTGCTCCTGTCGGCTCACTGACAGCCTGACAGGCTGTTCCAGGCTCTGCCTGTTTTTTCCCTCCGTCCTCACAAAAAGCCACGAATGAGCTCTGAGACAGACAGAGAGAGCACGAGACGTTCATAAACACATGCACCACTGCTGTAAAACAAAACCCTCAATGTGTGCTGTTATGAGTGTATCATAACAATATAGTGACCAGAGTGGAAAAGGTTATTCACATAACCATCTGCTTATAAGTAATTCATTTGTAATTTGCGGATTTCGGATGAAGAATGCAGCACTTGATGACCACTAGAGGTCATGTTACTACCATTCACAGCCATCTTCAGCATTACCACACTCACAATGCTGCTAATGTCTCAAAGAACTGGATCACATCGAGGAACATGAGCTACATGAGACCCGATTAAAGTCAAAGAAATCACCAGTATTGATGTCTGAATCAGGACAGTGAGCCCTGTGTACTAATGATAGAGTCGGTGTTGAGACTGAAGACAAGTGATTGAGTTAAACGCTTCAGTACTATATTCTCTAGAAATCGAAGGGCTTGAAGCAAAGATGAGTCGGGGCACGAATGCTTGCTGATTGAAGTGTCATGAGCCATGACAATTACTCTAAGCAATTGTGCAAATGAGGCCTCATGTTGTGCTTGTCCATAACTCTGCAGGAAGCAGAGACCCCATGATCTATTTAAAGCATGCGTCTCTCACTGTTGACACAGTCCCCAGCAACCTCGGCAAAGCCTTGTGGCAGAGCCAGTCAGGAACGCTAGTCAGGCCCTCAGTGACCCATGAACTCTGGGCCTTATCTCCTTAAAATAGGTTACTGGGCTATGCAAGGTGGTGGGAACACCATGGGTACATTTCAACAGCCAGTTAGATTAAGAAGAAGTAACATTATACAAATGGTTTCACTCTTGCTTGGTGTTTGATCCCTTTTTGTATTTCCTCTCTGACTCATCATCTCTACCTTCCTTAACAAACAGATACACATATATGGTAAGAAGTATCAAAATTAAAGAACAATATATCATTCCCATTCCAAGAAGAGCATGACATGAAAGGCAGTCCACTATGTTATGTTCTAGTATGTTATCTACCACCTGCAAATAGTAATTTTATTGAAATCGACAACTAAAACAATTCATTTTAATGTGGAGTTAGCAACCAGGACCTAATTCATATGTACAGTAGCCTACAAGTGTCCTACAATGTGACCTGTCCTGTATGTGACCCATTTCTAAAAGGATGGGGTAAGATGGCAGGCTCACCTGACTCTGCTCTTGCCTCTGGTCTGACTGATCCTGGGTCAGTCTGGGATGGGCAGTGTCCTCAGCCTCCCCGTCTACCTCCCCACTGCATGGCAACGATGGCGAGGCAGGAGCTTCCGCATCGGCCACAGTCTCTGGGGAGGGCATGGACCCGGCGTATGAGGAACCGTCACAGACGTTACTAGCGTCTTTCCTCATGTGGAAAAGGTACTGACCTTCTGAGTCATGGACTGGTGTCTGCGAAAGCTCTGTGGCTGGTTCTTCAGTTGCCAACTGGGCACTCTCTTGATCCGGCTCTGGTGCTGCCTCTGCCTTTAGAGCTGCCTCTGCCTTTAGAGCTGCCTCTGCCTTTAGAGTAGCCTCTGCCGTTGGGTGCTGTGGTTCGGAGGTGGGCTCCTCTCCACTGGTGCAAGAGTGGGATGCAGGAGCAGTCACCTCCGCTGGAGGTGCCTGACAGAACTGCTCCTCCCACTCCCTCAGCTGCTGCTGGAACCAGCGGTTGTCCTCACGAACATAGCGCCTCAGGATGGAAGGAAGAGAATCCATGCCTTGCAAAACCTGTCCGGTCTCATCATCTGTGTCCTCTTCCATTAAGGCAGAGGACATAATTGAGGAAACAGTGATGCCAAGAGAACACTGATGGTTCAGCACGCAAAAAAGTATACATAGAAAACCAAATGCAACAACTTAACAAAAGACACAGGACTCAACTCAGCGACTTTATAGCAGTATGTGATGATTTCTCACAGTATGTGTAAACAACTAAACGTTATAGTGAGAATTTCAAATATCTCAACCACCACTTTTCAAGCATTAGAAATACGGGATGGTGAAGTAGAGGGTGTCTTATTACATGAGTTACATTCAAATTACATGTGTGTAATCTGTCATTCCCGTATTAGACTGGGGAATGGGAAAGTACCTGCTATGAGGTGGGGAAGCTTGTCATTGATGTACATGAGACAGTAAGCACTGGCGTTGGTCATGCCTCCATAGGAGTCTCGGACTAGCTCCTCCCAGGACGACTCTGTCACTATGACATCGTTGTACTTGAGCCAGTGTTGATGGGCGTGGTCATAGATGTAAGCCCAGTAATGGCCAGCAGAAGCCTGTCCCTCATGGACCAGGACTGCATGCAGCCTATAAGGCACCTGAAGACGCCACAGAAAACTTTATTCAGGAAAAGGCAGTTAAATACTAAATGCTATGACCTAAATTGATCCCTTTGCAAAGAGCACTGGAAATATAAACATCTCCAGTCTCTTGTGCCAAGGGCGGTTTGGGATATAGACTTTACCTGACACAAACTGTTATCTGAGAACATGCCCTCCAGAGCCTGGCTGACCTTGTCAATGCTGGCCTTCAGCTCTAAATGCAAGGAGAGTGTCCCGATCAATAGGGTGCACCTGAGGCCAGCCTCCTGATACACTCAAACACATTAGGGTATCTTCTCGAAAATAAGGCTGTGCTCTAATACAATACGGTAAAGGGCACAACATGTGGCCCTCAAACAGAAGTCGATACTACTGAGCTCAGAGGGTGCAAGCGTTTGGTGAGCGCTCGGTGCAGCAGGGTGCTTGTTCGTTTCTGTTTTCCCTCATCATGGAAAACTTCTAAGTGGAATTTCACACAAGAGGGGAAAAAATGTGCCGAAATGCCTGAAGGTCCATGAGAAGGACACACCGTTTATGCTGTTCTCCACCTCCACCCTCCAGCGCTGCAGGCATCCCCGGACGAAGCTCAGCTCCTCCTCGGTCACGCTGTGTGGGGCCGGCTGCAGTGGCCCGTCCATGGGGGGTCTGCACTGCGTGAAGGGCTTGTGTATGGGAGTCCTCTGTGATGCAACCAGCGTGCATCCGGAACCGTCGGACGAGCCTGCATCATCTGGTTCTGTTTGGCTAACGCAGGAGTTCAATTTATGAATTTTATTTACGCATTGGGATTTCTGTTAGTGCACGTACGGTGTTGTGGAATGAGCTCTGTGAGAGATGATCACAGAAGAACAACATTACAAAATATAACTGGGTCCTGCCCAGAGAGACTTTAGGAAAAATGAAACATCTTGATGAGGTCAGTGGACGTTCTTGAATGAATTGTGAATTGAATTGTATGTCTATACCAAAATGTGGCCACAGAGCTTGGGGAAGGTGCTTGCCTGGTGCATTCTGAGATGGCTTCTGTGGGCGTGATGGTGTTGGTAGGCGCTAACGAAGCCGGAGACGTAGTCAGAGGCTTCGTGGTAGCGAACTCCAGTACGTACTGCAGCATGTCTGCCAGTGGGTGTTTGCTTGGCCCGGAGCCGTAGTTTTTGTAGCTATAAAATAAGGAGAATGCGAACGTTTAGAAAAATTCCTGCTCTAAAGGCATGAAAAAAACTCATCCTGTCCTGAACTGACCTCTCAAGTTTCTGCTGCAGAATTGTTAACTGGTCCTTGAGTCTCTTAACCTCTCCTCTTCTTCCATGAGTCTGTTCAACATTTTTGTGAAGGTACCTGCTCATATAATACAGACGACAACTAGGATAAGACACTAGTTCATAATCTACAGTTTATAAAATACTGTGGACAAATTGGACGTAAATTGGACGTAGGTCTTCTCCTTACCTATCCATATAAATAATCTGGGGGAACTCGAGTTTTTTGTGTATTTTTTCTGGCCGTCCTAAAGACTGATTGAACTCAAATCTAGAGAGCTCAAAAGTCAACACAGGTGGCAACTTTGAGAACCATCTCTGAAAAGAGCAAAGTTACACAAATGTAGGCAAATTTGTTGTTGCATCTAATGCAGTAACAAAAAAGTGTACTTCATGTCGGAGCACCGACCTCCTGGCCAGAAGAAACTGTCTGATCGCAATGCAGGGACTCAATCTCCCCCTCCCCCATGGCGCCCTCCAAACATTCATCCAAGTTGTTGAACCCGTTCACCTGGAGAGGGTACTGCCCAAACTGCTCGATGGTGGACAGAGTTGCACCTGGATACAATTAACTCAGTATCAATAACATTCATAATAAGGTCAGAAATAATAACAAACAGACCACCAATACAAGTTTTTTCATACCCTCATGAACTCTCTGAGCTACAAATGTCCCGTAGAAAAGTTGAACCATCGGGTTGTCCTGTTTATCCTCTGGATTACTGAAAATAGGAGATTCCTAATTCATTTTTCCAATGAATAATACGAATAAGACTTATAAAAACAATAATATGAAACTAAAATGGATTTTTAAAAGCTTTTAAGAGTACCTTCCATTGGCTGCAAGCTGGAATGCATCCTCTAGCCAATCAAGCAGCTTGTGTGTGAACTCACTAACATCCTGGAAGAAGCAAGCCAAGCACAGTCCCTACTGAAGCATGTTACTGTGTATCTGATCCATCTGCTGAGTGCTAGAAGCATTTTAAAGTATGCCTCACACACAAACCCGGACTTTCATATTGGTGAGGGCCAGTGGAATATGTCAGTTCGCATCATCAATGCACAGTGCATTGTTCAATTAAGGTTCTGTCCTGCTTGACAAGCATGTGTCCCTGTACCTGTTGTGCCTCACTGGTTCTGAATGCATCCCTGAGAAGCTCCACTGCAGCAGAAGGGTCCACAAACCGGCGGTTTGAGCCCACCATGAGGGCGAAGAGGCATCGCAGCTCCTGCATGAAAGCTATGTTTCTCTTCTCCTGAAACACAGAAGCCCAGGCTCGTGTTACACATGCGCAGAGGTAGCACTGCTGCTGAAGAGCACTTCTCACCATGAGGTATACAAACAAACGATACTGAAACCTATATATAAAATACAGCTAAATGGCACTTTGACGAAAAGGTCCTTTTTTTTTTTTTTTTTTTTTACATCCCAGAAGGGATCCCAAAGTGAACGTGTGAGAATGTTAGTCAGAATATGAGCCAGATCCTCCCAGGTGACTGATTACTCACAGAGTGGCTCTTGCATTTCTCCAGCACACGCTCAGACAAGCAGTAATTGAGCACCAGTCTGCGGAACACCGGCAGATGGAACAGAGACTGAGAATAACAAAAGCAAAAGGGTTTCTCCATGACTCTGGCATATCACCCAGTTTTCTTCATTTGCTTACGTTTACTACAACACATATTTGGAAATAATGAGTAATGGGTGAGGTGAATTTTTGGATGTTAAGCAGCTAAAGTGGGTCGGCGATGAAATAAACATGAATGCTTTTCATTACAAAATTACTGGTGGCAGGAGTTCACAAGTATTTGTGTAGAAATTTAAGTGAAACAGATCAAACATGAGCTCCAGTTAACCCATTGCACCTTGGAAACTTGCCATGCTATTTTGAGTAAATGGAAAAATACCTGAAACATATAAAATATTATGGTTTAGACTAAGCCAAATATATATATATATATATAAAGTGTAGAACTGAAATTAATAAGTGTAGTATCAAGACAAAAAAAGCTAATATTGGCCGTACAGTAGCACACTTGCCATTATACAATGTGAAGCAAATGGCAAGGTTGACAAATATATAGTTAAATGACAATGGGATTTTTAGTTGCAGATTTTAGTTTATTTTGCATCTCAACTAAACTATTGACATGAAACATTAAATACATTGTATATCATTATGCACTATTTAATTAGCTTTGTGGTCCATCAGTATCAATGTAAGTTTGAATTTCAACACAGACATATGAGAAGCCTAGCTAAACTCATTTTGAAATAACCATAATAGAATTAGAATGCCGAGATGCTTTTACAGAAATAAGAGAAGCGGCCTCATCTTTTCGAGCCTCCTGTCATTAGCAACACTGGTAATTTCATTTGTGCTGTATGACTGGATTACAGTCTAGGTAAGAACATTCTGAACCTTTTTGTTCAGTTAACAGCACACACTGGACCTACTGAAGTCACATGTTCAAACAGCAGCAAAATGCTCTCTTGCATCTGAAACAATCAATCGCACAACCCAGTTCTTCCCCGACAGCCACACGATTGTCTGTCTCTATAATATACATCGCTGACCCCTAACAAACGAACAGACCCGACGCCTGAGACAAATGTTCCGAGTCGTACGGCCGCCCACCTGAATGACAGCGCTGAACCAGCAGGTGTTGCCCACGTTGCGGATGCCCACAGGCCAGCCCTCCTGTCGGATCCAGTCTGCTGGGCTGGAGCTCTCCCCCGACACCTCATCCCTCCTTCTCTTCACGCGGGCGGCGCTCTCCTCCGCGCTGGCCTCCAGAGCCCTGGGGGACAGTACAGCCCAGGCCCAATTAGTGCGAGCGACTCACTGTACCGCTCGGTGTTTGCATCACTTCAACGAGCCCTTAGGTTCTGCTCTTTTGAAGCAGCCATTTTGTGCGGCCGAGGGAGGTTTTGGGAGTGCGGATACCTGTGGAGTTCCCTCTCCTCTGCTTCAGCCTGCTGGGATTCCTGCAGGCTTAGCTCAATGGCCGTCTGCAGGTCATCTTTAGCTGGGCATAAGGGAATTGAATGAGATGTACAAGGCAGAAAAAGGGAAAAGGGAAAATCTGATCCGTATCTGATCCACTGTAGTGATCGTGCAGTTTGAACAGTTGTTCACCGTAACACATGATATAAGACTTATTTGTGTTTCTCAAAGAAAAAGCTGGAATCTTGTTCTGTTGTACCTTTTGTATAAAATCTGTATGTAACGTAACATTGAAAATTAAAGCTTTAATATCGGTAGAAGTGCTTATATTATGGGTTTAATGTCTCTTACTGCCATGTGCGTCAGAGGCTTCTCTGTGATGGTTGGCAGCAGACGTCTCCTCGCATGGCTGCCCCTCCTGAGCTGATTGTGAGGTAAGGAAGCCAACGGCATGACTAATGTCACCCTGGCTGTCCTGGAATCAAAGGAAGGACACTGGTTGCAGCACCTGGCCAGTGACTCACCTATCTGGAGGTTTTGTGTGAAGAAGCTGCTTGAACTTTTGTTTTTGACTTGTGAAATCGAAGTTAAGGTATCATATATTTAGCCTGTTCAGTCAGTCCACTGTAATTGATTAAGAAAAGCCCACATAGTGTGATGTACATGCATACTAATGCTGGTGTTGTTTATGGTCATTTTCAATCTAGGTGAATGTAAGACAAATTGAGTTATGACATTTGCTTTTAGTGCATTGAGGTCATGTCAGTTTGCACCTACTTTCAGGGCACTCTCGAGAACCTTCAAGTCATGAATCCCAGTGATCTCCCTCAGCTGGTTAAGCAGCGTCTGATTCTAAACAAACAACTCATCATAATCAGCGCAGTGAGCAGAAGAGGACACTACATGCGCAAACTGATGACTCCACAAACTTAGCAAATGATATAAGGAGCAATCTGCCATTAGAGCCGGCACCTCAAGTACTCCGCTTAAGGCTCTAATGTCACCTGAATGGGGACTGGAGTTGCAGGAGAGCCACAGAGTGCACATTAAATTACACATGGAAGACTCTCATGAGGTGACATTTTACCAGAGACATTCTCCACGCAGATAAACGTGCCTCTCTGGGTTACTGCACATTAGACTGCGAAAGCTCAAATGAACCCATTTTGATACTCATTTACTCTGTCTCTCAGATCAAATGCCCCCCTTTGTTAGACACTGTATGGCACATATCCTTGGCATAGGTGGCATGTAAACATTAAAAACACCATGGGCCACATGAGAACAGCATGGGGGGTGAGGGGCTATATTAAGCTGCTCTGGCAGCAGGTGGGAATGTCAGACTGGCTTTGGAGGAAGCCAGAAATGCTACTCTGGGAGCAGGAGACATATATGGAGAGTTGAGGCCCCGGAGCCATGGCTCACACGCTATTTTAGGCCCCTGACACAGATAACGCCTCTGTTTATCATGGCCCTCACCAGGCCAGGGAAGCATAAATAATGGGGGAAAAAATCACTAACCCTTGACAGAGATTGGAGGACATAGAGTGACACAATCATTAGTCATTAATTCATTAAAGTATGACCATAAAGCAGGCAAACACAGAAGCAAACAAATATAGATTCCTATAGAACACAGTGTGCAAGAACTTGGCAACAACAGACAAGCAAATGTTCTTTTCCCATGCTTACTCACAGCTGTTTAGTCCATAGATTAAATATGAAAGCAACTGTAGTACTCATATTTTTATATGATTTACATGGTCAAGAACTGGAGAAAACTCACGGGGTGAGAAACGGTCTCTGCTATGCACTCACAGAATAACACTATCAGTGTTACAGTTAACTGGCTAGACAACAGTGATGCGGTAAATGCAACTTATACACAAATAATTCGAAATACTGACTTGTGCTAGTAATGTATAAATAGATTAAATAAATTGAAGAACGTTTATCCAAAAGAAACAGTAAAACCCACAAAATAAATAATGTTTCTAATGCGGAAGGCTATTTAAATAGTTTTTGTTCATTTAAATAATACGACTAAAGTTATAAACGTCTGCAACTGTACGAAAAAAAAGCGTACTAGCATACTAGCCTACTTCTCACCGAGTTTGCCGAGTTTTCCCCATGTTCACAATCTCGTTCAACTCTCATGGCAGCAGAGCAGGACACTTCGACTTTCCCCCAGCTTCCTTAGCCCTGGCTTCGGTATATGACCCACTCCATGTATCGTTCCCTCACAGACACGCGCGAACAACGAGCACAAGCGACTTTGCCCCCTGCAGACTCAAAGCGCACGCAGTGGCCAGATGTCAATTAGAATGAAGAGCTATCGCCAATGAACCTATCGTGTCTTCTTATTGTTTCATTTTAGTGAAGAACAGAAAAAATCAACTAAAAAGCAAAATTCTGAAAGAAAAAAAAAGACTTGATAAAATCACCTCTACCTGATAACACGATAACACACTTCTTCAGATTCGGAAAATTGCATATGGTATCCAATGGTATTCATTGCATATTAAAAGTAAGACATGTGGTTTTGTCTGTGTTCTAGGTGGCCCTAGGGGAGAAATATTCATCTTATTGGTTTTACGTCCACTGAGGCTATTGAAATGCTTTATGTCTATTACAACAAAGAAAATATCCTAATACTCCCCACAAGCTCTGAGTCCTGTGAAGGGGGCAGTCACTAGAGATGTCAATTTCCTGCTTTCTAGCAGTATCATTTTACCATCATCCTAGAAAATCAATGAACTACGGTCGGTACCAAAGGTTTGATGCCTCTGCACACTGTAGATGCGAAGACCAATCCGAAAAGAAACAGTCTACATTTGCTTTCAGGAAGAGCATTGGTTTAAGCTGCAAACATTTTAGCATTTACACAGGAATATATTTGGATTTTCTTACCTAAACTTGCAACTGAAAACATAAAGAAACATGTCTATAAACTTCTTGCTGTGTGTTCTTCTCTCAGGTAAGTCTGTCGACAATTTCACTTATATTAACTTTCTGTGTACTCCTTTTTAAGCATGACACAAGCACATGTGTAGTGAAGTGGTTTTAGCCTAAAATGTTTTTATTGACAATACGTATAATACAAATGTACAAAAATACTTTTTAATGTATTCTTGATCTGTTGACCAAGTTGATCTGTACATCTGCTGTATGCATGTATAAACTTTTATCTAAGCTACATTTTAATAGTACAATGCCTGCTGGGTATTTGAACAACCCACATTATGTTTCAAATGACTAAAATTATAATACAGTTATATACACAAAAACAGTTTTAAAACTGAATTAACATTGTATGTTATATGTGTATATGTGTAAACTGCTTATAGCACAGAAGGCATTGTTTTGCATGCGATAGGAATGTCTTCTGTAGCGCCTGCTGTTGCTAATGTACAATCGTCTCTGCTAAGTGATTGGTCGGGCTGATTCAGCACCAGAGAAGCCTAAGAGATCCGCCTTGAACCAGCTGACCCGGACACTGCTACGCAAGTATGACTGCGGAGTCCGACCCGTTCTGAACTGGACCAGCCCTACTGTGGTCTTCATTGACCTTATCATCCAGTCTGTTCTAGAAGTGGTGAGTTTGACCAATTTCACAGCAAATTGTTCTCTGTGGTACATTCTTCACAGTTCTTCACATCTCATTTTTACAGAGCAACCTGCTGTTTGTACAGGTAGTTTTTTAAGCAAAATCCACACAATATATTTTCTAACTAAGCGTTTTGTGTTCGATTGGCCCTTACAGGTCATGTCCTTTGTTTGAAATGTACAGACATTCCCTTATGTTTGTTTTACACAGGATGGACAGACCCAAAAAGTGAAAACAAGTATTTGGTATCGCCAAGTTGGTATCAATTTATTAGCGTATGATATAAGTCAAATTCAATTGTGTCTAAACATGTTAAATGTTCACTGTGCATTTAATATTTACTTCAAAATGTATACTAAACTAATCTATATTTTTTTCCAATTTTAGATCTGGAAAGATGAGTTTCTTGTGTGGGATCCTGAGGAATTTGATGGAATCACAGAAATATCACTTTCTTCTGATGCTATCTGGGTGCCTGATATCATCATCAGTGAATTGTTAGAACAAACATATATTTAAATATGCCCTTGGTGTTCAGATGAACCTGTCATATACATCTATCAGTAAACTAAATGAACCCTATAGACAATAATTAACAAGATTTTTGGACGACTTACACTTCTGTTTCCTGCATTTCTCTCTCATTTATCTCTCCCAAGTGTGGATGAGGGCAGATCTCCTGCCATCCCATACGTGTACGTCAACTCCTCTGGAACAGTGAAGAACTACAAACCCATTCAGGTGGTCTCGGCCTGCGACTTGGAGATTTATGCCTTTCCCTTTGACAAGCAGAACTGCACTCTGACCTTCCGCAGCTGGCTCCACTCAGGTACAACGTCCCCTTGCGCCCTTTACGTGAGCTCACCCTCCTTCCTCATACACCATCCTGCATTTAAACAGAACCGAGGTGATTTCTCAGATTGGTGTCACACACACACACACACACACACACACAAATCTCTCAAGAGCTTTGCCTTTTCACACATCCTCAGTTGTGTGTTTGTGGGTAGGTGGGTGGATTTGTTGAGGACTCTCTGGTAACCCCAACCCCCCCCCCCCCCCTCCACTAGACAAGGGAGGCATATGTGTAGATCTTAAATGTTTAAAATCTCATAAAAATCTCGGTCTAGTGGAACTGACCCATGTTGATGTCTCTTTGCAGTGAATGAAGTGGACTTGGCCCTGTGGAGGAGTCCTGCAGAGATCGCCAACTACACCGGGGAGTTCATGAATGATGGGGAGTGGGAACTGCTCTCAGTACCCTCTCATTACTGGAAACTGAAGTTGGCTGACAGGGACTATGCCCACATTCAGTTTAATGTGCGTCTCAACACTTGCTCGTTGGGTTACAATACAAACATCCCCTTGTAATGTACGTTGAAAACAAGTACCAAAGGCTATTTTACAACATTTTTACAAATTCTCTACATATTGATGTAAAAACACTGTCCAACTGCCCAGTGGGATGTGATTGCATTCCCAACAGTGAACGAAGAGAAAAAGTGAAGAATACCTGCATTTAATTAAAACCGGCTATCTCAGGGACGCAGTACATTAAACTATTTGTACTGTCATATGTTAGTTTTTCCTCCATTTCCACTGATAAGCCAGATAAAAAAAAAGTCTTTAGGTCAAACTCAGGTATTGGCAGAGATGTGACATATGTCACCGCACATACACTAAGCTCTTTGCAGCAATAGTGCGGTAATGCTTATAGATGTGGCTTAACAACGGACAGCGCGCTGAGAGGATGACGATAATGAGCCTGTCGCTATGGCGTTTGATCAATGGTCTCAAGGCTTGGTGGCAGGATCGGGCTGCTGGGTGAGCGACCCCGTTACGCCAAGATGCGCGCGCCGGGGGAAACGCCAAGGCACTTTGATTACCTTGGCTCCATGGCTCATTGGCGGAAGCCATTTAGGGATCCATATTTGTGTTTTCCTTCATCGCCGAACTGGGTGGGGTGCGGGTGGGAATGCGGGTGGGGGAGGTGAGCGTTTAAGTCGGTGTGAAATTGGTCTTTGTCGTACTGTGAAAGTTTAAGCAGCCTTAAAGGAGGCAAAGTGAAATGCATGGTTAGCTGGTCTCACTTAAAGGAACTGAGAGAAAACAGAGCTGGCTTTTTGCTCTCTATTTCCACAGCAGTTACTGTAGTCCTAACTGTACACTCAAGGACATTTAAACATGTTTTATCTATCTATCTATCTATCTATCTATCTATCTATCTATCTATCTATCTATCCATCCATCCATCCATCCATCCATCCATCCATCAGCCTCAGCCTGGCCCTTCTAGTATGTCTGCATTGTTTTAATGCCATGTTTTATCACCACTGCTTTGTAGTGCAGTGGTGGATCTAGTGCAGCTTGTTACCAAATTGTACTCTTTTGTCCATATCCCCTTTAGGTGTTAATCCGCCGGCGCCCCCTGCTGTATGTGGTGAGTTTACTGATTCCCAGCATCTTTCTCATGGTGGTGGATGTCATCAGCTTCTACCTACCACCAAACAGTGGCACCCGAATCAGCTTTAAAACCAGCATTCTGCTGGGCTACACGGTGTTCAGGGTTAATCTGACGGACGAGATCCCTGCTACAGCCATCAAAACCCCACTCATAGGTATGCTGACAAATCAGGTGTTTGACGTTCTCAGTGCATCATTCCTATCAATTCCAAACATTCTAATTAGAATGTTTATGTTATTTTGTAGGTGTTTTCTTTGCTGTTTGTATGGCCCTCCTGGTTCTCAGTCTGGCCAAGTCAATTTTTGTAGTGAAGCTGCTGCATCACAGTGAAAAAGAGGTAAAGGAGATGTCCATCTCTGCCTGCTTACTGGACAAGTATGGTTCAACTGACCAGACCTTCAGTGAGAGTCTATTCACCTCACTGAGGACCCTGGATGACATAGATCCTTCAGGAGGTGGGGGGAAAAAAACACCATCTTGCCTTCTCTCATAAAAACACTTATTTGGGTAGAGTTGATTGACAGGACAGCAATTAAGGACAATGTAAACTACATACAATACGCAGCATTCATTATCTATCAGCAGCCTTGCTTAGGCACTTGTCTTGTTTATGTCTCCAGGCCGCCAGTTTGATCTCTCACCTGAGACGGACCTGCTCTCTCTGACAGAGGCTCCGGACAGTGTCCCGCAGCTGGAGAAGGTCCTGCAGGAGGTGGTCTCCCTCCGGCTCCACCTGCAGGAGGAGGAGAATGACAACGCAGCTCAGGCGGACTGGCTGGCGCTCTGTTATAAAGTGGACAAGTTCCTGTTCCGCGTTTACCTGCTCATCCTGCTCGTCTACTCCAGCACCCTCCTCCTGCTGTGGAGCAGCTGGAGCACAGACTGAGAGGGTCAGGCAGAAAGACAGACGTGTGCATGAATGGACTGAGAGGGTCAGGCAGAAAGACAGACGTGTGCATGAATGGCCTGAGAGGGTCAGGCAGAAAGACAGACGTGTGCATGAATGGCCTGAGAGGGTCAGGCAGAAAGACAGACGTGTGCATGAATGGCCTGAGAGGGTCAGGCAGAAAGACAGACGTGTGCATGAATGGACTGAGAGGGTCAGGCAGAAAGACAGACGTGTGCATGAATGGACTGAGAGGGTCAGGCAGAAAGACAGACGTGTGCATGAATGGACTGAGAGGGGTCAGGCAGAAAGACAGACGAAAGACAGACGGTGCATGAATGGACTGAGAGGGTCAGGCAGAAAGACAGACGTGTGCATGAATGGACTGAGAGGGTCAGGCAGAAAGACAGACGTGTGCATGAATGGACTGAGAGGGTCAGGCAGAAAGACAGACGTGTGCATGAATGGACTGAGAGGGTCAGGCAGAAAGACAGACGTGTGCATGAATGGCCTGAGAGGGTCAGGCAGAAAGACAGACGTGCGCATGAATGGCCTGAGAGGGTCAGGCAGAAAGACAGACATGTGCATGAATGGCCTGAGAGGGTCAGGCAGAAAGACAGACGTGTGCATGAATGGCCTGAGAGGGTCAGGCAGAAAGACAGACGTGTGCATGAATGGACTGAGAGGGTCAGGCAGAAAGACAGACGTGTGTGTGGCCTGAGAGGGTCAGGCAGAAAGACAGGCCATGAATGGCCTGAGAGGGTCAGGCAGAAAGACAGACGTGTGCATGAATGGACTGAGAGGGTCAGGCAGAAAGACAGACGTGTGCATGAATGGACTGAGAGGGTCAGGCAGAAAGACAGACAGACATGTGCATGAATGGACTGAATGGCCTGGCAGAAAGGTCAGGCAGAAAGACAGAGGGTCAGGCAGAAAGACAGACCAGTGCATGAATGGACTGAGAGGGTCAGGCAGAAAGACAGACGTGTGCATGAATGGACTGAGAGGGTCAGGCAGAAAGACAGACGTGTGCATGAATGGACTGAGAGGGTCAGGCAGAAAGACAGACGGCAGAAAGACAGACGTGCGCATGAATGGACTGAATGGACAGACGTGATGAATGGACTGAGAGGGTCAGGCAGAAAGACAGACGTGCGCATGAATGGACTGAGAGGGTCAGGCAGAAAGACAGACGTGCGCATGAATGGACTGAGAGGGTCAGACAGAAAGACAGACGTGCGCATGAATGGACTGAGAGGGTCAGGCAGACATGCACACGAATGGACTGTGGATCACCAGTAAGACACGATCGCTATACTCTGTGTAACAAAAATGTAAAATAAATAAATAAAGTCTGGTCAAATAATCAGGTCTAAAAGTTGGATGAATGGACGTTTGATGTCGTGCAGTCAACTCCAAACAGCACAGGTCATGTTGGTGCCATAAAAAAATAGATATTTATATATGTGTAGTCAGCCAATCTGTTCCACATGTTTATGGATATATAAATGGGGTCTGTTTACATAAATTGTGGAAAACAAAGATTTCTGGAAGAAAATAAATCTGTAAAATGTATGGGATTGTGGTGAGAACACAAAGGAGTTGGTCTTTATGAACACTTCCTTCAAACATCACACATCACACATGGTCTTCCTGAACAATAAAACATCTATAAGCCAAGTAAGAATTCAGAAGCATCTATCTTCTTGAACAAGATATATTCAGCTTCAACCTGGAACCAGCTTGAACTAGTTATTCTCTGCAGTGAAGGTCTCTGAAATTCTATTCAACAAAGACAACTAATTCTAGTGCTATATCATCATCACAGTTTTGGTGTATTAAGTAGTGCACACATATTAGTATAATAGATTAATACTTAGGTCCTATAATAATGTTTATCTTTTAACCGAAAGAGAACCATATCATAGATGAACATATTAAGCTCGGGTGTGCTCATTTGCTCACTGAAAGATAAACCACAGCCATATGCAGGACACTAGAGTTAGTCTTCATTACACTGTGTTTCTGAACTGGCTGTCCAGTAAGAAAATAAAACCTAATTTAATTCCTCAACAAATTTCTGGTAATATTTTCCTGGCACAAATCTAATCAGCTGACTAATGTAGAGCTAATGAAGTCTCATCATGGCAGGGCAGAGTATAGAGTCTCAGTTTAATGTAGTAAGTGCTCATGGAAATTGACTCGAACTTCGCTGAGAAATATGACCCTAGCATCGTCACGAGCGCCGGTGCGGATATTCATCCAGACAACCAGCGCGTAAGTGTGGGAAAAATCATTAGGAACCGTGTAACACTTTTCTCTCGTCCTTTTTTAAGCGCCATTGGTTTCATTTAAAATATTCCAGTTTAAAATGATTAATCTGAGATTATTTTATATGAACTACTATATAAACATCTAAACTCCAGTTCGACTAACATTAAAATTATGGAACTACTCTGTATGCCACTACTGTGCTCGCTACACCGGGTTCTCCCTTTTCCTTCCGAAGAATATAACGTGAATAATAAAAATGCTAAATTTATAATGAAGTTAGTGCACTAAAGCAGGTAAAATATTCCAAAGTGTACCAGCAAAGTCTCAAGATACGGTCGCTATCGTGATGATCTCAGCCTGTTTAGGTGGAGGGATGCCGTGGATGAGGGGGTGATTAATTGGTGTAGCTGGAAACGCTTATGGGGAGCTCAGGGATACAGACCCTAGGGCGCATCAGTTGACAGAGGCAGCCCACGGCAAACAACCTGTAATAAGCCAACCTTTCATTAGAGCGACGGAGGACCAGCGAGCAAAATGAAAACTTTAGCACTCTGGACAGCGGTCAGCGTGTGCATGTACGGCGCGGTAAAAGCTTGCTCAGGTAACTATCTAACAACTTTATCTTAAAAACCTTTTCGGCATAGAAACATTCTGACCTAACAGTATAGTGTATATGTGGTAAAGTGCGGTTACCTGTTGGATGATAAATAGGTAAATATTGCAATTACAGATATTAACTGCAAAGTTTGCTTACATGAACGTTTTTATTTGAAGGAAGAAAAGTGTTAAGGCTTGTTCTGTTTCTCTTTTTTAAGTAAAAAAACTTGGAAGTAACACCGCGAGATTTGCCAATGCCACTTTAGTCCGACTGTCGGAATTTTTAAGCGCTGGATACAAGAAAGGAGTTCGACCAGTGAAAAACTGGCGGGACTCGACATTGGTAGCCATAGACTTGATGGTATATTCTATTCTGAATGTGGTGGGTTGAATAACTTCTACACAGGTATCATTATGATCGCCTATATTCATACTTTTATGATCAAATACTGAAGTATTATAACTATGTGTACTATGTATGCAATTCAGGATGAGAAGAACCAGGTTTTGACAACATACGTATGGTACAGACAGGTAGGTTATGCTGAATGACAAGAGAGAAGATTTAAATAAAGTTTTAGAATTTCCTCATCTAGGTGCCGGCACTTTATGATACCTCCTACATTTCATAATGTCACCATGAATGTTATGACAATTGGTAGAACTAAAAATGAAAAATAAAAACAAACAAAGATTTTTTTCACATCCCACGTGAAGCAATGGACTGATGAATTCCTTGTGTGGAATCCAGAAGATTTTGATGATGTAGAACAAATCTCTATGCCTACCGCAAACGTCTGGGTACCTGACATTGTCATCAATGAGTTGTGAGTAAAATCTGCATCACCACTGCTGATTAGTGTATTGTGCTCAAAGTACTCATCTATTACGTTATGGTTGATTCACATCTTAATATCAACTATTATACTTTTTACAACTGCAAGAATCAGCACTGATTTATAGGTAGAAAATTTTACAAACGGGGCAAGCTAGCATCATTTTTTTAATGACCAGCAACAACAAAAATGGTTAATAACTCTTTCGTTGTGTTTATCTTATTTTCTAAACTTCTCTTTCGAACCCTTACAGTGTGGATGTTGGAAAGTCTCCAGACATTCCGTATGTGTATTTGAGAAGCGATGGTACGGTGCAGAACTACAAGCCCATCCAGGTTGTGACTGCCTGCACCCTCAACATCTACAACTTCCCCTTCGATGTTCAGAATTGCAGCCTGACATTCCAGAGCTGGCTGCATACTAGTAAATGCATTTTCGCAACATGTCCTTCACTAATATTAGCCGTATTTCCGCAGAAATAAGTTCTGTCTTTACAGAAATCGGGTTAAAAGAAAACTAAGAAATGAATTTATTAGAAAGCCAACATGCTTTGTTGTATTATTCAAACCTTGTATTCTAAACAAGATAACAGCGCATTAATGAAGCTCAGGTGAGGTCAGTTGCATGGCATCCTTTCCACAGGAAGGTACAATCAGTCTGAATGAAGTGACCTTTAGCATATCTCCTCCCTTAGTTAACGACATAAACATCACGCTAATGAGGAGCCCGGAGAAAGTGAAGACGGATAAGACGGTGTTCATGAACCAGGGAGAGTGGGAGCTCCTGCACATCCTCTCCAAATACGAGTCCTTCAGCGTGGACAACGACGACTACTATGCCGAGATGAAGTTTCACGTGTGTGCAACCAGGAACCTTCTCTATATTTGATCTCTTGGTTAGCTCCCTCAGGGTTCTCAGGTTCACTCCTGGGGACCTGCTTCGCCCGGACAATCGCGAGTCTTTCCTTTCTTCAGCACATCGGAAGCAGCTCATGAAGGGCTTGGTGATGAGATGGATGAGTTGGATCAGGTGTGCTGGGCGTTGGGAACACTCAAAACTGTGCAGGGCTGTGAGTCTCCAGGGTTGGAGCTCCAGGGACCACTGACCTATATAAGTCAGCTACTGGCCTAGCATAAGTCAGCTAAGAAAGCCTGGCGATTGCTCCTGTAATCTCACATCAGCATTTCTCCATGAGATGACACTAAATCTAACTATTTTAAAATTCCTAGCCTTTGTCACCACGTTACTGGGGATTTGTGCTCTTCTGTAACCTTCAGGTGGTGATTCGGCGTAGGCCTCTCTTCTACACCGTCAATCTGCTCTTGCCGAGCATATTTCTGATGGTCATGGACATAGTGGGCTTCTACCTGCCACCAGACAGTGGAGAGAGAGTTTCCTTCAAGATCACACTGCTGCTGGGCTACTCAGTCTTCCTCATCATCGTCTCGGACACGCTGCCAGCTACTGCTATTGGCACCCCTCTCATTGGTAGTTGTCGCCCTTTGTTTTGTGGAAGTAGTACTGACACATGCTTGCCAGGTACCATGAAAGCAATATGACCCCAATTATGTTCGAATCGATAAAAGGGTCTCAAGGTTCCTGGGAGTTCCCG
The DNA here is from genome assembly GCA_020368025.1 of Brachyhypopomus occidentalis. Classification (NCBI taxonomy): domain Eukaryota; kingdom Metazoa; phylum Chordata; class Actinopteri; order Gymnotiformes; family Hypopomidae; genus Brachyhypopomus; species Brachyhypopomus occidentalis. The sequence goes on along the minus strand of JAGXOD010000030.1, from coordinate 3,488,399 downwards.
AGGACTGTATGTTTATCACTACTTTGCATAACACCTGCCTTTCCCGCCCAGTCCTGGGAACCACCTACCCCCCCCCCCCCCCAAAACGGAGCATCTTTGCTTCTGTTGGGAGCCCAATTAGAGCACAAAATGTCTGAGAGTTGCTGAAGACTAGAAACATAGTGGGAAACATCGATCTAGTGGACGTCGTAGACTTAGACCTGTCCCGTTGCTTTACCTCATTGCATCATTGTCGCTAACGATGCCAGTGGGCGTGTGTGTGTTTGGCACAGGTGTGTACTTTGTCGTGTGCATGGCCCTGCTGGTGATCAGCCTGACGGAGACGGTGCTGATCGTCAGACTGGTGCACAAGCAGGACCTGCAGTCTCACGTACCACAGTGGGTCCGGCACCTGGTGCTGGAAAAGGCCACCGTGCTGCTCTGCATCCGCAACAGGGCGATGTGCTCGCCGCTGGTCCGCGACTCCGACCTGACACGCTACAAGGAGAACAACATGAATACAGGTGAGCTTCAAAACAGGACTCTGTCTATTCACTGCACATGCATGCGCAGGTCAGGCAGCTTGGGTTATTTTAATGAAAAATGTTTAGTGGCCTTTTCGGGTTACAGGGTGAATTCAGAATTAGACCCTTGACCTTTTAATATTGAATGGGGACAAAAACAATGTGCTGCTACTGCTTAGCTTACTGTGCACGCTAGTGTGAAGCAGGCGTGATTTCCCCCCTGCAGTCCGCTGCAGCCACCACTATGAGACCTCTAGAGACATGGAGAGGGGCCTGGGCATCGTCCTGCCCGTGCGGGACACCACTCCTCCGGTCATGGACAACATCCTGCAGGAGGTCTCCTCCATCCGGCAGTTCCTGGAGAAGAGGGAGGCGTGCCGTGACATTGCCAAGGACTGGCTGCAGGTGGGCTACGTGCTGGACGTGCTCCTCTTCAGAGTCTACCTGCTGGCCATGCTAGCCTACAGCATCACCCTGGGAACGCTGTGGTCCGTCTGGCAGTACGCCTGAGGTTGCGGCGAGAGCCCCTTTCACTGCAGCCACTGTGTGCTCACGTGGGTTCGCAGGTCTGCGTGAGACTGCCGTGAGGCTGACACAGCTGGCGGCCCACAGCAGGGTCATGGGTAGTTCGTGGAGGGTCGGCCGGGCTAAGATGGTACAGTTTGCGTTTTGTGGCAGCTTGCTGAGTTAGCAAAGGCCCTCCAACTCCCTTCACCCAGTTTAAAATGATTTGGTTATCCAAACAAATGAGAAATTTCAGCATATTCATTTATTGTACGTAGTGTGGATCTCATAGTCGAACATTACAGATCTTATAGGATATGACCACAGTTATGTGTCAGGGAAACTCACTGGCTCTAAAATTTAATATTGTCAAAGTCTTATAATATGCGTGCTTACTTAATAAGATTAAACTTTGGACGTACATAAAGGATTTTTACATAGAATTATTCATCATAAATTGCTTAAAGATCAACATAACTATTAAATCATGGTAAAAATCAGTAATTTCGCTGTTACATCACTGTAACTGTCAATTATTTTGAAAGCCTTGGTCACTTATCAAATTTGAAGATTTACATGAATATATTTGTACAGTTTAAAATGCATGCATTTGTTTACAGTTAGCAGATCTAAATTTTCTGTCTCTTAACGTGTAGCTAATCTGATGTCTTCTGTAATCCTTAACATTCTGAACCAGAGCACTGTTCTCCCTCCATGAAATCTGTACTGAAATAGAATGTATATAAGCTGGGAGCCTTGTTTTTTTATGGCAGATAATGGTGAAAATACACAGATGCGATTAACGTTGAAGGTTCAAAAGTCTGTGTATGCATGAGAACTATAAGGTCTCTAACTCAGCCTTTATCTATACTGTAGCTGTGTGTTAATCCTTGCCTTAGGACTAACACTTTAATGTACTGATTTGTTAAGACCCCCCCCCCCCCCCGCTCCCTCAGTTGGAATGCACTCAGCAGGCTGACTGGCGATTGGCTAAATGTCACTGACACCCTACATAATTAAAGCAAAAATCAGTTAGACAGTTAGACACTAAATGGGAGCATTGATCCCAATACAATCAATGAAACTGCATCTTTGCAGGCTGTCAGAGAATGGGTTCGCAATTCACAAGCCATTATCCCATCACCCAGCAGCTGAAAGACAAGAAGTCATTTGTTTTACTTTCTGGTACTTCTAGTATAAATACTTTTTTTTTTTTGAATAATGTCTTTTATTTATAAAAAAAATAATGTCTTTTTAACTTATTGTAATATAATTTATTAATATGTGATATATAACTGAAAAATGTGTAGCAAATACGTTACAGTGTGCTGGAGTCGGTGTCATACTCCTTCGTGATCACTAGAGGGCTATAAAAGCTAAACATCATGTTTTGTTGCATTGTCGTCCTCTGAGGGTATCACACTAAACATCCATAAATAAATCTCACTGGTCCTTGGAATAAGAAATACCATTCACATCATAATCACGTTTTCCCAAAGAGCAACAGCAATCTTCACAAAAGACGAACAAATAAAAAGAGAAAATGAAACATATGCTGTGACAAATAAACCAAACACCAACCAAACACCAACCAATGCTCTGAATGAACAGTGTCAGCCGGAGGCATCATTTAGAAAAACCAAACACCAACCAAACACCAACCAATGCTCTGAATGAACAACCTCTGTGGCTTCTTGTAGGACATTACTTGTTTTGTAAATGTTCTTGTCCGTAGACGGCTCCTGGCTGCACACCGAGCCAGTTGGCCTGCTCATGCCTGCAGGGCAGGGCTTAGCTGGGGAGACAATCGGGGGATTTGGACAAGACCACGTCCACCATTCACACATCGCTGTCTAACCTCCCCTCGTCCATTAGATCATATCTGGGTCAAAGAGCACCCAAAGATGGGACCCCTTGGCCACCACACAAAGGCTATTCAGCGACAGATCCGCATTCATTCCAGCTCGCTCTCTCACATGGCTGGGAGGGTCACATGACCCGATAGGAACCCCAGCAGTCCGGGGTGCCAGCCGGGACGTTTTCTTAATGACGGCGAGAGAAAAGGAGGCACCTTTAATGTGATCGGATGGCCTCACAAACGCGAGCCGCAGTTTGGGTGCCACTCGGTCCTCCAACAATCTACGTTTGACACTGAAATATGATTGTCGCTTTGTGTATGTTAAAGCGTAGGAGAGAGAATGGGCAGGGGAGGATTCGTTCACTTTGACCAGTGATGCTGGCACTGGAAGAACAGTGAAGTTCTCGCGCTCTGTCACCAAAAAAATAAAAATAAACAAATTGCAAGTAATATATTTGCAATATTATAAATGCAAAATGTAAACACTGATTATATTGAATTAGAGAGATATTCCATATAATCCAGGTTATTTTTCGAATATTGTTAATAATCTAGCAATGGCATTAACAAGCTCGGTTTTACTTTGACATTTCCATTTGACGTGTCTGACTCATGATATTTAAATAAATCTGATTTTCATGCGTCCTACGTCTGCGATGCGAGGAGGAGAGACAGTGACGGGCGTCCACAACACCGTCTGTGTGCAACAAGTACAGCACTTGAGCTGGATGATAGAGACGCGCTGCCATATACACAACCACACATCATTTTACACACACCCCAAATCCCAGGAACACTGTGTAGTATTGTAGTGGATTGCCTGTTGTTTGTTCAGATGATTCCTTCAAGTCCTACGCAAAGAGCCCCGGCCGGCAGTACAGAGCTCACCCGCTCGGCAGGCTCGCGCTTTGTATTCCCCGCTCGTCTGCTCGCTGGAGGAAATGAGAGCACAGACTCTTTTGTTTCTGCCTGTTTGTCCCGCAGACGGTAGTTAGTGCAGTGTAGTTGGTGGTGTCCGCACAGCTAACGCTATAGTGCCTGTGCCACTCCCCGAACCAAAGCAAGAAAAATGCTTTTCAACTACAAGCGATGTGAACATTCGTGGCTATAGTTATTTATTTTTTGCTCCCTTTCCCAAATTGGCAGTGTAGTGGTGGACAAACACTGCTTACGTCTATACTGCAGGGGGCGCTAAAATGAGCCCCTTCACAGGTCTCTGATTGACCATTAATGTGTACTTTTTCATTTTAGAAGTGTACAAAATTGTACAGAAATGATCAACTTAGGGTATCAATACAACTTTTTAACTTTGGTTAAATAAAGCATTAAGTGATTAGTTAAAAGTGATTAATGGACAATTTATAATGTCCTCGTATAAAAGTATAGACGCACAATAAGTGGAAGTTCTACTTCTGGAAGGCTAAACGCAGCAGGTCTCTCACCTCCACACACACACACACACACACACACACACACACACACACACACACACACACACACACACACACACACACACACACACACACACACACACACACACACACACACACTGCAGCCTGTTGGCACCATTCACACAGGCTCCTGCCTTCTCTGCTGCACAAGGGCTGCCCAGAGGTCCACCTGCCCTTACACAACGGAGGAAGGCCGCTCGCTAGCTGATGTTAAGGCTTACACGTTTCAGTAAGCAGGTAAAACACATGAAAAAGCCAGACAAACTTAAGTCCACTTTTTATTTTTTTTTTCTAACTGCAGATTTAAGGAATACAACTGAACATTGTTATTTGATGAGACTCATAAATAAAAATACAAAAAAAAACCACACTACAAAACAATCTACTGTTAGTAGGATGTAAAAAAATCTCTCACTATTAAAGGCACAAAATTTACTTAGTAACAACATTGAGAAGAAACCTGCAGCATTAAATCTCTTTAATTTCTTTATTTTTTCCACACTCCATCAGAGAACACTGAAATGTTACAAAGAGATGTGTCGGATCCTACACAGAAAGAAAAACCACATCAGAAACTGATGCTGATATCTGTAGCACAATTGGCAGAAGGTAGTGCTACAAAAATGTTGCTGGAAAAGACAAAGGACCTTCGCAAAGCTTAATGCAAATTACATTTTTTTTTTTACAATTGACAACAAACAGAAAAAAAAGACAAACAAAATTGGGCACCTTCTAAGATTAGGCTAAGATTAGGTGCTGAGGTAGACGTAACTATAACAATTCAAATAATTATAAAAACACTATTTTTTAGTACAGAGCAACGACTGGCACTTGTGCTGTCACAACAAGGAAGAAAACAAACACATAAGCCCAAAAAAAGAGGAAGGAGGGGGGGGTTACAGTAAAGGGAGTGAGAGGTGGGGGGGGGGTAAAGAGAGAAGAGAGAAAAAGGAAGAGAGAGGGAGAGAGAGAGAGAGGAAGAGAGGGACAGAGAGATGCTTTGTTACATAAAACAGCTTTGTTAGGCTTGGTCCGACAGGGCAATTGGTCCTCAGTGCTAATAAAATAAAATAAAAAAAAAAGACAACGTCTGGAGCTTAGTTGCAGTTTAGTCTAGACCTCAGTGGCACATGCATGGCAACACGGCATGAAATGGCTACTCTTTCTAAAACACCACACGTGAACACAGTGAGCCAACTCCAGGGATGCCAGGTGACTGACTTTAGTCTCTTTATATGCACGGACAACATAAGTACTCTTAAAAAAAGAAAACAAGAAACAACAATGTTAGGCTGGGGCAGTAAATATCAGTAAAACACCAGAACAAACTTGAAAAGGTGTTATTGTTAGCTTCAATCAGCAAACCTGTTGCTGATGTTGGAAGGATGGCGGGACTGTGCTGGAACAGCGCACTCTGAACACAAATGCCTTCAGTGTGAGATAATCATTGAGATAAATGCATATATTTCAAAGCAAGGAATGTTCATCTTAAAATTCCTTTCAAATCGTATACAAAACACTGCAGCAATGCAGAATTTAATATTTAGCCATTAATGAAAAAGCAGACCATAACATGATCCAAAATAGCTTTTTTTTAATTGGACATAGGGATGTTAAATGTTAATGGGGGTTTAGCCGCCTTCGGGGGACACGGGCAGGATGATTGAGGCATCCCTGGAGCCCTAGAGACACCAGTTATTTTCATTTGAAAATACAGAAACTAAGCAGATATAGATGGACAATTCGTTGAACAATTTCATTTAGGCACAAATATTACAGAAACATCAGAATAACATTGAGGGAAGAACTAGATCAATGCCAATATCTTTTAACCATATAGAGAGAAAAGCGGCATAGAACACTACTATCTGATTAGTGCGCTGACACTAATATGCGACACTCTTTCTGAAACCCACACACTCACACTCAGACCTGCACGCACACAAAGGAGAACAGAAACACAGAGAACAGTGACACTAGTGTGTGTCTTTAGATCTCTTACTGTTGCCCCGTTTCACAAACTTTTTTTTTTTTTTTAGTATCTGCTTAACATGTGCTGACATATGCCACTCATAGAAAAACAACATTATTTCTGCCTTTGACACTGAGCTACTTATGCTTGCTTTAAATCTCACATGGGATCAAGTGATTCCCAACTCACAGTGTTTTCCAGGATATAACAAGACATAAGACAGTTACAGCCCCGCCCCTCTCAGTTACGGCCCTGCCCCTCTGGCCCTGCCCCGCCCCTCTCAGTTACGGCCCAGCCCCTCTGGCCCTGCCCCTCTCAGTTACGGCCCTGCCCCTCCGAGTTCTCCCCTCCCTCCATTTTTGCAACTTCAAGTAAAGAAATAAAATGTTGGCAACATGATTGTTTGAAATCTTGTGTGCAATGTAACTGATCATTGGCATCACATTAAATCAGGCTCTCTCTCTCTCCCTCTCACTCTCTCACTATTTTCAGAAAGGAGTTTGTGGCTGATTTAGTCCTTCACCTACAATGTATTGACATCCAGAAAGCAACACTTACCACCACTTATTCACACGTTTATGTCCGACATTACCGAAGAGGAGCAAGGCAAACGATTCAAACCAGGAGAAAATAAAACCAAAAAAAATAACTGTACAAAGATTTTGCCCTGCTGAAACCTCGACAAATGGAAAAGGGACCGACACGCAATACAAAAATATCACAATTTTATATATCAAATGGCCTCTGTTGGCTCTTGCTCAGGACTACACTCATATAAAGAAAAGTTGACCGACAGGATTTATTATTTTTTTTTCCTTCCTTTCATCTCCGATTACTACTTGCAGTCCCAATTGTCCAACGCACGATGCACTGCTGCATATGACCTGTTCTTAGCGGTTCAGGCTTAGTGAACCTTCTTTTTTTTCACATTACAAAACTACAATTCTATTCACATATTTTCAAGTTTTACTTTTTTTTTTTTTTACTTTAAAGTACTACACTCCATCAATTCCAAACATACCTCCCATATCAATGCTTCTCCCCAAAACGTAAGGCTTCGAAATCTCTCCTCTCTCTGCTCTTAACAAAAAGGTTTGGGGGGCGTGGGGGTTGGGGGGGGGGGAGCGTAAAGGAAAATAAATGCTCGTCTTTTCTGTTTAATTACCACTAAGAACTTTTATCCTTTATATATGTTACTTACAAATCTCAACAGATAACGCTTGAAAGCATGAGATGAAAAGTTGCAATAATGCAAAACTTTAACACAATAATGTGCTTTTGAAAAAAAATAAGTAAAACAACCAGAACAAAACTTAGAGGTAGCTTACAAAAAAAAAAATCAACAAAAAACAAACAAAAAAAACGACCACACCCACAAGCTCTTAAACAAGCAGGGTTAATAACACAAAAAGTACCAAGTTTGGTAACAAAGATGCAATAATCTCTCTTCATCGTGGCACTTCTGAGTACATATCATATTTCACATCTCCTCTGCGAAACTTAGCAGGCAGACACATGCGTTCACAATCAAATATACAAAACAAAAAAAAAGAAAAGAAACAAAGGAGAAATAAAAAAAAAAACAAGCACATGAGGTCACAAAAAATCCGAGGTAATTCAAGTACAATGTGCTGAGATAAATCAAAAATAGGAAACACGGACAAAGCAAAGGAACAAACCCATATGAAGACCTGCCTGTTGTTTAATGGCAGCTGCCCTGGCTGAACAGGACAGGCCTCGTGTCACGGGCACAACTCTTCACTAACTGTTCAGATATGTGGGGACTAGTCCGGTATGTCACAGTGTGCTTTAGTGTCCAGATCACTGGTAAAAGCAGCTTTACTCATTATTTTGGTCTCTATATCAGAACAGCATAAACAGTTTCGATTCGATTCGATTTCTAGTAGATAATGGGCACGCGCAGTGTTCTGCCAAATCTGGTTTCCGAGCGTAATCGCTACCATGACTTTGTGTTAGTCTGATTTCTTTACCGGTCAAGTACTTAGTCGAAATGAAATAATGAAATAAATGCGAGAGCAAGCAACGACAGAACCCAAAATGTCCAGTCATTACTCCGTGGAAACATACAGTGTGCGCTGCAATGGAAATCCCATGAGAGCAGAAGAACGGTGAGACGTGGCACTCAGCAGTGTCAGAGAAGAAACATCAAACAAAATCTGTTGTCGTAAGGTGGATTTGTAATATGCGCAATGAAGCTGTGAAAGGCTGTGCCGCAGAAGTAGAGATTATGGTGAGAAAGTGAAATGACATTTATGAATGGAACATTGAGAGCTTAGCTGATCTGTATGCTGGTTAAACCAATAAACTCGTAATGAATGTAAATTATGCAGGGAGACTCTACCCACTGAGTGTCTATAGTACATCAATAAAGATGCTCTCTTTGAAGCTTTTGTCTCAGTTGCTCAAAAACAGAACCAACACACATGGCCACCTGTATTGCAGTTCAGATGTAAAGGTATTTTACTGGCAGGTGTAAGTGCTTGTGACACCAGCCCCTGGTATGTCACTTCTAAGTTCATGAGATGAACAGTAATTAACCAGGAGGGGCAGTACCCCACTTCAAGTTTAGAAAAGGGGGAAAACAATATTACACTAAGAAAAACCAGGAGAAGACATCATTTTTATGAGTCCTCTATGAGACAGTGGGAGAATCCTAATTTGAGTGCGTGTGTGTGTGTGTCCGTGCATGTTTGTGTTAGTGTCTGGCATGAAGATGAGCAGTACTGCATGACCTCAGTGAGTAGAGCAGACTTCATGTTTGAGACGTCGCTTCCTGTGAGCAGATGAGTACTCCGCAAGGTGCCATTACAACACGACAGAACGCAACACCACCATGGGGACTCGCCCTGACGAAGCCATACTGAACGGGTACAATTTTTTTTTCTTCAGTGTCCTTGCATCCTGTCTCTATGTCACATCCTCTCCCACGTTGCTTTGCCCAGCCCCTCCAACAAAAACGTGCCCCTCCCCCCCCCTCCCCACTTCTTGCTTCCTCTAACTACATCCTCTAGCATTCCAAACCGACTGTCTAACCACGCTTCTGGCCGCTGGCCTCAGTGGGCCTGGCCTCCCCACAAACCCCACCCACCCTCCACGCCCCCCTACTTCAAACATAGCACAGGTACAGGTAGGTCTTCTCTATCCTCCAGTCGGGGGGGATGTCCTCGGGCTTGTGGCCCTTCATGTGCTTCTGCATGGCCGACAGGCTGGGGCAGTACTCCAGGCAGATGGTGCACTGGTAGGGCGAGGCGCCGTTGTGCGTGCGCAGGTGCTTTATCATGGCGGAGTAGTCCCGCGAGCGCTGGTGGCACAGCTTACACTCGAACGGCTTCTCACCTGCGTGGATGATGGACAGGAGTCAGAGGAGCGGAGGTGGCAGCGGCGCCCGGCGAGGACACGCCAAGGACACGCCAAGGACACGCCCCCCCGGCACACATGCGCATTCATGCACGCTGGGCCAGTGGGTTTAAAAAAAACACTCTAGAGATGCTAAATATGTAATAGGCATGTGCTAAATGAGGGAGAGGGCAGTTTCTGAGGGAAAGGTTGTGGGAGACAGGACACAGGCACAGACAGGACACAGACAGGACACGGACAGGACACGGACAGGACACGGACAGGACGCCAATGATATTTAGCTCCAACCAGTCAGAAAAACAAACAGCTCATCTGAATTTTCTCGTTCTTTCATCTACATGGATTGTAGGCAGGCCACCTGTTTTTAATAAAAATAAATGGGTGTGTGATTTTTGAATAGCTTTTGTATAGCTAACCATTCCCCCCCCCCCCATTGTTAGTATTCAGACAAAAAATACCCAGCAACAGTAACAGAATATATGCTCTATTTAGCCTGACGATAACAAATAAGTCATCCAAATGTTGACCTTTAAAAAAAAATGTCAGCGGAGAGCGTGAAGAGGAGTGGAGAGCAAACCCCAGGGCCTGTAGGGAGCGCTCACTGGGCCGCCCCTGCATGGCGCTAGGCTAGCAGCGGACGGTTCCGGCCGTGACCCAGGTGCCAGGTGCAAGGTCATGTCTGCCTGTGGCCAATCATGTAAACGGCTCTAACGAGGCAGCCGTTAAATCCTCGGGAGGCGGTGGCGGCGGTGTACTTTAACTGCACTGTAAACAGGGTGGCCTCGGATAACCAGGCAATAATGAATTGCAAATGGAGCTCAGCTATTGATCGGCCATTGACGGCGCGGGCCGTCCGCGTCGATGCTCCGTCACGCCGCTCTCTTTTGTGCGAGCTTGTCACTGCTCTCGTTATCTCGGCCATGCCCCGTTCCACCGGCCCGACCCGGACTGGCCAACAAGGAGGAAAAAAAAAACAAAAAAAAAACCCCCAATCATTTGACAGGCTGTAGGCTGTCGGGGGCGGGGGGCTTCGGACGGGGGAGAGAGACCCCAGGCTCTGCTCTACAGCCCTAATCCCCTTGTCATGGAGTAAGCTGACAGCAGAGGAAATACTGCTGCCCTTTGGTGAGGGTCTTATAGAAGATCTTGGAATCAATCAGACATCTTAACAGCATCACAAGGCTTGTTTGAGAAGAGCTCTGACAACCATCATGTTGCAGGCCGAAGGGGGAACGCGCGAGGGCGATATTAATGCACGCCTACTGCATCCATGTGCCAGTGTCCCGTCTCGCTTTTTTGGGGTGGGGGTGGGTCTGAAGATGGGCAGAGGCGGGGCTTACCTGTGTGCACGCGGTAATGGGTCTCCAGCTGGTGCTTGAGGCTGAACTTCTTCCCACAGCCGTTGCACTCGTAGGGCTTCTCCCCCGTGTGGATGCGCTTGTGGCCCTTCAGGGTGCTCTCGTCCCGGAAGCAGCTCCCGCAGAACTCGCACTCGAACGGGTGGTCACCTGACACACAGGACACGCAGGACACGCCACGCTTTAGCACATGTGGGGGGCTTGAGGTGATGGGTTAAAGGGTAAGAGTCACCCCCCTTTGAAGTGGCTGCAATGCAAATTACATTCCTCTCCGAACAGCTACTGGGCAAAAGATGCAGAGAGAATATTTTGCACATACAAATGATCATTGATCAAAATATTGCAGATTTTGAAATAACAAAAACAGTGATGGATTTGGCTTTCAAGTTCTTAGGTCTCTATAGGGCATTATGATTTTTTTTTTTTAAATGCAGCCTGCAACATTTGAGATATAGTGGAACATGACACAAATGCGACAGAAATAACATCTCATTTACATATCATGATGCTCTATACACAGGCCAAGTTTCATCATGGTATTACTGGTGCTCAGGCATGCATGTAATGGATATTCAGATGCCAATAATCAGGGATATTATGATATGCAGGGCGCTCTCTCTTGCCCTTTGTTAATTGCTTTCCTGTGTCTGACTATCCTCCGCTCATAGATCATTCTCACCCTGTACAGATGCACGACGCTGCCAGGCGTGTAATGTTCTCGATTAATGCATTTCACTACGGTGCTGAAGGTTTAAGTCATTGTGAATGACCTACGTGTTTCATTATCTGGCTGTCCGAGCGGCACCGTGCCGACGAATAAATTGCGTTTCTCGTTATGTACTGTCATGCTCAGCCTCTCGCTACCCCCGTTACGAGACAGTGTCAATTTCCTCGGGCAGGTTCGGAGCGAGCCGCACCTAAACGCTCCTCACATTTTACACTCGCTCGGCTATTTGGGCTAAAATGTCACAGCTTTCTGTTCGACGAACTATCCAGGCCTAATGGGAACAGAGAGAATAACAAAAAAAAAGAGAAGAGAAAAATCAAGAATAGGAAAAAACAAAGAGCGGTGGCTCGACAAAAAAAAAATCAATAAAAGTGACGGTCTTTATTTGTCTGCATGAAGCTATCTGTGGCTCGCGCTGTAAGACATTCTGCTCTTTCTAGCGTCTCTGCCGCTGCAGAGAGCGCAATCCATCACCGTCTGCGTCTGGGCTCCGGCACGCGACAGGAATAGTAATCCCGCCAAATTCACCTGACTTTAATTGCGACTAAGCCTGCGCTTCAATCAGAGACATCTGTGCCGAGCCCAAAAGAAAGCTCCTCGCTGCAAATGCCCCAGAGTTCAATTCGGTGGCTTGCTCCCCACAATCAGTACAAGAATCTTTAATCTTTATTTGGAAGAATAATTGGTGACAGCTCGCACTTGATACTACGGGGCAGGAATTCATATATCTAACACGAGGCATTATTTTAGGCTGCCGGCTTCGTGTAAATGCGGTATTTTGCCGCCACGGACGTAAGCCAATCTGCTTATCAAATTTTGCAGCGGCGCGAGGGCTTGGCGGGGCTTACTTTCGTTAGGAATACATTAAGCCCCGGAGGCAGTAGAGATACAAGGTGATAGATCAAGAGGCTGCCACAGCGCCTGGTGCTGTGTTCCCCCTCCGTGCCCGCAAACGCAGCGAGCCATCAGGAAGAGGGAGAGTCTGGACTGGGGAGGGGAGGGGAGGCTTGGGGCTGCCACCTGCGTCCCTGTGGCCTGGGGGGGTTGGGCTGGCTCGGCTGGTTGGGGGGGCTGTACCTGGCCAGGGCGCGTGGGTGCCGCCTGTGGCTGCTGTGTCTGCGGCTCAGGGCCCAGTTCATTATGCACTAAGCAGCGTAAATCAGGGCTCCATCACTGCCAGGGTCTCGGCTGGCCTGCACTATCAAACACAGCTGCGAACACAAAACACCCGCCGCAGATGGAAAATGGGCTCCGAATAAAACACAAGAGCAGAACAACAACGGAATATTAACGAGGCCCAGCCGGCAGCAGGAGCCCGCGCTGAGAGGGAGGGAGGGAGGGAGGGAGGGGGGGGGGAAAGTGAGCGTGCGAGCAGCCATGATTATTAACCCCCGATGGATGCCGGCCATCACTCCCACTGTATATGCACCACTGCACTCTTGTTTGTAGGTGACTTACATTTTTCATGTCCCAAAATCTGAAAATGATACTTCATATATAGAACACCAAATTTTCCAATAATTTTAGTTTCTGTTTTTGTATTGGAGCCTCAGCCAGCAATTTAAGGAAGGATTTTACGCGGAGGCAGAATAATTACAGCAGGCAGCGGATTAATGCGGTTCTTGAGTAGGGTTTCACTATTGGTGAAGCAGAAACTGTGGATCACCAGCAGAGCATCAGTGTGTTTTTACTGCACTGATTCCTTCTATGGCATGAGGGAAAAATATGAATGAGATTAGGAAGATCAAAGGGGGGACTAAATGTGAGCACTGGCTCGCCTCCCCCTACCCCTTGTTTAAAAAAAAAAAAAAAAAATGAGGGACTTATTTTTAGTGCTTTTGCCTGGGCCAATCGCAATTTTTTTTTTTTGGTTTTTAAATCCCTTGACAAAAGCGCCCACATCACATTAAACGGCTGCTTGTGACTGCTCATTGTAATTTAATGCACGCCTACAGAGGAATTGGGTTCAAAGAAGCGCAACGTTGTGTCTATCTTCCATCCCTCCCTCCGCCTCGGCCGCGGGGAGAGCCGCTGACATTTATGCAGGTGGACGGGGACGGGTGTGTGTGTGTGTGTGTGTGTGTGTGTGTGTGTGGGGGGGGGGCCGTCTCCTCCGAGGCGGTGTCCGGTTCAGCCGCGTACAGTGCCGCCTACCGCAGGAGGCTTCTGCTCATCACTCCTGCTTTCGCTTCAAATATTTATCCCAGACGAGGCGGGTCCGAGCCTCTCTGAAACGCCGCCCCGTTATTTAAGGTCAGAGACGTCAAGTGTGGGGGGGGTCTCCTTTCGGGAGAAAATGGGATTCATTTCCATCGTCTCATATTCCCCCGCTCGGAATGGGGCGCTGCTTCCTGTGCCGCCCCCCCCGTGAAGCGCCTGCCCAGGCCCGGCGAATAACGGCGCTGTCACGAGGCATCGCGGTGCAGGGCCCCGCCACTAAATGACCTGTCAGCTCAACCCGCTCCTCTCCAGCAAGGCGACGTGACTGCCGCGGCGGGACACGCGGGACATCAGAGGGAAAGCGCAGCGGCGCGGATCCGGAGCGGCGTGCGGCCGTGATGCGCGGGACGCAGCAATGCTACGCACGCGCACATCGCCGTCAGGTCAGACACTGTGAAGCCATCAGGGTCAGGAGATAAAACAGAGAAACTCTGTGTGCACCGTGAGAGGTGGACAGATCCTGAATCCCCCCCAATGCTCTGTAGGAAGTGGAGGGATAACAAAATCTCTGTTTACTAGTCGAAGCATCAAAGCAATGTGACTATGTGGGCCATTGTGTAAACTAGGGTGCCTGGGCTTGTCTGCTCATTTACTTTATTTTGGCATCGGTGAGGGAACATCTGGACTCCCCCCCCCCCCCCCCTTCATCTTCAGCATAATCCCTTTGGCATGAACAAGCTCCAACTAGTGTGCTCCTCTCATGCTGTGGTGTGCTGGCATTGCAGATGGCTTTGGGAGGTGGGGGTGAGGGGCCCGGACCTTTGTGGGGGTGAGGTGGGGGTGAGGGGTCAGACCTATGTGGGAGCAAGTGTGGGGGTGAGGAGCCCCCACCTGTGAGCGGGTGAGGTGAGGGTGAGGTGGTGTGAGGGTTCAGACCTCTGTGGGAGTGAAGCTGGGGGTGAGGAGCCCCCACCTGTGAGGGGGTGAGGTGGGGGTGAGGGCTCAGACCTGTGTGGGAGCAAGTGTGGGGGTGAGGTGGAGGTGAGGTGGGGGTGAGGGCTCAGACCTGTGTGGGAGCGGAGGTGGCGTTTGAGCGCCGTGTGGCTGGGGAACGTGCGGTTGCACTCGCTGCATATGTAGCTGCGCACGCCTGCGTGAACCTCCATGTGCTGCTGCAGCGCCGTCTGCGTCTGGAAGCGCTTCCCGCACAGGAGACAGAAGATGGCCATGTCTGATCCTGAGGAGAGAGAGAGAGAGAGAGAGAGACAGAATGAAACCCCTATTTCATGTCAGCTGTAAAACTAGGACATCTGTGCGAACAATCTGACATTCACTTGAAATCCCTTTGGTGTGGCTCTGCACCGCGTCTGAGCGCAGTGCCACTGTAGCGCTCGCATCAGCTGCACAATCAGCTTTGAACAGTGGACGGTTCTCCTGCGAAACCAAAACCCTCCTAGCAGACGCAGGGTCACATCCTCCTGCACAGCTGTGACGCAGGGCCACAAGAGGTCAACAGCTGGATAAGAGCGTTAATCAGTTAAAAATTGAAATATGCACCAATGGAAACTATGCACAGCTGCATGCCTAGATCTATAAAGACACAAGTACACGCACGCACGCACGCACGCACACTTTTTCAATTACCAGACTCTAGAAAACACTGGGGGGAAGAGGGAGCATTCCGAGCTCAGCTTCTATTTCATCAGTCAATAATGCATCTTTGGGGCAAAGTTGCCGCTAATTTAAAAATCCATGAGGAGCCCCAACCTCATGTTCATAAATGCGGAAACGTGGATCAATCAGTGAGAGACAGAGAGGCAAGACAGGAGCAGCCCTGTCCTTAAAGCTCAGTGTGCTTGAATTGATCCTTCTCTGCAAATAAATACTGACAAGTCCTCCTTCTGGCTCTCTGCCTGTCTAAATCCCACCTTGCCCTGCTCGCTCCCAGCTCCTCCTCTCCCAGCTGCTCTCTCTCTCTTTCCCTCTCTCCCTCTATCTCTCCCTCTCTCTCTCCCTCTCCAGCCCCGCTGCTTCCTGCTCTTCATTTATCAATAAAGCGGGAGGCCATCGATCAGAGCCGATTGAGGCGGGACACCCGGTGGGATCAGAACATTTGCAAGCGAAGGCGAGTGACAGGCAGCAACGCCGTGACGCTGGCCCATGCAGGCTCACGCAGGCTCACATTGACCCATGCTGGCTCACGCAGGCCCACGCTGGCCCATGCAGGCTCACACTGGCTCACGCTGGCTCACGCTGGCCCACGCAGGCTCTCGCTGGCCTATGCTGGCCCATGCAGGCCCATGCTGGCCCATGCTGGCCCAAGTAGGCTCATGCAGGCCCTCGCTGGTCCACGCAGGCTCACGCTGGCCCACGCAGGCTCACGCTGGCCCACGCAGGCTCACGCTGGCCCACGCAGGCCCATGCAGGCCCATGCAGGCCCATGCAGGCTCACGCAGGCTCACGCAGGCCCACGTTGGCCCATGCAGGCTCACGCAGGCCCACGCAGGCCCACACTGGCCCACACTGGCCCATGCAAGCTCACCTCTGCCACTCGCCTCAGACGGAGAAAGACTTTACAGCAAAAGTACAGAGATTTACATAAAGTCTAAAAGCACAAACACTCATTTTTGGGCGCAGAGGGAGGAAAGGCAGAGAGGCAGGGGCAGACAGGGACGGGACGTGGGACATGGGACCTGGACTCTGACCCAGAGGTCTCGGCAGGTTGGGAGTCTCGCATCACCAGTGCAGTACTGTTTGCTTTTCAAATTCCCCATCCCTCTGGATAGCTAAAATCTGCTGCAGGTTGACGAGAACTAGTGAATATTTGTTTCATTTCCATTATAGCAGCCAAATTAGATGAGCACATCCATATATAGAGTGGAAAAATGGAATCAATTATTATGCGTCTTACTATGACAATATCTTATTATGACATGTGTTGCAACATGAGCTGAGGTGCGGCACAAAGGGAACGCTGAGTGCTGATAGGATAGATTTCCAGTGTTTCTAGGCAAGGATCGGTGGGTGGGCATGGACATGGGTCTGTATTTGTGCTTAAACCCCCACAGCAGACAGCCTGGCCTTCTAACTCACTACCTAAACATATCTTGTATGCAATTAGGTAGTGGCACAATAACCTACATTCATGCACCTCATTCACAAGCAAACACCCAAAGGGATAAATGGAAAGTGTACCTAAACACACACAGGCATGCACACACACACACACACACACACACACCAGTACACATGCGCACACAACCATACGTTAAATATCTCTGAGGAAAAATATATGATGGGTTATAAAATAGAGCTAAAGAAAAGGTGTGTCTATCTTTCTATCTGACAACCTGTGGTACATATTGGGGGCTTCAACGGTAAAACTCGCTTGAACTGGGGGTAAAAAGTAAACTATTTTAGGAAGAGTGAGAGAGTAAGAGAGTGAGAGAGTGAGAGAGACAGCTGATAAAGCACAGCCCAGAAAAGGAAGTGCAGTGTCCATCTGATTGGTGTTAGCTGGAATTAAGTGTTCTACTGTGAGAAGTTAGGGGAGGCAGGAGAAAATGGACTGGCTGTGTGAAGCTTAGAAAGGGAGTGAGAGAGACAGAGAGAGCAGGAGAGAGACAGAGGGAGGGGGAGAGACAGAGAGAGAGGAGAGAGACAGAGGGGAGACAGAGAGAGCAGGAGAGAGACAGAGGGAGGGGGAGAGACAGAGAGAGGGGGAGAGAGACAGAGAGAGGGGGGAGAGAGGGGGAGACCCAGCCACCTCTATTACAGTGTAAAATTGAGTCGGACGAAGTGGCACCTGGACAGAGCAGTCTGCTGCTACAGGAGTTTGGGAATAATTTACCTCCACTCGTATCTATTTGGGAGAGTCTTTTTGCTCTGCTTGCAGTATTAAGTTAATGGGCCTGGAGTGGCACTGGTCACTGCTGAACAGCGCCCCCCGCAGTCGCTGTTCACGCGCCGACACCTCACTACCTGCCCGCGCCGTGCGAACACCATTCATCTCCTTTGTTTGGGTAAATCTACAGGCAGTTGTCAAGGTTGGGGGGCGAAAATTAAACAGCCCCACACCCCAAAAAGCCCAGAGCGCTGATTAAATAGAAATGTGTGAGGAGAGGGGGGGTGAGTGGGGGGGGGGGGCAGCACGGGCAGGGCTGGCGTGGCTGTCAGCATGCCCGCGTGTGCCGCACCGGAGGGAGGGTGAACAGGGGCAGCTGAGCCCGCGTGCGCCTCGCTCCGAGCCAGCGAGACTGTCGCCAATTATCTTGTTTCTCATTTCGGCAGCGTTGATGGAAAACAAACTCCTGCTGCTCTGTCCGTCACCCCGGCAGATGTCACCTGTTGCCGAGTGAAGATCCCTCCACCGTGGTGTGGGAGGAGAGGCGCGCTGAGGCTCTGATCCGCGTGAGAGCAAACACAGACGCGCGGATGCCAGGAGACACGGGGGCCTCGGGAGACGCCTGCTGAGACGGTGGGATGAAGCTCCCCTTGTGTGGCAACCCGGACCTACTGTCGTCAGTGCACAACAACGCTCTTTGCATACAGTTACAGCACATGTGCAATGCTGCATGCTAGTGCTGGATGCATTGACTGTACTCACATACAGCACATACAGCATGGCAGAGTACAGTCAATGCCTTCAGCATGGCATGCAGTACAGTCACAACATGCCATCTTTTGACATTGAGAGACTATGTGAGTAGACACAGAATGTTACACACGTTACACACTGGATTCATTGCAGTGGCAGTGGGCAGGCAGAGAATTGTGGGATGTGATGGATCCCACAGAAGAGTGCTAGAAAGCACGGGCCATGATGGTGCGCACGGCGCTGCAGCAGACACGCCCCTGTGGGAGGGGCCTTGCTCAACAGCAGGACGGGGTGAGGGGTCAGCAAGGGTAGCAGCAGAGGGCAAGTGGGGGTGCAGGGGCAGGCCCTGGGGACAGGGGGGGGCACAGTAACACCACACGAGACCCCGACTCCACATGCATATGTGGGACTGCAAAGAACTGCTACCAGATCAAGAAAAAAAAAAACCCCAAAAACCTCTTTTAGGAAACCAGTGGGAGGATTTTTCCCACTTCCTGCGCTGTTTGCAGTTGAAGATGGCGAGCGTCCGGGGGCCAAGCGGGCACAGAGCCTCTGCTGCCCCTCGAGCTGCGTAATGATTTTCTTGAAGAGTGTGTCTTAATTATAATTGGGAAGCATAAATGAGCACATTGTGGCTTCGCTGGGGGACCGTGTTGCTGAAGGCTGCTCTCTGCTCACTTCGGGCCTGGGCTTTGGAAGCTAAAGCTGCATCTAAAGTCTTTCCGAGCCATTCATTTCCACGGTAACCCGATGCTCAATGAAAACCAAACACCAAGGGGTCTCACGCCTGCGCCTCACACAGACAAGCACAGCAGATTGGAGAGAGTTTGAGAGCGCGTGCATGCGCACACACATACACACACATGCACACACACACACACGCGCGCACACACACACGCAAACACACATGCACGCCTCTCTCTCTGCCCCTTTATCTATTATTTCTGCTTCTCTGCCTTAAAAATGGCAGCAGGGACCATGTCTGCTTCTGAGAGAGAAACGAAGAAAGGCAGAAAGCACAAGAGAACGAGAGAAAGCGAGAAAGACGGAGACGTAAACAGGACGAGCAAGGACACCAGGTTGGCATGTCTGGGACAGACTACCGCAAGTATCTCAGGAGTCAACTGGTCCAAACTCTTCCAGCAGTGACTGCAGTAGTCTGGGGTTGTGTGCGTGCACAGGTACGTCCGTGTGCTGGTGACGTGAGGAGTGTGTGCGTGCACAGGTACGTCCGTGTGCTGGTAACATGAGGAGTGTGTGCGTGCACAGGTGCGTCTGTGTGCTGGTGACGTGAGGAGTGTGTGCGTGCACAGGTGCGTCCGTGTGCTGGTGACGTGAGGAGTGTGTGCGTGCACAGGTACGTCCGTCTGCTGGTGACGTGAGGAGTGTGTGCGTGCACAGGTACGTCCGTGTGCTGGTGACGTGAGGAGTGTTCGCGTGCACAGGTACGTCCGTGTGCTTGTGACGTGAGGAGTGTTCGCGTGCACAGGTACGTCCGTGTGCTTGTGACGTGAGGAGTCCATTGGCTCACGCTCATGGAGGTTGCCACCTAATGAGGCCAGATGACAGGGAGAGGCGCTGTAATCCCGGGCAATGCTGGATAATCCCGGAGAGTGCTGGGTAATCCTGGGAAGTGCTGGGGCATAATGTGGCGTTCGAGGAGCCACAGGCCTGAGGAATGCAGCTGACAGCTCCACTCTGGAATACCACACAGACGACAGGAACGGTGAAGCCTTAATGCATTCAAAACGCCTCTGTGGCGCCGACAAGAAAAGCAAAGAAAAGAGCCTGAATGAATTGTTTATTGATCTAACGGGGGGAGGTATGGGTAATGGCAGGGGAGAGTGAGCGGGAGAGAAGACAGAGACAGGGTTGGGGGTGAGGGGGAGAGAGAGAGAGACAGGGTGGGGTGATCGGGAGAGAGAGAGAGGGAGTGAGGGGAGAGAGAGAGAGAGAGAGGGTGGGGTGAGGGGGAGAGAGAGACACAGGGTGGGGGGGGAGGGTGAGAGAGTGAGGAGAGAGAGAGACACAGGGTGGGGGGTGAGGGTGAGAGAGAGACAGGGTCGGGGGTGAGGGGAAGAGAGAGAGAGAGAGAGAGAGAGAGAGGTGTGGGGGAGAGGGGGAGAGAGAGAGAGACAGACAGGGTGGGGGTGAGGGGAGAGAGAGAGAGAGAGACAGGGTGGGGGTGTGGGAGAGAGAGAGAGACAGGGTGGGGGTGGGGGAGAGAGAGAGAGACAGGGTGGGGGTGTGGGGGAGAGAGAGAGAGACAGGGTGGGGGTGAGGGGGAGAGAGAGAGAGAGAGACAGGGTGGGGGGTGGGGGTGAGGGAGAGAGAGAGAGAGAGGGGTGGGGGTGTGAGCAGAAAAAGGAAAATACCATTTGGTGTGTTCCTATCAAAGTGCTGTTGGCTTCTGAGGGCCTTTCAAATCCACGACACCGATGCCGCAGCGTCCCGAAAATGGCACAGCGCACCAGCCAAGCGGGACGGCGTGTCCCGTGGCGCCCTGCTCTTTACGACGACAACGACCAAGTCGCGGGGCGCTTTCTAGGCGAGGCAGAGGCGGAGAAGAACGGGGACAGAGCACTGTCCATTAACGCAGCGAGACGACTGCTTCTCTTCGCCGGGAAGCTCCGGCCTTCACAGACTTTGCGCCAATAATAGCTCCAGATAATTCACTTTCACGGTGGTGGGCTGCAGCTCAGGCCCTGTGAGATGCGCTGCTCATGGACAGAATAATGCCACCAGATGTCATTGTGGATGCCATATTAATTACCTCACGATAATGTCATGCAACCATATGGTTCCTCCAGTGTCCATTTAGACAGAGAAAACATCTTCATCACTCACAAACCCCACGTGGAAGAAATTGGCCCCACTGAGTTTGACAGGTGTTGCAAACAGATTCTTCATAATTAAATGAGCTTTCAACACCATCCCAGATGTGATCACAAAGAGCAAAAACTGTAAACAGTAGCGCTTAGAGTAGAAGGGAGAGTTTAGGAAGTCGCTCGTTTGTCCCGAGGTCCGTTCTTGGGGCAGAGAGTTCTGGTCCAAACTCAGCTGCATCCACATGGATGTTACTGGTAGTCTGGGCATAAGGAGGTGGTCAGTATGGAAGTCATGCAGTGTGGAAGGAGGCATTTGTCCTTTTTGAGAGTACTATATTGATTATCCTGTGACTTGCTGATGGATGGAGTGATAACAGATCATAAACGATGCAGCACAGGGGGGAGGGGGTGGGTTGGGTTTATGGCTGCACCTGCCTGGTCCTTCCTTGGGGTTCGGAAAGGCTGCGTGCGCCTTTAAGAGAGCAAATTTACAGTGCACGCCTGGCCCGTCTCAGGCTGGTCCACAAAGCAGAGGGCCGCACTCACTTCTTCCCCCACATTCCACAAATCCGATTTAATCAGACAACCCTCACAGTGCGGCTCCCAGTAAGAAAAAGGATAATTAGTAAACAGGCAGCTCCTCCGCATCTTCATTGGCATTCGAGCGGGGTTAGTGTGTCGCATTTAAAATGCAGTCTGATGAAGTCTACAAAATCAAACCATTTGTTACTCCTATTGAGGAGACTTCAGGCCACTGGCAATTAAATTGGAATTAGTGCAGGGAATGAGATACGGCAGATTCATACCAAGGAGTGGTGGGGGGGGGGGGGGGGGGGTAGTGTGTTTGTGTCTACTGCTCTCTCCAGTTTACAGTGCTGATGGGTCCTTCAGTAAGCGATGCCCCCCTCCCCTCCACCGCCCTCCTCCGCCTGAGCTTCATGCACCGCCCAACACCGCCCGCTACTTATCGGCTGCGTTCCATTTGTATGACTGGCGTGTGCTGGACTAGATCTCACCCTCTCTGACTGAATACCAACTACTCAGAGCCCACTGCATTCTAATCTTCCCTCTCCCGGCCATGTGCATAACAACCGGCACGCCAGGCTATCGCCGCACGGGGCGGGACCTTCGTCCGCAGAGCATCAGACGTGGAATAAAAGCAGAAATACGGTCTTAAACACAGATGCCGTGACGACAATACGCGACCGAAAGGGGCTGCCTTGCACATCGTCTGATTTGCCTTCGTTATTGATCTGTGGTTCAGGAGTAATAGTGGCTGAACGCCTGGGCATCTGTATGTGTGTGCGCGTGTGTGTGTGGGCACGTGAGCATGCGTGAGTGTCTGTGTGCATGACAGTATGATGTCTGCATACTGATGCCGCTGCTACTGTGTATCTGGTGGGGGGGACGACAGGGATGGTTGCTGCATGCATGTGTGAGCTATTTTGAATGCATAAAAGGGCGGGGGAGAGATGCCATTTACTTTGCACAGCTGATTGGGCACAATGGAGATGGGGTTACCAGTGGGAGCTTGTGTGTGTGTGTGTGTGTGTGTGTGTGTGTGTGTGTGTGTGTGTGTGCGTGTGTGTGTGTGCGTGTGTGTGTGTGCGGGCTGGCGAGGGTTGCGGAGATGGGAGATAAATGAACTGCAAATGAGAAGGAACAGCTCCTGCAGTACAGCTGGCTTCCGAATTGCTTGCCTGCTTGGCTGTGGCAACCAGGCGAATGGTTGCCAAGGGTGTCAGTATTCAGTGTCCCTCATTGGCCACAAGTGAACATTTCACGGGCTGCAATTCTGCAGGGAGGCCAGTGGGGGCCGCTATGCCTAACTGATCGATCACAGTTGCTTTTGCTCTTTTGCTCAGGACTGTTTGAATCGAAATAGCCAAGAGGCAACCAAATTGTACAAACCAAAATATTTCTAACTCATAATAAGGACAATGCTTTTCTCTTCTCACCATCACTATTGGTGATATGTTAGTGTTACGCCATTAATTCTGTGGTAAAAAAAAATAAATAAATGCATTTAGATCAAAATTCATTATTTTGTTGATAAATTCAGAGTGCAGGAGAACTCTTTTCACATCCCATAATATTTGCCCCCGCCCCCCCAAAAGAAAACAATGAATGTGTATGTTTATGTGTGTGTTGTTTCCCCTCAGGGTGTATGCAGAAACGCTCTCAACGCAAATCCATTAATGGGAAACACATCAGGAGGATGGCAATAAATTACACTGTTCCACCAAAAGACAAAGTGGCTCTATGAAAAAAAAGATGTGCAGAGGACATGATGTGAAAGTTGCTCTCTTTTCCTAAAAATGCCAGGCGTTTGTTTACCGATGCCACTTCACTTTGATCCTTATCTATTTTTGTTAATAACGGAGCCTGTTAATCTTTTAAAACGGTTTAACATGATCTTTCCAATCAATGGAAACAGCTAAGACGTATTTCTAATCCGTTTGACATATCTGATATACAAGCTTATTTGAATCCTGCTGTGCACAAGGAATACTGAATATTCAGAGATTGTAAACAATTAAAATCTCTTGCATTCAAAGAGGCAAAAAGATAAGGCAAACAGAACACTGAGCCAGGAAAAGGTCTAATTCAACGCTGAGTGGAAGACGTCGATACAAATAATCCATCTCGGAGCATGATTGGATCGTTCGTTTTTGCTCCTAGGTGCACAAGGCGGGCTGAGACTGACGGACAGCGGGCGGGTTGAGTGGCAGCGCGTGGCCCCGCCTCTAAGGAAGCACGCAGATGGACGGCGGCGAGCAGCAGGTGACGGTTTTGCACCGAGGAGAGCAGGGCGGCGTGGGCGAGCATGTGCAGAGCAGGCCCCGCCCTCCCTGCCCCCCCCTGCCACGCCCCCTCCTCCTCCTCCTCCTCCTTTGGATCCCGCACAGGACCGCCGGAACCGTGCAGCTCAGACTAAAACCAAACCCTGTTCCCCACGCGGGCAGACAGCAGCCAAGCCCACACCCAGCCGCCTGTGAGCGAGAGAGGGGCCAATCGCCGACACGTGACTGCCACCTTTCACCACATTTGTTTGTGGCTTTTCTCTTACTGTTGCTGCAAATGCTTGTTGACGTACATTTGGCATGCAGCTTCTACAACAGCTGCTCATTCAGAGAGGAACGGCAGATAAGTCCTGAGCACAGGTTCTAAACAGCACACACAGGCCAATACATCAGTACAGATAGCATAGAAAAGAATATATATATATATATATATATATATATATATATATATATATATATATACATACATATATATGCATGAGGGAGACTTCCTTCCTTTGCTACACGATAATGTGAATGGAAGTCTTGCACTGGAATTCATTCAGACCTGCCCGATCCATGCTTTATCCCCACTGGCCATCTGGACAGTGCACAGACAATGTGGCAGGGGTTGGGAATGAGCCACCACATTAGTCAGAGGCACTTGGCTCGACCCCTGGCGTCCCTAATCTTTACACTTTTGGGCTTTTACTGGGGCCAAATGACCAGAGCGCCTTTTCTCACTGGCCGCTGACACACTCTGTCCCACTGCACAAAAGGCTTTAGGTGGCCCCCACGCCCCCGGGAGCGGCCGCACCCCCACACGGCCGCACCCCCACACCCCCCACACGCCAGCGCTGCCTCCCGTCCTACTGACGGAGACCGTGGGGTTTTTGTTGTTTTCTGAGACGGGAGAGAATGGAACCGTGGAACTGTGTCTACAAAAACAGGGAAAGAAGAAGGGGGGGGGGGGGGGGTAGTACTGGGGAGTGAAGCACGATAGTCCGAATACAGAATACAACCCCCCCCCCAAGCCAAAAAAGCAGGAGCAGTGTTAATCATAGTCGCATGCATTAAGAGAACCATGGCCAAATGACTTATAAAGCCAAAGGTATTAGGTAGAATAGGCATGGCATGCCTCTTTCCAGCTTAATGTAGGCTTTTGTTGGGGCTATTAGAGGAAATGGACCCGAGGACAAGGCAGTGGCCGGCTGAATCACCTTCCTGATGGCCGATGCAAGTTTGCTTTATTGGGCTCAGCTAAGGAGTGGCGCATTTTAAATTCACCACGCTGGACGGAGGCTCAGCACAGGAGTCGGAGTGGCAGTGAAGGCACTCTCTCTCACACAGGAGGCTTAAGCAGAAAAATGGATGGTAATCAACATGCTCCATAAATTGGAAGCCGGTGGCATTACAGAGCAACTGTGTGTCCTGCGCAGCTCGGCTCCAGGGCCCCGTAAACTACAGATCGGGACTGAGAGAGCGGCAGACGCGGGGTGTCTAAAACCAGGATGTAAAAACCTGGATATTTCCTGTTTAAAAACGCCATCATATGGAGCCGGTGGAATATGCCAGGAAAAGACAAAGAATTCATAAATATTATAAGATGCGCGTGCATAGGCGACACTGTACTGTCCGTCATCATACTGTTTACGCAAATGCGTCTTGGCAGTTTAATAACATCAGGCGCTGTTATAGCCGCCCAGAAATAAACCGAGCATTTATTATTATTTTTTTTCTTTCCAGCAAGTTGCCCAAAGATCCAAGAACAAGCTTAGGGGGTGGCGAGGAGAGAAAAAAGAAAGAAGCAAAGAATGTTCCAGGGAGCCCCTTCTTCCCCCGTCTTTCTAAACCGTTGACAGAGAGCGGCCGTCTCAATTAGGCCTAGGTCATTTTCCAAATGATCTTTGAAATGTGTTTATTCAGAGCGGGCTTCCCCTGACCTTGAAGACAAACCGTCAACCACAAAGCCTTTGTGAGGGAAGAAAAGACTTTATTTATAGATCAGCTGAGTGTCGATCAAGCAGCATCAGGGCTGTGGGAAGGGAGGCCTGAGGGAGTGCTTCAGCAGCAGCTAATACAGCAGGCCGCCTCCATCACTTCAGCCCCTTTTAATTCCATTAGAAAGCCAATTGATTTAGCTTTGCAGGCGCACAGCACAGCAGACATACACTTACAAGTGAAGAGGGGTGGGGGAAACAACAACAACAACAACAACAACAACAGCAAAAGCCTTCGTGGAATCGAGTGATGGAAAATGTGGAGGAGAAAGGTGGAGCTGGGATGGAGCGAGAGCGCGTTAGACCACAGACTCGTACAGACGGCGAACGGTCAAGAACTCTGCGCTTCCAAAGCAAATATAAAAAAAAGAAAAGAAAAATTTGCAGAGAAGACATTATCGGTGACTAAACGCAGAGCTTGTGAAATGTCTGAAAAGTGCGAAAGTGTTGTGATGATTTAGCAAGCGCTTCAATTTAGACGGAGTCTAATTAATTTCTGCTTGATGGTAGAGGAGATGCTCTCATCGGTTTGTCATTTATCCTGTGTGATAACACCTGCTAATTTACTGTCTCAGTGGTAATGAGCTTTTAAAAGGGTGGAGGGCCTTCAGAGCCCAAAAGCATTCCCCAATGAGTTTACACAGTTCTACTGCCTGCAAACTCCCACGCACACCACTCATACAGATGTGCACACACGTGTGCACACACACACACACACATACACACGGGCACACACACCTGTCATTATATATGGAAGAGCAGATTTGCTCTGAATGGTCGACCAGCGCGCTGTAGACCAAATGAGATCTTGCCTGACCCCCAGCTCCACTGCCTGTTCATCAAAGCATTTAACGACGGACAAAGAAGGTGAAAGCAGTCTTGCTCTAACTGCAAAGACATCTGAAGTTAACATCGTACTACTCGGCCTATAGTACATCAACCTGCCGCCGGACGCTTGGTCAGGAGAGAACCAAGCTGTGCTACGACACAGCCCGGGGACACGCCCCACGGACACGCCCCACAAACACGCCCCACGGACACGCCCCAATGTATGAACTAATCTCACGACCTCCCCACATGTCAGGGCTCGGCCAGTAACCACACCATAGGCCTCCTTTCTTCGCTCGCCCCGTCCCAGTAAATCGTGCTCCACGACGCAGAAGTCGCAGAAGTGCGGACACGGAGGAGATGCTGCGGCCTCAGTCAGATCAATGAGGCTGTGCGGCACATTCAGCTCACAGCTTTCATGTCAATATCTGCCAGGACTATTGTCGCCATGTTTAATTGCTATGCTTTGTTAGCAGCAAATAAAGGACAAATCACCTGAGGGCAAGATTCACATATGTACAGTGTTCACACGTGCGGGACACAGCGGTGATGAAGAGAACTCACGTGCAGCTTCAAACCAATACGGCATGTGAAATATTACATTTAATTCATCCTGCGATATCAAACAAAATTATTTTACCTAACATGTCTTCTTGCATGACAATCGTAAGTCCACTGTAAAACTCTTCAGAAATGTTTTAAGCTTACAAATGAAAGAAATGTGTTTTTAATATGATAACCTAGAAAATAGCTTGTTTCCAATGTGTGCACTGACAGAGTCTACCAGCAGGGGGAGCTATGTCAGCTTGTCTGACCTCAGCGGCCATGACCACAAGGCGTAATGGTAGGAGAGAACGGGACAGACCTCAAATGACCTCCCTCTCTATGGATACCATACACAGATGTCACATAAAACTCATGAAAATTTCCCCTCAAATACTAATCATGTTAAATTTAGAGTCATAGTAATTCATATTCAACATGTCCTTTGAGTAATTCAAAAAGGGTTTAAATCCTGTAAATTAAAATAACCTGTTGTACATACTACTAATCTGTTTAGAAATCAATGTAGTTTAACTGATTGGAATAATTTAGGGCTTTGAACTTCCAACTTCAAATCAAACGAACCAGACAGTAATGGGGCTCACGCTCTGCATGTGAAGACCTGCACTGTGCAGTAATGTCCTTTCTTTAGGATCTGTGGCTAAGGATGTGAGTCTATAATACGTGTCACAAATGATTTACAGTGTGTACACACACACACACACACAATACTGTATACCACATCTAAGCTGAAAAGGGCTCCAAAAAAGAAAAAGAGCACACACACACACACATTCACTAAACGCACATGTGCACACAAATTCCATTCTTGCTTACATCCAATACACAGTGCCCAGTAAAACTGGGCAGGTAAAAAAGTCCAAGGCTACCAACATCCAGCTTCTGGTTTGGAACTCTATTCTCTGATTGGCTGTTGAGTTCCGTTTCCTCACATTCTAATGCCCATGGTGCTCCAGCGGGACGGTGTCGCCCCTTTGGTACAGCACACATCTCTGACTGCCGCACAGGAAGATCAGTGTTCAAAGCAAAACTTGGAGCCGCTTCCATCAGAGTGTTGTTCCTGACTGGGTCCTGGTGAATGCCTCTCACTGGGGAGCACCCTGGCTGCTAAGGCTCCTGGGTAAAAAGATACTGCATTCCTGAGAGGAGAGAAAGGGCTTACTCTCACTCTCCCTCTCCAAC
This sequence comes from Brachyhypopomus occidentalis, assembly GCA_020368025.1. NCBI lineage: Eukaryota > Metazoa > Chordata > Actinopteri > Gymnotiformes > Hypopomidae > Brachyhypopomus > Brachyhypopomus occidentalis. Next base: position 3,459,706 of record JAGXOD010000030.1, on the reverse strand, counting down.
CCCCTTCTCTCTCTCTCTCTCTTTTATTTTTTTTTTTTAAAGATCACTGGCCTTTCACCCTGCCCGAAGACCTTCCATAGGGTTAAAGTATAATCCAGGTCCTATGACCACAAAAACAGGAGCCTGAGGGCCAAGGACTCACGCATTTTTTGAATTGCACTGTCATCCAGAGGCCCGACTGACCACACATCAAAGGCCGGCGTGGCAGGGTGGCTAATGGCCGCTTTGCCTCTCTTGTCAAAGTTCAGCAAATTGCCAAAGCAATTCTCTCTTTCTCTTTTACTCAAAGGGTGGGGGGTAGTGGTCATTGTGTCCTACATTTTGGCCAAAACTGGTTATACGGCATGTTTTTGGACAGTTGAACAAGAGCATACAGGAGAGACTGACTCAAGTTAAACAGTTCAACAAAGCACGGTGCTTAATTTAAAACACATATTTAAAATACACATTTCTGAACAAGACTCTTCCGTTCAGAGCGTACTTTTCCAAAGCAGGTCCGAGATAAGCTCGCGTGGCAGTCTGTTGATAAAAGCCATGGGAACATTTCTGTAATAATAGCAGTCGGCTTTTAACTGTACACCAAGATTATTCTTCACATTCTCAATCATTGTTCCCTTATGAAGTAAAAATCGCAGGTTTTCCACCACCTCATAACCTCTGCTTCATTTGCCTATATAGTTCAATAGATTTTACGTCAATGCTTTTAAAAGGAAAGCGCCGTGTGAGTTTAACACCAATTCTTTCTTTAAAGACACATGAAGTCCTGGGGGGGGTGGCGAAAAAAAAGTTGTTTAATTGACATTCCCTTCCCCCACTTTCCCAGGGTGAGGAAGGAAAGGGGTGTGTGTGTGTGTGTGTGTGTGTGTGGCGCTGTTCTCTGGGCCTGCACTGTACAAAAGGGAGCCGATGTGCGGTTGAGATGACCCCGCGACCCCTGGAGCCGCTGAAAGAGCCCTCAATGGCGCAAATCCCACGTAATCAATCACATTCCAGTGGCGGCGGTCAGAGGCAGGGAGTGCGGCAGGTCCGCTGAGCCGCACTGTAAACGGGTCACCACTCCCACACGCAGGGGGCTGGCAGGTCAGCCCCCCCCCGCCACCTCTCAAGTGGGCAGAGACTCCCAGACGCTACATGCACTAACCTCCACTCAAATCGATGGCGAAGGAGCACTAGCTTTTTGTGCAAAATCTTTCCTGCTATTAATCGTAATGCCACAATGGGCAGAATCTTTCATACACAGTAGTAAAAAGCCTTAGAGCCACACAGGCAGACGCTGGACCATCCCTCCCTCTCAAATGGTTTTGATTTTGTTCCCATCACTTTTTGAACTTTGAAAATATTTGTGCTTCCTCTACAAGTTGGCTTGGCTTCATTTATTCAATAATAATTACAGCAATAATATGCTTGTTTTAGTCAATACAATGAAATGTATTGTGGTCCTAATGATATAACACCTATACTTATATTTTAGCCAAAATGAGATAATAAACATGGCATTTTGGGGAAATTAAACAAATTATTTTTTAATAAGAAAACAATTGTACTATAAATATATTTAAACCATAGTGCTGAGCGCCTGCTTCTTATATTGTTCAGTACTGACAGACTTGGCAAACGCAGCCATGAAGCCTTTTGTGAACTGCGCTCCTCTCTGGGCTGGTGCTGGTGTAAGTGCATCATGCCTGAGGACTTGATTTCCTCAGGCATGAGAGGCAGCTGAAATTCACACAATACCTGGTCGGCATGTTTGTCCCCAGCACTTTTCAAGTCAAAGTTACACCTTTATATATATATATATATATATATATATATATATATATATATATATATATAGAGAGAGAGAGAGAGAGAGAGAGAGAGATACATACACACACATTTATAAAACTACTGAAAAAGTTGTATTTTCTAGTGGTGAATGCAAATAAAGCAAAATGGTGGTGCCAATTCCTGTAGGAATCCAAGAACTCCATCAGAGTTGGACACTACGAACACATGGAAAATTCATCTAAATACAGACAGGCACCTTCAAAGCCTACTGGAAAACAAGACCCCCCCCAACCTCACCTCCCCCAGCCCTGGCTGTTTCACTGCTGGCCAGTCTGTAGGTGGATGTTCAGTGGTAGCTTATCTAACCAGGAATTTCAACTCTTTTGCTTTGTGTGAACAGCGAGTGACCAGGTGTCATCTATCAAAACAAATCCCGTCTTTAGAAACTACTACTGTTAACAAGTCTGGAATAATGCCTCCCCATCTGAGCTCACCACCAACTCTAACAACAGAGGCAGTCAGAGACGGCGTGAAAGAGACAGAGACGGAGAGAGAAAGCAAGGGATGAAGAAAGACAGAGGGAAAGAGGGAAAAAAGAGGGGTAGAACAAAGGAGGGGTGCGGGCTAAACTGATTCAGCCCTTTCTCCTAGGCCCTGGGATGTGCTGAGCATCACCACCGTGTGTGGTGAAGGAGCCAGTGGAATGGGTGCAGGTACCCAGAGCCAAGCGCTCGTCTAAATTGGCCAATGTGAAAACCATGTCACTAGGCAACCAGACCTGATCGCCCCTTTGTTTGAGGTGAAAGGTTGGAAGTGTTCACACTAATCTTGGCGTTTACAATTAAGTAACAGAAGGGTGTTTTTCCTCCCTCTCCTCTCTCAGCACCAAACCCCCCCCCCCCCCCAACTCCTATTCTTCCTTCGGGAAATGAACAAAGCCAAATCCCCCATTTCTAATGGAAAGATATTTGCACTGTAAATTAAAGGGTCCACTTTTTTTTTTATGTATTATACCGATCACTTTAGAGATGTCTGCAAACAGCTCAAATCTAATTACAGGGGGAGATTTACTCCAAGCGTAGAGGGAACAAAAGCCTCCTGCTCCATTGTGGCTCTACGCGGCGGCGCCTCCAGTGAATCCCTTTCTATTGAGGCACCCATGGCACAGGGGTTAATCCATTACGGGGATACTTCAAGGTGGGAAACTCAATCACAAAAGCGCCTGTGTGCGTCTCTGTGTGTGTTTTTTATGATGAGGGTGGTGGTGATGATGATGATAAAAAAAATTGTTATTCTAATAATCATCATCGTCGTCATCATCATCCTTATCATCACTAAAGATTTTCCTGCATTTCACGCCCCCCCCCAAACTTCCACCCTACAAATCTCACTTCTGCCATGGTAATTAATTATGGCTACGAACGTTGGCGACACAGTGCCTTCAGGTTTGTTTGGGGGGCGGGTTAATGCTTGTTCTACACAGGATGAGCTTCATGGTAGAAGGTGGATGTGACCCATCTCGGGCTGGGATGTCAGGCAGATGGGGAGGTTCCTGCCGACTTCCTTTTGCGGCCCGTGAATCGCTAGGCCCTCAGGAGGCCGTAATCTCCGTACAAAACTTTTTTTTTTTTTTAATCATTTTATTCCCCCGTGCGTGTGTCGCCCTTTTTTCCCCACAGCGCTCATCAAAGCGCCTCCCTCTCGCCGAGGTTCTCTCTCAGCGGAGGCCCGGGCGGATTTAGATATCAGCCTTCGCTGTCACATCAGCGGCGAGAGACAATGCTTGCCGAGGCCACCACGCAGAGGCGCTACAAAGCCCGCCGCCAAAGCCCGGCTCAGGAAGCTGGACGGGGGAGTAGCTCCGAGCAGCGTGTCGGGGGCGGACCTGACGCGTCTGCGCTCTGAAGGCCCGCGGCCTCTGTTCCCAGGCAGAACACACACATCAGTGGCCGCGAGTGCGACGCAGGAGTCAGTCAATAAACGGAGGACTCATTGTGGGAATTTATACGTGGCCTAATGGTTAAACATTCTTGCTAGCAGATGATTACTTCTGGGTGTTGGTTGCACGTCTGCACATGGTATCTATCAACCAGCTGAGCATCTCAGCCACTGGAAAACTCATTTAGATCCTATCTGTGGGAAAAAAAAAATTCGTTTTAGTGGGGGGAAGGCTAGTCTGGCCCACACTTGATTTAATTTGGTGACTGAAACAGCGGCCAAGCACTTGTGCACTGCTTCTTTTTGGACCGTAGGGAGGAGAAAAAAAAGCCTTCTGTTGGAGAGCACGCTCACGAGGACACACGCACACTTCAAGGCGTTTAAGCATCTTGTGGACTCCAGGCGCCTTCTTCAGCCAGACCAAACGCGGTCTGAACAGCCACGTTCACGTGAGCCTGTTTGATGTCTTTATTTCATCCCGAGACCTTCAAGGTGGCATGAGTGAAGCTCCCCAGAGCTCAGAGTGGAATGCTAGAGCACACAGACGCAGCCTGGGCAGGATTGGGCCAGGACACCTGTTAGCCTCAGCGCAGAACTCCAGAGCAGAAGGAGAGCATGAAGTGTTTGAATTTCTCACAGATGCCCCTGCTAGGAACCACTGAAGATATTCAGCTGCCCAGCTTACACAAAGAATGTCGATGCCTGCAATGATTACGAGCTCAGAGGACAGCAAAGAGTGAGTGTAAGCTATATGGATGGCGAGAGAGAGAGAGAGAGAGAGAGAGGGGAGAGAGAAGAACGAGGGGGGGGTGAGAGGGAGCGAGTGAGCGAGGGGTTCAGACAGATGGGCCCTCCGCCGGAGTGGGGGACAGATTGCACAGTAATGGATGTAAAATGAGATATGGGGATGGAGTCTGGCATGGCTAATAAGTCATTTAATCACGGGCAGCTGACCGGCACGCGGGCATCACTGCTTCAGCTGCCGTCCCAGCTCAGGCCAAGCAAAGCACTCTGACCTTCGGGATTGGACGCTGGACAATGGCGTGCTAATCGATGACGTTTGCTCTCGCTTACATTGTCCCGTTAGCACAAACACCGGAGCTGGACGAGCCCTCACCGAGCTGTTGCACTCACAGCCCTCGTGCAAAGCTACGCGAGCAGCTTGTCCTCGTGCACAAACACCCACCGCGGTGCGCAGCGCAACTTTTAATGCACTCTGACAAGTTAATAGCGTCACAATTAACTAAATGCTTAACAGACGCTCTGCCCGACCTGGTGTGGCTGAGATAATGGACACGCATGACATGACCCCTGTTTACCGGTGGCACAGTCCTCATTTGTGAGTGGCAGGCACAGGCATACATAGAGGACGGGGGTCGTTCAGGGTGCTGGGTGCATGATTGGGGGATATTTTCAGATGTGAGTATGTGTGTGAGTGTTGGGGGAGGGGTGGGGGGTGGTGTAAGTGAAAGAAACAAAAGGGGGGTTGGGGGGGGCACCTTTTACGCTTTGCTTAATAACACAGGCGTGCTGTCCTCTTACTTTTCTCTTGCCCTGTCAAAACTATTTCTGGCTCGAGAATGAAAGTGTTTACTCTGTGGCTTTGGTTTGATGGAATCACACCATGTTCCCACTGAGAAAATCCACTGTTCCTGCTCCAAAAGGGCTTGCATAGTTTCCCTGTAACACAAGACTTAAAAAGGACGAAGCGGTAATCGAGAGGGTGGGTCTGGGTGGGGGGGGGGTGGGGGGGTGGGGGGGGGGGGGGGGGAGTTGCCATTCTTTCTGCATTTACATACAGTCGGTCAGCAGTTCGCCCAGGCCACACAACACAGAGCGCAACCCAGCCACAGCTGTCGCAAGAGGTGCTGGGGACGGAGGCCTGGACACATGCAGTGACTGGACACATGCAGTGGCTCATACCGTACAGGCTCCCAGGTACCCCTGAGCAGGGACGGAGGCCGTCTGCAGTGCCTGCTCCATTTCCCCTGCTGTGTCATAACAGCGCTGTTAACTAGGCAGCCTCCTCTCCCCTCTCCCCAACGCACGGCAGCCACAGACATTCCAGAACCATCCTCCCCTAGCGTATCCTCTCATCATGGGGCATAACAGCACCCCAGTGTGCTAAATGTGGCTCTCTGCTACATATGATATCACTGTGCTGAACCCGAGGCGAGACTGGAGTCAATCCGGCTTGTTTAAAATGCACGCAGCACAACGCGAAAAGCCCTTTAGCAACATTCAGGACTGAACTGATTTATTTATTTTTTGGCTCTAGTTTTTTTTTGCCCCAGTCCCAGGGGATGAGTGATGCTGGATTTGAAGCCTCTTCAAATTGGGCTCTGCCCTTTAAAGTAGGTCAGGCTCCGGTTGACGCACGGCTCCGGTGCCGCTACAGCACATGATGTTGTTTTTCTCCCGAGGTCCTGGCACAGAACACTACCAACTATTTTGGTGCCTTAACCGTCTCCTGTCTTAAAGCGAAGCCCCGGCCAAAGAGCGGCGGCGGCAACCGGCGGCCCCGCCCCCCAGATTATACATTATACCAGTGGCTCTGGTCCTCCAGATAATAATAATTGCGTGTCTTTCTAATGGTATTTAGCCATTGAAAAGAGATTAGCTACTTATGTGGCCAATATTCAGACAGTCATGCTGCAAGCTCATTTAACGCTAAATGATTAGCACATGTAAATGAACAGCACATGTGAAGAATTGGAGCCCCCCCCACAAAAACGAGCTGTAAGGCACACAGTGGTGTACAGTGGCCTGGTCCCCTCACAAAGGCTGGGCAACGGCAACAGCTGATTCCTCTGATGTCAACCCCACTCACTGGGGGCTACAATGGTGTCCATTGAAGGGCTGTTCTTAGTCTGAGATGAGTATGACTTCAGAATGCTGGCAGAGTCCCGGCGTAGCAGAGCACCTCTCTGCCCAGGGGCTGCTGGGTACCGGCTGGACACCAAAGCTGAGACGTGTGCTTTTGTTTGTTTTGTTTTTACCGCCACCTTGAATCCTCTTTTTTTTCTCCATTCTGACATAACGCTTCTGCGAAGAAACAGCACCGGAGCAGCGCGACCCGAGAGCAGATGGCACTGCTATTAGGTCAGAAGCATAATAAATAAGCGATTAAAGCAGCTCCGCGGAAGAGGCGGGAGCACACAGGCTTCCCTTGGTCAGGCTACGAAAAACGCCAAACTAACTTTTCCAGGTACGCTTTGCTCGCCGAGGCCGTCTCGCGCGAGCCGGTCCTCTCCGGCAGCGCGGCGTCAGATAGCGTTACAGGAAGCGACAGCCGCTCCCCGAAGCGCACCGGCGCTCCGCGGACGAACTGCCAGCTTGGTAACGGAGACCTGGATGTTTACAACCACATGAAAACTTTTGCCAGCGTAAACACCACCTCCGTGTCAGCAGCCATTAACTATTTACAAAGGCCGTGCAACAGTGAGTTACATATCCACTAGAAAGGTCAGGCGTGTGTGCGCGCGCGCGTGTGTGGGCACATGTGCGTGAGATTGTGTTCACAGGTCTGGGGAGGAGCTGATGGCTTTCATGAAGCAACACAGTTTGGACAGATTGTCAGATTCTGTATTATTCAGAAAATAAAGGTGAAAGGTCTTGACTTTAAGATAATAAAAAAGCACTCGTCCTTACTTACTTACATACTTTACTTACTAACTTACTAGTCCTAGACTAGACACCATCCCTAAAATTATGTTAAACTGTATTTTAAAAATAAAATACATTAAACAAATTAATACAATACCATCGGGCACATCGGTAATCACTCCACAAAAAGTATATTTTCCACATTTTCTCACACACACACACACAACCCCTAATAACCCACTTCTAGTCTATCTAGGCTGCAGAAATGAAGCATATGGGTGAACATATTGAGGGACTGTGGAAAAAAAAAGACAGAAAGGGCCAGCGTATCAAACTAGCCATGCGTTATAGCACATTTAAAGTATAAGCCTGCTAGCCACAGGGGAGGCTGGCCTCACTGCTGCTCAGCTCCCTGGCAGGAGGACAAGTATCGCTGGCTGTGGTGGGGTTTCTGCTTTTTTTCTCCCTCTCTCTCTCTCTCTCTCTCTTTTCGCTTCAGACTCTGGGTCTATATTTAGCCAGGCTTTCTGCTGGTATGCCTCTCAGATCGTTAGCCCCGTTTAACCCCTCTTTACAACGGGCCCCATACCGCCGAAGGCCCTTCCGAGGCCCCCGGCGGTGTGGCCACGTCGAGCTCCTTCCGTACGGCTGTCGGGAGGTGCGCGGGCCCCCCCGAGCGCACGGGGTGATGCGGGAGGTCGGGACTCGGGAGCGGTGCGAGGGGACGTCACAGCAGCAGAAGCAGCAGGCCACACAGGCTCCACACGCCTGGGAGCACCACGCTGCACGTTCCAGCGCGCCGGCGGAGAGAGAAGACAGGCCCGTGTGACGCCTACTCTCATTGGGCGATTACAACATTCAGCCTATCGCTGCGCTTCGTGCGTGACCTTGGCCTCCAATTTACTCCAGCTGAAGATTTTTCTTTTTTTTTTTTATTGTTTACTATGTTAAAAGGTATCGCACATTCGCCGTTTTACACAAAAGAGTAAAATAGCTTTTATACTCAGCGCGAATGCTTTTAAATCTGGTTCAAGGCTACTCTGGACATTCCAATCTTCGTCATAACAGCAACTACAGCCATTAATATTCTTAATCATTACTGAATATTAACACTAAATTCATGCTAGCATATTACATCAAACGATTCCTCATGCACAGTCTGTTTTACGTGCAGCTTGATCCGAGTACGAGTGGCGCGTGTGGAAGCGTGTGTGCGCACACGGGTGCATGTAAGCGTGCCTGCGTGACTGAGTGCTGGAACCTTCTCGCAGCAACAGTGATCTGGGCCTGTCGGGAGAGAGAGGAGTCGTGGCTTGGCAGGGTCCCAGTGTACCATGGGCCACGCGCATCACCACACCTCTAAGGGTCTCATCACGACTCCCCCCCCTCACCTGCCGGCCCCTCTGCGGGTCAGCGCGACCGGGCCAGCATCATGTCAGCACATACCCCTCGCTGGTGCCAAGCCACATGGGCAGTGGTGGAAACAGGAGAAGCCTCCCCGGGGCCGAACAGGAGCCGACGTGCGCTGTGTGCCAGAGACTACTGGGAGGTTTCCGCTGCTATCGTGGGGACGCTAATAAACAAACGGACGTGGCCAAGCTCGTCTACGGCTGATCTGTTACCGCACCCCCGTAATTCTCCTCAGGGGAGAGCCCCGCCCCCTCCCCCCAGCCCACTTCTTGGCTCCACCCCCACCGGCCATGCTCAGCTCCGCCTCCTTAGCTCCGCCCCCTTACCTTCCATAAACTATATTTAAGAAAAAAGCTTGGCTGGCCTTTCCATGCCTTTTCCAGTAAGTGCTCAACTACTGGCCCGCATGCCAGGGAAGATTCCAGAATCATCTTCACACACACATGACCATGACTCAAGTTTTATCTGTTTATAAATACTCCAGTCAGGCTCTATCTCATTGCTCAACACTGAGCCACGTAAACACCTCATGCAACAGTTGGAAAGGAAACCAGTAGTGATTTATCTCTGTCCTCTCCAGAGGCCGAGGGACTTGTACCACGGGTCCGGCGAGGACCGGCGCGATGATTAGGAGGGGGTACATCCATGTGCGGGGGGGGACGGGGGGGGGGGGGGGGGTGTTAGGCTTCTCGCCCGTTTCTGGGCGGTGTATGCATGGCGTAGGCATTGATCGCCATTTTCTTACCTGTGTGGATCTGTCTGTGTGCTTCCAGATCGTCTTCCTTCTGGAACTGGGCTCCGCACTGGTCACACACGATGGCCTTCTCCCCAGCTGGGCACAGACACACACACACACACACACGCAAAGAAAAGAGAAAAAAATCACAAGTCCTCAGTCAATCTCTCAGAATGTGGATGTGCAAGTGTTGCAATCTGGTTTCAAACACAGGAACTAACAGCCCAGATCACTGGCTCGTGTGGGTCAGAACAGACAGGGTCGTTTTGGGTCACAGCCCTTGGCTTGTACTATACTCTTTCACACCGGCTCACGTGCAACTCGTGGTGCACTGGGACACCCCCCCCCCTCCCAAACAGAGCCCAGGACCTCCCTTACACCGCAGCCTACGCATACAGCAACTCGGTGATCAAAACAGGAAGTCATAGTTAAGATAAAACAGTGTGATTGCGGGCCCGTTTCGCAACGATTGTAAAGTTACAAAACATACTGTACTCCTGCCCGAGACAGGAAGAACTTTTCATCTTTCACTGGTTGAATAGGTGGTGCAATAACACAGTTTGCTATGCGAGGCACACGTCTCCCGAACATGTCAGAATACGAGACTCCACGCGCCGAGGCAATATTACACATACCTGACCGCGGTTTTAATGGGTAAAAAAAAAGTCATTATTAAATCGTCCATAATTATGCCTACCACAACCACATTATTATGCCTGCCTTGCCCCGCTTGGGCACTAGGGAGAGCAGAGAGCAGGGGTGTGGGTCAGGCTGGGGGGGGGGGGCTGGACGCAGGCCTGGCCTGGCGGGCCACGTGGGGAGGGGTGCAGACCCAGGGCGAAGCACCCCACACCAGGCAGAGGGCAAAGCGGGTCTGGGGTAGCGCAGGTGGGCAGCATATCCATCACCGCGATAAGTGGCAAAGACAGAGAGGCAGTGAGTGTGTCGCTGCCGTTCACCCTGCGACGTAAGCAAGGGTGATTATCTCACGGGGGGGTTCAGACCAGCACAAAAAGTCATGAAATTAAAGTGATAAATTCTGCCTTTGATCAATAGGAGCTTTCTAGTTAAGTGGGGATGAATAAAAGGGTAGATGAAGAAGCCTGTCTTCAGAATGGGCCCTGGATCTCTCAGGTCCTTAACATCACACTCACTTCCTCACACTGCCAGTCCCACTCTCTCTCTCTCCCTCCCTCCCTCTCTCCCTCCCTCTCTCTCTGGGCTGTGGTGCAGAAAGAGAGCATTGGGCCAAGGCTACAAATAACTGGCTTGAAAAAAACCCAGAAAAAACAGGGGGCTATAAAAGAACTGGTTTTTAACAACTCCCACTTCCTCCTCCCCCACCTCCTTGGAGTTGCCACAGCGGCCCTGAGCCTGACATAATGAGCCCTTACACAAGCGAGGTTCCCAACACGGAGGAGAGGTGCCACGTGCCATGCTGGCCTCTTCCGCTTTCACTTCCCCTCTGAGATATTGCACAACTGGAAGAAAGGGACTCGCTGCATGTAAAGAGGACACTCTGCTAATCACTCAGCCAGGAGAATAGAGGGGCCTCGTGCACAGTTGCGAGAGGAGAGAGAGAGATGTAGGAGAGCGAGAGATGTAGCGCTGATCTGGGATCAGGTGGCCTCGCAACAGGTCTAGAGATGCTACCAGGGCAGCACTGAGGAGGCAGGTCTGGCCTGACCCACTGATCTGGGATCAGGTGGCCTTACAACAGGTCCAGAGATGCTACCAGGACAGCACTGAGGAGGCAAGTCTGGCCTGATCCACTGATCTGGGATCAGGTGGCCTTACAACAGGTCCAGAGATGCTACCAGGACAGCAGTGAGGAGGCAAGTCTGGCAATGCCCACTGATCTGGGATCAGTTAGCCTTACAACAGGTCCAGAGATGCTACCAGGACAGCAGTGAGGAGGCGCGTCTGGCATGGCCCATGTGGCCACATCCCCAAACAGCCCCCTCGAGGCCTTTCACTGCACTCAGCAGAGCATGAGTGGACAAATACAGCACACACACACACACACACACACACACACACATCCCCTCAGTGCTTGGTGAGCCTACACAAATGGGTTATATAAGAAAGTACAGTCAGTACCAAAACAACAGCAAAAAAAAAAATCCATAAAAAAAATCGGTGCCGTCAGAACAAAGAGTGCAGACACCATGCTCGCCTTCACTCCTTCAGCAGTAACGCGGCGTGCTGTACAGTTTTATTTACACTACCCTCTTATCAGTCACTGAGCAGTGCAGAGACTGCCAATTGGAAAGGACAGCCAGGAACTGCGTGTTCCCGCACGCAGTAGATGTGTACTGCAGCCAGAGCATTTTTATCAACCAAGACAAAAATCCTGGGGGCCTGCCAGATTCCCCTCATAAACACACACACACACACACACACACACACACACAGACACGTGCAGCAGCGCACACGCAAGCTCGCGCCGCATAAGCGGACGCACACGCTCACACGACACATGTGCGCACACATGCACGCACCACCCCCGCACACAAACATGTACAGTTGTGCACAATCACAGACGGACACACGACACATGTGCGCACACATGCACACGCATGCACGCACCACCCCCGCACACAAACATGTACAGTTGTGCACAATCACAGACGGACACACGACACATGTGCGCACACATGCACACGCATGCACGCACCACCCCCGCACACAAACATGTACAGTTGTGCACAATCACAGACGGACACACGAGCACATGTGCGCACACATGCACACGCATGCACGCACCACCCCCGCACACAAACATGTACAGTTGTGCACAATCACAGACGGACACACGACACATGCACACATGCACACGCATGCACGCACCACCCCGCACACAAACATGTACAGTTGTGCACAATCACAGACGGACACACGAGCACATGTGCGCACACATGCACACGCATGCACGCACCACCCCCGCACACAAACATGTACAGTTGTGCACAATCACAGACGGACACACGAGCACATGTGCGCACACATGCGCACGCATGCACGCACCACCCCCGCACACAAACATGTACAGTTGTGCACAATCACAGACGGACACACGAGCACATGTGCGCACACCCTGAAGGCAAAATACGGACAAAGGAGAAGTCGTATGCATGGATTAAACCATGACAAACAGAGAGGGACAGAGAGAGAGAGAGAGGGGGGGGGTTCTAGAGCATGTACAGTAGATAAGTCTTCACTATCAGAAAATGAAGACCAGTCAGCTGGTTAATATTTATACTGCCATTCACAGAAAGGAAGGGTTTGCTCAAAGATAAAAACAGAAAACTACTTCTGATAACTTCACGGACTGATGCACAGAGAGAGGACATCTAGGGACAGGACAAAGCAGATGAATATTGACTTGGCAAATACACTTCCACATCAAAGACATTTCTACATTTTAAATTCTCGAAATGGACTTGCTGTCACACAGTCATTGACTCTAGATTTTAGGACAGTAAATCTTGTAACCCATTTTGACTGCAGATCAATTTGTCTGTTACAGAGTGAATGAAACACAGAGTGTATGTGTATATATTTATTTCATAATATATATACACACACACTCACACACACACACACGCACAGACGCAGCAGATGTATATTTGGTGCAAATAGTCTGATCCCCACACACAGAGACAAAGTAGGCAGTGTTAACAGGGAAGCATCTGGGTACAGCCCTGCTAGGTGCGCTGGCTATACTGGTCCCTCACCCCCATTACCAAAGGCCAAAGGTTCCATATGTTCCCCACTTCCTTTTTCAGCCCTTCTTCTGTTGAACTGTGTCTGTCTCCCCTGTGCTGCAGTGCTGGTCCACACGCCTGGGGGGGGGGGTCCAGCAGCCTGGAAATGGGCCACGCCTCCCGTTCAAGTCACAAAGGCTCCCCCCACCAAAGCGATCGATCCTGACCCAGGACCAGTTCCAAGTCACAAAGGCTTAGCCGAAAGCTTCGGGACACACGATGCGCACTGACACCGCGGTTACAGAGACGACGGGAGCAGTGGGCCCGGCTTCGGTTCCGAGCGTGCGGCGCGTCGGGCTTTTGCTGCCAGTGCTCTGTAGACGATCTAGAGTCCTGCTGTCTGATCAATAGCTGGGAGGAGGGCTGTAAGGGGATCCCTGTATGCTTTATTTATTTCTTTATTTTAATCGCGGCAGAACCTGAGAGGGTGACCAAGCGTTGAACTCTTCCCCCCCAACAACGACCACTGTGAGCTCTGGCAAACCTGCTGGATATGGCAGTAGAGGCTCCTTTACAGTGCTGTAAATGCCTTTATGGCCAAAGACGGAGCAGGGTGGGGGAGGGGGCATTGTGTTGGGCACAGCTTAGCCTCCCTCTCATTTGCCCCGCTTTCACGAGCCAGGGTGGGGTCACTCAATCCCCCTGCTGAAATATGACTGGACAGGCCGATATCAATCAACGCCGGGAGCCAATAAGAGAGGCCAGGAAGCAAACGTGTGCGAGGCAGCCTGGCAATCAAATGAAACTAGAGCCAACATGGTGGCAATAAAGAAAAAAAACACACACACAAAAAAAACACCCATGGCTTATGGCCTTCTGGCTGAGGTCTCTGAGGGCCTGAGGCCTACACTAGACATGACAAACGCCGCTGTCTGCTCCCCTCTCCCCACGCAGGCCAGTTAGACAACCCCACACAGCAGACACCCAACGATCCGTCCGAGCCCACAGGCAGGCAGCGGCTGCACCCGGTTAGCACGGCCCGCTGTACATGTGCTCTCACCACAGGTCAATAACCTGTAAAGATTTAGCGTTTAGGGCCCATTATTTCCTGCTTTCAAGTCACACGTTGTCAAAGGCAGTGTGTGGTTTATTAAGGCCCAGGTCAGGAGCCTCAGGGTGGGGGGAGAAGACAGCACAATGACCTATGGGACAGTAACTAGGTTACAGGAACACAGTAGTCACAGAAGTCATTACTTATAACAATTTGATTTCTTGCTTCCACGCTTAACGCAGGCCTGTGTCAGGGAGAGGCCAAAGTATTTCCACACAGAAAGCTATTTTTTCAAAGTAACCTTAGCTGCAATGCTGAACACTTTCTGCAGTGGGATAACAGAGATTATCCAGACAGGACTGAAGGGCCAACTCAAACAACTCGGCAGAACGGAGATAGTAGGAAACCAAAATGTAGAAACAACAGGACTGCAGAAAACGTGCTGGGCTTAACTGCTCTCAGGTGCGATGATTCTCCTAGTTGTTTATCGTTCGGTTCCAAAAATTCTTTTTTCATTCAACCCTTCTACATTAGGCACATCCATAAAAGTTAATCGGCTGCAGATTCAAAAATGAAAAGGGGGGAGAAGCAAAACAATTATGCTTTTTTTTTTAAAAAAAAGAAAGCAAGCTGAACATGTTTACTGAAATGTTTCACCTTAACCAAAGTTCAGCATTTTTTGCTTTTTTTTATCTTTGTGTTTACGGTTGCTGGCTGAGGCGTCCAGATGACACAGTGTAAGGCAGTCGGCCATTTCCATGATGTCATTTACTTTTTCATGATCTCCTGAACGGGACTGAAGCCCTCACTTGCGTAAACAAGAATATGCGGAAAGAGGAAGAGGGTCCTGACACGGGGGGGGGGGAGGGTGGGCTTCAGTCTTACTTCCATAAATGTCCTTTTCTTCACCAAAGTGGACAAGTGTGACACCCCCTCTAACTTCCTCACTAAAGGGTTTTTTTTACAATGTCCTGACACACATTCCCGCTCCACAGTCATCCTCTCAGACCCACACTGGAGAGCTACACGTGCACCTACTCATGATCCACTTCCCAGATGCTGAACCGCACATATACGTTTCATGAATATGGGCTGTACAGTGCTAGATGGAATCTGGAATAAACACACCGACTTAAATAAACGGACATAAACCACACTATGTGATAAGCTTCTTCAAATACAACACACACCACCCTCCATGAACACACAATGCCGCATACACACACAACCCTACACACACACCCTGCTGTCCAAGGCACTTGCAGGTTCTCTCTTCTTACCTATTAATGCTTTCCTACAGCGCTTCAAAAAACCACTCCCTAGGCTATTGGGTTGGCCATTAAAAATTAATATGTTAAAAAATGTATTATATTTACTATACTAGAATGTCACCGTCGAGCATTGTAAAGCTAATCAAATAGATCCCAAACAGTGATATTTTCTGAAGGCTAAAATTGTTCAGAAAGACCCAAATTAGTATTCGGATCCATACATGTTTGTAAGAGTAATAACACAATATGCAGGGCAGCCTTCCGTACTACGTGTCCCGGTGGAGTGGTGAGCAGAAAGGCAGCACTCGTGTGTCCCGGACACTTCCAGATGGCTTTGGCAGTGCTTTTATCTTTTTTCCCTCCTTCTACTCCAGTTTCCCCCCCCCCTACACATGAAAGTGCCGGCAGCAGATCTCTGCTCGGCGCTTCAGTGTCTCCTCATTTGAAATATAAAAGTTTCAAAGAGCATTTCCATGAGGGAGCTCCATCCTAAATGGGATTCATAGCTTTTTAATCTGCGCTAAGAAATTGATCTAAAACTTTCCCAAAGCCACAGACCAAACTTACATAATGCAATCAGAATATGCCTCTGAGAGCATTTACTTTTATTGCTATTACATGGAAAGTAAATCAGGTTTCCTGCAGTTCTGCATGTGCACTGCTCTGGATCTGCAAACTGACCCACAAACACAGAGATACGCAGCGCCCGGGTATCCCAAACACAGCCTGCTCTCCCCAACACAGCCCAGGTCTCCCCAACACGGCCCGGGTCTCCCCAACACGGCCCGGGTCTCCCCAACACGGCCTGCTCTCACACACGCACAACAAAGGCTCTGACAACAAGGAAACAACCTGGAAGTGAATCGTATCCACCCGAACACGGAGGGCTGTAGGACGTGCGGTTGCGGCGGGTGAGGCGGCCTCTGCTCAGGGACAGGCAGACACAGATGGGATTCGCGCGGGCTAAACAGGACGGAGGCATTCATCACGCCACAGCACAAGTGCGGCCTTCGGAGCATCCGCCCAGCGAAAGGGCAGGTGAGGCTCCAGTGGCTGGAAATGCTGAAGGATTTCTGCGCCATTGTGCGTGTCCATCTGTGTGGGTTTGTGTGTGAGAAAGAGACTCCAAAAGGCCCTTCTTAACATGCAGCCTGGTGTGTGGTAAAAGCAGCCCCAGAGGTCTGCTCGCTCACACTCAGCTGGACTGGCACAGTGGGTGCCAACACATTCCTCCACTTATCTAAGCTCCAGCGACAGATGACCCTCTTAATCCTAATCTAATAATAACAGCGATGCTGGAGATGCGGTTATGCCATTACATCCACAACACCGTATCCTTTTATAGCAGATAATCACAGCACGCTGTCAATTGCCCCTTTAATCTGAGATTAAATGAAACTTGGACACATCTGACGCACGCGGAATCGTGTATGCTGGGTGCCACAACCGCGGGAGAAAAAAAAAATGGTTATGATGGGAAAAGGCAGCGGGATGAATCACTCAGATCAATTTGGCTTTCGTCTTTGCCTCCCTGAACTGTGTGTTTAGACATGTTATTGGCATGCAATCATTTGCTGAAATGACTGTTTTGCTTTATGAATGAGGCCCATGCAGACAGAAAAGATCTGATTAGACACCAATGGTTATAGTACAGACTTCAAAAAGGCCAAATTAACCATCAGATATTCGCACAAATCTAATCTGACCGCCTGTCTAAATAAAGCCTTACAGTCTTACCTGGAGCAGGTGCTTTATTAATGATCAAATACCTGTTTATCTGCAGCCATGTGTTTCTCTTTCCCATTTATTAACGGTAAAATAAGATCATTAACAGGTTCCACGAGTCTGTGGAAAACATGAGCGACACCGCGTGTGAAGGGCTGGCTGTATCTCCGGCCTCGTGTGTGCCGGGCTTAAGGGAACAAATTAGTGTGGAGTGTGAATGTGATCTGAATGGGAGGTGAAAAGTGATATGACAAATCCACACAGGGGGGGGCGGCTTTTCCAGCTCCCCTTCCCAGTTGACAGGCAGGACCAGCCTTGCCAGTGAAAAGAGTGGGGCCTGACAAAAAAAAACAACAAACAAAAACACAAAACAAAACAAATCCATACTGGCCACAGGCTCGTCTCCAATCTATTTTCTGCTCAGCTGGTTTTAAATGAAGTTATTATGACTCATTAAAATGCCCGCAAGCTTGTGGAAGTCGGCCAATTACAATTTAAATTTAGCCTCCCTTCACAGCCCCACCACACCATCCACTCCAAAGCCCCCCCACAAACACACCACGGCACTCCAACACTCCCCACCCTCCACACTAACACACCACTGGATTTTAACATTCACCCCCCACACTAACACACCACTGCACTCCTACACTTCCCCCCACACTAACACACCACTGCACTCCTACACTCCCCCCCCCACACTAACACACCACTGCACTCCTACACTTCCCCCCCACACTAACACACCACTGCACTCCTACACTCCCCCCCCACACTAACACACCACTGCCCCCACCCCCCACACTAACACACCACTGCACTCCTACACTCCCCCCCCCCACTAACACACCACTGCACTCCTACACTCCCCCCACACTAACACACCACTGCACTCCTACACTTCCCCCCCACCTACACTCACCCACCCCACACTACCACTGCACTCCTACACTTCCCCCCACACTAACACACCACTGCACTCCTACACTTCCCCCCCACACTAACACACCACTGCACTCCTACACTTCCCCCCCACACTAACACACCACTGCACTCCTACACTTCCCCCCCCCCCCACACTAACACACCACTGCACTCCTACACTTCCCCCCCACACTAACACACCACTGCACTCCTACACTTCCCCCCCCCCCACTAACACACCACTGCTCTCCCCAAAACACTCCCCAAAACGAACACATCACTGCATTTTAATATCCCTCACCCCCCGCACAAACACACTACTGTCCCACACTCTGCACTAACACACCACTACACTCCAACACTCCCCACACTCTGCACTAACACAACACACCACATCACTGCATCCACTGGCTTCCAGCTGCCATCAAGGCCTTGACCTTTGAACACAAATGCAACCCAACAAAACAAGGAAACAATTTCTTCCAGGGTGCCTGCCAGAGCAAACTGCAGATGACACCGCAGGACATTACAGACACACCACAGGACTTTACAGAAACACCAGAGGACATTACAGACACACCAGAGGACATTACAGAAACACCAGAGGACTTTACAGAAACACCAGAGGACTTTACAGAAACACCAGAGGACTTTACAGAAACACCAGAGGACTTTACAGACACACCAGAGGACATTACAGACACACCAGAGGACATTGCAGAGACACTGGAGGATGATGGCGCTTGCTCCTCACAATGCCTTAATTAACTTGGCTTAAAACGATCCAAGCTAGCACTGTGGAGGAGCCGGCTTAACGGAGAGACGCTTGCCTCCCGCCCCAGACAGCCCTCTACAGAGCAAACACTTATTCACCATCATCTGCTGTTGTAAATGAGTTACAAAGCATAACATCCTTGTAGGGGGACGAGTTTGACTATTATCAGGTAAGCAAAATGAACTCATCAAACAGGAGATAGACATAATGACGCAATAAAGCTTTACTATAACACGGAGTGATATAAACCCCAGATACACTTTAGACCCGTGTCCATGGCAGGACTGCATCTAGTGTTCGTCATGCTCATAAAACAATAAAATGCTGATTCAATGAGACGCTGGGGGAGAGGCCGGCACAGCGCCGCTGACCCCTCCCCCTCACCCGCTGACCCCTCCCCCTCAGCCGCTGACCCCTCCCCCTCACCCCTTTAATCAAAAGGTGTTTCACCAAATGCCTTGTGACCCTACAATTCTCCTCTAGTCCCCTCCAACGCTCACTGTTCTGAGAACAAGGGTGTCACATCAGTTCTTCACCTCACACAGCAGCGAGGCGCAGCACGATGGTGACAAATGCCTGCTCCCTAGCCATGCTTGTGTGCCTTTTGCTTTATTTTTCAAACAGCGACTGATGAATGTGTGTGTGTGTGCGTGCGTGCGTGTGTGTGCATACACATGTGAGCGTGCACACGCGTGTGTGTTCTGCTGTATCGCTCTCATTTCCAGCAGAACAAATTAATCTGTGCCCTTCCAGCAATGCTCCCCTTTTGACAGAGGCTGCTCAGAGGAGAAAAATGATGAAGCAAATCCAAAATTCAATTGCCTGTGTTCTGTTTTCAAAGGCACACGGTGTACTGTACAGCACATAAAACTCCCAAACAGCCTCCAGACGCTGCTACAATCACCCTCCATCAAAACACTTTGTCTCGCATACAAAAATAAGACCCGGCATCGAGCTGAATACCAAATCAGCCCATTAGAGCACAGGGGCACTTGCTACTTAGCAACCAAAGGGATTTAAAGCCGCAATGCCCAACAACAAAGGAATAAGATGAGGATCTTTTACAGGGTATTACGGCTGGATCCAGACTAGTCTGGGTTTTAATCGAAAATATTGGAGATACAATGGTGGAAATTGCTAAATAAATAAAGAAATAAATAATTGCGATGAAAAGGAAACGTGGAGAATTGTGCTGTAAGAACGAGACGGTTGTTTTGTTTCGTTTTTTTTGCTCCTGCAGGAGATGCAGCATGTACTGTAAATTATTCCAAATCAATTATGGGACAGGAATGAAATTAATTATCACTAAAAAGAGGCGAAAGAAGTCAGCTGGTGAGGTCGTTCAAAGAGATCAGAATAGCGTGCAGAGACAAAACAGATGGACTAGATTCATAGCCAAACCAATACAAATCCAGACAGGAGCAGAAAACATGGCTGTGGTAAACCCACCTATTTCTCCCAGTGATGGTTCCACAGCAGGAGCGTGTGCTTCTGGAGCAGGTTTGGGGAGTTTGGGGAGAGCCTTGCTTTGGAGACAGCTTGGGGCAGACAGTGGAGAGGCTTCATTAAGCCGGAGCAGCACAGGCGCTGATGCACCTAAGACTGTGAGGAAATGCTCAAACGCTGCACACATCAAAGACGGCTAGCTGGGCGGTCGTGCTTCCGCCTTACAAATGCTGCTCACCGACCTCGGACACGCAAATAAGGCCAGAACCGTGCGGTCCACGGTGGAGCCCACCCTGGAGCATCATGGGATTAAACCCCTCAGCCTTTTGATGAGGAGCGAACTCGGCGCACAATTACAGGGCCATTACTGGGACGCCTAATCATCTCTCTTGGACCTTATAATGGAGGAGATTTATGCTCCACATAATTCAAGTGTTGTTTTAAATGGGGGTTTAATGTACATCAACAGGTCAGGGAAAGTATTACGGGTTTAAACCACCAGAGAGAAGTTAGGGCACGCGGCCAAACAGAAGCTCGGGCCATTTATCCACGCTGCCCGTCATCCCCCGCTAATGTTGTAGAGGGAGGGAGAGAGAGAGAGAGAGGGGGGAAAGGGGGGGCGTGGTGAGAGAGGGGGCTTTATCAGCTGCTGTAAAGAATTTACATGAGATCATGGAGTAGCGGGGCATTTTCCTGCTTTTACCTCCCCCTTTTATTTAGAGCCCTCTCTCCCAGCTCTGCCTGACCCACTTGCAGTTGCTCTATTTTGGAATATGTGACTTGGAAAGCAGTCAAGTTTCATTAAATTCTGTTTTGGGTACAGTATGTTCCTGGACACACATCTGCGAGTGATCATAAACGCTGTGGAATGCTGGCAGAACATCCAGACCTGCCGGCAGCTGATGATGTCATCACTCTGAGGGAAGAGGTGGCGGCTGGCCAGAATGAGAGAGAGAGAGAGAGAGAGAGAGAGAGAGAGAGAGAGAGAGAGGGGGAGAGAGAGAGAGAGAGAGAGAGAGAGAGAGAGAGAGAGAGAGAGAGAGAGGTGTTAGTGGGAGGGAGAGAGAGAGGGAAAGAGAGGAGACAGCTAAAAAGAAACAGAGACAGACAAAACCAGGGGAAAATACTCCCTCTCTGCACTCCACATATGCCTCACATTTTTCAATGACTTAATGTGTTTGCCATTTATATTAACACTCCCGTCTTCACACACACGCACACACAGAACAGGTGTCAGTCAGGTGCACTGTGAGCTGCGATTATGTATGGGTCGGGCTGAACGAGGTCTTTTCTTGTTGCACGCAAACACAGCCTGCTTTGCTGCTTTGCTCTCAACACCGAACACAGGAACCAAGAAACACGACGAGAACTGACGAACGCTTCTACACAACAGATAATGGCACAGCGACAATGGAACTGAAGAACAGCCTGTGGGCACAATAGCACACTTCTAATTGGGGGGGGGGGGCACTGCCATCAAAGCCAATGGAGCTTGACTGCTTAGTAGGCAACTTGAGAGCAACAGTTCCCAGCTCACAACAGTGAGGGAAGGTGTGTGTGCATGACACTGGCCTCATAGAGCCCAGGTAGAAGGTTCTGTCATCAGGACAGAGAGCTCCAGCTCTGGGGGAGGTGAGGTGGGCTCGGCTGCTGGGTGACCAGGCGCGGGGAGGCCAGGTGCGGGGCGTCTGATGTCCGAGCTCTCCCTCTGTCTGCTGGGCTAATGAAGTCAAGTGAGGTACACTGACTCGGTTCTCCAGAGAATAGCACGCAGACTTAATCAGTCTGGGCCAGGCACTCTGGCCTACTAATGAGAGTGCTCACGTGGCCCCATGGGTTTGGTGTGTATTCGTGTGTGTGAGTGTGTGTGTGTGTGTGTGTGTGTGTGTGTGTGTGTGTGTGTGTGCATTTGGACAGGTCAATCCAGCCCAGCTTGCCCGCGCCAGGTGGGTGATGAAGCGACAGGTCATCCTGCTTTGTTTGGTCTCGTGCCGGTTATGTCACCCCATGTTGTTGACCTCCCGAGCGGCTGGAGGGCTGTCTCTGAGCGACAGAGGTGAGATGACAGCAGTGACCAGGATAAAGGCCTTAAAGACCTTCAGCACCAAGAAGAGAGAACGAAAAATACCTGCGATAGCGGCTCAGCCGCGGTGACGGGTACATAAACCCTTCCGTCAAGTTTTACCTCACCCTTCTCCAGAGAGAACGGCAGCTCTAAATATGTCTCCTGGCCCAAGCCTTCTCCTGCACTCTTTCAAGTCACAAGGGGAGCTCACATAACACTAATAGCCGAACGACACTCCAAACGGCTGAGTCACTGTATCCCCTCCCACCCCAATCCGCCACTAGCCCCACCCCCCCTGGTGAGCGCTGACCTTAGCCCGAGAGGAGCGCACGAGCGCGTGCTGCTCCGCTGGGGGCGGTCCTCGCGCGCATGCGGCGTCCTCTTCACCAGTCGCTTCCTGCCCGCCGCCCGCCTACATCACCCCCACCCTCAGCAGTCGGAGGCATGCGGCACCCCCCGGGCCGCCACCACAACCACCGCTGTCAGACAATGATTTAAAAAAGCAAAAAAAAAAAGAAAGGAAGAAGAGACAAAACACAAGCGAGGAGGATGAGGAGGAAGAACAAACTGGCATGAGACTCACTGTACATACTGTACCCTCGGCTGTGGCAGCCCGCCCGGCCTGGCTCTCTGCCAAGTCTACAATAAAACAAACATAGAGACAGCGAGCGCCAGTGGAAGGGGGGGGGTGGGGGGGGGGGGGGTCCGGGGAAGAGTGCAATTGCACCACAACACGGCACCACATGCCTGGAACCAATTCCATCCACCTTCTCGAGCCTTCTCGCCTGGTGTCACCGTAGTGAGCGCTGATAAACATCAAACGGCTCAGAACAGGAAGGATATAAGCAGAAAGTTTGCAATGGAGGGGAAAAGAAAAAAAAAAGAAGAAAAGAATAGAAAGAACGTATCAAAGAGCCTTGCTCCGTCTCTGCTGCTCTGCCTCTGTCTGGGTCTAAAAAAGTGCTTCCACTGAAAAGCGTGAGCATTACACAAGAGTGAAGCTCTCAGGAGCTGCGCTGCTACAAACAAGACAAACAAACAAACAAACAAACAAAAATCAGGTTAGGGTTGTGTGTCAACTAGGAGACGAACGTCAAAACCCTCCCGTTCTTTATTGTGATGCGCTAAAAATACACTGCCTGCAACACTCGGTTGTTACAACTGTTGAGGGGGAGACGGTCTGTGGCTGCTCCCTTGGTGAACATCTCTCAGAATTACGAACAGTTTTCCCGGCCTGTGCAATACAAAGCCGTCACCACTGTCACAATCAGTATTACTGTCACAACTAGAGTGATTACCGATTCAGTTTGTGCCCAAGCGGGACTTCAGGGGAAAGGGAATCGGGAGGTGACCCGAAAATGAGGCGCAGCCATGTGGCCCAGTGCTCCCAGACAGTCGGCAGAGGGCCGTCATCCACCCCTCACTGAAGCCCTCTCGCCCTGCATGTCATGGAGAGGACCTGGTGTGACGTGTTTGGAGAACTCCCTCAGTGAATCCGAGGTGATGGGAGAGGGAGGCAGGGAGGGAGAGAGAGAGAGAGAGAGAGAGAGAGAGAGGGGGAGAGAGAGGGAGAGAGCCAGACTCATGGTTGGAGTGCTAAAGTGCAAGTAAATGAGTCTGCACCTGAAATGGGTCGAGGGCATCTCTCCAAAGAGAACAGCACTAGCTGGGCTGAGAAATGGCTTTTCTGAAGTGTTCTCTAGCCTCTATACAGGGGAAAACAACAACCACAAAAATAAATAAATAAATAAACAAACCCCCCAGCACCTGAGCCCGGGATTATCCCCCACTCATTTTACTCAATCTGTGCAATCCAGCTTCCCATACAGCCGTCCGGATTACACAGCCTTACTGTGATGACATGCAGTATACTTCTGTGCGAGTTAAAGCACGTCGTGCGCAAACGTGCGGCGGTGGATGAGAGTCAACAAACTGCTCCCTTGTCTTTATTAGAGAGCGGCGCTCATAAATGTCACCTCGTCGCACACGCGCGGCAGGTCGCCGTCATGAGTGCGACGGCGGCACAATATCTCCACAGAGTCCGTTATTGAACACTCGTCTTGGGATTTGAGCAGCCTCTAAAATAAACATTAGATATTTCCTCAGAGTGGTCTCCCTTCATGCTGAGCTGTGCATGAATTGAATTGGTCAGCCCAGCATGAAATGCCATTCATCTCTCCACTCGTCTTGGCTTCAAACGCCCATGCGAAAAAGTCAATCCTATCTCACTATATGGAGATATCGACATCAAAGGTGCTCCATTGTTATGGAGCGTAGCGGCCTTGTTCCTTGTTTGGTACCGACAACCTGGCTGGTTTTTCTGACACACCTAATCTGATCTACGTTGCTAATTACATCGCAGAATCAATTGCTTTGCCGAAGTGCACGGCTCCGAGTCCACTCGGAACACGGAAGAATCTAGAATCTGTGATGTGAGAGATGTGCGCCATCATGTAGACGTGCACACCATCCTGCATCTGGGGGAGCGGCCTTTGCGGCCTGCAGATCTGGCCGTGCTGGGGCAGCGAGGGGAGATGGTGCGCTGATGGGGACCCCAGTGCATTTACACACTCTGTATAAAAGCACATTCACTTCAGGCCCTTGAAGAGGACTTCAGCCTACTATAAAAAAAACCCTTTAACTCCAGTACAAAAAACAAAAAACAAAACTGTGCAAATAAGCTCCCCATGATTTAAGAAGGCTAGCAGAATCAATAGCCTGTGTGTGTGTGTGTGTGTGTGTGTGTGTGTGAGCTGAATTACATGGCTGTTAGGCTAGTAACGCAATAACTGTTAGCACACTGCTGCTGACACACATCACCTCAGTAGCCATTTCCAGCATTCAGTACTAGATGGAATCATGAATGAATTCCACAGACATACTAACGACTTAAACGAGCTCAGACATCGTCTGGTCTGCTCTGCCCGTTTCCACTATTTACGTACAGTCTCCTTTTGTGGCATCCGTGCGAGAAGCGGCTCGGGGCCGTGACGCGCTCCCTCGCGCTGCGCTTTCAGCCAGGCGGAGCTATATTTGGGCCGCGTGCGTGGCGAGGCGCAGGCAGGCCCCCGTGGAGGTGAGCGGCGTGAGCATTACCTGAGTGAGACAGCAAGTGCATCCTCAGACGGAGACTGTCTAGGAAGCGTTTGCCGCACAGCTCGCAGCCGTAGGTCTTCATTCCGCTGTGCAGCTTCCTGTGGAGAGAGGCAGGGCAAAACAACATCAGCCTCTGCTTCGCAGCCAACTCCATTTATTTAACTTGCACAAAGACGGGCGCGCCCGGAGCCCTCCATCCGCACAACCCCCCCCCCCGAGCACACCGCGTACGTGATTTGATTAGGGTGCCGAGCGGCGAAGACAGAACGGCGTAATTTCACCACACAAATAGGACAGGAGCTGCCGTCCACGGTGCACTGTTTACTGCAGCCGGGAAGGAACCGCAGGACCAGAATGCACTGTGTGCCAGTAAAACTGCTGGCTATCACGAGACAGATAAATCAAAGCGGGCTTCTATCATGAAGAAGGCATAATGACAAAATAGCTCTTAATTCAAAAACGCAGACACCCAAGAGCGGATTAAAGCAGACTCCCTTTAGAAAAGTAGGAAGTGATTTTCTCTGCGCGACATGAGAGGCACGCTGTTAAAATTCTCAAGATTTTAAAGTGCTATTGTTCATTCACACAGGTCCCTCAGTGCGAATGAAGGAGCTCTTTATTTTAACAGAAACATACAGACGTCCTGTGAGCCCGAGACAGTGTGCATTTACTCAGCTACAGGGTGGCCTGCCTTTTGTGCCCCCCCAACCCCCACCCCTTTTTAAAATCCATTGGCAACCTCTCTGGACAGAAACAGCAACATATATTGTCTTAATTATACCATTTCACACCATTGGCAGAGATGACCAATCACAGTGCCTCTAGCCTGGGTACAGACTGGCAGAGATGACCAATCACAGTGTGTCTAGCCTGGGTACTAGAAGAGAAAGAATCTTGCGCCCGTTTGAATTTCTTGAGAACATATTTCACAGTTAATCCGTGCTAGATGCTGGGTAGTGTATGCAAAGGTTTTGAGGCTATCACGATTGCAGCAATTAGCATAGCAGCCTGACCCTGTGGCCTGGGTGGGGATTAGCATGAACATGTTCCTGTGTGTGTCTTTCTCATGGCTGACAACAAAGAGCAGGATTTCTGAATCTTTAACCAGGCCAGTCATCACAGTCATTGCGTCCTCACTGAGATAAGCCAGCAGGACACATGAAGAGTCAACACTATGGGATTAGCAAACTCAGGCTGGTTAAAAGCTAAGTGTCTAACGCCCATAAAGAATATCAGCCTGAGCCCTGGCAGGTACGCGGCTTTATTGTTTTATGGACGCCCTTGCTTAAGAGGGCCGCTGAGGGCCAACAGGCCACTGAGAGTCAGAAAACTGCCAGTGTGTTACAAGCGCTCAGCTGAATTAGCTTTTATTAGCATACTTACAACATTTAGCAATTGATTCCAGAGTAGTAATTAGCTCATTGTCTGCACCCAAGTGCCAAAAGTATGTGTTTAATGAGGAATGAAGAAATACACCTCTTGTTTCTAAAAAGTTTAAAGAACAGTTATTGCCAAATATATGGTTACAAAATGTTTGCAAATAGCGTATTAAACGATCAGCTCCTAGTCTGAAAGACCTGGGGAGAATATTAAGGGGAAGAACCGTGAACCATAGGTGAATGACGATTACGTCTGCTGGTATTGCTACTGTCCAGCTCAACTAATTGGTCATCAAATGACCACTCAGCAACGGCCCTTTTGTTTCCAGCCGTGCTTATCCACACCACAGACTTCATTGTGATGATTTACACATTTTTATAATGCAGGCTGGCTTTACGTGCATAATAGCAGACTTTCTAAAGCAAGGAAGTGTAGTCTAACCTCAGAGAGAATAAACTGATGGAAAACCATTTTAGGCTCAGAGTAGAAAGGAGGGAAAAAAAAGAAACCTCCAGAAAATAAACAAAAGAATAGGAGGGGGAAAAAAAACAACAAAAACAACAACAACAACAAAAAAAATCCTCTTGCAAAGCGTCCAAAATCCTGATGGCTGTCTTCTAGATGGGGATTGTGGAGACCCAGTGAACAAAGGGAAGAATGAAGCAGCCAAGCCCTTTGGCAAGCTGTAAGTAATTAAAAAGGCCTGTAAACGCCTCCCAGGATAAAGGGCACTTCAAAAGGCAGGCGGGCGAGTAAGTGGGGTGGGGGGTGGGGTTCTGGGGCGTGAGGTGGAGCTGGGAAAAGCCAGGGGTCTGGGCACCTTTGGGAGACAGACTGAGACTGTCCTGCCCAGGGATCCTGTAGGGAGGACTCTCACTCAAAGGCCTTTGTGTGCCCTCAATCTGCTCATTGTCCTCCTCCCGAGGCCCGAGAGGAGAGCGGCAGGAGTGACGAGAGAGTGACGGAGAGCACATGCTGTCAGAGTGACACCACCCGTACGGAGGCGAAGCCCCGGGACTGATGGAGGCCAGATCGGTCCCCCTAGAAGACCTTCGCATGTCAGGAACGGAGAGCTCAAAAGCCGACACGTCTAGGATGGTCGTTTCTTCGTGTGTTCTGTGGATCATTAACAGGTTGAAATGATATATCTGGCTAATGAGAGGCCCTTTTGACATGTGTGCTTTAACCTCCTTAACAGTGCAAGTGGAGGGACAGGACGAGCCGGCAGAGCGCACACGCTGTGTATTACCTTTGCTTAATGTGAACAGGCCACAGCTAAGGGTTGTGAACTCCAAATATCATTACTAAGTTGTATTTTCTGTTCAACCAGAAATGACCCCTGTTTAAGGGACACACACATGCATGTACATGTGTGTGCGTGCGTGCGCACACACACACACACACACACACACCCAAACACCCCTGATATGTGTGAACCATGGCAGCTCCTTTACCCCTCAGGTCTCTGTAACCAGCTGTGCTTTTAATTTGCCGTAGAAACTATAGATGGAAGGTGTGTGTGTGAGTGTGTGTGTTTGTGTGAGAGACAGAGAGAGAAGGGGGGGGGGGGGACTTGCCTGAAACAGACTGACTGTAGTCATTAAGGAAGCCGACATAAAACTCTTTCAAGCCATTTGCTCATTTAATAAGCGACTTTGTCCAACAGTCAGTTTTGACAATGGCAATAAATTTCAAATTTATGTCAACAAAACATATGCTGAACACCTCATTTCAGAGGCGGAGTGGCGTGCAGGCTCGTAAATCAGGGCCGTGTTTGAAACTGGAGTAGATTACAGGCCTGTGTTATTGAGCTGTGACAGCTCGGCCCGGAGAAATCGGAACTTTCTCACTCTGCTGTGGCCCCTGGGCCGTCCATCAAACGCAGGAGCTGCCGTGTCACAGGGCCCGCCCACTGCCCCCCCCCCCCACAGCGCAGCCACACCGCACTGGTTACGTTGCTCTGCTCCTCCCCAAAACACACCATTAGGCAGCCTGACAAAGCATTTACCGACCGCATTAAAATGATGAACCCCTCTGATAAAATCCACCCTCAAAACACAAAAACAAACAAAAAAACAAAACCCAGAAGGAGAAAAGGCTGTAGTGCTGAGGCACTATACCTCCCTGTGAGGATTACCCACGCTCCTCTGGGCTCGTCTGCCCCACAACCCCCTCCTCCGCCCCACCCGCGCCCCGGATTCAGGTACTAAACAGGGCCCAGTGACCAGGGCCTGTAGGGCGTGTGGTCTACATGGACGGCGTCGGGGTGCCATCCACAGCCAGGCTAAGGAGGGTGGAGGCGAGGGTGGAGGCGAGGGTGGAGGCGAGGGCGCTGCGTGGGAATGGCAGAGCGGCGACCTGCAGCCAGCCAGGCCCCCATTCACGGGCCTCGCCGAGAGGTCCTGCCCGGGCCTTCAGAAGCAGGCCAGCCCATGTGCGCACGCACATTAAGGTATTTTTCAAAAGGGGGCCCGACAATGTGCCTGAGAGGGCCAGTGAGAGAGAGAGCTGGGGTGTGTGTGTGCGTGTGGGTGGGGCGGGGAGGTGGGGTGTGTGTGTGGGTGGGGCAGGGAGGTGGGGTGTGTGTGTGGGTGGGTGGTGGGGGGGGGGATCCCCAATCTGTCAGTCTATCGTGCTGCATGATCTTAATAGAGATCTCAGTCAGGTGTTGACAACACACTGCCAAAACATTACCATAACGATGATTAATGCTAATTGACTTTTCTATGGAACCCCTCTTCAAGACGACAGCTTGACTGACCCCTCCAATAAAGTGTCTTAAAGAGAAAAAGAAAATTTAAAAAACGGTAAAGGTTTAATCCTGACAATACGTATTTATAAATATACAAACTGAACAGGCACCATTTCAGTCAAGCCACACAGAAGCTAAAAGGAAAAAAAAAAAAAAAAAAGCAAAAAGCATTCGCAATATATCTAAAACCTGGCGAGAGCCATTACAGTGTTCATGTCACGCTCTCATCTACGCCACATAGCTAGGCTAACTATCCCGAGCGTTTCGGTTTTATTTTAGCAGTCTTTGTAGAGAAGACCGGCGAGGCTTTTCTCCCTCAGCCCTTTCCACCCCATTAGGAGTGAATGAGGCGGGCAATGGCGAATCAGACGGCACGGGGAAGAGAACAAAACAACAGCAGCACAGACACCAAAAAACGACCAAACCGAAACTGAAAAGAGGAGCCCATCCTAACACCCTGCGACTGTACCCGGGAAAAGCCATTACAGCGTTTATGAACCCTGCTGTGAACACACACACACACATTACACTCCGACACAACAAATAAATAATCTAACGTCCACTGTTCCACTGTCCCCGCCTTTCTGTCCGTCCTTTAATCTTTTGTTTCAAGATCCCTTTTGTGCCCCCCCCCGCCCCAGTCAGAATGTATCGAGAGGCTGGGTAATGCTCGCCAGCGTGGGCTGTTTATCAGCCAGCTGTCCTGCCCATATCAATGACTCGGCCCTCTATCCCTGCGGCGAGACGTTCATATGAATTCCAGCCACACTCGCCCATGCGGCGCGGCCGTGCTAACCGCTAACCGTAGCCGAGCATGGGGAGCTGGCGCGGGAACGAGAGCTGTGCAGGACGCCGGCTGTGCGGCGACGCCGATGGAGGGCGCTTTAATACACACACACCCTCCTAGCACGGCCCCGCAGATAAGAGCTGTGCCCCACACACACACACACACACACACACACACACACACACACACACACACACACTGTGAGTCGCGTGGCACCGCGGAGGAAGGTGGGATATATGGTGTGAAATCGAAGCCTCGACGATGATGCTACTCTAATACCAACACACTCCGCAGCAATGAGAAACATGCAATTATCATTGGGCGGAGGAGGAGGAGGCTCCATGCTGTGTGGTGAAGCTTATCAATAAGGCAGGGCCTCATTTTCCGGATCAATCTCTCCCTCAGCTAAAGCTCTTCACTGCGCAGCTGTAGCTTTCTCCCTGGGGTTGGGTTACGTTACCCCCACCATGGGCTGCCCAGTTTGTGTGTTTGAGCAGGCACACGTGTGTGGGTGGAGAGCTCTTAATAACAAGACAGTGAAGGGGTATTGGAAGATCGTGCCGCCGAACAAAGTTCAGTCATGTTGTCCGGAGGAGCCGAGCTGCCTCCCTTCCGTCGTCCTCCTGAAGCCTCTTCTCCGTGTGCTCATCAGGCAAAACGACGCAGACGTTCGGCGAGACACACGCGAGGGGCCCCACCAGGACCCTGCAGGCTGCCGCCCCAACTGTGCTACCTGGGAGAGAGAGACAGCTTTTCCTACCTGTAGCTCTCTCAGCTTAGGGGCAAGAGTCAGAGCTAATGTTTCTTTTACCTTCAAACGCTATATGGGCTGCTTCTGTCATTACCCCTCTGAAATGTACACGCCAACCATGATCAGTACATTTTCCAATAAAGGACAACCACAATGTTTAAACGTATCGACGGGCTTCTCGGTATATCCCTTTCTCTTGTATTTTATTATTTCCCCCCTCCCCAGGACATTCATGTTTGCAAATATCTCCAGCTTGTGTTCAGCGATTATCAGGGGTGATTTGACAGTTTGTGACACCTGCAATAATAGCCGTGGAAGCCAATCAAGAGGGCGCGCTCCCGCAGAGGAGGGAACATAAAGGCAGGAATGTTTCGGGTTAACTCCCATCTTTAGACCTGTCAGAACTCCAGGTTAAATGCCAGCTACAGCTCTCAAATCCTCCTTTTCTTCGGTGTTCTATCCAAAACGGCAGGCTGGTTCTGCCCTGAATATAGCCCACCTCCCCCCCCCCCCTCTCTGCTCTCTCTCCACAGTTTGTTATGTTCTTGTTTTCTTCTGCTCCCATTTGTTGATCCTCAGATCTGCGGGGTTAGCGAGCGCAGGCCTGCCGCCATGCTATAAAAAGCTCCAGACGAGAGTTCCCTCTCCGCCATACATTATTCATGGGCATCACCTTCAATTGAGGGGCAGAAATCTCAAGGATGTCTAACTTTAGGTCTTTTCGTTTTTGAAAAAAGAAAGACAGAAAGCAGCCAGGAAGCATTCTGCCGTGTCTTGTATAATTTATTCCCTCCTCAGAAGACATCAAATGTTTGTGCCCTCTCGCGTGCTGCAGTTTATATCTGCCACGCTTTCGGGAGAGCGAACTATTTCTTCCTGTTCTAACAAGCGAGCACCTGTTACATTAATAAAGATGAAACCCAATAACAACCCGTACACGGCGGAATGTGCGAAAAGATAAATAAATAAAGAATTAAAACAAAACAAAAGAACAAGATGCCAAAAGTTAAGCGGCGAGCGGCGTAGCGCGCTAGAAGAGCGACAGCACGGCACAGATGTTGTTTATCGTCGGAGAAACATTGCACCCCATCATATCAGTTCATATCATCAGTATCACCACCTGGTACACCATTCACTGTAAACAGCCGCGCTCGTCCGTCTGGGCAGCGCGACAAGTCGGACCGAGTCCTGCACAGACCAGTTGACGAGGAGGAGATTATCTGAGCTTTGGCTGCGACTCTCACAACATTATGCAACGACTCGAGATTGATTCAGCCGCGAGGAGCGCGTTCGCCGCCCGAGCCAGGTGCCGTGGCCGTTGCCGGGGGTAGAAATAACGGGTCTCGGGGGGTGATTCCGTGTCTCGCCACCTTCTCTGTATGCCCCCCGCGTGACTCTGTCTGTAGCCTGAGGTGGAGTAAATACTGCAGCGGCCCTGCGCCAACACCGCACTCCACCCGCGCGCGGGTCCCCGGACAGTTCCATCTGCAAGGTGACGGAGTTGACACGCCTCTGTGCTCTCTGCACAGTGTGAGGTCTCCTCACTGTCCCACTGGAGACAAGCCTAGCACAGAGGCCCTCTGAGGAGACCAGGACAGGGGACAAGGGGACAAGGGGACAGGAGAGAGACAGACAGACAGCAGGGGCCAGCCATGCCAGGAATGCGGCGGATTCAATTTCTGCTGTACATGAGGTCATAATGCGACTGGCTCTCAGGGGGATTTAATGTCACCCGGTCCGGCCACACGGCTGTCCGTGTTGCCTCGGCATGAGGTTTAATAGAACAGGCCAGTGTTTCAGTTCAGCTGAGCGCTATTACCCAGCACATGGCTGCTGGCAAACTGCATTAGGAAAATTGTGAAGCAAATTTTTTTGGGTAATCTAAATCAGCCCGGTGAGAACTAGAGGCTGAATACAGGGGGACTTTTGACAGCTCCTGGGCGCTGGCTATTAGAGCGCTGCTGACAGGGAGGACATTCGCATCAGCTGGCCCCAGACCAGCGCAGCACAGCCACTCTCCACTCAGGCTGGTCTGGTTTGTTTTTTTTTTTTTTAACTGACCCAGGACCAGCTGATGCCAGCCGGTGCATGTGGACCCTCCACACTGACTCCAGACCAGCGCAAGCCACCGCGGAGTCGTAATGGAGTGTGAGCCAGGTCCACCCTGGGCCTCATTACGGACCGCCTGCCGGTCAGGAGTGGCCGGAGGAGCCATGACTCGGGAACAAGAGCGTGAAGAGAAATCAATATGGGGTCTGATTCAGTCTCTCACAGGGAGGGGAAATCAAAATAGACTCCTGTACGAAACGAATAATCATCAGTGGCACGGCCAGCCTGCCAAGGGTGGGCACTCTAGTGCAGAGTGGACAAAACACAGAGAGAACGAGAGAGGTTGTTTTGCTTGTTTTGACTCAGTCTCTCTCTCTCTCTCTCTCTCACACACACACACACACACACACACACACACACACACACACACCCCCTCTCAGCAGAGGCGCTCTTGGAGCACACTCTTCACTGCTGGATGCAGGTGCACGGAAAGTGCACAGACGCTGTGAGCCTTTCATGAAGCCCTTTCAACTCCTCGCTCCTGTCATATTACATCACGGCGGCTGCGCGGCACAGACGCGCCGCCCCCCGCGCGACTCCCGACACGCCGCAGCGCGAGTGCGGAGCAAACTACACCCAGGCACCACGACCAGTGGCGCTGGCCCGAGAGAACAGTACCCACCCCCCCCGCTCCGCACGCCTCCAGTTAAATCACGTGTACCGCGCATGCCGGGAACATGAATAATGCACGGAGGGGTGGTGCGTGTGCCACCAGCCGCTCCACGTCACCCAGCCCTCCGTCCCATTAGGTGTCAAGTCTTTCAGCAGACGCACGTGACAAAAGAGTAATTAATAGCCCAGCGGCGGGCTCACGCATCCCCCCATACGCTTCAATATGTCTTCGTTTGGCGTGCGGCGTGTGGCAGGATGGCGCTTTCAGCGGGCCGCGTTTCCCCTCTGTGCACCCATCAACTACAGTCAGGGAGAAGAGGCGTGAGAGCAGAGCTCAACGCCACCGCGCTCGCACGCACGCCCGCGCTCGACCGACGCGCCACGCAGACGCAGGCTGAGAGGGCCTTCGCCAGGTGGCGCTCTCCGAAACCCTTGCTCTGCCTCTTTCGCACTAGATTCGTGGTGTCCTCAAAATTATTCGGTAATATCCACGATCAAAGGGGGTTCTCAATATGCAACAGATTAAGAGCAACTAAGTCCTTATTGTCCATTTTTTTGACAGAGAATCCTTAAACATTTCCTTTCATAAAAATTAAGTACATATTACTCCTTCTTTAGAGGCAAAGAAGCATTTAAATGAGTTTTCTCAAAAATATGTCTTAACATAAGATATACTTTCCTCTTGTCAGCTGAAATGAATCTGTTGTGTGGTCGGTCAGCATTCCTGAACGTGTAGTTCCTTTTATGATTTCATTCACATGTGATATATTAGTTCCTTGTATTAACTTGTTGCCAGACATATTTCCTGAGTTGAATATCACCATATTGTGGGATTTACTGTAGAGTGAAACTCTCACCTCCAAGAGTAGAAAAGAAATACAAGCTAATAACTTTACACTATTGTACTTCAACAAGCACACAGATCATTTTGGTTGAGTGGTTTAGCTTAGATAGCAATCTCATAAAATCCACTTTGATACACAGACCACTTTAATCATGGCAACAATTTAACTAATATTTTCTCTGGAAGAAGAAGAAGAAAAAAATCTCTTCTTTTGACTTAATGGCTTAAAACCAACAGCACTGTAGAAATTGAATGTCTGTATGGCCTCTCACTCCCGCCCTGCACAGCTAGTCTGCCCAGTGCTCTCCAGTGGCACAACCAGCAAGTTAGCACTGATGGTATTTAGAACTAGGTGCAGTCTCTAGAGGCTGGGGTCCAGTGAGTCATTGAGTCTGCTTTAAAGGCTCCTGCTCACCGCATTTAAATCAGCATTTTAACAAACGTCCCCAAGATCCTTCTCCAGGCTAGGACCCCCCCCATCCACGCGTGCGTGCGCGCGCGCACACACACACACACACCTTCACGTTACTCAGGACAAGCAATTTGCCTTTTTTGTTGTTTGCTTGACCTAGAGAAAACAATTTCAAAGGGTCTTCCTGTGGACTTAACAGCTCGGCGAGGCAGGTAGGCAGCGGGCAGCTTTTTCCCTCACAGAAGATGAATTGGCGAGCTGTCGGCTCGAGACAGGCCGAGTAGTTGTGTTTCTGTAATGGGACACTGGAAGTGTCTTTGATTAATGAAAGAGCGATACTGAGCTGTTAGGGAGCCTTCCTACTGAAAGAGCGATTGAGACGCGGATACGCGGCGACAGATGCGGGAGCACGCCTGGGCCCGGAGGAGAGCGAGCGAGCGCGCCGTTGCCGCGGCGCCGCAGACGCGCCCTCCTGGCGTGGCGCGGGAGGACGCGCGAGCGTGGCGGAGGAACCTGCCATGCAGGACCCAGACGAGCTCCTGAACGAGAGAGTCATTAGTGAGCGGCACGTTGCGCTAATGATCCGCTCGCTGGGAGAAGCCGCACACTTACCATGACACCCGCGCGCAGATTGGAGCGAGCGGCACAACGGCCCGCATCCCTGCAGTATACTCGTACACACAGACACAAAAATGGGGAACAAATAGAAAAATCTGGCTTACATTTTAAAAGAAAGGGCTTTCATTAATGAATGGCTGGATGGGATTTCTTCTTGCTTTTAGCAAGAACAAGAGTTAATCTTCTCTGCCAGTCAGTTGTTCCATTCTTGTTTGTCTGAACCCATTTGTTCTGTCTTTCATTTAGACTTTCTCTCAGCCAACCCCCCCCCTTTCACCGGCTTGAGACTCAAACCCTCAAAAAAACCGTGCAGTGCTCAACCAAACACGCCTTATTCAAAACATGCCGGAAAGGTTTTTGTTTACCCGGTTTTATGAATGCCCAACAATGCTAGGTTGGAGATACAAGAGTCCTCTGCTATGCTGTTGACTGGCCAAGATGTGTTCCAGCACCTACAGGGACTGTCCCCAGAAATGGGCTGGCAACTAGGCAAGGCACTTCTCCCATTACAAAAAAAAACTTTACTTGAAGAGAACACAATAATGTGAATATAATGTAAAAAATAAATGAGAAGAATGGAAGAGGATAACTAGGCTGATTGTTGCTAGCTGTTTTGCTAATGTGCATTTTTAGTTTGATTTTTTGGTAATCGCTTTAATGCATTTAAAGAAAGCTCGATGTAAAGGGCTGATTAGCCATCCTGAGATGCCATTTTTGGGAGACCACGTAACGATTAAGGGCTTTTTCTCCAAGTGCTTTATAAGCCCTTTTCACACATCACCCAAAATGGTTCAAGATGGAAAAGGGACTAAAAGGGATTTAAACACACACACAAAAATTAAAAACACATTCCAATAAAGTACGTCTCTAGAAACAATTCTGATTTTAAAGAGATGTGTTTTTTTTTTTTTTTTGCACAAGCTCATTTTCACCCCTACAGCCCCCCGGTGCCTGTGCCTTGGCCTGGATTATTTTGGGGGGCACGGAAGAAAGGATGTTTATGTTCGTCTTGTTACCAGGCTGTGAGCTCTCCCAAGGGACGGCATTCCTCACCAAAGCATGACTAAAGGTATGTGAACCATCTGGACAAAGCCCAGTGGCCACAATGCCCCTACACACCGAGCCCAAAGAGGCCTTTCATTCGCTGCCTGGGCCCTTGATACGCATCTGCTCTGGAGGGGTCAACCATCATTTCCACCGTTATCAAGCGCGTTTTCTGACTTTGCTGTGCGCTGACGGCAGCGGCTGCGAGGGGTGGGCAGGGTCCTCTCGTTTGACGGACGTTTGACGAGTCTTGGGAACTCAATGAAACCAAAGCTACA
Organism: Brachyhypopomus occidentalis; assembly: GCA_020368025.1. NCBI lineage: Eukaryota > Metazoa > Chordata > Actinopteri > Gymnotiformes > Hypopomidae > Brachyhypopomus > Brachyhypopomus occidentalis. Next base: position 3,422,602 of record JAGXOD010000030.1, on the reverse strand, counting down.
GGAAAATACAAACACTGACCGGACCTGCTCAAATAAATGGATTGACTTCACAAACTGCAGGTCCTAACTGAGAAAACAAAAGTTGAATGTTTAATTTCTGTCCTAAATATTGTGCATTGCAGATACAAATATCTCATTATCTCATTTGCATGCAGTTAGATTTTTTTCCCCCACATACAGCTGCATTCTTCAGCATTTATTTTGAATAAAAATACAAAGATGACGACAAGTCAAACCTAGGGTGAGCCTGCAGTATAGCAGTGGCTGGAGGGGTGGACCTTAGAGTGAAGGCATCATGGGTAATGTGTGTATGAACTCATGGAGCAGAGTGTGAGGAGGACGCATGCACACACGCACACACATGCACACACATGCACACACATGCACACACATGCACACACATGCACACACATGCAACCTCACACTGGTCACATGAGAGAAGGTAGTGGCACTAATAAAGAGCTGGATGTGATAATCAGCTCAGACAGTCCATTTGCAAATAAGTGCCTCTAGTTAATTAATCAATGTGCATTTCAACGACTGTACTGTCAAGGGCAGTCAAGTGCAGTTTGCTTAGACACCGGCTCTCGTAAACAAAACTGTCATTCATAACAGTACATATAGCACACACAAAAAAATAAAATAAAGAATTGTGCTTAAATGCAATCACATTTACCCAATAACACCCTACAGCTTGGGTCTGTACGCTCTCGTAAATATTCATTACCCAAAAAAAATGCATTCAGTCCATTATCCTTTCAGTGTCAACCACGCAACAAAACAATTCCACAATCTGAATCTGTCATTGAGTTGAAGAAAATGCACATTGTTGGCCGTACAAAAAGGCTGCGTGTCAGTGAAACAGCAGGGGAGGCTGTGGTGTTTTCTTCTTAATTTGGGAGATTAAAGGTTAACCTCAGACAAACTGCCTCCATTCTCTGGCCTGTTTGGAGTGAGTGGGGTATTAGGAGACGCCGGCTCCGTACTCCTGGACGGCAGCGCCGAGGCGGCTGAGCTCAGAGTTCCCCGAGTCCCGCGCCCTCACAGTCATCAGGGTCTGGCATTATTGTGCCGATTCTACATCCAGAGCACATTATCTGCAATGGAGCTATTGAAGTGTGGAAATACAGAGAGATCTTCCTTAATTTCTTTTCTCTTTTTTTCCCCTTTTTAAAAAAGAGCCCTGTTGGCTAAGGATGTGGGAGAATGTAAATGATCCAAGCTGTGACTCAGGCGTTTCATGCTACAGTGGAGAGTGAAGAACAGTGGGGAATATAATCTACTTCAGTCGTTCTGTTCACGCAGCCACGATCCTCACACGCTCATCCAGACTTCGGGAGTGACTGACTAAGGGCTTCAGTGGCGAACAGGTCGCACCGTTTCATGGCTGTGAACTGAGGCGCTGCCGTGCAGAAGAGGTTGGCATGGAGAGAATCTCAGCCCCCTCGCCTACAGAGGGCGCTATCATAAGAACACACTGCTTAAAGGAAGCTAGATGTCTGTACATTCCAACATGGATGGCTAGAGCATACATCAAAGTCACACCACCAAGGAAGAACATGGAAAATCATTTTGAATATATATCGTAATAAACAACACACCAAATCATTGGGTTTTTTTTTTACTTGTATACAGGGATTTAAATAGATTTACTTGATAAATAAAATGTTTATTACCACAGTCTATTAAAAACCACTGAAGGTCAGAAAAGTGGTTTGACTGAAAATGGTTGATAGTTGTGCAAGTGTGGGTGCCAAACCTATTGTTAAAAAACTACCCAGCTCCAGAAAAAAAAAAAGTTTCCATTGCTTGAGTTAAGGGGAAGGAATTTATGGAGGGGAGGGCTGCTGAGGTGGGGTTGGGAGGGGTCAAAGGTCAGGCCTAGCACTCAACAGTCAGCCTAAAAGCCCAGATAAGAGCTGAAAGCATCCTGTGTGTAGCTGATACCAGCCCGTGGCCAAACAGATACAGTAAAGCTTGGCCAACTGGAATCCAGCACTTTAAGAGGTGCAGTTTAAACAGTGGACAAGTTGAGCTGGACATCAATTCCAGAAACGTCAACTGGATGTCAATAAAAGGTCAGGGAAGGTCACTGTGCAACTCAACACTCATGGCCAGGCGTCTAAAGGTGACTATTTGTGTATCAACGCCGAGACTGCTTATCTTCAGCACGCAAAGCAGAGGTGGAGGCCACACGTTTCAGAGGGCCGTGCCGCCAACAGCCTTTTGCTCTCGTCGGCAAGGGCACCGTGCCCGTCTCTCCACACGTCATGTCGGAAAAATCCCCCTCAATCAATTAGGCTTTACAGGCCTAAACGAAAAATTACATCAAGCGCACGGAAGCCATTTGCATGCTGTGGAGCGAACGCGCCGCCTTCATCTAGATCAGACGCAGTCGCACGAGACAGGGGGACCTGACTGGAAAACCAAGCAGGCATCAGAGGAGCATTCATTCGAGAGAAGACACCAGCAGTTACTTCTAGATAGACGGTACCCTTTAACGTAAGAGTGGAGGAGTCAGACGGGTCTTAAAATACCCAGGAAAGAAACACGCAACAGATCACGAGAGAGTAAGAACAGACACGTTTGACAGGCCATCTTCCCAAGTAAGTGCCGTTTTTGAGGAAGCACCAGTGAGCACTAAAGCTAAACCAATTGGTGCGAGAGGTCTTCCTTCCTCTCACGTGCAACTTCCTTTGTGCTATGTCAGATGCCAATCCACAGTGGAAATGACTGGTCTCAGCCAAATCTGCGCACGTGACGCACGGTGGCACACGCGCGCACATGAGCGTGACACTGCAACTGCTACAAGTGTTCTCATGCACACTCACCGGAAACCAGCGCACGTCGAACGACCGTTGTAAATATCACTGCTTTGCCCAGACTGACCATAGAGGAATTTGCTTAATAGCAGACTGGATTTGCTATTCATGAAATTTCACTTTTGGAATGACTTATGTGTCAGGAAAGGGGGAAATACAACAGAGCAGGGTTGAACCCTGTGGCTGGCGTAACCTCCTCGTTTCACCAACATACAACACACACACACACACACACACACGTTTTTTCAGACATCTTTAGCTCATGGAAATGGGATTGTTTCAAGACTGCTGGCGTGCATCCTGTTGGCAACACGTAGGCCACCCAACACAAGCATTGCACAGACAGCACTGTGACTGGTATTTTACCATTAAAACAATGGCCAAATTTAATTAGCCTCATTCCAAAAGAAGCCTCTCTGGTATTGTGTGAGGAGGCTGTTTCCCAGACTACAAAAAGGCCATATGCATGTACTAATTGATGAAATAACATTTTCCTAGCCACACCAGCAGCGCCTAGATAGGATCTATTTTTGAATGTGTCTGTAGACATCAGGCATAGCCATAATATTTCTCTCCTAGGCAGCGATGCTGTTAGTGCTGAATGAAAGGCAGGGTCGTCCCTCATTAGACGTGATCTGCCTGCATTGATCCCAGCAGCCAAGCAAAATGTCACCTTAATTAAAATGTGCCTGTGCTGAACTAGAGCATGTGCAGGAATCAGAGTACACAGTCGTACACGCTGGGATTTACCTCTCCACACGCAAGCACCCACAATATACGCACACACCCACACACCCCGATTTACCCACTCAGACTTTCCTACGTCAACACTACAGTGTTCAACACTAGTGCATATCATATTACATTTTCACTTTTTTTTCCTATGCATATTTTCTGTTCCGTCACAGGAACAAGGGTCAAATGGTGTACTGTATTTGTCTGAAATGGTCAAACCCTCAGAGCTGTGGGTACGTTCTGATGTTTGTCGTTGAACAAATGCACGATATGAAAGTGTACACCAAACTCTGCCTCCAGAACAGAACACAGGGCCCTGGAGCAGCTCCAGGTCCGATCAGCGCCAGTCCAGCTCCGGGTCTGAACACGGATCCAGCTGCGCTTGTGTTTGTTCTCTACAGGGTGACGCTGCCGTGCCTGGTCAAGCGTGATCTCGGTACCTTTCCATCAGAGTTGCTCCAGGAACCCGACCCCGCCTCCCGAGCCCCAGCGTTCGGCCCCTCCGGGGCACCCAAACCACGCCACTGGATTCAGCTTTCACGCAGCGCGTGCGACGCCGCCGTCTGTCCTCACGGCTCACGCCGACATTGCCCCCGTCTCCCCACCACTGCCAGGGTGAGAAGGTGTGGAAGGAATTGCACTCACATTTACATGCGCAAGCCATTTCAGGAGGAATGTGCAGTCTACTGATCTTGATCAAGCAGCGTGCTGTTACGGGCTTTGCGTGGCCGCCACAGGCTGCAGAAGTCAAATTAAGATGCACCAGACACAGCGCATCTATTTGGGTCATAACTTGTTCCAGTGGTGAATAATCGAGCATTCAAAAGGACACATAAAGCTTGTAGTTCATTTTCATTTCGTTACACTACCCAAATCATTCCTTACTCATTACTACAGCGCTGCTAAAAGGAGCATATAAAAGCACATGGCCGAAAAGCCAGAAACGTTTCCAGCGCGGAGGCGGCGGACGCCGATCTAGTTTCGTCCTGCTATCCGGGACCAACATGTAAAAATTATTAGCGGCGTGTAAAAATATTAGCGGCGGCATTTAGCAGAAACGGAGGGCCGTTCTGCGGAAAGGGAGAATCGGGCGAATCCTCGTCTGGAGAGGAGAGTGAGGAGAAGCTGGCGAGGGATGACTCCAGCCTCTCGGCCATGGTGTGCGTGCCCAGGTGCTATCAATTTGCCCCAGCGTGGACCAGCTCCAAGCTGACACAAGTCCGCCTGCGCAAGGAAGCACTGGGGCTGGAAACACATCAGTGCTGTGGGTGAACTGAGCCGCACCACACAAACACCACACTACACAAACACCACACCACCAATATCCTCTCATCCATCAACCCACCCACCAGCTGCTGCCCCTGCTGGAACAGCCTCGGTATGGCCGACCACCAACGGTCGGAAATCCATAGCACCAACAAGAAAAATGGGTGTTTGTCCCGTGTGACTAATTGGCACCGTAAATAGTATTTAGAATTAATCACAAGCCAGTAAAATGAGTATTTTGGGATAACAAAAGTTGTATAAAAGTCTTACTAGCTGTCCACTACTGTTATTTCATTTTACGAAGGACACGTGTGAAGTTCTCCACCGCTTGTGCTGGTTTGCCTGGCTGTCCAGAACACCTGAAATGCAGCTGAGATCATCAGGTCAGTACGCATTCCTGCTTCCTACAGGAAACTTACACCCATTTTATTCCAACTCAATCAATCACTTGCAAATAGCAGGATGCATACAAAACACAATTGCTGCAAGTATGTTGTTTACTTCTATACGTGTGCAAGAGCAATTCAATACGCCTTAAAAGAGAACATGCCATTCTGCAGCGTGTGACTCGTGATCATACTCATGTGACATCCAGTATGACAGAGATCCCCAGTTTGGCATGTAAGGTGAACAGAGCTGGATCCAACTAGCTCAGATATCGTTATATAAAGGAAGAATGACTAACCACACCTGCAGACCTAACCGAAACGTGTTCTGCAGCCAGCGTGGCTGTAGTCTGATCCCTGGCCCAGCTGGCCCCAGGTTTCAGAGGCCTATTCGGCTCATGCTCGTGCCTTTTCCTGGAGTGGTTCGTCGTGGAGAGCGTGGTGCACATGTGCTGTTTATTTTTAGCTCAGCCCAAAACTACAGGGCCCTCTGGTTTGCTCCTCCCAACACTTCAAGGTGTGATGAATCCAATACAGACCACTTCTCTCCCCTAGCACCAGCTACCTACTGTACATTTTATTTATCATTATCGATATTTTTTTATTGATTTGGCCCTCTGCGCACACGATGCGGGCGGCCGTGTACCCCGCAACGCACGCCCGTGTCGCTGACAAAGACACGCCGCCATACCACCATGTTGGCAGCACCTACGAAAGACGTGGACCTGTTGGGGAAGCTGGAGACCAGGCCTGGATGGAGAAGCCCTCAGCCTGCCGGTTCAGACCGTGTTAAACGCGATCTGAAGGCATATCTAAATGTTTTATTTAGATCCGTGTTGGATGGTCTCGCATAAGGGCAGACAGACAAAACAAGCAATGTGAGAGCGTGGCAGGGTGAGACTGTAGAGGGGGGGGGTTGGGGGGGGGGGGGCGTGGCACTGCAGCACCTTGGAGGCAAGTCTGCATTGCTCCAATAAAATAATAAAAGCTCTTTGTTTGCTACTCTCCACTTCTGTCTGAATGGATCCAGGGGGCAAATCAAAGGGGTGAGGAAGAATGAGAGATCAACAGCTGACCCGAGTGGCACCTTTGCTCCATATAGTTAAACGTGGGGGGTTGTTGTATGCGCAGAGAAGTATAGTAAAAGTCAAGGTCAGTAACCAGGACAGAAATTAGGAAGTATGTTGGAGTGGAAACAGAAACTATCAGATCTGCCGGGCTGGGGACACGACGTGCCGTCAGACGTTCTGACTTCAGCTCCGGCATCAGCATTAGTGCGGTGGTGTAGAAGGCTCGGCAGCAGGTGGAGGCCACCTGAGGTCCTTGCTCTCCTCACCGAGGAAGAGAGGGTGCGGAATGAAGGTGCGGGTCAGGCCCCGCCCTCCCGAGGCTGGGCGAAATCTGGGCGTGTAGGCGTGGCCCTCTGAGCGTGTAGGCGTGGCCCTCTGAGCGTGAAGGAGCTGCTGCTCACAGACTCGCTGCACTGACCACGCATTAGGAGCCCTGGCAGTGCAGCAGCCGACTGTGACCGAGGGTTCACCTCTGACCACCTGGGTCAAAGGCAGTCCCGATCTAACAGGCCAGATGAACTTTTTAGAAGAGTTTATCTGTCTATAAGAGAATAAGCCTAATTGTAAGTAAAAGTCTCTTCTCAAGCACTTCCATTGTTTTCAGAACCATGTGTTATTCCTTTTGCTGTGCCCACACTCCAGCTGGCCTCCAGGAGGTCCACGCTGACCCATAACTCCCCAGACAGGAGACCAAGTGAGTGTTTACAGGGCATAAAGGGTTGGAACAAATCCACACACACACCACATCTGCCTACTCAACTTAGATAGTGTGTCATTTCTCCCTTGACGTTATCATGAATTTGGTTCTATTAGGAAGCACAAGAAGGCTGGCCAAGCCTCTCATGCTCGCTCCCACAAGAGCATCCTCACTAGACGCTGTGCAGGACTGCTGTGGACCTTCCACCTACAGCACGCGTTACCTCCTTCTGCCCTTGATCTGTAGGAAGCGCACACGCCTCCCCGTCATCACCGTACTAGTGCTAACAACTTATCCCCCCCTTACTAGACTCCAAGCCTCGTTCTCTCTCTCTCTCTCTCTCTCTCTCTCTCTCTCTCTCTCTGTGTCTGTCTCTCTCTCTCTCTCTCTCTCTCGATATTTTCATCTGGCTAGTGTACACAAAAGGTTTATTTTTAACCGTTCCACACATTAGACAACAGAGCGCAGCTGACAGGCCGGGAATGAAGGAGCCATTACCTCATCACAATAGCGGAGCTGAGAGGGACGCAGAGACAATGGAGTGGGGGGAGGGGCCAAACCAGCTCACAGCACAACTCTATTTGGCCCTGGAAGACTGTGAGCAGAGACCCAGGGAGAAGAGCTAGTCATGCCCGCTGATCTGGGAGTGGAGTACGGAAATGACCACAGCCAGTGGACCGCACACACACACACACAAAAACACAGAAAAGACTGAAAAACACTAAAAAGGCTTTGGAAGAAAACTTGGAACTTAATCTCACAGCTCTGTTAAAATTATTCATTCTACAACAACTGTATATTTTCTAAAGAAGAAATGTTGTTAGAGGTCTGAATTAAGTGATTAATGTATTTAAGCAGGTTTGAATCTAAACAATGAGCTTCAATAAAAATCTTACTTTAATTGGAGTTTCAAGTACAATATGCGTAGAAAACTGTCCTTTATCATTTTATTTGGTTGTGCACAAAAAGCTCTTTCGTGCTCTGATTGGTCAGTGTTCTGTCAATCAAATTCAAAGCCTCTGTCAAACTCTGCTTGAGTTAGGGCCAGAACAATGGGCTGAAAGGCAGGGGTCATTCTGGACCCCAACACCCCACCCAGAATACAGACCTCTGCCCCATGAACTCTGACCCCGCTGGCATTGTGTAACTAAAAATAATAAAATCTGTTCCGGCAGACTGTTCTGCTCGGCGTATTGTATGCAGAACTCTCTTTTCTTTGCTCGCTCTCTCTCACTCTCTCTCCGCCCTAACATTTAAATCAAGATTATGCCAAGATTATGTGGGATTCTACTGGCAGATGGTGCTTTTGCACCACGCTTAGAGGAGCCAAGGGTTGGCTGGGCTACTTTCCCTTTCTTAATGAAGGAAAACAAATACTACTGGTTTCAGAAGGCTTTGGGGACTAGATCCAACAAGGAGGCATATGATGGTTCTTAAACGTGTCAGCTTTCATCTCGGTGTTAATCAATAACGCACCAACCGCACGGCCGGCATTATTACCAAAACAGAGATACAGGCGGCACGTTTAGGGTGGCAGAGCCGAAAAATTTCGGCAGATTTGCGCCGGGCGCTCGGAGGTACGCGGCAACGCGGGAGGGTTTCTGGATTTCAGAAATTTCGCCGGTCCTATCGGATCCAAGCCACGCAGACAAAAGCAAGCCTCTGCATTGTTTGCTAAGTCTCTGGCCCTTTGTTTATGTGACAGGGAGGCCGGTGCCGTGTTCTGTGCCATCGCCGCGCTGTCTGAGCAGGTCAGGCCGGAGCCACTGCACGATGCTGCCCCCACCCTCCACCCTCCACCTTCCACCTCCTACTTTGTTTTACTGAAGTTTGCCTCTGTGACAGAATTCTTTGCTGATCAATAAAAAAAAAAAACCCTACCATGAAAACCCTGGAAGTCATCCTCCCCCACCCACTCTGCTCTTTGACCTTACTGAAGGCCTGACTGAGCAAAAACACTGCTCTTCCCATGAGGCCCCTGGAGGCTCCCGTTTCACTCGGGCAATGAAAGGGACTACTGTAAATAATGGGGGCCTGTTTGACCCCGCCTTTGTCTGGGCCGAGACCCCTACATCCACTCTACTGTAACAGAGCCGACCTCTCACAAAGGAAGCTCTCATGGCTGTGAGACCATGCGCCTCCTGCCACTGGGCCCGCAGAGGTGGGACTGAAAGTGAGTCCAGGCAGACTTCTCCTCCGAGCTGCGGGGATCTCCACCCTCTCTATAACGCGGCCTTTTGTTCTAGGCACCTCTTCACAGCGACTCAGCCAGACCCTCAAAACCACAGTTTCTTAATCTCTAATGTCAAGGTGTCCTCACTGATAGAAGAAGGGTGCGTGACTGACAAGGTCAGCAGCAAGATGCATCCTGAGCAGTTGCTCCAGCGCCCCGAGAGCGTACGGGGCAGTTGGGCACAGCGCCGCCGTTGATGCTGAACCTCAGCCCGAGCGTGGCGAGGAACCGTGGGTGTTCCATGCTTGTGTGTGTGTGTGAGTGCGTGCGAGAGGTCAGAGGCCAAGTGAAATATTTCCCCGCTCTGAGGTCTGCGTTAGCATGCAGGAAGCTGAGTCTCAGAGATAAGGCATGACGTGGAGATAAGGAGGCAAACACCTGTTAGGAGCTCCAGCTCCCCCAGCGCTGGTGGCACAGACTGAGGAGCACCGACACACACGCACATACAAGAGAGAGAAAAAAAACACGACAAAACAACAACAAAAAAAAACTTTAGTCACTTCAAAATGATACTGCAGCCAACCGTGGAAAGAAAGCATCAGCGTGGCGTTTCTTTGGTAGTTAAGGTCAGGCAGGGAGCAGGAGGAGTAAAACCACGGGGCGTAGAGGGCGGGGGCGTCGGGCAGCGGCTGGGCTGCTGTCGCATGCCGCGTTTAATGGTGTACGCCGTCTCCTGACAGCATCATCTGTATCCTCCTGCCATGGACACAAACAGCAGAAATGATGCTGTTTGAGTCATGACATGTCACTGCAGGCTGCTCCGGTGATCAGTCCAGTAAATGGAATGGCTTTCGGACGGCAGACAGCGAGAAAGCACAAAACACTTCAGCCTGAGCTACGGGAGAAAGCTCCCTCGCTGTAACGCGCCAATAAAACTCCAGCACCCATTCGGTGACAAGTCTAAAACAGCTGAGCAATACCAACGGTAAACGCTACATCGCTTCATCCACCCAAAAAATAAATAAAAACCTAGAACATTTTTGCCGCATGTAGATCCGCATTGGATTTAAACGGATGGCGATGAGAGACGGAGTTCAGGCCACAAACTGCGTGACTTTCCAGGATCATGGGAACCCAACGGTGAGGCAGTCGAAAGATTACTCGAATATTTGAGTTTTACACAATGGACTTAGTCTTTTGGGTGATAAAGTGGACCTAAATGTCATGCTGTTGACGGTGCATTGGCAATTCTCAGAGAGAGCACACTCACGTCTGGTCTAAATGAAGGTAGTGTTCCTGCTGAAATAATCTCTCCTCTATTGAATTAGAAGCATTATGAATTCCATAATGGACGTCTCTTAAGGACAAGTCGTCCTTTCTCCACACTATCCTCCTGGTGATCACTACGGGCATCTCCGGTCAGCAAATACAGAAATCAATTATGGTTTTAAGCTCTATTCCATGATTTATCCAACTGATCCCCCTGGATTACAGTGCGGATTAAAATATGTGGCGCGGCTTTCTGCATTTCCTCAGCGTGTCCATCCTGGATCTCTCAAATGCCTCCAGATCCAAATGAAAGAAATGGCAGAAGAGAGAGTCAGTGAGTTCAGTCCTCGTCTGAACTAGCTCAACATATACACTTCACACACACACAGGCACAGAGGAAAAGTGTAATGGGGGGGGGGAGAGAGAGAAAGAGAGAAAATACATCTCGGAGGAAATATTTCAGTCAATAGAAAACAAAGAATCAAAAGAATTGTTCTGATTATTCCCATGGATCCCTCTGGTAAAGATCACCACCGAGCGAACGGGGCCTGTTGGCATGTGTGCGTCGCCCGGCCTTTCAAAGGCGGCGCGGTTTCCACCAGATAAACAAGCTCACCACAGCCTAGCGACTCCGCTCCTACCTGTGCTGGCTGCACACAGATCTATTGTGATGGGTATTTTATGACCCCCTTTTTAGCACACTTGTATCACTCTATCGGGGGCCCCTTGCCAATCTCTGGCACCCCTTTGAACGGGCAACAAAGGAGCTAATTAGAGCCCCTCTTGGTGGAAGCCCGAGGAAGGTTCTGATTTGATACTTCCAGGGGATTGTGGAGCCCCAGCAGTGCATTCACACAGCCCCCATGCACGCTTGGCTAGGCCCTTTACTCCAGCCCGGCATTGTGCGTGCAGCTCAGCGGCGCATCAGAGCCACCGAGGGGGAACCGACACGTCTTCTTTCATGTGGCCAGCGCCAGAAACCAGATGCTAATGGGAAATTGATGGGATTAAAAACACTGTACTCGCTCGAGAGAAGGAAACCGCTGGTTCATAATGCCTGCTCAAATAAAAACACCCTGGCAGTGAGGTCAAACGCCTTCTGATAGGAAAGGGAGGAAGCAGGACGCGAACACACACATGTTCAGCAGTGTTGTTGTTGTGGTTTTGAGTTTGGACCCCGACTTCAAGCACTGCACTTGTTTAAACAGCTCTTGTCTAATGCAACATGATTCGAAATCACAGCCCCGCGTCGCAAATATTACGCATTTCTAAAGACCACAAATCTAGGACACATTTTCAGGAATTCAGCACCTAAAGGAAGTGATTGAAAAAAAAAAAAAAAAAAAAAACTGCTGCCCGTGCCTCGTTTCCCCTAACGAAGGGTGTAGAGGACCAGTGGCCTGTCTGGGTCTGAGGAGAGAGAGAGAGAGAGAGAGAGAGAGAGAGAGAGAGAGAGAGAGAGAGAGAGAGAGAGAGAGAGAGAGAGAGAGAGGGGAGAGAGCCCCAGTAAAGGCCATGTCTGTCTGGTGTGTGGAGAGTCTGAGGCCTCCACCAGTCTGGCAGCTGTTCAGGGGCGTTGGGGGCCAGGTGAGGCAGGCCACCCCCACCGCTGCTCTTATCTCAGCTGGCCTGACTGCAGCACGTGTGTGTGTGTGTGTGCACATACATGGCAGCGCACATGCGTGTGTGTGTGTGTAGGGGTGGGGGGGTGGGGTGCATTCAGTGGAGCAGAATGGCTTTGGATGCTCACGGAGGGTTGGTGTGCCACCTGGCACCATAGCGGGCTCACAGCACATTTCCCTCTGACTGTAATCCCTCCATCTCCAGTTGCAGGCCAGCGATAAGGAGACGGACAGTGAAAAGCACCTCGCTCAGAGCAGACGGCTGCCCTGCAGTCCTGTCTCTTTACCAGAGCACTCGCGATGCTTATCGCTTTAATAAGATGGGGCTGTGTTGTCTGCCTATCCGAGTTTACTTTTATTTGGTATTCATGCAAGACTAGGCAACCCTGCGCCTCGTCTTACAGGCGCGTGCGCCTGCCCTGTGTCTAAAACGAGCCTCCCATATGAACGGACGAGACTTATCGAGTCTGGCGGAGGTGGTCACAAATCGCATCGCATCAATAAAAGAAGCAGTAAGCTTCAGCTACTAAAACAAGATGCTTTGATGCTAGTCCGGAGCTGTAGTCAAGGTGCGCAGTCCAATCCACATGATGTGACCCTGTGCTAAGCCCATAATCGATACATCTCACTTCTTGACAGGGAAAACAGAAGCCAAATCTCAGATCAGAGAGCTGCTGGTGTAAATCTTTACAGTTCAGCCTGGGTTGGTTTTTTTTTAAGGCAGCCCATAATTGGGTGCTGGCCAACTGCTTCTGGATCTCAGCTGCACGAACACCAGCATCTAAGACACATAAGCAAGGCCTATTTATTAGCCTGGCAACGTCCGCCCTCCGCCGAATAAAGACGTCACACGGCACCGTGCCACCAGTCTGACTTTGCATCATACGAGCAGACATCATGCACTGCGGGACACACTACAGCAACATTAAATAAATCACCTGCAGCCATCCAATAGTGTTCTGGATGAACGACTGAAACACATGGGTAATTTCTGAGGAAACCGAATCTAATTTCCTGTTGCTGATGCATCTGACTTAAAATCACGCGCAGATAACGACTCTTAACATTGCATTAACAAACCAGCACGAAATCATATAATGAACAATTTGGTGCCTCAGAATATATTTATTACCTGAAATCAAAACTGAGAAAAGTCAGAATTAACGTCACAAAAGCTTTTAAACAAAGAATGTCCCAGTTCCTTATTTCTTTTCCTGTGTTCATAATAAATTAATAGAAAGGTCAGATTATTCTAGGGCACTTCCCTCATTTGTTAGGCAGCCTTGCGAAGTCAAAACATAGTTTCAGCATTAGGAAATTTTAATTGGCCAACTCGAGAAAATGATGGGTCTGCTTGAAGTCTCTCACATTGCCTTAATTATCATTGCGCCCAATTACCATATTGCTGCGATGTTAAGTAGTATACTAACCAGTCCAATCAGCTGGTGAAAGGCACATTTTACACAAATCAGGGCAGATAAATTTTACACAAAACAGGGCAGATAAATGAACAAATTTCATTGGTTACTTTATAGACCCTTGGAATTTTAAGAGGTCTTTAGGAAGTTGGCTGGATGACCTGCTTGGCAGTTTGCCCTAACTGATTATGGAAATTAAGAAGACAGTTCTGTGATAGAACTGAATAACCCTTGTAGCACCTTAAATCTAACCGAGGCAGAGAAAATACTCCAGGCCGTCCGCGATGCCCGGCGTTCATTTAAAAAGCAGCCACCCCCTTTTTTCCCCACAGCGGACGAGCCGATCCGGAGCACAAACCTTCCGACCGCCGATCGCTCGCGAACGAGGACTGTAATCTTTACAAGTTTCCACTAGGTGCTCGTCACGGGCCATGCGGTGTGAGCAGGGCACCACCTGCGGCAGGCTGCTCGAGCCTCTGGGTGGCATCTGCGACGGCTGGCGCGCGCGTGTGTGTGTGTGTGTGTGTGTGTGTGTGTGTGTGTGTGTGTGCGTGTGCGTGTGCGTGTGTGTTGGGGGGGTAGCAGCTTGAAGCGCAGCTCAGCTGCTGTGGCGAGTGGAGACCGTTGGGAAGCTCCTCCCTCGCTCCACCTCAGCCTAACGCTGTCGTTATCTCGCCTCGCAAGCTCCTCGGAGCTTATCAGCCCGATCTGCTCTTGGTATACTGGGGAGGAGAGCGCAGGGTTATCGGTGCCTCCGATATGTGCAGATAAGGGGCCCGGCCTCCTGTTCAAACACGGCTAGCCGGGGCTCTGGCAGGGGGGCGGGGGGGGGGCAGGGGGCACGCTGCGTTGGGGTCAACGCCCCGCTCATGGTGAAGCCCAGGCAGGCCCCTAGCCTACAGGAGCGAGCTGTCCATACTACACAAGAACCAAAACACTACAATGAAGTTCAGAGCATTCTCAACGCCTCCTACCATCTCGGTCATATGGGGTGTGTGTAAGAGACCCAACACCCACATCTTCCTCACAGAAGACAGACCTAGGGTGACCTCTGCCAGGTGGAGAGAGTGTTCAGAATACCAAGTGTATCTCTTTTCTCACCCATGCGCTTTAGCCTGAATCACTGTTGTCCTGGGCAAGATGGTTATTTACTTTATCAGCTAATAACCACAATATTTCAGGTTATTCTGTCTCTCTGAAGTCACGCGACCACAAACTCGGCTTTTCTTAGCAAAATAAATCAAAGCTGCTCAAAAATAGCCCCTGGTTAAGAAAAGAAAGAAAAGAAACACGTATGCTGCTGACGGCACACTTTGATTTAGTCCACCTAAGGAAACCCTGGGTGACCGCAAAACAAACAAACCCTTTCATATAGGTATCTCACGGTCATACATCTCTAATACTTCCACACTGAGGTCCACTCCAGGAGGCAAGCCCCCCCCCCAGTGGGACCTGATGCACATCTCATTCAGCTGTCATGAACTTTATGACATAACCCAGGGCAGGAGAGAATGAATGGGGGAGCTAAACTCATGCAGGAAGCACTTATTGATGTGTCCACTACAGCATATATGCACTCGCATGCACATCCCTGCGGTCCCGGGACACGTCTGGGAGCAATTACAGACAATTAACTTGACCCGTTTGCACCAAATGAACTCCCAAACAGAAATATTTCTTCACATTTAGAACTGGAGATGGCGGGGATCCTGGCACAAGATGCTAGCAAATAATGTGTAATTACTCACGAGCCCCATCGTCTCCCCTTGTGCAGCAAGCTGTCAGGAGTGCAAAGCCCCTGAAGAGCCTTTAGAAAACATGGCCGTCTCTGTCAAACAACAACACTTGGCTTCAAAAATACACCGAATTATGAATGGATGCCTTGACTTGATACCACTGGCAAGCAACGAGAAAGCCAGTTAGAAAGAAGCTTTTTGAATTTGTGTGAAGGCTTACATCGCACAACTATCAAAATCAATCTGTACTTCAACCAGGAGTTTATTACTAAATAGAATCTTTCTTTGGCCTTTCTTAACGCAAACCATGACACGTTCACCAACGCAGTCAGCAAAATGACTCACCACTGACTCATTCATGGACACACAACTTTTAAATGACAGCATCCTGTTATCCATTTCCTTTTCACCATAAACATGTGTAAATATCATGGAGAGTGACAAACCACAAGGTGGTCTATTATCTGGCCAATTAGAAGGCATTTATCCAGATGATTAGTAGGTAAAGTTATCTTGACCAGTTCCCACACACCAGTGTTTGCTGTTTGCGAGACGTCTGAAACTGAATCTTTGCCTGAACTTTAACCATTGTGCATTCCAGCAGATTAGGAGCAAAGTCAAAATAACCAGAGTCTACTGACTCAATCAGGAAAACCACTGAAACCAGGTCTGGGGAAAATGCCATCCAGTCAGCAAGTGGCACTGAGACAAATGCTTATGTAAGCAACTTAAATTGGAACGTCTGCAAAAATTTGGAGGACAATTACAATCGTGCCACTGTCGTGTCCAGGTGATCTTCAAACCACCATGGACTGCTGGACGTGAACGGGGAAATGTTTCTCGAAGGCTCCGTAGCCAGCAGGCCCCGGCGCCCACTGTGGCCCGGTGCGAGTGCACGCCTTGGGCTTAAGAAGATCGGTACGTCTGGCACGGATTTCCTTGCTCTGTCCCCACTCACCACAACCCCCCCCTCAGCTACACTGACGAGAAGCAGAGGCCAGCCCGCATGGCCAAAAGGTTACGCCACGGAGGTCGGCCCAGGTCCTCTGCGTGGCCCTCATTTCCTGAGCTGGACAGTCTGCCCCTCTCATAAAGCTAATAAGGCCCTCCTTGTGGCTGGGTAGCTGGGGCCCAGGCAAGCCTGCTCGTCACTGGCCACACCCCAGGGGTCAGGGGGTGGACGGGCAGGCTGCTTCCCATTAGCCAGCCCCCTCCCCAGGTGCGGCTAATGGGCCCGGGCAGCACCTCCCCAGGACCACTCAGCAGGCACCAGAGCGGGCCTGGAAATGATCAGCACCTGGGACCCGGGCAGCTCCACTAACAACTACCACACACACACTCACACACATCATGACAGAGCACGGGTAAGATTTCTGATGAACTTCTAGTCACCTGTAAACATATCTAAAGCATCTGAGAACTTGTTGAATAGATCAGCTTTGTGTTTGTTGACTGAAATTATTCTGACTGAATACTTGATAAAGCTTCATAGAGAAATAAGAAGCCTTTATGTAATTGGTTAAATTTCAATCCCCCCTGTACTCATCATTTTAAAATAGATGACTAAAAAAAACAAAGATCTAATAAATGTTAGAAAAATTACCACATTAAAAAAATACACTCATGACAGTCAAACAAGACTATGAAGACTAGATTCATACTCAAACAATTTCCAGCTATTCAGAGAATTCTAACTCCATTATACAGAATTATCTTTGAGAACACTATATCCTCATATGATATTATTAAATATATATTTATATAAGTTATTGAAGATCAGCACAGCCTAGCTGCAGAAGGGAGCCATTTTTTCAGTGTATTTTTTATTATAGAACATCAGTTTCTCCTTATAAGAGAAAGTTGTTTTTGCATTGAGGAAATGCAGTATATACAAGGTTAAACATTTTCATTTACATCCATCAGTAAAGGAAACTGACCTCCATCATGAAGACAGATAAACAATCATCCACTACCACTGTGAATCATTTTCAACTAATAGCCTCCCTAAAGCCATCGTCTTCAATAAAAGCATTTCTAAAAATATGCATGTTAAAGTTCTGTCCTTTCCTGAAGAACAACTACATTAATCATATGTGTACATATATTTCTCATGTCAAAACAAGGGGCATGCAACCATCTTCCCCCCAAATAAGAACCTTTGCCCATACAGTCCATTCAACATGAAGCCACACACACACAAACAAAAGCACAGAGACCAGCACGTGGGCACGGACAGGTCTGGGGTGCCCCTGCAGGCCCCTGGGTTGGTGAGGGGGTGATGGGGTGAGAGGGTGAGGGGGTGAGCACTCACCTGTGCTGCTCCACCGCCTCGTTGTCCGGGAGCTCAGCGGCGCACACGTTGCAGCGCTCGCCCTGGTTGCCACGGCCGTCGGGCTTCATGCCGGCCGCCAGCTCGCCCAACTTGCTGAAGAACTCCCTCTGGATGAAGGTCTGCGGCAGCAGGCCGCCGTAGGTGCCGAAGTCCATGGACATGGCGAGGGCCGGAGCCACGTGCAGCGACGGGGCCATGGAGGCAGGCATGGCCAGCATGGGCTCGCTCTTGTGATTGGGTGGCAGGCTGTAGAGCGAGGCCAGGTGCTTCTCCGTCATGCCGGCCACGCCCTCCAGCCCCATCTGGCCCACGTCGGCCTGCAGCTCGCCCCCGCTGCCGTCCTCGCGTCCGTAGTGCAGCTCTCTCGCGCTGGTGATCACGCTGCTCCTGGTGGGCGTGCCGGGCCCTTCGCGGCACCTGTCCGTCTCGGCGCCGTTGCCCGGGCCAGACTCGCCGCCGTGAGGGCTCTCGGGCCCGCCGCCCTCGTCCACCTGCATCATCTCCGTCTTGACCTCGGACAGCGCCGGGTGGGTGCCGCTCTGCAGGGGCTGCTCGGCTCCACCCACGCCGTGGGGCAGGCCACTCTGCAGGAGGGACTGTCCGATGCTCATCAGACTGTCCACGGCGGCCTTGGTCGGGCTCATCGTGGACAAGCTGAAAGAGGCGGAGACGGAGGGGCTCTGCTCCACCATGCCGGCCAGGGCCAGAGCGTGCTGGGGGGCGGAGGCGTAGCCGCCCTCCTCCGCCGAATGCTTCTTGCCACCCCTGCCATGCCGGCCCTTGCGCTCCTCGTCCTCATCCAGGCCACCGTCGTTCATGCCCACCTCGGCGTCGTTCTCATCCGACGACTGGATGGTCTCCAGGATCTTCAGGCACTGCTCCTCCAGGTACTCGATCTCGAGGATCTCTGCGGCATACAGCAGGTCGTCCAGGTCTTCCACCTTGGCCTGGAGCGTGGCAGTGTAGGCATACTCGAGGATCTGCTGGAAGGTCTTTGGCGAGAGGAAATCGAGGGTGTAATGCTGGCTGCTGCGGTGGAAGAGGATCTCGAACATCTTGCTGGTGCAGGCCAGCACCGTCCGGTGAGCGTGGAACTCCTGGCTGTCCACCATGATGACCACGTCACACAGAGTTCCCGCCAGGCGCATCTGGTTGGCCTTGTGCAGGAGTGCCGTGGGGTGGTTAGGGTTCTGCAACTGTATCATGCCCATTTTAGTCAGATCCATAACGTCTCCGAAAGCCACCAGGCCGACTCATGAGTCTCTCTTTCCACTCAGCAGTGTGTTCAGTTATCTTTGTAAACAAGATAAGTTCAGTCTGGAGAGAGATGGAACAAGAGAGTCCTCAGTTAAACAGCGAAAAACAGGAATGTGTATTCAATGCCTTTATTGATCTAAATTACAGTGCGTCAGACTGTTTTGTGACTGTATTATCTGGGCTATGGCAAAATCTCAAGAATTAAACTGCCAAATACGTCGCAGTTAAAGAGCCTGAACTGCCTGAACGAATCTGCTGAATTCAAATACAACACCTAGCAAGAAAGGCCACACCGTTTAGTCAATACGCGAGATTCACGTGGCATTTTGCACTATATGAAAACAAGAGTTAAATCTCAAACCGTCTCAGCAAAACAAGCTACAGTAAATTGCCACACAAACAGCATAACCTTTGCCTAGCAGTCCTCTGAGCCCAATTCTCCGGCAAGGTCTCTCAAAATGTTAAAATGACAAGTGGCCCCGATGAGAGGAACGAAAATTTCACATTAGTGCTAGGAAACCCTGTCCGTAATCACGCCTTTGTTTCAGTGTGTTCGAGCTTGCTTCTCAAAGCCCATCAACAGCCTCCTGAAATGAAATGGCATCTTATTCAGTATTCTCATCACAGAGTGGGATAGAGAGCAGAGCACGGAGGGAGAGGCAAGCTGTTGCCAGGAACAGTTGGAACAGAGGATGTCACAAAAGCTTCAAGCCTGTGCAGCAAACAACATGCCCACCTAAAGCTGGTTTTTAAAACGCCATACCATTTCTGGATTACTCAGAGATAAAAAAAAAACAAACAAATAAAATAAAATAAATGAAACACAGAATAAAAACTAATAAAATATTGATTTGTTTAAAAAACTGAAATAAAGACACTGAATCGTACACAGTTTGTATGTCTGAAAAGGTTGCAGTAATGTTTGGGTGGATGTTGATTTGGTATTTTGATATCCTGGGGCAAGGAACTCATGAAACCAATATACACAATATAATAAATTATATCAGGAGAAATGGTAAATCATGTTAATAGCCTGACTGCTATTCACGTTTGAGAATATGTGTATCTGTACAGTACGTAAAGTGTGTACCTATTACATAATTAAATGAAAATTTGTATTTTAAAAAATAAACATTTATTTTCATTTTTTCACAATAAACAACACAAGGCAACACCCCTTCAAGATAACTGCGGCATGACTTCTTTTACTATATCACCACGGGAGAATTAAATCATAAAGGAAAGCACATGACAGGCAAGTGATAGTTACCCGATGAATGAAGGCGAAGTCAACCTTTCATCACTATGTAAATATTCAGCTAATAAAGATGAAGGCTACGGTCGACGTTTATAATGGATACTAATAATGAGAGAAGGATTCAAGCGTAGTGCAAAATATTTAAATAAGGAGGCATACTTTGGATATCTAAATAGCGGCGCCTCCACTCAAACTAGCGCAAAACGAGCATGTTTTTAAAACACTGTTCTGTTTAACCCCACATTGCAGGCTACCTGTTCTGTTAAACAAAATATTTGACATACATGAGGAAATTCGCCGAAGTTATTAGATTGTGGCGGAATCAACTACACCACTGACCGGGAGCAAAAATTCGACATCCGCGCCGCGAGCCCGCCGATGCGTACGCGCACGGCACACTGTGGTCACAGTCTTGAAATCAGTCCTAATTCAAGATCCTGACTAAAATACAAGCGAGTCTAAAGCCTCTGGTAGCTGAACTGTCTTGATAAAATAGCAACGCCAACAATAGGGCTCAACATTAATGCCAGTGTAATTCAGCCGTTGTAGCCTACTGTGTCTAAAGCGCAAACAGTAGTCTACTGCGCGCTCCGGTGTGCAAACCACATCGATAATCGCTAAATACCAAAAACGGTCAAATATAATAATAGCAATATTAATAATATATAACATTATAATATTATATTACCCTCTGGCGCACCGAATAAATACTCGCAATGCCTTAAATCGTTGTTAGGACTAATTCTGGTATATTAGGCAAATTAGGAAATCGCAAATGAATGTCCACTCGAAGCTCATTTGACTGATCAATGCATGATTGGAATTTACAGCGTGTTTTGCCAATCGCACGTGAATCTGTTTGAGTGAAACGGCAGCTAGTATTTCAGATAAGGTTACAAAGAGTGCACAACACGGAACGATAAGTTAAGCGCCGTTTCAGTAATCACAGTCTATAACACACAGTTATCCAACATGCGAAAAAATAATAAGTTAGTCTCCGTCGACGCGTCAATATTGCAATCAATTCCCAAGCAGACAGTTGCCAAACTGTCTCTGATAATGGTTGGAAAATGCAGGTAGACATCACCATGCTGCCCTATGCCTGAATTGATTAGACAATAAGATCTATTGATCACTCACAAACGCGTCATTAATTTACCTTTTAGTTTACAGAAAACCGAGACAGTGTAGTCGTGTAATATTCTAAGCAGACGGACAGTTTTAACAAGAAAAGAATCACGCTAGAAATAAAGCGCATGGAAGCACGTCACACTGTCTGGTGTGCAGTGAGCTGTAGGACCAGACCTCACGTCCTCCGGCTGTGATCTCCCGAATACTAAAACAGACGGTTACGTCAACATAACATCTCTACATGTGCTAAGTGTTAAAGATGAACATAAACTCCAATATCCATCAGGTGCTTTGACTTGCAGTGGGACTGACAGCAACACTTCACTTTGAGTGCACAGCTTAAACTTCGCGTGTTACAACTGGAGCAACAGCGGAGGACACCGTTAACTTGTTTGTAAGCAAAGACATTTGATCAATACCGATGAGAACAAACACAGACGATCTTGCATGAACATTTAGAAAACTGGGAGCATGCACAGAGGCGGGTCTGTTAAGAACTGCGCGCATTTTAAGCCTCGCGCCTGAACGCTCCGTGTACTCACCTAGGCTGCACGTTTTGCTTCCGATTGTGTGGTTATTAGGACTACAGCATAGTAACGCAGTTCACAGTACCCGCTCTCACACGCACTAACTCCTCTCCGCTTTCGGCTTAGCAAATCAACACAATGGTGACGTCAACGCTCACACTCGCTCGTTTTCTCCGACGTCCTTGCAAACACTACGAAAGCGAGACACCTAGGGGCCTACCGAATATAGGGCAAAATGTCTGGAGTTTCATACATTTAGACGCCTCGTCTGATGCATTCCGATTGGTCATGGTACGCATGCGATCTGTTATTCTAGTATAGTTATCTTTTTACGGCACGTTTCTGCAGATCTGAGCAGCAATGCATGAACATGTTAAAAAGAAAGTCCCAAATTTCTTACCTTACCAATAACACTACTTATCTTTTATGTTTTTAACGGGTTTAGTTTGCGCTCCCATGACCACAAAGCAGCTTCTAAACAGCTTTAAATAGGGAACATATGTATTTATTGCAGGGAAACTCCAAGCTCTATAAAGTTACATACTCTGCTACATGCTGCCTCGTCCACCTGTCACATATTTCTCTCCCTGCAGGTTTTTCTTACGACAACTATTGCTTCGTTCACAAATTGGAAACGAGGGGGAATGGTTTACGGTGGTGAGAGCGTCGTGCTGTAGAGAGGGCCGCGGTAAAGTTTCACACTGGGGAAGTGATCGCACAGCACGTCATCTCCTTTGAGCTGCATGCTCCACTGACTTACCCTGGGATAAAGAAAAAGGCCCCTCCATAATCTCCACTTAATCCCCATTTTAGCAAGGAAGAGCAAGATGAGAGCGAAATTATAATACTGTACTGGGTTACGGTGCTCATGAATCTCAATATGGTGATGGTTAAAAGGAAAAATACTCGTTGTAATTGCATTTAAAGAATCATGTTGAAACTCACATAGCCCAGAACAACCTGCAGGACTGCAGAAGCACACGGTAACTTCTTTCTTTGCTAGTGTATGGTTGCCCCACCTTAATAAATTAACTTTATGCTGTTCATATATATATATATATATATATATAGTGTTTGTGTGTGTGTGTGTATAACACAAAGCTATAAAAGCTATGATGTCCCTCTGCTGTAGACATTATAGTGAAAAGGTATGGCGGCAGTTGACCGTTGAGAATCTTGCTCAGATCCTGGCCTGAATAGGTTCTTTTTACACTCGTATAATCCTGGTGCTGTCCTGGGACTTGGGGCCCGCCTCCACAACCTCTGACCTCTACCTCTGACCTTGGCTAGATTTGCTCCTGTACAATCCCCCCCAACCCCCACTGTGGACGCCTTTTCTGAACTCTCATCGCCTTAAGCAGTTACGCTTATCTACCACAAAAGCTATTGTAACCGGGCAGCTACAGGTTTGTCAGTGGTACAGAAGTAATGATGGCCTCACACAGTCTTTCCTGAAGACATTATCAGACACCCAAACGCAATGGCATGAATACATTTTGGAACGTGGAATGATACCCAGATAAAGACCGAAATGTACCCAAAATTGTACCTATGACAATGTGATCAATTAAATCTGGTTGTGCCTTTCCTTAGGATATGTGAGCAGTTTTTGCATTAATAGCAACATTTGTCTTCATAAATCACAGAGCGCACTGCAGCGTTTGGACATCCTCACCAGAAATGTGGTGTTTTAAATGAAATTGCAATTCTCTTTGGTATGTTATATCAAGCACAAACTAGCCCACCCAACATATGTCATCGGAATGAAGGCAGCCACTTCCGTCTCTGTCTCTGTAGGCTGTGGTCAAGAATGTGTGTTGCCCTCTTTGTTAGCAGGTTGAAATGGCAGTGTTGACTGAGCAGTTTTATTTACTGAGTGTTTGTTTACCTCCCTGCTTTCTGGGCCTATACCTGTTTGGTCAGATGCCAAGGTGATCCCCTAATCAATACAGATCTGCTATCTGTGAGCAGCAAGGAGAAGAGCAGCCTCATTAACCCCTGCTGCTACCAGGTAACAACAATCTCCTTCTTAGAGGCAACTGAGCCTACAAGCACTGAACCCACCTTGGGCCTGACAAGAAGCAAATACAAGTTAGCAATTAAGTCTTTCATTAACCTGTGAAAGAACACATCATTACCCAACAATTAGATTGACGCCTTTTACCCAGTCTTGTAAATATATACTATTGGATCTAAATTTGTGATAGTGCGTTTTTAGAGTTTCTCAAACAGCCCGATAAACAGAAAAGTTAGTAAGTGATTTGTAAATCAAAGTCAGCGTTCCCTAGTGAGGCAACACTCGGAGAAATTCCAAAGCCTCTGGCAGAGGTGGCTGGAGGGCGGGGCTACGTCTGTGATTGATGTGTCTGTATTTGTGCTTTGTTAGTTGTGTCCTTCTAATGGACTGCAGATGCGAATGTTCTTTGGGGCAACAGCTAAACCGGCTCTGTTTAGAAATGGATAATAAACTGCGAAGACACAATGACGTTGACCAGACAAAAAGTAATCGAAACCAAGTGGACAAAAAAGTGAACAAGTGGGGTTTGTTTCGAATATGTCTCTCTTTCCTCAACCTCTGTGCTTCCTCCTTCATAACAAAACAGGAGAAAACAGTTCTAGCAGCTAGACAGAGAGAGAGAGAAATAAGAATGAATAAGTTGGTCCACTTATCCTGTATCCACATCCCTCTATTAGTGACCTCCTACCTTATCTCTGATCTTCAGTGCTTCCTTGTGTCTGCCTCATCTGATCCTAGTGACACTTAATACCACATGATCACAATCCCCATTCTCCTCGACAAATCACCCCAGGGCATCCCATTCTTATTAATCAGGCCTTGTGATGAATTATATTGTTTAAAAATACTTAACAATGTTTGCCCTCAAACATATTTGAATAAGTACATTTGAATTAGATTAACACAGATCATTTTACGGTAGAAATTTTGGAACTTAATATGTTACAGCATGTTTGTTTTTTACGTAAAAGTTTTTAGTCCAATGTACAACCGTCTCTTTTGTCCTTTAACATAACCTATATCATCAGTGTATCAATGGTCAGTTCAGTGGACACATACAAAATACACCTTAAAAGCTTTTAAGTATTTTTCTTTTTCTTCACTGACATGTTTCCGGATGTTCATAATTGCTCTAAACTGTTTGATAAAATCAGACAAACATTACCCTTAAAACATTTGGGAAGCGTGGAGTCTGGGAGACAATTTAATTGGGACTTTTGGCGACGGCAGTTTTCATTAAAATAAAGAAAAAACAACCAAACACATTTTAATATTCATTATTTAGAAACAACAATATCTCATTTGACAAAGGAACATGTGTCAGGCACGGTTAATGACTAATGTTTGCAAATCTATGAGTGATCATGTTGTCTCTACAGTATAGACTCCCTTGTCTCTGCAGTATAGACTCCCTTGTCTCTACAGTGTAGACTCCCTTGTCTCTACAGTGTAGACTCCCTTGTCTCTACAGTGTACTCCCTTGTCTCTACAGAGGCTCTTGATTAGGAAACGCCTCACCTCCGACGCTCCTCCAGTGCAGCGCCCAGGTGGTGGGAGGTGCAGGGACAGCTCTGCCCTGGAGAGCGCACCCCTGAATACCAGCGCTTTGAAAAGGCGCTTCCCTGCCGTTCCCATTGGGTGGAAATTTTATAAACTTTCTTTTGGGCCTGAGTCAGCTCGGAGAGGCTATTGTCTCCCTGCTGAACAGGACTTGGACACTCAATACAGTTTAAACAATGGCAATGATGATTAATGACAAGGCCGTCAAACAAACAGTGCTGAGTTAGGCTTTCACTCCCAGAAACCCCGGGTCCTAAAAAAAACAACACTCCATCCAGTCCTACTCCTAACCAGACAGGTTATATGTTCTGGCAACAGTCAGTGTGCCAGCACTCTTTAAATATTTAGCGAGGAGTTGAGGGTGTACTTTGTACTTTGTGGGGCAACAAAAGACAATCACCAATTGATATGAACACAAGTAATTTGCGCTAATGAAAAGTTCCAGCGTGGAAGCGCTTGATGGGCGTAGCGGTCACAGGAGGGCGAGCGCTGACCTCACTGGCAGCCTGGACTCCCACCGCACGCTTCAGGTCTAGGAGCACCAAGGCTCTGCAGATTCACAGCACTATGCTGTATGACTAAACACACGATGCAGCACTGAATATGCTTTTCTAACCTCAGTTAGTGTCTATAGGATTAATGTGTGATTTTCAAATAAACATACATTTTTTAGTTTTTTAGTTTTTTGTAAGTGGATGTTTGTGTGTGTGTGCATGTGTGTGTGTGTGTGTGTGGGGGGGGGTTTACAAGAGGGGACTTGTCCATATGGACAAACGTGAAGGTCCTGAGAGGGCTGTGTCCTGTGGCAGCCACAGGGGAGCCTGGGCCTCCACAGAGCTCCACAGAGAGAGGCTGACCCAGGCCAGCACGCCCGGCCCACGGCGGCACTCCCGAACGCCGCACAGCTGCCTTTCATTCAGCTAAAGAAAAGAACAGGTTTTCAATCTCTCTCTCTCTCTCTCTCTTCTCTCTGAGTGTAAGACCCCAGCTGTCCCCACTGGAGCAGAATTCCAACCGTCCCTCCTAAAAAACTCTCTCCCTCCTTCCCTGGCCCCTTTGTCCATCTTGGAGGTAGTCAAGCCCTCTCTTCCATAGTGCTTAACCACTGGACCGGGCGCAAACAACAAAGTAATCATATTACAGTGTCCCTGGGAACGAAGGGACAGCTGTCCGCGGGGAAGCTCCTGTGGCTAATCCCCGCGAGAGCGGCGGCTTCCCTCCGCCGGCCCAGTCCACCTTTAAGGATCGGCCCTTTAACCGCTCAAGGATATCGGCCCCACGAGCGGCCAGGGGACTGACGCCGCACTGGCAAAGCATTCAGCAGTCAAATGCGTGTACACACACATGCGCGCGCACACACACACCCGCACTCTCTCTGCTTTATCACTTGGCAGAGGTGCAGTTGCACCTGATTAGGTATTCTGCCTCTGCTTTTGCTCATTTGTTCTGTTTTATTTCAGTACTCCCATTACCTCACCTTCATCCCCTATTCTACAATACCTCATTTTCTTCCCTCCTATGACTGCAGACGCGATTGCGGTTTTATCAATAATTAATATGGCATGATAAATCACCTCTAATTAAACACATTAGTTGTACGGATGTGCAGATTTACCACCCTGGATCCCCATTCAGCCACAGTAACTCTGGCCAGCACACAGACACAGGACAAACAGCAGGGTGTGTGTGGACAGGCTGCCAACACGCTCCCACCACACCGCCACACACTCTGGAAATGGCGTAGTAATACTTATGAATGTACACCACATTCAGTATGTGTACAGCAGGCACTTCTGAGCAGGTGGACTTTCCTTCAAACCAGAGTTCAGGTCCACTGAAAGAGAATTTTCCCTCCAAAAACTGCCCCCCCACCCCCCGGCTTTCACTCTCTCTCTCTCTCTCTCTCTCCCTCTCTTTCCGTCTCCCCCCTCTCTCTTTCACTCTCTCTCCCTCCCCCTCTCTCTTTCACTCTCTCCCCCTCTCTCTCTTGCTCCCCCCCACCCCCCCACCCCCACTGTGTGTCCTGTAGAGAACCAAACTCACTCCTTCATAGTAATTAACCATATATTCACACACAGAAAACCCACATCCATTAAAACTGAAATGAATACAATTGCATTCCTGGCTGGTGTAAGACATTACGAGTCCAGCAATACTGACAAAATGCCTCTATTTGACCAAAACTAGAAATAATTAATATACGTAACCAGAACAAAGTCCAGGAAGGTGGAGGCACTGTGGTCTATACGGTGCACCTGCAGAGAGGGAGATGAATCAGGCATACAGCCAGCATCTGGGCCTGGGTGTTCTGAGGGTGGAGGCTTACTGACGATGGGCAACTCCCCCAAATGCCTCTCTGCACTATGGACAGCCTAGAACATAAGGAAGTCAAGAATGTTGAAAGCCAAGCAGCTATGTTGTTATTATACGTTATGTTTATTTATTGTTAGTATATTATTATTACACTTCAGTCATTATTAAGCTGATTTTCTGGGATTGCAACAATCCCAATTTTTCTGATTCTGCTTCGGATTTCAAGAGTAAATCCGCTGAATTAGAAGGCTAACCGCCACTGTCGGTTCTGTCTCAGACAGAATATTGCGCTGCAGGCATTGGGTAAGCTCAGCCCCAAACAGCATGCCAAATAACGGCATGAGTGATGTAACAGGCACATGAATTAGGGGCTGGGAGGAGCGTCTGATGCACAGTGTTCTCGACTGGAATGCAGGCTGGCGTTCACAGTGTGGAACTAGGCAGAGAGTCAGGACCCGAAATCTGCAACCACTGGAACGGCTTCCAGGTCAGAGGTCAGCCTGGAGGGATGGGCTGGAATCCCCACTTGGTTTTTTGAGTGAATGCAGTAAACAGCCCTTGACTTCTAGTATGGAATAATAGTAATAATAAAACACGTCTTTGTCTAAATCTGAATAGGTGCATGGGCCGACTGCAGGGGCAGGTAGCTGAGCCTGGTGCAGCCCCTGCGTGAGAGACCTCAGCCTGGGTGTGTGTAACGTGGCCTCAGGCAGGCTGCTGGTCTGAGAGGCCCTGCTGCCATGTGCTTGTTGTCGATGCGGAGGAGACGGAGAAAGCGCCTCGGCGTTCGCTCCCCAACGCCATTCCTGCAGCCGAACGCTCCCTTCCCCTCTGTAAACGTCTTCGAGTCAACATCTTGAAGAGTTTAAGGCTGCTGCGTCTAAACAGGAAATATCAGCATGCGGCTGGAGTGCTCACATGCCTGATGTTTGCGTGAGGGAGTGAGTCACACGGGCGACCCGACACACGCCATTTGACGTTATATAATCCACTCAGAGCCGGCGGGGACTCGTCCTAAGAGCAGGGACAGGGCCCGGGGCAGCTGTCCCCCGTCACATAATCAAAACCGCACAGCACAGCTCCTCGGTGAAGACGCAGCACACTTAAGAGACAAACAACAGTCTTTTTGGGACGGCACCCGTGTCTCCACTCTGTCCTTTCCCTGTGTGTTTCATAACTGGGCATCGAACCGAAGTCACAAGAACACGCCAGATTTGGCCTAAGGACGGGGACAGGAAGCAGAGCTGCCAGTTCCTATCATATTACTGTCACCACGCAGTCAAACTTCCACCCGTCCAGAGAAGCAGCCAATCCCAGTCCAAGGCAATTATTTTGCAAAGCCACGTCCAGCAGGAACTTAAGGGCTAACACTCAAAAGTTCTGAGGTCTACTAAAGAGAGTCCAAGCAAGCTTCCCCGAGCATTGATGTAAATCACTAAAATAAAAAGGACGGCCTGAAGGAACAGTTTGCCCTCTGGGTTCATACGTCTGTTGGATGGATGACGAAAACAGAGCTGGTGTGTGAGAACATTTCGGTGTGCACCACTCATTTGCTGAGTTTGAAGGACAACATGATGCGTTTCTGCCATCTAGTGGTGAGTTTTGTGACTTGCAACTGTTCTTTTTTAGACTATATATATAGATGTACTGTATATTAGCCTATATACACACACACAAATCATGCTTCACAGATAGCACTGTTTTATGTATATGTGTATATATATAAAATATACCAATTATGCTTCACAGATAGCACTGTTTTATGTATATGTGTATATATATATATATACATATACATAAAACAGTGCTATCTGTGAAGCATAATTGGTATATTTGTAAGGCATAAAGAATCATTATTTAATTGTCATGCTGAACCTAATTATAACAGTTTCAGATGACATTTATTACGTTTGACAAATTTTAAGGTGACTTTTATTACGTTCGACAGTCCCCAGTATTGCAAATGTTTGCACCCAATCTCGTACGCAGCTAATCCTGGATACCACCTGGTGGTTCTGTGGCAGAAGTGCAAGTGGAGTGTGTAGTGCTCCTCAGCCACTATTGGTTACTAATAAAAATGCTCTTACCTCTAAAAACGAACTCATTATTCTTTGCTGTTTTAAAACACCAGTTGAGAGACGGCAGTTTATTTTCGATCACTCAGTATAACTTCTTCGTGAGGTGACACACACTGTTGGGACATCATTATTAGTTGCTGTTGAAGTGATGAATGAAGAGTGTGCTGCACGTGCTGTATGGCTTTGCTGGGCCTCATTAGCTCTTGCTAACTGCTCATTGGCGGAAGCGTAGCCTCCATGTCCTGCAGATGACACCTTTTGCATGAATCCAGGTATGTCTGGCAAAATCTGTTTTTTTATGTTTAAAAGAATGCAGAATGACAAACACGCATTGTTTCCCATTTTATTGAACACAAGAATTTTGGACAGAATGTCAAAATGTTTTTCAGTTAGTATATACACCAGTGACATTGAGGAGAGAAGTGGAACCATTCATTGGTTGACTTTGTAAAAACTTGTATACAAGAGTGAGAAAGCCCCTGTAGCTGATGGTGGATGGTTGGATGGATGTGGAGAGGAAGGAATTTGGAGGGGAGCTATGATGGATGGATGGATGGGAGCGAGTGGGTGGGTGAGTCATCTCCCGTCCAAACGAGAGCGTTAGCTACACACTTGTTTGCTTGGCTCAGACGATGAGCTGTCAGAAAGAATCTTTCTGCGTTTTTGATGTTGATAATTTTTTTTTATCCCTAAAATGCTGGAATGGCGGAGAGGCGGTTGCTGAAGCTCACCCGCATGTAAACTCGCTTCGAAATTTGGTCCCACGTTGGACGGCAGTTGAACGCACGTGTCAAAAGCCATAGCAGTCTCCAGTACTTTTTTTTCCTTCAACGTATTCGATGAGAAAAACCCGTGACGGGATTTTTGTGACATCGCAAGGAATGTTTCGTATACCTTTGGGCAGAGAGTGCTGGGACAATCCCGTCTCGTGTCATCATAAACCACATTCCTGACAAAACAACTAATGCCTTTTGTGTAAGGGAAGAAACGCAAAACCAAACCAAAGTGACAATATGAACTGACCACATTTGACAGAACATTCAGAGAGATCCATATACAACAAAGAAAGCCTTTGTCACTGTTGTTCATTTAACAATTTACTGGCAAAACGTGACACCAATAACATCTAGTTTAAAATACATTGCATGCTCTTTTCAGACTTAACGATAGTCGTTATTGATAGGGTCATGTTTTAGATTGGCCCACTGCACTGCAAGTGATGCAGGGTGGTGTTGGGTAGCTTGGCCAGTTGAGGTGAAGTAAACTAGAGAGGGCAGTTCTTACAGTGGGAGGGGGGGGGGGTGTTCCAGGCATGGGGAGTGAAACGGTGAAATCGAAGGGTGAATGTATGGTCCAATTTAGTTTCAGTGCAAAGAGACAAGTGGCGAAAAGTCTCGCGTTTGTGGATTCAAGTGAGCACACTCGTCAG
Source organism: Brachyhypopomus occidentalis (assembly GCA_020368025.1). Classification (NCBI taxonomy): domain Eukaryota; kingdom Metazoa; phylum Chordata; class Actinopteri; order Gymnotiformes; family Hypopomidae; genus Brachyhypopomus; species Brachyhypopomus occidentalis. The sequence goes on along the minus strand of JAGXOD010000030.1, from coordinate 3,391,506 downwards.
CACTCTCAGACCCCGCAATCATGTGACCAAGTGGCACACTTAGAAAAGAAGCTATTTTCACAGTTTACAGACCTGAAGCATTTCCACGTGTCCTCTCACTAGACCTCCAAAGGCAAGAATGGGTCTCTAATCTCGAGCCACGGCTGCTCGCCCAGTCAGACGCTAATCCACTCAGACTACAGGCCCGCTTTAGAGAGGCTGTTTATGTTGAAGGCACCTTCTCCTTTGTATCTTTGAGGTTCTTTTTTTCTTTCCTGCCCATATTGTCTGTTTCGTTGCTGTCATTATTGTTTTTGTCATTGTAATTTTTTTTATTTTATCTTACCAAGATGGAACATTATCTGAACTAATAGCTACACCTTTCACAACCTATGGATATTTGTTTCAAGTCTATGACAAAGTACACGTTGTATTCACACTAGGATATTCACGCATTCACAGTGCACAAGCTCGCAGCCTAAAGAATGGAAAACACTGTACAAATCAAAGATCAAGTGGACATTTTGGACTCTTCCCTTTCCTCACTGGAGTTCTATGGCTTAAATAAAAATATATATAAATTTGGCCATTCATTTCTTGATGCATAAAAATGATTTAAAACCTGAAACATCTGTTTTTCCTTCTTTGCTAATATTTAAATGAGACTTGGTTGCTGCAGTTGCCCATTGGAGGCACTGTTTGTCAATTATCCAATCAGAAGCCACCAGCTCGGGCCTGAATGGTGGCACACCTTGCGCAGCTGTGACATCATTCGTGTTGTTGTGCAGAGCAGGAAGGCAAGAGCTGTGTGTTCATGAGGGAAAAATCTAAGTAAAAGAAGCAAAACCCATGGCCATAATGAACACAATAATGTAGAGAATGATGAGAAAGACATGTGAAGCAAGCATGCAAATGATCTATTTCTAGCCCTCAAAAAGAAACAGTGAACAAACTGACATAAAATAAAAGGCAGTTACTTTTGTACATTATTTAAACACATATTTAAAAAAAAAGGTTCTCCCAAAATCCATACATAGAGGAAAAATAATGAATACAGCAATACTGCATGTAATAAAGCATTACACAACATGAAGGAGCATAGGTCAAGACATGGTGTACACACGTGTATGGTTGTGTGTGGGTGGGTGGTGTGTGTGTATGTGTGCACAACATAAAGGCATTATTGAGGAGTAAAGCTAGAGTTTACCATTGCTAACTATTCCCACCAATATTAAGGCTCTGTCCCAAGTGTAAGTTGTGACAGAGATCGCAGTGAGCTTACAGAGGAGGTCAGCTAGAGGGCGCTAAACATAAAGGCAGGCTCCTTCCCTCTGCATCTGACAGAGAGACACGGAGCAAGTGAGACTGTACGATGCCAAAAAAAACCCAAAAAAACAAACAAACAAACAAAATCCCAGGCATGTGCACGAGTTCTTTAGGCGTTCTATACATCTACAAACTCATCTTTTGTTGGGCTAACTCGGAGGAGACACAGAAGAACGGAAAACCCTTTTGAAGTGAGACGCAGTGAGACGGAGCGAGACGTCTGTGTGTGGCGGCAACTCATGCCTTGCTCTCGTTGCCGTTTGTCTGCGGGGCTTCGTTGGGGACCGTCTTCACTTCTGCCACGGGTTCCTTCACCTCTGTCTCTCCTCCTGTACTCTTCTCATCTACGACAGTCTTACCACTGAGGGAGGGGAGAGAGAGAGGGGGGAGGGAGGGGGGGGGAGGGAGGGAGGGGGCGGAGAGAGAGAGCATTTTATCAGTCATACCTCTTGGCGCTGGGCACCGAGGCACGGTCTGCTGTCTTCATAAGTCTACGGAGCTGTCGTAGGATTTTGGGGGGAGATTCGTTCTACTGGAACCAATGTATTTCACACATAACAGGATGTGAATGGCTGCCTTATCGTGACATCAGAGATGGACAGTGGACCTTCATGGACCTTTTTATGAGAGCATGTGTCGAGGCACATCAGTGAGATGATGATGCAGAAGACAAGAGACTGGTGCAGGAACGTACATGCACCCAGGGAGCTATAGCCAGATCACATGAGCAATGCATGTCCCATGGGGTGGATTCAAGGCCCTGCCGCCCAGATTCTGCACCATAAAACTCCACAAATGTTAACCATCCCCCCGGCATTTATTGAATGGGCAGTAAATCACAGACACATGAAAGGGCTTCTCAGAGGAACTGCTGGAACCACATAGAAAAATATTAAAGCAATCCTATCTGCAGCAACCCATCTAGAAATATGGCACGTGTCAATTTAAGATGGACTTTCTCCTATGACGGGAGCGCGGGAGCTGACAGCAGGACTGGAGAGACAGGTCTTCCCACATGATTTCTCAGTGGACCACTTCATTTCCAGCACTGATTGCCAGTATTGGAATTGACCAGTCTTGCATCAGTGTGCCAAATTATTTAAAAATAAATAATGAATCATAGAAAAATGAACGCCGAGCCTCACAGGGGCCGGGGGCCGTGGGGGGAGGGGGGGGGGGTGCTAATGGGACGTCGGCGCATGCGGGCTCTCTTCAGCTGGGCCGCTCCCATTTCAGACGGCCTGACCTGTGGAGGGGGCCGCTGTTAGCTGCCGGTCCCTGGTCACGGGTGGCTGCTCAGTACGCACATCCAAGAGCAGCAGGAAGGAGGTGCGACTGCTGATGGCTCCTTCCAGCTCGCCTGTCTGCTACAGAGGGCTATTGTTGCAGGGAACACGGGGGCGGTGGAGCAGGGGCCTCTCTCATTACCATCTACACCATCTACACCATCTCGGCGGTGCGTCACAGTCCCGCCCGAGATACAGCCCTGGCGAGGCTCCAGATGAGAAGGGGGGGGGGGGGGTACATGCTTCCTGTAGAGGTCCATCCTTACTGTAGACATCCATTCAATGTAGAGGGACACCCTTACTGTAGAGGGAAGGCCTAACTGTACGTAGAGGTCCACTCTAACTGTAGAGGTCCACTCTTAGTATAGAGGGACACTCTAACTGTAGAGGTCCACTCTTAGTATAGAGGGACACTCTAACTGTAGAGGTCCACTCTTAGTATAGAGGGACACTCTAACTGTTGAGGGACACCCTAACTGTAGAGGTCCACTCTTAGTAGAGAGGGACACCCTTATTGTAAAGCGACACAGGGACAGCAGAGACAGTTGGTCATGGCCTGTTTGCAGCCACACTTACACACCACTCTCATTCAGACTGCGCTAAACTCTCATCTAGGATGGGAATACCTCTACGGCCTGACGGCACTGAACAGATGGATGACATGGAGGCGTGCTCAGATAGACAGCAGAGGGAGGAGAGAGAAGCTCCCCCTAGTGGATCAGCTTGGATAAGACAGCTACAGCCAGCAGGTGGGAGCTGGGACAGCTGGGCGTCTGAGGCCACGTCTGCCTGAGCAGAACAGTGTGTAGAGAGCCTGGACGAGGAATGTCTGCTGTAAGTGTTTAAAAATACCCTCTCCTTCCCTGGCACAGAGCCTGACAGCCCACGTCCTCTCTACGCTCCAAATAAAGTACCAAAAGGACGTGTTTTTACACCAGAGTAGTTAGAGCCGCGTGTGGTATGCAAATCAGCTGCTCTGTGTGCGCATGCAAACACACATGCGCACCCTGTCACAGAGACGCGCACACACACACACACACACACACACACGCAGAACCCGATGAACAAACTCCGCTCTGATTTCCGGCCGCCAAGGTCATAACTGGGATTCTGGGCAAAGCGACAGTCCAAGGTAACAAGCGGACATGTGCGCCTGATCAGAGCTCCGTGCTGAGGAGCCTCCTGCAGGAGAGGGAGGAAGCTTTCAGCACAGAACACAGAGCCAGCGAAGCTCTATGCCCAGGCACGCCGGCGCCCCCTGCTGCCCCGGGCATGCGCACGGCTGCCCCCGTAGTGCTCATTACCACCAAGCTCTGCCTCATTCGAGCCCCAGCGTTCGTTCAAACGCACTTTCTCCCCTACTGTGAAGCACTGGCCCACCTGCTGTGGGAGATTCCTGTGTGTGGTCAGCTGTTGTCGGGAGATAATGGGGGAATCAATTAGCCTGTCCCTGCCCGAAGACAAAACAAACAAAATCGAGCAGAGAGCCAACCAATTTCACACCTTCATAATGCCTTTTGCTTTGAACGCCTGCCATGAGTGATCCAGTTCTTGTCCCCAGCGCTGTTGCTAAGCAGAGCACTTTCCCTTAGGAAGGCAGCTATTCAAAGCGCAGGTGAGGATAGACAAGGCCTGCAGCTACACGAGGGCACAGGACACAGGACCCTGTAGGGTCCCAGGATTTCCTTATGAAGCACACTGACAGTGGTCAGACACGAGAGGGACTGAGGGCGTGACGGAGTGAGTGGATGAGTGGAGGAAGAGAGAGAGAGGCAAATATGCACACATGGAAAGGGTGGAGAGTGGTGCGCACGCACACACACACACACACACACACACACACACACACACACACACACACACGCGCGATGAGAGATTGGAGAGGTGGCCATACTCGTCCTGGCTGGGTGCGGGTGGAGTGCTGGTGGAGGCGGTGGAGGCGGAGGAGGGCGTGCACAGCGCGCCAAAGGCGTTCCTGGCCGCACCAGCGTCTGACGACTGCGGGGCACTTCCGTCTACCTGGGATTCCGTGGCGGAGGAGCAGGGGGCGGAGCCACTCTGGGTGGGCGTGGCCGGCCCCTGAGCCCCGGAGCTCTGAAGGGGTGCGGCCGCAACGGGCTTAGCCAGGTCGGCTTTGGCGTCAGACGAGGGTCCCGATTTGGGGGCGTCTGAGGGCTTAGCGCTCTGAGTGCGGGGCGCATCGCTCAGGTCCACCAGCGGGGCCACGGCAGCAGAGTCGGCGGTGGCGGGGGCCGCCCCGGCGGGGGCACTAGGCTGAGGGGCAGCTTTGGGCTCTGTGCTGGATGTGAGGGTAGTGCTCTCACTAGCAGGGCTGTCAGTGACCGGCTCAGAGTTAGTGGCTAAAGAGGGGAGCAAGTCCACTACTGTGGCACTGGTGTCAGCAGCATGCCTATGAGGGCAGGGGCAGATGGGGGAGAGAGAGGGGTGGGGTGAGGGTGGGAGGGGGGGGGGGGCATCAGGAAGAAAATAAGATGGGAAAAGGAGGCCAAGGCATAAATATTCACAGTGTGAGTGCAACATGCAATTTAAGAATGAAATGTGTTAGTCAGCATCAGATGGTGAGATCAGTGTGAGATATTCACTATACCACCTCCAAGATGAGCGAGCATGTTGTTAAGCATCCACGTCCCTAAACCTGAACCTTCAGAGTGTATTAAAGGTGCATCGAGTTGCATCGATGCTATATGCTGCCTGACTGCAAAAGCCACCACCACCGTGCTTCTGTGCTGGCTGTGTGTGCGTGTGTGTGTGTGTGTGTGTGTGTGTGAGAGAGCCCAGATCCATTGCCGCGCTCCGTGCATAATCAGCCGGTGGCTGGGCCCGGTTCTCCTCCACTGACCGCGCTACTCCGGCCGCTTTTCAGAGGCTAACGCATTAACATCTATTCAGGTCCCTCCCAGTGGTCGCCATTCCTGCAGCGGTGTCATTAGTCACCTATTCTCATGGAGCTATTTCTTTCATAATAAGGAGTAATGTGTGCGCAGGGTTGGCTCGACCCGGACCGTGATGAAGTCCGGCCGAGAGCAGCTTCCTGCACCACCCTGACTCAGCACGCAGGACTAGTGGGTGGGTGTGTGTGTGTGTGTGTGTGTGTGTGCAGGCAGGTGTGGACTCACTCCGGGTCGGTGAGCGGGGTTGTCTCGTTGGGTTCAGTGGGGCCTCCTCCCTCGTGGTTGGGGGTGCGCTCCTCCTCCGTCCGCACCTCCACTATGGGCTCCTTCGAGTCATCCTTCCTGTTGGGGACGGGTGTGCGGGACACATGGTGTGAGGACAGAGATGGGAGCTCTCCCTTCTGTACGTAAACCAGCTTACTACGTGCCGTAGGTGTTCATTAACTAGAGTGATTCGAGTGTGTTGGCAAAAAGGAGCTGGGTCCTCCTCCCCCTCGTACTCCTGCTGGACACTGTACAGTTGTTCCCCTCCACCGCCCAACTCTTAACACTCCCCATCATTCTCGGCTAGGAAGCTAGACCTGTCCTGGGAAGCTAGACCTGTCCTGGGAAGCTAGACCTGTCCTGGGCTCTCCTGCAGAGCAAACGGCACTTGCCCCAGGGCGTGGCCCAGAGAGTGGAGGGGAGGGTTAGGGGAGGGTGAGAGGAGGGTGAGGGGAGGTGAGGGGAGGGTGAGGGGAGGTTAGTGGAGGGTTAGGGAAGGGAGGAGCAGGGCAGGGGAGCTGGAGCTGAGAAGGGAGGTGTGCTCACGTGAAGGCCGCCTTGCCCTCCTCCATGTCCTTGCCCTTGGCCGCGGGGCCGGACTTGCCGCAGACGTTGACGGCGATGCACATGAGGAGGCCGCACTTGTTGAGGAAGTAGCAGGTGATGTCCACGCTGAAGAGCAGCAGGAGGAAGACCACGATGAGGATGCCCACGATGGCCCCCGTGCCCAGGCCTGCGCCTCCTACGGCCGTGTCTGGGGTGGGAGAGAAGAGCGCTGAGTCAGGGGGGCTTTCCACACAGGCTGCAGTCAGCACCTCACTGCCCTCACAGGCGTTGTGTGTGTGTGGAACGTCTCCACTGAGACAACAACATGTCTCGTCCAATCAGTTTTGATTAAGATGATATATTAGCAGACCATGAACGGAAAAAAAACCCCACAACACCCTTGAGATATGCGGAGGCCCGTTACAATGTCGAGTTAACAAACACACTTGTCCTGTTTAAGGGCAGTGAGGAGGAAAGTGCCACGCACAAGCACACACACATGCTCGCACGCACACACACACACACACACACACACACACACACACACACGCAGTGTTTTAGTTACGTACAGCGGTTCAAAAATAGCGGATGTAGCCGATGACTTTGGGGCATGCACTGCACGAGAACTACGGTGTAAATGTTCTTGTGCCCCAGGAGCTCCTGCGGTACCGATGTGGAGATGAAGCAGATGAAGCAGACGAAGCAGACATGCTCATTCACCAGGACGCCATTAACTTTCTTTGTGTCAAGCATCCACAGACATGACAAAGAAGGTTATTCTGATCTTGTCTGGAGTGCTCCAAAGTTCATACATTGAACCTCCACTGGCATGAGATGATAATCTTAATCTTAAACACTCAGTGTTCAAGGGCTTCCATTTACTGTAGGGGACAGCAGCGCGCACACACACACACACACACACACACACACACACACACAACCGCATGCAGGGACACTGACAAGCCACAGACTCCAGACCGGGAGACAGCACCATGTTACAATGTGGGAAAGGCAAAAGAGAACAGAAGGTAATGTACAGCAGGACTGTGTTTCCACATGGCAAAACACAGTCTACTTACCAGAAACGAAACCACCTACTGTACTACAGTGCCCAACCACTAGAGGTGCTACTCACACGCGTGCGTGTGATTTCATCAGCAGAACACTCAGGACAGCTCGGGCAGCGGCCCGTGTAGTCTCCGGCGGCCTAGTGAGCAGGGCGCGTGTCTAAAGCCCACCAGATGAGGAGTTCAATCCCAGCTGTTTTGCCAGGCACTGTGGCCCCTAGTGCAGCACCACCCACGCAGTAATCTAGCGCGACCCCCCCTGGCAGGCCCACTCACACTCCTGTCTAAAAACACCACCTCTTTTTATTAATAGGCCTACAGCAAACGTCCAATCGCTGTCTGTTTGAACGAGGGCCATGCCCTCATGCTCTGGCGGCGTAGCCAATCACTGGGAAGGGAGCGAAGTAGCTATGGGTCTGCACACCAATCAGGAGTTGTCAACTTATAGGTGACTCATCAGTAGTCATGACTACGTGTTAAAAAACGCTGTCCATTAGATGGCAGGCCTGCTCTGGAGTCTTGAAGACTGCTGCAAAGAGTGAAATGAGGGGAGCGCTCATTTGCGTCTGGAATCATTTCAAGAGTGGGCGCACTGCGTAGCGCCCTCCTGTATAGATGACCAGAGCATTTGGGTCAGTGATGTCATATTTAACACAGTAAATAGGTGTAAGGCAACAGTAAACAGACAAATTGCTTTAACTCGTGCATCCTGCTGCAATTATATTCCCTGGGCGCGGCCGTCTCCTGCTTCTCTATAAGCAGCCGCTTCAGGCTCACTGCCTCTGTGAAGCCCTGTTATCTTCCTTCAGCACATGGCCACAGTTTAGGCAGCCAAGCACCGGTGCCAGTGAATCAGCACTCCAGGATCAAGGGCCTGGGACATCGTGGGCTGCCTGTGCCCGCACCATGGTGCTGGTTCGGTCGGGTCCGCACGCTTCTCTTTCAGGACAGCAGTCCAGGACTAGACAACACACACACACACGCACCCCCATCCAACCATCCACTGGCCAGTGCTCCATTCTCTCTGCACATTCCCACTGAACTGCATTCGTCTATAACTCTCGGCTGTATTGCTAGTCAGCTGACATTTCTGTCAGGGCCCCAGACTAGCACAGCTATGCTGCTATTGGCGTAAACAGAACAGGAATATCATGAATGAAACTGGACAGACACAGCGATGCTCTAACAGTTCAGTCACTGAGTGCAGCGTGTCATCCTGGGTGCTGAGTGTGGCTAATGAAATGTGCCTTTAATTTAGAACCTTATAAAGACCTTAAATATGTCTAAATGCATCGGGGAGACTGTGAATTATTGATGCACTCGACAGGGTGGCAGAGACAGAAATGCATTAGAGGCAGGAAGTGGTGTGATTTTCAGCACACCACATCATAACCCACGGCTCCAGGGTGCATGAATTAAGAGAGGCACGCACGGCTCTGTTCAGAGCGCTGCGCACTAAAGTCGGTTCGCTTTAGCTACTCAAGGCCTTTCTAACCTCCCTTCAGTCTAAAAACTTATACACATTCAGTGAGATCCACACTTGGAAACATGGCAGGTACATCATGGGATATGTAAAACTACATAGTGAATTTTAAAGTCATAATCAGGGTTTGTAAACCCATTCATCTTCGAATTTCAAATTTGTTATATATAGCAGTTTCTCAAGGATTTAGCATTTAAAAAGCCTTACATTTCCTAATATTGCTACTTCACCCACTGTGAGCCAGGGTCATAGAGGCTTTGATGCCATGTTTTACAAAAAAAAATTATTTATGATACTTTTAAATGTGATTCTTTGGGCTGCCTCTTTCCTGCAGGGCAGAGACTCTGAATGCCAGGAGTCCTGTGCTCTCTGACGTTCATCCTTTAACAATTTAGAGAATTGCGTGTTGAGGTCAATACGCCACTGCTCTTCACGTCCCAAATGTCTCTTATTCAGCTTCTTCTGCTCAGTTCTGTTGTCTGTCTGTCAGTGTCTGTCTCTTTCTCTGTGCAATGTACAACGTTAGTGTCTGGAGGGTGAGACAGAGGGATGGCTGACAACCTCTGTCCACTGTCCCAGTGAGGACCAACGTCTGTCCACTGTCCCAGTGAGGACCAACGTCTGTCCACTGTCCCAGTGAGGACCAACCTCTGTCCACAGTCCCAGTGAGGACCAACGTCTGTCCACAGTCCCAGTGAGGACCAACCTCTGTCCACTGTCCCAGTGAGGACCAACCTCTGTCCACAGTCCCAGTGAGGACCAACGTCTGTCCACTGTCCCAGTGAGGACCAACCTGTGTCCACTGTCCCAGTGAGGACCAACCTCTGTCCACTGTCCCAGTGAGGACCAACCTGTGTCCACAGTCCCACCCTTTTGTGTTGTTTAACAAGCTCCATCAATCTCAGCACACACACACACACACACACACACGCGCACACACTCCCGCCTGCCCAGCGGAACGTCGCAGCCTGCTGAGTCAGAACAGTGCCCAACGCTTCCCACAGTCACCCCGTCATCTCCCCACATCCACACACAAAGTGCAGAAGTGACAAACACGGTGTCAGACGCTGAGGGAGCCGTGCAGCGAGATGCTCCGGCCTGCTGAGCGCGCACGGCAATGTGTGTACATTTCTACTAGTGATTCCAGGTGAAGCACGCTACAGTAAGGAAGTAGGAAGTCCTGCTCATAACCACGGGCAGCATATCAGCTCGATCGACAATGTAACTAACATCCGAATGACGTATTTGCATTTATATTCGTTAATTCACAAAACTCTGTAATTAGTGTATGTAACTATGCATAGGTAATTTGCTTCGAAACGTACCGTCCAGAGTATTGGTCAGAAAACGTTAGTTAATAAGATGCATGAACACACACACTGCTGAGTGACACAGGAAGGTGCCATGTGTTGGTCAGTTGCACCACGTGTAATTCACACTTTAACATACGGGCCAGCAGTACCTCCAGAGCCCAATGAGGAGGTTTATTGAACATTTAGTCCTACCACACCCACGAGGGATTCAATGACAACTCCCTTAAACGGGCAACTCTGTGTGATGGGAGAGTTTCGGGACAGCGGTGAGCTGTGGCGCGGGGGCCGCGGGTCTTGTGGCGGTCCACCGATCCGTGCAGGAGTCCCTGGCACCGCCGGCAGACGTGGACAGTGTGTGGAACAAACCTAAACAAAGACCCCCCGACTGGGAGCCTCCGATGAAAGCAGGCATTCGCCATGTTGAGAAAAATCCTTAATCCTCTCCAGTGCTTTGATACAGAAAATAAAAAAAAACACATTCAGCAAGCAAACAAAAGTATAAAACATGGGCCTACAGCTGAGCTCACTGGTGGGGCAGAGCCGGGCCCCATGTCTCTAATGGATCCAGAACAAGAACAGTGAGTCACCTACAGAAGAACGAAAAAGCCAATCAGGTGACTGGCATGTCCACCAGACCTCCAGGGCACATCATTTTATTATTATGTGAATCAATTTGCAAAACAGGAAGCAATCACTACTCTGGGACTATTTTAAAACACCCCTCACCATCTCCAAACATCATACCAAAGTCAAGGGCTGTAATACTGCAAAGACTTAAATACATAACTTAATTGACACCTGCACTGGAAATGCTTGCATACGACCTGGAAATAAAAAGACATTTTACCAGACAAACACATCCTGACACACACACCAGCCTCTGTTCAGGACGGTCAGCTGGCCAGCAGAGAATAATTCAGCGAGTGTCACAAACGTGTTCATTTATTACAAATGTTACAGAACTGGAGATATCAGGTTTACACAGATGTCTGTAGGTTTCGTGTTTGGCTTCTGGACAGGGTGTCAAATGACGTCTTCATCATTAAGCAAAAATAAAGATAAAAATAAAACATATATATATGACTTTAGTTGATTGATGTTGGTATAGAATGGCAGAATGCACTTGCCTTTCACATCTGAAGGCTCTGTGGGTAAGTTTGACTTTCAGCACCGTATCAGTGGAGGGATATGCACACTATGGGCATGTGGAAGTGTGATCCCATGATCCCATGCAACTCTATGATTATGTCTAGCATTATGGCTAGGACTACAAATCCCATAGTGCTTCCTGCCACTCACCTGATAGCTCATATGACTCTCTCACTAAAAATACTTTTATCTCTTTTTGTTCTTTAACCTTAAAATGATTATTGCATGAGAACACACTGGTATGTAGTTACAAAAACAAAGCAGAATTAAATCACACTTTTGACATTGATAGTATTAGTTTTAAATGCTTTTTTTTCTTAAGAAGAGAAATTAAAAACACAACAAAATCATCAAAAATCAAGTTGATTTTGTTGTGTGAACAAAAGAAAAAACAAATCATAAAGTAAAAAAAACAGAACAGCATACCTTCTTTTTTCAGAATTATCTAAAATTATGTACATTTTGTCAGAAAACCCATTTCAGTATCCGCGCACAGGGAAGTGGAAGAAGAATGAGAACAAACATGGACACTAGTGACTCCGGGACACCAGTGACTCCGGGACACCAGTGACTCAGGGACATGAGTGACTCAGGGACACCAGTGACTCAGGGACACCAGTGACACCAGTGACTCAGGGACACCAGTGACTCAGGGACATGAGTGACTCAGGGACACCAGTGACTCAGGGACATGAGTGACTCAGGGACACCAGTGACTCAGGGACACCAGTGACTCAGGGACATGAGTGACTCAGGGACACCAGTGACTCAGGGACACCAGTGACTCCGGGACACCAGTGACTCCGGGACACCAGTGACTCAGGGACACCAGTGACTCAGGGACACCAGTGACTCCGGGAAACCAGTGACTCAGGGACATGAGTGACTCAGGGACACCAGTGACTCCGGGACATGAGTGACTCAGGGACACCAGTGACTCAGGGACATGAGTGACTCAGGGACACCAGTGACTCAGGGACATGAGTGACTCAGGGACACCAGTGACTCCGGGACACCAGTGACTCAGGGACACCAGTGACTCCGGGACATGAGTGACTCAGGGACACCAGTGACTCAGGGACAGGCCCTTGGCCACTGTGCTCTCGCAGTACGCTGAGAACAATGACAAGAAAAGACAGTGGCCAAACACAGTCTAGATAGGAACAAGACTTTCTACAGTGCTTTGAGAAGTCCATGGTTTGAAAAATATCTTCTCAAACACACATGCTGCCTAATTTCAACAGAAACATTCATGTAAAAGACAAACAAAATAACATTCAGAATGATACAAGTAGTAAGCACTCTGCTTATCCCCATTTACATGAACGTGATTGGATGGCTTGTTTTTTTTTTTTTTTTTTTTTTAAGCCTGCAGGAGGGTCAAAACAATGTGTGTGTGTGGGGCAGTTGGAGATTGGGTCGGAGTGGGCTGGGGGCAAGTGCTCCTCTCCTGGGGCAAACTCAGGTTTATGAGAGCAAGAACACAGTCAGCATGGGCAGCATGAGAGTGAGCACAGCGTACGTGACACAGGTGCAGCCCAGGGTAGCTGAGGTAGCCACGCAGTCATGACCACCAGGGCGGCAGCAGAGAGAGACCACAGCGACAGGGAACACCACCACCACCACAAACAAACAAACAAACAAACATGAAAAATTTAAAAAGAACAAAGGCAAATAATGAAAAAAAATCCATAAAAATAAACAAACAAAAATCCACATGTCCAAAAACAGTTTTTAATGGATGGAAAAAAAAATTGAGAAACCCAAATTAAGTATTTGTGTGTAGGAAAATGTGATGATCCAGCAGTGGTCCGATTTCACATATGGATACAGGGAAAAGGGAGGGGTGGAAGAGAGGAGTGGGAAGAAATTTGGAAAATGGGAGAGAAACAGAACAGAGTGAGAAAAAGAGAAAGAGAGACAGAGAGAGAGAGAGAGAGAGAGAGAGAGAGAGAGAGAATAGGTCAAATACAGAAACTTAAGTCTGAAGGTTAATTAGAGATTAGAAAGGCATATCAAAAGAAAATTCAAGCAAGTTAGTAAAACCAAAGTAAGAAAAGGCATAGCATGTTAATAACACTCCAAATGACAGGGACAGCACAGCAAGCCAGGAGGAAAGGAACTCTACAGGGACCATAGGAGGGGAGAGGGAGCTGCAGAAAGACAGACATATACAGAAGGCAGAGAAACAGCAGACAACGTCCCTGGTAATGAACACGATATTCGTTCTGGGACCAATTGCTGTAAAAATAAAAAAAAAAAGTTTTTTTTTTTAAACTGATGTTTTAATAAAGTGTAAACACATCTATGAAAACATCTTTTATTGTGTGGGTCTGTTCACACCAGGGAATGTTGCAGAAAAAAAAAAAAGAATGAAACCAACAGGTTATGATGCAACATAGTGTAAATGGTGTAAATGGTATGACCGGAATGAGCGTTTGAAGGTTACTAAAACTGCTCAGTGTTAGTGCCCATTGTTTTAGAACAGCCTCACTCCTGGTGAACAGTAGCTGGGGAGATTTGGATTGGACTGAGATTTGGACGTAAGGACACTGTGTAGCCAGGGCGGGACACGCCCAGCACATTCCATTCCCGATAAGATGTGCGGAACGTAGTGGCTCACAATCATCATCCCTGCCAAATCCCTCAGTCTAACATGACCTTCTGTGAAGTGTCAGGCCGACCCAAGAGACTCCGCCATCGAGGAGTCAGAGATAAAAGGTTAAGAATTAAGCAGACCTCCTCCAGATCCCCCGTGTTTGACCTCTCCTATTCGCCGCAGCCCTGATAGCGACCAAGAACAAGAGGCCTGGGTGTGTGTGTGTGTGTGTGTGTGTGGGATGGGGTGCTTTCTGGGCCGCACCCTCATACCTTCTTGACTAAGCCCAGCTGTGATGGCTGAGGTGCTGCAGATGTTGGGCCAAAATTAAAAGCTCCTCATGCCTTTTGAACACCCACATGTTCCACATTGGAGCTAATGACTCGACAACGTGCAAGTGCGGAGAAGTTCAGCGCATGAGGGGTGGTGGGTGGAGGTGGGGGTCTCTGCACTCGCTCCATCTGACCCTTCTAAGCCAAGCGCTCTGAGGTCCAAAGCTCCCACTGCTATTTATGGGTGCTTCCCACCAAGCGGATGAGAGAAAGCGGGTCCCTACGCCATGCGCTGGCAGATGCCTGTTAGGTCCTCAGGAAAGCATTAACACACACAGTAATCCCGTAGAAGCATCACCATGCAAGACCAGAGGTTGTATCCCCACTGAGACCAGGGCCACTGTCCAATTAGCTCAGTGTAGACCCCACACTGCAGCGGGGCCTGAACTGGGCGCTACCTTAGCCCCGAGAGAGAGAGAGAGAGAGAGAGAGAGAGAGAGAGAGAGAGAGAGATTGTAAAGACAGAGGAGGACAAAGAGAGGAGGGAGTGAGTAAGAGAGAAGACAGTGAAAGAGAGAGAAAGACAGAGAGAGAGGAAGAGAAACCTGATTGGAGAAAGAGAGAAAGAGAGAGAGCGAGAGAGAGAGAGAGAAGGGGGCCATTTTCTTGATCTGTGGGGAGGCAGCTCAAGTAAGAATGCAAACTACCCCAGAACCACAGCCCTGCAAACAGAGCACAGAGCAGCCACAGTCGGCGGGGGGTGGAGAGTGCGGCTCACTGTGCCGTCACCTCTCAAGTGCCAAATAGAAAATTTCATCTCCACTGATACGATCTGCAGTGGCTTTGAGTGGTTTAATACAGCTGGAGGAGGATGTGCGTGGAGGCTTGCAGAACTCCGGAGAGCAGCTGAGTGGTGCTAAGCTGAAGCTTTGCTTTCCAGGCTTGAACCCCCCCCCAGCTGCTCTCCCAGCATGCCTCACTCCCTCCGCTCAGCCGTGCTCCCACGCCCAGCCCCCTCTCGTTAGCCTCAGCCGGGGTCAAACGGCTCTCGGGGCTCTTGGCCTTGAAGGTTGCTGCGAGGGGAAACGAGAAAATCCCCTCGCCAGAGCCCAGGGTGTGGGGGGCAGGTCTGGGGTAAGTTGGGGAGGCTGTGGTGGTTATGGGCTGCTGGCTGTTCTGGTTGGCGGTGGCTGTGGCATGGGGTGTGGGGGAGGGGTGAGCTGGGGGGGCAGCGGTACCTGGGACGGCGGTGGGTTCCGGTGAGGTCCTGAAGGAGAGGATGCCGGGCTCAGACCGGCCCTGCTGGTTCTCGGCCACTACGTAGACCTCGTACTCCGTGTTCCAGTCCAAACCTTCCAGCACCACAAACTCACTGACGTTAGGGAGTCGGATTTCGGGCTTCCAATCTGAATGGTGTTTCTGTAAGAACGCAGACGTGCTCGCAGTCACGCGCCAGGCCAGCGCAAACATTCGCGCGCAATCGCGAGGTAAAAAAAAAAAAAAAAACCCGTTTTCTCTATGTAATAACCTGCAGTTAGATGCGCGATACAAAAAGCAGCCCGCGCTTTCTCATAAAAGAAACATGCGAGTATGTAAGACACGGCGGGCTGTAGTAAATCTTTAATGCGGGGGAGATGGGAGGAGCGTGCTGGCTCACGTCTCGCATCATACTCACCGGCCTGAAGCGCACCAGGTAGTGTTTGATGGGCGAGCCCCCGTCGTCCTGCTTGATCCAGCTGACCTTCAGCTCGTTGCCTGTGGACTGCAGTTTGGCCTCCAGTTTGGGGGGGTTGGGCTCCCCTGAGGAGAACGCAGAGCAGTGAGAACAGAAGGGCACAGGGGCCGGCGTACAGCCGCAGCGTCCTAACCCAGGCCCTCGACACGGCTACGGCCAAAACGGGAGGCCAGGCGCTTAGCTCAGCTCGTTCCAAGCTATTCAAACGAGACAGCCTGCCAGGAAGCTTCTGATTAAAAAAGCCCCGATGGGAAACAGATGCTAATGTGCAATTTATTGTTTAACGTTACATTAATTTTAGCGTTAATAATACAATGGTTGCATGTCAGTTGGCACACAGTGTTTTGAGCTAGGCTAAATGGCGAAGGATGTTATTGATTTTGTTCAAACAAGACATTTATTCAAAAGGTTTTGGAACTGGTGGAGCAGTTTAGCTGGTTTAAGCATCATAAACGCTGAGCAGAATGGCTGGTAAACCCACTCGTCTTTCACTTTGTTATCGTGGCTGCTACATCTCCACGTCATTAACTGTGGGGTGAATTTTAGAGCACCTTCTACATTTGCTCGTTAGTCACTACACTTTATACAAAGCCTGCAATTCCTTTCTGAAAGAAATCAACTTTCCAATTATTACTTTGAAGCAATTTTAAAATAAGAATCAGTTTTATACAAGCTGACGTTTTTGGACATATACTGAAGATCTACAGTGTTTCCTAGCATGGCTATTTGTTACTGATTTCGAGTCCTACATCTTGTAATAAGCTTTTCATATGTGAGATTAATCCCCTTAAGGGCAGTAGTGGAGGTGCACACTGGATACTGGACACCGGACTGGAGCCAAGTTTAACACTGTAACACTTAATTTACCATCGCTAACACGACTGTGTGGAGAACTCTGAGACTGCTTTACCCCACTATGGACAATTGTTGATATGTGGCTCCGTGGCGTCTGGTTCGGGCGGGTCTAATGATGCCTTTGCCTGACCCTTTCTCTGAACAGCGAGCATCTGTGAAAGCTCTCAGTTCCTGAAGGGGGACGGGGGCGGGCTTTAATGAGAAGTGGGCGGGGCACCCGAGCATCTGTGAGCGAAAGCCCCACTGTAATACACTCCCAGGAGGAGCTCGTTATCTTGCCAAGCCCACTGCCTAATGACAGCACTCATAACTATCCCCCTGCTCTTTGATTGGAGGTGAAACCACGGGGGGCGGGGCATGAGTGTGGGCTGTGTTTGGGATGTTCGCTGTACACCTGTGTCACGAGAGGGACCTGGGAGGAGACTAAAGCGCTCTTTCATTAATCAATGCAAATAGGGTCTAGCCACATCGGCAAGCCCATTAGGACTCAATATGACACTACCACAGAACACCCACGGCTAGCTTAGCTACACAGCAAAGACAATGAGTGATGTGAGAGACATTGGCCCAAGCTATAACTGGAGATCTGGATGCATGTTCTACTGAGATGGAATGAGTGAATCTAATATTCATGACCCTGATGAGAAAAAACAGCATGTAGGAGAATGGGGGTGATTATTAATCTTCATAAAACATATCACTATATTTTATGCCTTTAGTCTGAGACACTTTCAATCATTTCAGTCCATCAGTCAGTTAGTTGAAGCATGCATGAAACTAGATCTTAGGCGCTGCTTTCGTTATACTGTCTTGACATTGAACTAAGATTGACATAGTGGATGGTTTGATGCTGAAATTCAAATAAACCCGAGTTAGGGGTAAAGCACGGTGTTTTGGAGTGGTGGTAGAGTTAAATGGACAGAGGTCCAGTCATGAACATCATTCCCAGTTAGGTGAAGGTTTTCCAGACGCTACTAGGGAAAAAACGTGTTGAGGGTTAAAGAGATAGAGGACAGACACATGCACTACCATGCTTCAGCAGGAACGCGGCCTCCACTCACACCACAGTCAACCATGATCGCCACTGAACAAGAGCACAACTACCATCCATGTCTTTACTACGTTTTTTGCCGGCGGGCCGGGTGGGGGTTTGTTGTGATTGGTTCTCGTTCTCCGTGACTCTGGGTACTGCACGCGCACCGCGTGGAGGGAGAGGCAGTGTGCGGGCGGCGGGCGCAGGACAGCAAAGCCTTTATGCGCCAGCACGGAGGAGTCCGGGACAGAGACGGACAGACAGGGCAGACGGGGGAGGGGGACACGGACAGGCCATGCAGGAGGGGACACGGCTAGAGAGCAGAAAGAGACGCGACGCAGGCCTGAACAGAAGTGTGTGTGAACGTGCACGCATGCAGGAATGCCAGGCGTGTGCTGAGTGTGTGGTGAGTGAGTGGTGAGCGTGTGGTGAGCGTGTGGTGAGTGTGTGGTGAGCGAGTGGTGAGCGTGTGGTGAGCGTGTGGTGAGTGTGCCAGGCTTAAGAGGGTGCATCTTGTTACAGAATACTGCAGATGGAGCGTGGTCATCTCTTCTCTGAATCATGAGGTGTCGATCGTTATGTTGGCATCATGAAAAGCTTGTTATGATGTGATATTAAAAGGATCAAAAAGATGCTGTTAAGGTGCTGTGCGCTACGGTGCTGGAAAATGGAATTCTGAGTTATTGAATTTTAAGGTAAGCCCCCCCCCCCCCCTTGTTTAGACTCTTCCCCAATCGTGTGAATGCCTGCAATAAGATATGGACAGAACAGAGCTGAATGTAGGATTTAAAGAGCAATGCCAGCTACATTCCATACTCAATATCTAATGGTGTAGTAGGTCAGGATGCTGGTTCTTTATGAAAGTGGATTATTGCAGAGGCCTGCTGGATCACTTTCCAGGCAGAGTGACTGATTGGTTTAATGTCAAATTCAGAATCAAGTGAGCAGCGTAAACCTCTCTGAGAATCGATGGCTCATGAATGAAATGGTGCCTAAATGTGGATGGCAGTGGGAGACTGTTGCGTCTAGCTCCTTACTAACATCTCTGCTTTCTGTCTTAATGCGAAATGGACCAAACATGACAAAGAAACAAAAATTTACCTTCTGTTCACCAGCGAGGACGACATCATCAGCACCATGCAAGAGCCACATGACAAAGTCACATGATACGCACGTGCAAGATTGGTTGAAAGGAAAAGTGGGAGGGGATGGGGTCACATGGAAAATACAAAACATTGGAAATAAAATTACACAAACATGGAACAGAAAACACAACAATAGTGTTAACATAAAAAAAACACAAACAGAATGACAAACAAAAGAGAACACAAATTCAAAACATAAGTAATTGTCTAAAACATTAGCGTATGTATACAAACCATGGACATATTATGATCCATAAGGCAGTTTCACAAACCTTCATTTCAAAATTCATAGTTTGGTGAACAGTTATCACAATAAAAGGTACACTACATTCCGTTAACTGGTTTGATAGCTCACGGTCCAAACTGCCTTATGAATCAGCTTCATTGCAAACAGTATTTTCTCATTAAGTCACAATAGGATCAAACTCTCTCATGACGTTGTTAATTCGGTTGGCTTGTGCTCACTGCGTGTTATTTAATGACACACTAAAAGGAGGAGCCAAAGCAGGACCAATGGAGAACAGTAGACAACATAAAACAAACAAACATGTACACAAACAAACAAAAACACACATGTTCTAAGGCCATGTGCACATCTGAACATGGGAGCAGGACATGACGCCGCGGTCACATGAAGCGTTAGCATGGAGACAAAGCTGGGGCCGCGGGGCCAGTACCATTGCCCTGGGGGGCAGTGGAGGCGGGAAGCTGGAAGGGCAGCACAGCCACGCCCTCCCCGTCCCAGCGCACAGGAAATGTGGTCCATTTTACCCCCACACTGCACGCTGGACTCCCAGTGGGGGGACACATAGGGAACGCTGCACCATAACGAGCTCACAGAATGACACAGCACTTATTAAGCTTTAAGGGCCAGGAGGGCTTAAGCAATCAACAGATAAATAAACAAACAATATGTAACTCTCATGATATACAAGTGCATCATGGGTAATACTTACTTTCAGAGTTTCATGTTCGGAAGCAGAATTTTTTAAGGATAAGTACTTGTGAACCAAAACTTAACTGCAGCACACGACATAATCTTTCACCCCAGATGCTCTTTCCAGTGGCTGATCTGCACTGAATGGCTTTAACAGCTCTCCATGGAAAGTTGTAATGGAAATCAGCACAGCAAACTTTTTTTTAAAAATCCCAAGCATGTCGGTTTCAGAACTGCGAGCCTCCCAGGCTAATGATGCCGTCCTTTAGACAGTGCGCACATGCTGTTTGAATTACTGAGAATGTTTCAAGCCTTTAGTAAGACCACAAAACTCAAGTCTCATCATTTCCTCAAGCAGAGTCCCATGTATGAGCCAGCACATTGTCATCCAATAAGGCAGTCACACAGTATGTTATTTATGTATTAGCACAATGCACATGCACTATATAAACATTTGTTCAAAGCTGCTTTAATGTGGTCAATTATTTTAAGTCTGGCTTGCTACATTTTTGTAGACTCTCATAATTAATTATTAGGAACACACATGCAAACAGTCACACTAATTTCCATATGTTTCATTTTAATTTTTTTCAATATTTTAGTACAAGCTCCTACGGTTGGCTATATTTACATCTGAAGGAATTAAAATTAACATATTCTTCTTATGATTCATACGCCTCTCATATCATATATGCTTGTTTCATTTTGTATTGTCTCTGATTTTGAATTATAGTACGCTTCATTTATATTACATTGGAGGTTTATGTGAAGTGCATCTGTAATTCACATTTTCTGAACGTCTCTGTGACTTCCTGTGTCATGGCACCTGTGTGGGAGCAGCTCCAAGGTCAGGAGGTCAGGGCATTCTGGGAGGCCTCCATGTCCTCATGCACTCCACTCCCTCTCCATCTCCCCTCCTCTATCTCCCCTCCTCTCTCTCTCTCCATCTCCCTCCTCTCTCCATCTCCCCTATTCTCTCCCTCTCTCCATCTCCCTCCTCTCTCTCCATCTCCCCTCCTCTCTTCCCATCTCCCCTCCTCTCTCCATCTCCCTCCTCTCTCCATCTCCCCTCCTCTCTTCCCATCTCCCCTCCTCTCTCCATCTCCCTCCTCTCTCCATCTCCCCTCCTCTCTCTCTCCATCTCCCCTCCAATCCTTCTCCCCCTCCTCTCTCCATCTCCCCTCCTCTCCTTCTCCCCCCTCCTCTCTCCATCTCCCCTCCGCTCTCTCTCTCCATCTCCCCTCCTCTCTCCCTCTCTCTATCTCCCCTCCTCTCTCTCTCTCCATCTCCCTCCTCTCTCCATCTCCCCTATTCTCTCCCTCTCTCCATCTCCCTCCTCTCTCTCCATCTCCCCTCTCTTCCCATCTCCCCCCTCTCTCTCTCCATCTCCCTCCTCTCTCCATCTCCCTCCTCTCTCCATCTCCCCTCCTCTCTCCATCTCCCCTCTCTCCATCTCCCCTCCTCTCTCTCTCCATCTCCCCTCCAATCCTTCTCCCCCCTCCTCTCTCCATCTCCCCTCCTCTCCTTCTCCCCCCCTCCTCTCTCCATCTCCCCTCCGCTCTCTCTCCCCATCTCCCCTCCTCCCTCTCTCTCCTGCCTCTCTCCTTATCACACTTCGATCACACCCTTGTGTGGATAGACTGACTGTTTATATTAGACTAGCACCCTCATCTTCCATCCTCATGCTGAAGAAGAGGGAAAAAAAAAAACCAAAAACCGATCTGAAGTTTCTCCACTTGTGCAAACATCGGCTCTTGTGCAAACATCGTCTCCTGAGTCTTCACGGCTGATTCTCTAACCCACAGAATACATACCTATTTCACTGATTTTTTCGTGTTGGAAAAAAGCATTAGCTGAAAAATTCCACCAAACCTAGTTTCTACCCCTTAAGACATTTATCTTTAATTCTAGATATAATCAGTGTCTGCAATCAAATTCCTGCAAGAGTTCACAGATTTCAGCTACTGTTTGGGTTTTAAAAGCATACTTCTGAACATTCCCAAGCGACGCAGGAACAGGACAGCGTAGATTACCCATTTATGTTTGAACTCCAGAATGGTAGTAAATTGAGGGCATCATGCCATGAGATGGGATTTGCTCACGTACGCAGGTCTGCTGCACTGATCTGTAGGGTTGTTCCCCTGATGAGACTCACTGTTGCAGTAAATCACAGTGCAAACCGAGTCACAGAAATGAATGTCTGGGATGAATGCCACTGAAGTGATCCAAAACCATTTGGTTGAACTATCCTTTAAAGTTGAAAGCAACTATTATAATACCCAGAAGTTCAGAGTAATCCTTTTTGATCATACATCCTTTTTGATCACCCACAGCATTCACAGGTTTAGCTGTAAATTTCCACTCCTTGTTTTACCTTGAGGTATTTCTGTGGACACAGACACTAACTAGCCTTCACCTCTGCTTTGCCAATACTCCTCCTTCCTGTCTGAAGGTTTTACCATTATGCAAGAAGCTATGCCAAATACTTGACTTGAATGCCCGACCTGAGCTAACTCATTAGATACATACTTTACATACACATAACTGTACATGTCGAACCTGTCGAACTGCAGGAGACAACATGTGCAGTCACATCATCAGACAGTAAAACCAGCAGTAGGTCATGTTCAACCATTTATTCTCAGAACCCTCAATCCCCATGCCAGATTAGTTAACATAAAACAACACATTTTTGGACATATTTTAGGGGACAATATCATTTAGGGCCCATTTTCATGTGGGAGAAACTTATTAAAGAATATTCTTTTTTTTATTTGTCTGCCTTCTGACAAGGGTTTAGTCGACCATAATATCAGGGCTGCCATTCAAAGCCCGATAACCAGACAATTGTCTGACAGAGTCCAATTCTAAAATAAAGACCTTGTCATTCGTTTTTTATCAGGAAAAAGAGAGTATTAATCCTTCAAAAGTTACCCATCATGTAAATTGTTGTAGGGCCCACATTTTGCTGTCTGTGAAGAGAGAGGAATCCAAGCTAGCACCCGAGGTCTGTACACCCGGTGAGAAGCTGTGGTGGCCCTCCTCACGGTGTGGTCTGAGGAGAGCCCCGCTCTTCAACCGCTACGTCTACTTACGCCTCGCGCCAGTAGCAAACACACAAACAAACACGCATGAGAAGACTCACTAGGGGATGAAGTTATCTTTGAAGTTGCAGGGCAGACACTAAAGAGCTCTAATGGTGCTAATTTTGGTTAACAATGTGAGGGCAGGTCCCTTGTTTCTCTGATCAAACAGCATGCAACACAGTTCATTAATGTATGCTAATGCACTTGAAAATAAGGCCGGAACTCCATGCCGTGCTTCCAAATTAGAACGAGTCTAATCCACTGTTTTACAGAGGGATAAAAATTGAAACACAGCACATCTAGAATGGCTCCGTGGCAAAAGCCCACAGCTCCCGTATCTCCTAGAAATGTGCTGACCTTGTGAATACCCCTGCCCGCCATGCGTGCAGGGGTGTTCTAGCGTGAAAGAGGCACACTACAAGCTTGTGGTTAGTAGCGGAGCGTATTCTACCTGGCTCTGAGGTGATGAGAGAGCAATCTCGACCAAGACACGAGTCTGTCTCACCGCCTCAGTCCCGACGAGCAGCTCACTACGGTCGCTCCCCGTCGGCCCGCGCGCCACGCACCAGCAGCACGGAGCTGGCCCGGGCGTCCGGACACCGTACAGGCTAGGGCAGGTGCGCACCCGCACACACGCACGTGGCAGGCAGGTCAGGAGGGGCAACCACACAGCACACTGCAGGGATACTCACTAAGGACTGCAGTGCTTGGAGGGTTGGGGGTTGGAGGCTCTGAAGAAACTGGAAGATGGTGAGAACACGGTGAGATGTGCTTTCTTTGGGCCACAAGGAGAGTCAGTCGTTTTGTCAGTCGTCAGTGGTTAACTGGCCGTATTGTCCGTATATACATCGGTGGCTTAAATCATTATGAACTAAGAAGTCACAGGCTGCGTGCAACCAAAATGAACAGGCATCATAGGGGACAGACATACATGCAGTACCTGCAAACAACACATTCAGGTAGGTTTTTGTTTCTGAAAGGCATAGAGCTGGATTCTGAGGGGAATAATATCTATCAAAAAATGAATGTCCTTTGCAACTTTACAGCTGTAAATCACTGTCATGAATCATTAGAGGAGTCTTTCTGTAAACATTCTTTACACTTTCCAAACTGCACTGAAAACAAATGGCCGGAGCTCTTATAGATTCACTTTCGGGGACACGAGGCTGAGAGAAATCGATTTTTCTGGATCAAAACTTCTGAAACCTATTGAGAGAGAAATGAAAAACTGACCTGAGAAGCTTTGAAGTTAGAACTAGGACTTTTCCACCATTTTTCATGAACTACTGAAAGAATTCAATATTTCTTACTACCCCCATCCACATTCCAAATGCACTTTTCAAGGTAGGCAATAAGCATTAATCATTAGCTACTACCAAGTTTTCCTTAACAAAAACCCACTTTAGGCATCATTAACATAAAAGCCGCCTCCATTTTGTGTTAAAAGAAAAGAAAAAAAAAAGAGACAGTATTCACAATAAGTTTAAAGCAGAAGTCTAAAACACTCGATATGACTCATCAGGTTGTGTACCGTCAAATGTACTGGAGCTGCAGACCAATGTGTAGGGTTTCCCTTTTAGCATACCTGCCTAAAATTGGTTTGCCGCTGGATAATTGCCTGGGAGACCATTACTGCTGATGACATTACCGTGTCTGATGCCTCCTCATCAATCTAACCCGAGCCTTCGCGTTACAGGACGGCTTCCTCTAAGAAGATCCCGACAGACTCGGAGTAAAAACGATAAGCGCTTTGAGTAGGAGGTAATAATATGATAAGAGGCAAAAAAAAATATTCCACATTTCCTGCGAGGTGCAAAACTTAATAAAGAAGACACTCGGCCTGTTAGTGAGCTGGATTTCTGACAGATGTCAGACAGGAAGTGGTTTAGTGGGCTTTGCTAGCGTAATAGGGACCGCATAAGATATGTGCGTGCAGCAGGCCTGTCTACTGATGCCTGTATTTCTGCCTGAGTGGTGACGGGGATCCTTAGACACAAAGGGAATTATGGGTAGCGAGCAATGTGGGGACTCCACAGCAGCTGTCTGAACGGATTCCGCCTCGCAAGCGCTCGTCACGTTCGGGAATAAAGGTGGTGTTTCCACTTGAAGACAAGTCTTAGCAGCAGCGATGTATTTATCAATTCCATGACTGCCAGAGTTTCTGCTCAAAATAGCAGTGGGCAAATGCTGCACAAAATGAAATAATTTGGTATGTCTTAGCTGTGTGACTCTTAGAAACTCAGCAGTGATAGACTGCAGACTTGGTGTCTCTTCATTCGGACCTGCCCTGTATTGCAGGGCTAAGTGATCTTCTGGACTCAGACGCCTCTTAAAACGATCACCAAATTAGGACTGCTATGCAGACTGATGGGACAGGTGATATTGCCTAAGGAATCATCACAATTAAAGCAGCCTGCAGTGCCCACAATAATTATGTTATTAGAAACATATTTCTACCTTTACAAGACCATAATACCATGCGCTATCCCTTGTGTGCCGCTAAAATGTCTGTAGTTATACTGACACATCGGACATGCTAACTGAAATGCATTCTGTATTTGCTTGTAAACACAGAAGTGGGAATAGCTAGGAGTGGACTGTCCAGTATATGGTGAGTGAGGATCCCTTATGTGGTAATAAGCTGTCACCCCCTTTGCAACCTGTCCTAGGAGCCACTGAACTCAGTGCAGAAGCTGCAATCTGTGCTACATTAGCAAGCAGCCCTAGAGCTCTTCAGAATGTTTGGACTCCTTGAGATTGAGAACTCACTCACCACTGCACTCATATTACACCTAGCAGTGCACGTTACTGTGGAGACAGCAGTAATTCCTGACACGAATCCAATGAATCCATCCATCTCTGACGTTTCATGCATCACGGAACGAACACAAGGCGAGAACGAGGGCTCCCCGGGAGATGTTCAAGCTGTCATCTCTGATGTAGCTCTGCCTGGTGTCTCCACCCTCTGACAGGGCTGGTGCTACATGTCGATTAGGATTATCAGTGCATCCTCCTGCCTGCAGTACTCCTCTGCCGTCCCCCTCTTCAGCGAAGGCCGCGTCCCGCAGTGCCTGGCCCCTCCCCTCCCCCTGCTGGTGCAGTGCGTGACCACGATGCCCCGCCCCCCCGAAGCCTCTGCCATCACCATTTCCTCACATCTGCCCCCGAGGAGGTCTGCTCAGAGATGCCTATTGGCCCTGTGGGAGAGCACAAGTCTAGGGCTGTGGTACGCATGAGAGGATCCGGGCTCACATCCTGCCTTCCTCACTATGATGGGGCTTCGCTGTGTTCCAAGGGCAAAGCGCAGAAAGAGGCAACGTGGACGCAGCTGTCAGGCGGCATCAGGGCTGTCCATCAGCCCCGCCTCCCTCTCCCTCTCCGCCCTGACAGACCTGGCTCTGTGCCACATGTCTCCGCCCATGCCAATACTGCCACCTGCTGGGGACAGGCCGTAACGCCGCAACACGCTTCCACGGGTGAAGAGGGAGCCTGGGGCCAGAGCCATGGCACTTTCCCTGGTTGCCAAGGTACCGTCTCTGGTTCCCTGGTTGCCTTCCCGAGATGCTCCCTTAATGCAGAGCCTTCATCCGCTTCCTCCACCGGGGACCTGGAATCCAGGCAGGACCTTGCCCGTGTGTACTTCAGTCTATAGGAATGTCCAAACAAAGCATTCTCCACTCTCTAGAGGACTGGACAGCGTACTAGAGCATAAATGCCTGGGGAAGCACGTCTGAGCTCTCGTCTGTGTAAACAACTCCACACACCCTGCGCTAATGGTGAGGGAAACACTCGATCAGCGTCATCATGACACACTGACACTCACCTAAAATACAACACACACACACACATCCTGGTCTCCTCAGGCTCTGCTCACCGGTCCAGTGGAGAAGATGCTGCTAAACAGCTTTACATATACACGCAAGAATATAATCAATAAACCTCTAAAGCACTAATTGCAAACCGTCACGTTGAAATGCCACTCGCCCACTCGCTCCCATCTTTTTTTTTTACATTTTTAAACAGAAGCAAAATGAGAGAACAGTTTAGCCTGTCCAACGAGCACAAGCTCACGCAGCCCAACGTTTCCTGTCGTCTCTGCTCCACTACACCATGATCCACAGGGAACTTCCCTTTTCTGGCTGACGGCAGGTCTCTTTAGCAGCGACGCCGGAGGTGTCTGGGTCCTCCTGGCCTGCCTTGCGATGCCCTGATGAACGCTCTGTGAGTGTTTGGAGTGCTGGGATTATTGTCACCAGTCATCTTTCGCTCATCCTTGCGGCCACGTCTCCACAACAGGAGCAGACGAGGCCATCCATCTCCGGTCGGCGTGACCACGTTACACTATCATTACAGCGCCGGGCCGTTGCCGTGGCTGCCTGCCCCTATTCTCTTACAGCGTAATGGCCATGAGAAAGTGGCCTCAGTCAAATTGAGACCTGTCACTGCCACAGCTAAATGAGGATCCTGTGAAGCCAAACCGAGACTCAACTGTCAGTCAAACTGGCAGTTTAATGAAGACGTGACCTCTGGAGATGCTAAACGCTGTTTTCTTCGGCTGTGGGACAAAAACAGAGCGAACGGCCTCTGCGCTGAGGGTCGAGATGTATGCTGAGACACAAAGCAGGGCCCTCCACCCCGAGGTGATCGGCGAAGCGGCCATGACTAGACCTCCGTGAGCTCTGAGCTGGAGGTTTAAATGGAGACGTGATGGTGGGAAAGTATGTGCTGAGGCTGACTAAGGCAGTGGTCACCACATCTCCTGTGGAGATCAACATTCCTGGGCAGATCAGTCCCAAACCTCAACTTAATAGGCTTCCAAAGGCACTCATCAGCTGGATTGCATGTTCAAGACCAGTGTCTGCACAAAGGCCCTTTTCCAAAATGTATGCTGGAGACCACTGGCTGGAGAGAGCTGTTGTAAACATCCAGGTTTCAGCTGCTGACATTAAATAGCTGCAACTGCAACCCTTTGTCCAGATTATAGTAGTAAAATACAATAGCAACTAGGAGAGTACGTGAGACGAGACATGTTGCATGAGCTCACAGAGTCATTAATGCATACATGCCTCTCATGTCCATGCTAAAGGAAATAAGCAAACAGCCACTTAATTCAGTGAGAAAACACAGTATTTCAAATCCAATTTCAGCAAGGTGTATGGCTTTGCATGAGGCAGGAATACCTTAAGTCCTCATTTGAATTTCTCATTTAAACTTCGCTACCTTTGACTAACAGCATCCTGATGGTTATGGCTGACTATAAATAACTGACAGAAATGAAAATGTGGCAAAACAAACATATAAGTAAAAGTCAGGAAAGAGTGTGAGCAGAGAGAGAGAGGGAGGGAGCAGAGGGAGGGAGAGAGAGATGGAGAGGGAGAACAGAGAGAGAGGAAGTGAGGGAGAGGGAGGGAGAGAATGAAGAGATGGCACGAATAAGAAAGAGGGAGAGAAGAGAGATAGTGAAAGAAAGTGAGAGAAAGTGAGAAAGAGAGAAAGAGGCTGAGAAAATTAAACACTTGTAAAAGTATGAAAGCCTGAATTGCCAAGTGGAACAAAAAACAAGATGGGAATGACGTGATGAGATATTGCAAAACCAGAAAGATGAACCAGAAACAGTGGAGATGGCAGGAGGTAATTACAGCTGGGTCAGTCGTTTGGCTCAAAATTTAATTGCCGACAGCTTTTGTCCAACACATCTTTACTTAGGAGTTGTAAAGGAGAGCAAACCTGGTCACACGCGGTAAACAGTTACGTTTTGCTTTAACTTAAAAAGGAAGAAACCTCAACATTTTGAGGTCATCGACAATCATATAATAAAAAAAAATATACAGTTCAAGTGGGTTAAGTGCAGATGGAGGTGTGATATCCTGATGACAATCAGTACCAACCTGCTGACGGCTAATGGACGTCTGTTCAGCTATAACAACCCCGGGGGCCTCAAATAAACCGTCCTCTGTCCGCAAGTCCACCAAATAAAAACAATGACCTTTCTTGTTGTACAAGCTTCTGTAGGAAAGAGTCGACCCTAGTCTGGGGATCCCAAATGGCGAAACACCCAAACACACAGTGTTGCATGCCCCCTTCTGAGCTTCTCATTGCTAAGCACTTCAGAGATGGATCAACTGCCTTGGCAGAGGAAGAGAGTGTTTTAATGAAAGCCAGAGAGAGAAAGGTAATTATGTGCATTTTTATAAAGTCACTTAAGCGCTACTAGCTGAAGAGGAAAGTGAATTATCTGAACCATATACTTTAGGTCTCTGTCCACACTTTCTCTTCTAATCTGCTTCTGGGCAGAACTGAGTGCAAAAATGTCTGTGTTATTGCATTCAGTAATTATCCTATGGGCTGTGAAAGACTGCAGACAAACCCCCAAACTCCCTTCAGCGTGTACAGAGTGGTCTTTTAACATCCCAACACAGGGTGAAGAATACAGAACATGCTGTATGTATGAATTATCTGACCCAAATGAGATAAGCCTATTGCTTTAGCATCTCTCCTTAAATCCCAGGATGCTGAATTAGCAAACATGAACAGTCAGGTGGGGCATTATAAAAAGGAAAGGCAATAGATTCAATATTAATATAAAAATATAAGATCTATATCATTGCTTAAAATCCAAGGCAACATTCTGAGTCTCTTTACAAGGCCATGTGCACATGAAAGACAAAAAACACCAAGCTCTGGAACAAGCATATCAGCTTGTGCTTCTCAATCTCTCTCTCTCTCTCTCTCTCTCTCTCTCTCTCACACACACACACACACACACACACACACACACACACACACAGACAGACAAAGGACTGGCAGTGCCCAGATTAAGGTTCTTTTAGGGCAGCACAGTGCAGGCTGCTGCGGATCCATTGATGGGGAGGAGGAGAGAGCGTCGTGGTTACGTGGTACAAAAGGGAAGGAGGCAGAGAAACACAGCAAGAGACAGACTGACAGGGAGAGGTACTTACTGACAGGCTGTGTTTTAAAGGTCTCTGGGGGACTGCTGTCTCCTTCACCTTTGCCATTGACGGCAGACATTTTGACCTCATATTTTGTCTCGGGCTTGAGGCCAACGATGGTGATGATGCTGAGACCTGGGGAGAGAGCAGAGGGAGTTAGGGAGCGTCTGCCGGGAGCAGAGGGAGTTAGGGAGCGTCTGCCGGGAGCAGAGGGAGTTAGGGAGCGTCTGCCGGGAGCAGAGCTCTCAGGCACTCGCTGAACGCAGCCTTTAGTGAGGCTGCACGCCAGCACTGCGTCGCCACGTCGCTCCTTCCCACATGCATCTGAACAGAAGCGTCTGAAGTCCCACACAGAAGCAGGATGCTGCCGTGTCTGGTTAAACCCTGGATGCTTGGTTGGATGTTCACAGCTTTTGAGGCTGTGACGATTCGAGCACTGGCGTGCGGGTCTACCCGGTGCCACAGTCTCTCATGCTCCGCCTAGGGACACGGCCACACACCCACGGAAGGAGGGCATGCATGTGCATGTGTGTGTGTGTGTGTGTGTGTGTAAGTGAGAGCATGCATGCTTGGATAAAGCTTGTTCTGATGAATGTCCCACAGAGCAAAGCTGTCAGCTGCGAATGAGATGACATTGTCCCGCAAGAGAGAGAGAGAGAGAGAGAGAGAGTGAGAGAGAGAGAGAGAGGGAGATGGGGGGGGGGAGGGGCACATCACACCCCCAGCCTCTGACAGGAGCTCTGAGCACTCTTATCATTCGAGTGAAGCCAATCCCCTCAGTGTACTCGATGTTGGGGGAACACTTCACATCACATTCCACACGTGCACGGATGCGCTCGTGACCCTTGTCCTGCTGGAGGAAAGGTCGGGTAAGGTGTCATGCAGGGCTGAGTGTGGTGTTCGCGGTTGGAGATGCCGAGTCGAGGGGTGGGGGTGCGTTAGTGTGTGTGTGACTCACCGTCTTCTACATCATACTCCTTGCTGATCCATTCCTGCCCTGCCACCCTCCACTTGGCCTTGTACTTGAGTACAGGAACACCGCCGCTCGAGTCTGGCTCTTCGAACTCCACCTGTGCCGTGCTGGGGTTGGGCACCACCCGCTCAATGGAAGGAGCCGATGGCACATCTGTGTGCGCACAAACACACACAAACAACACATACAAACACACATAGCTTCACTCTACCTGCTATTCAAATCTCCACATCCACATCACTGCTGGCTGCGGCAAAGCTATGCAGCACACATATGCTAATATACGCGTATCCATATCCACACGCAGCCCCCACTGTGGGTGTGTCTTCAACATAACCGCCATGTCCAGAAATGAAAGGCTTATGGCTTTGTGTCCTGAAGTAGGATGTCTGAAGAGAGACTGGGATCTGCTGTCAACAAGACGACCGACAAGAAGTGAGGCGGGAGAAGCTGCTCCCACGCAAGGCAGCTTACCGGGTGGATCAGGAGCAACAACCCCATCCAGCAGTGCAGAGAAGCCCCAAATAAACCCGCTTTAATGGGAACATCCCAAATAAAACCTGCTTTAATGGGAACACCCCTAAATAAAACCTGCTTTAATGTGAACACCCCCAAATGAAACCTGCTTTATTGGGAACACCCCTAAATAAAAACCGCTTTAATGTGAACATCCCCAAATGAAACCTGCTTTAATGTGAACACCCCCAAATGAAACCTGCTTTAATGTGAACACCCCCAAATAAAACCTGCTTTAATGCGAACACCCCCAAATAAAACCCGCTTAAATATGAACATGGGGCAGTCATGGTCTGGTGGTTAGGGAACTAGTCTTGTGACCGGAGGGTCGTGGGTTTGATTCCCAGGCCTGAGGCCATGACTGAGGTGCCCGTGAGCAAGGCACCTAACCCCAACTGCTCCCCGGGTGCCGGGCTAGGGCTGCCCACCGCTCTGGGCACGTGTGCACCACAGCCCCCTAGTTATCACTAGTGTGTGTGTGTGTTCTGACTGCACAGATGGGTAAATGCGGAGGACAAATTTCGATTGGGGTGAAAATCACAATTGACAATGTGGCTTGACTTAACTTAACTGACTTGACTTAACATCATCCAAAAAGCACAATAACAGAAGCCTGTTTTGCTCCTCGTGTGCAGGCTGAGAGGGGGAGAGGCGGATTGGACAAGCGGGTGAAGCCCGTGAAGACGCGAACGGCCGCCGCTCTCACACCGTCCACCGCCAGCGAGTCTAAACAGTCATCACTGGTCCACCCACATCAGCTCCCGCCCGCCCCATTTACACAGCACCGGAAATATCACAGCCGGCGGCATCTCCAATGGTCTGCTGCACAGCCTGCAAATGATAGCCCTGCTAGGATTATTATCCCAAAGCCTCGACCAAAAAGCGTGTGCTCCAATGCCGAGGTTAAAGCACCTCTCATTTACCTTCCCAGTGGTTCTGAAATTAGTGCAGGAAAGATTTAATGCTGGTTTTATGACACTAAGCCACTTACTGTAAAAAACTATGGCATGTGCACCTAATGAGGGGCATTATGTCCTCTGTTACATCATAACTGCCTCTCAGGCCATGTGGCACATGAGCCCAATCCGTGATGCACGTTTGACTTCTCCCAGCATGCTTTTAAATCTCTCAGGGGCTATGCGCACCTGCTGGGATCAGGAGGAACTCCTTGGACTCCGAGCCGATCATGTTGGCAGCAGTGCAGTTGTAACTCCCAAAGTCACTCTGAGATTCGGGGGTGACCTGAAAGAGAAGGGGCAGACAGGGAATCCATCATGCGGCTCCGTGGGCCGGCCCTGCATGGCGCACACGGCACGTTTTTAGGTGCATTGCTTCTTGGAAGCTCATCACCATGGCAATGGCAGTGGCCTTTTGTTCTCCATGGCATGTCATCATACTTGGTAATTACTGAGTACCAGAGAGAGAGAGAGAGAGAGAGAGAGAGAGAGAGAGAGAGAGAGAGACAAAGAGAGAGACAGAGACATAGAGACAGATAGAGAGGGAGAGTGAGAGTGAGAGAGTGTGGGAGGAAGCGAAAGTCAGAGAACAGAGAGATGGCAAGAGAGGGAGGAGACAAATAAATCTAGAGTGTAAGATGGAGAGAACGAATGGAAAGTGAGAGTGAGAGGGAGAGCGGAGGGTGCAGGGGCACCTGGGAAAGTGTGCCAGCGTTACGGGGACTGTGTGTGCCAGAGAACACTGTGCTCGACAGAGCGGCCTAAAAACCCTGCAGCATCCTATTGGTCGACGCGCTCCCTGCCCACCCTGCAGCGTTGTCACGCTAACGCGCTCGCGAGAGCAGGCCGCACTTCGACTACCATCATCTGCTTTTCTCCGCAACTTATTTACTTGGGTTCTGGGTTCTGCAAAAAGGCGATAACGACACATTTTTTTTGTTGTTTAAACGTTGGCTAGGTACAATATATCATTATTCAAAAAGCAGTTTAATTAGTGTAATTAATGCATTATGTTAGCTATGTGGGAAAACAAAACAATGAGAAAATCATGCAATTGAGGAAACAAAATTACATGTATTATTCAGCAGTATCATTACGTTGATAGAGTACGCTACAATAAAAAACTGGTCATTACACTCCAAGTGAACCCCTGGCTAATAAAGGTTTTGACAGATGCATATGCCAGCTCTGTAGTACAGAGAAAAAAGGGTGATCCGGGGTTCAGGAGAAGTTCCAGCAGGGTTCTAGCAATCAGCGCACATTCTGTCATGACTAATTCCTAATTGCCTCAAGTGGTCTTTGGACTACAAGCTATAGTGTTGTGTTCCTGTGGAATTAGTCATTGCACAATGGGCTGTGACAGGCGGTGCCCTGCTCGAACTTTCACAAAAGTGCTCCAGGGTGAACAGCAGCCGATGAAAGTTCAATATAGCCCAGGATACTGCTGAGCATGTCATGGAGAGGCTACTTGTCGGGCAGGGAGACCCACCTCCAGGTGACTGCTCACTGGGGTGCTGTAGATCTTCACGTTGGTGGTGTTCACGCCAGGCAACTGCTGGCCATCGCGGAACCACATTACGGCTGCACTGGGGTGAGCCAGCACGTCGCAGGTGATGTTGGCGGGGTTGCTTTCCCACGTGTACACGGTCACGACCCCCTGGATCTTCGGGGCATCTGCAGTGAGCAGAGAGAGGGTTTAGGTGAGGAGCGCGGAGGCGAACGCGGCGGGAGTCGAACGCCGCACGCCTCCAGAGAACGTCTCCCTGTAGAGGCTACTGTTCCAGCTCCCGGCATCCTGGACCAGCCATCAATAGACTGCAGTTTTTGGTCATTTTTTTTGTGGCCATAGGGCTGAGAGAACAGTGTGTGTACTCAGAAGGGTTGTCTGCTGGGACCCCGCTGCAGCCCCTGGAGAACAGACATCCCCGCTATTAGATTGATAGACACAGTAGAGTCAGCACAACTCCTACCGCTTCTCGTCGATAACACTGTCCCCCCCCCCCCCCCCACACACACACACACACACCGGCCTGACGCCCTCAGTCTCATCTCCACCAGTAAACACCTCTCTGAACCACAGGTGGCAATGCTAGCATTCAGACAGAACAAAAACAAAATATCTCCCTTGAGGAGAGATGGCAGGGTCTCAAAGTGAAAGCTTTCAGACGTGGAGAAAACTGCACTGTGGGGAACAAGCATCTAGCATACTAGCGTTGCAGCGTGACGAGAGCACAGACGTCTGGGCCAGGGACGGTGCTGGTGTGGGCCCTGGGTCCAGCAGCCACTGAAGGTGTGACCATAAAAGCAGTCATGAAGGTAGCCGGGTTCAGCGGCTCCAGACAAAGCACCTTTCAC
Organism: Brachyhypopomus occidentalis; assembly: GCA_020368025.1. NCBI lineage: Eukaryota > Metazoa > Chordata > Actinopteri > Gymnotiformes > Hypopomidae > Brachyhypopomus > Brachyhypopomus occidentalis. Next base: position 3,356,769 of record JAGXOD010000030.1, on the reverse strand, counting down.
GTATCGCTAATGACTGTGAAATGTACTGCGAACTCAACTAAGAGCCTGATTACACTCCAGCCGAAGTGAGTGGAACTGCCATTGCGCACAGCTCTTTATCAATGGCGCGCTGCGATGCTATCTCAGGATTGGAGCAGATTACTTGTTTTTGAGGCAAGGAAAATTAATCCAATTAGTCTTTCATTACACATGAGGCTTTTTTTCCCCCTTTACAAAACGTAGGGGCCCATCCGAAAGTGCAAAAATAAGATTAAAACTGATTCTGTTCTAACTTTCCTGTAAATCTCGTAGACGGCAATGGTGCCTAAACGCACGCAGTAGAGAAGGTAATTCGATCAAAGGGAAAACCTTTGTTTTACCACCTCATAAAGAGGATTTGCTGCCATTTAGAACTTGTGTCATGTTTGATGTGCAGGAGACCATATCTGTTGCGCCCGTCTTTCATGTTTATGCAGCACCTGATTTTACGCAGCGTTCTGAGAACAACTGGTGCTTGGCAAAGACAACAGAAGCACGATGTGGAGCCCAGGCTTGGCTGAGCCAATCCAAACATCCACGTAAGGCTCATTCTACTGGTATGTAGTGGGTCAGTCACTTATATATGATCACTAAGCTTCTGTAGGAGAATAAAGAGGGAGCGTGTGCGGGGAAGGGGCGGGAGAGGGGCAGGGCAGGAGAGGGGGAGGGGTCTCTTACAGCGCACTTCCAGATACATGCTCTGGATGTCCTGGCCGATGGAGTTGCGAGCAGTGCAGAGGTACTGGCCGGCATCGGTGAACTGCACGTACTTCAGCGTGAGCGAGGACACGCGCGCATCGCTGCGCACCACCACGTTCCCGTCCAGACTCTGCAGAGAGAGAGACACACAGGGGAGGGACGTCAGACACAGAGACAGTGGGAAAAATCAGCTCATCAGTAGAAACTTTCACTGGCTGCCCATCTGTTTCGGAAAGAGACCCAGTAGATCGTCACGAAAGCAGAAGTCTGAAAAAAGCAAAGTCAGGCATGAGGAGGAAAGGGGGAGTGAGGGGAGTGGGGGAGGGGGAAACTGTAGACCTCTAGCAGGGCATTCTGGGAGGTGCCCGGACAAGAATTAATAATGAAGTGGGCCACTTGGGGCTTTTGCCTTACAAAACCCTTTTAAACTGCACAGTTTGGATGGTGCAATAAAGCATTTCTCTCTCTCTCACACACACACACACACACACATACTACATTAATCCTGCAGATCTTCTTTTACTAGAATAATCTAAGACATATCAACCACAAGATCAACCCCCACCCCCACAGACAGACGGCCAGTTCCCATCACTAAGACGTAAGAGTGTTTGACCGCGGGCTGAGATAAACAGGATATGCTTTACTGTACAATAATGAAGATCCAGTTAAAATTGCCAATCCAAGCCCGCCCCCACTGTGTTGCTATGGTGAGGAGGCAGCTGTCTCGCCCCTTGTGTTGTATCTGTCTGGCACGGGGGGCTGTGGGGGGGCTGCAAGGGCAAGACGAGTCAATAAATCACCCAGAGGGCGGCCGCCTCTCTCCTCAACCACGCCAGGGCAGCGCGTCAGAGGATCCCCGGCCATTACTGCAAAACTTGCAGCCCGACACCAACCAACCCCCCTCCCCCAATCCCCTCACTGTCCCTCCCCCAATCCCCTCACTGCCCCTCCCCCAATCCCCTCACTGTCCCTCCCTCACTCCCTCATCCCCCTCCCCATCCCCTCACTGCCCCTCCCCCAATTCCCTCACTGTCCCTCCCCAAATCCCCTCACTGCCCCTCCCCCAATCCCCTCACTGCCCCTCCCCCAATCCCTTCACTGCCCCTCCCTCACTGCCCCTCCCTCATCCCCTCACTGCCCCTCCCCCCATCCACTCACTGCCCCTCCCCCCCATCAGCATCATGCTCCCTGCTGGTTCCTGCACAGGCCTTGCACATGCGTCTTCTTTCCGGGGGGGTCCGGGGGGAAGAGTGGGGCCAAGTGCACATTATCATATACACGGCAATTAATTGGCTGAGTACATCTGACTTGGGTAACGTAACCCATGTTAATGAGGCAACGCTGCTTTTTCCACGACGCGACTTAATAGATTTATTAGTCATGCCAGCTGACACCCTATTACTCTATTACTAAAAAACCTGCCTTGCTTCTCCTCGGTGAAGCCACCATGGCAGTCACGTGCTGGAGACTGGCGACAACCTCAGGAGCGCTTCCTTCAGCTCACGTGAGCAGCGCTCGTGTTCCGTTGGTCCGACGTGACTCCCGCGCCTGCGTGGGCTACGGCACTGTGTGCCTGTGTGGCCCGGCTTCTAGTATGCTGCTTAAGTTATTAACCACAAGTCTCAACACACCGAGACTCATAACCAACATCCTCCTTCGTTGATCGGAGGCTTACGCTCGGGCGGGGAACTGGTGGAGAAGTCAAAGGCAGAAAGAGACGTTGCTAAAATTTACAGTGGCACTTCATTTATAAAGTGCCTGTTCAATGGAACAGGAAGAAATTTGACTGTGGTGCAGGACGGAGTGAATGTGGCTCGGGAATCCAATCAATTCCCAGACTTGATTTAAGGTGCTGTGGCTTAGTTGCGATGGGCAGGAGCAGGACATAAATCACCTCCAGTGCCTGATGGACAGGGCCTGGTTAGTATGCTGCGGAGGCCCCGCCCCCTGTCCATGGCTCCGCCCCCCTGCCCTGTAAAGGCAGTGCTGACTTGTGCTGACTTATTCTCTGTGTTCTGTGCTGGTGGGAGGTTCGTGTGAGGTACAGGCACCTCCAGTTCACACGGCCTGTTACAGTTAGAGCAGAAACCATGGGATCGCCATTTTGCCACTGCTTCTTTGTAAGTTCCACAGAAAACTGGAGGGAAAGTGACACTCAGAGTGAGAAAGAGAGAGAGAGAAAGGAAAAGTGAAAGAACGACAGAGTGATAGTGAGACTGAAAATGAATGGGGGTGAGGGCTTACGGCTCGGCTGCGTAATGCAATCATGTGTCTGTGTGCATCTAATCTGCTTTAATGGCGAATGCAGAAGGCCTCATTTTGCTCAGCCACTTTCTCATGAAAGAGCAAAGCAGTCAGTGGGCTGTGTGAGGGAATAAAAACAGGTCTTCACCCAGCTGAGAGAATCACTCTGCTGAGTAAAGGAAGAACCTTTAACTTCTGTGTACGACCCCGACCACAAACGCACACGCAGGGTGTCGCAGGGGAAGCCACTCACACCGAGGAGCTAAAGCGAAGCGTCCAAATCATCTGCCGCTGACACGGTCTGAGCACAGCGTGTCCAATGTCATGTTCGACACGTCTTGACAGGATGACACCCGCCTCACACCAAAACAACAGAGGAGAGACTTCAAGTGCAGTCACAGATGGCAGCCACAACACAGCTCAGCACCTCCCCTCACCAGCTGTGTGGGCAGTGTCCCTATCACCACAGGCAGAGGGCCCTCATCACAGAGGAGGTAGAGGACCCTCATCATAGAGAAGGTAGAGGACCCTCATCACAGTGGAGGTAGATGCCCTCATCACAGAGGGCCCTCATCACAGAGGAGGTAGAGGACCCTCATCACAGAGGAACCTCATTACAGAGGACCCTCATCACAGAGGACCCTCATCACAGAGGAGGTAGAGGAACCTCATCACAGAGGACCCTCATCACAGAGGAGGTACAGAGGAGGTAGAGGAACCTCATCACAGAGGAGGTAGAGGAACCTCATCACAGAGGAGGTAGACGCCCTCATCACAGAGGAGGTAGAGGACCCTCATCACAGAGGAGGTAGAGGAACCTCATCACAGAGGACCCTCATCACAGAGGAGGTAGAGGAACCTCATCACAGAGGAGGTAGAGGAACCTCATCACAGAGGAGGTAGAGGAACCTCATCACAGAGGAGGTAGATGCCCTCATCACAGAGGAGGTAGAGGAACCTCATCACAGAGGAGGTAGAGGAACCTCATCAAAGAGGAGGTAGAGGAACCTCATCACAGAGGAGGTAGATGCCCTCATCACAGAGGAGGTAGACGCCCTCATCACGGAGGAGGTAGACGCCCTCATCACAGGGGAAGGAGAAAGCCACACCACTGGTCCCTGTGCCACCAGCACTCACCAATGACACTCACCTATTATGGTCATTATGGTATATATTACACATACATATACACTCAGTGTACTAGTAAAATATATGGGTCTGAAATGGGTCTTAAGATTTTCATCCACGATTCCGTTGATCAAGACATGAAATGATGCGTGGGTGCTTGTATAATTGTAGGCTTTCATCATCAAGAGATCGTGTGCCGATACCTTCCCACACGATCCATATGCATCTGAATCATTCATTATCAACTGGAGAAAACACATGAATATTTACAACAAACAAGGAAGAAGACAAGGCCTCGAGTCTTTGGTGTGCAGAGACGGGGGAACGCCGGCGACGTGTGCGTTCACACCCTCTCCTACAGGCGCCGGGGTTTTGGCTCAGGTATTGTTAAGGTGTTAAGGTTGACTCGGTTACATAGCGCTGCACATGGCCCCCTAGTGGTGGTTAGGTGTTAGTCTGTTCTCTGCTAGATCCTCCTCCATGCTGACTCTTTGTCTTGCTCTCTGAAAGTGCCTTGCGAGTCTCAGTCCTTGGAACGCTTTTCCTTTCATAAGTCGCCTGAGAAAGTTTCTCTGAGGGCACTCAGGAGTAGGGGGAAAAGAACCCGCTCATACCCATAGGAAGGCCAGGCAGTTACTGGAAATAGTTTTTTTGCAGCTTTAAAGAAGATATGATAGCATCTTCACTACTTCTGAACGTGAAACCCATCAGGGGAAATAATGGGTGAGATGCCACATATAAGAAAGAAATGACAGGGACGATTTCAAAATGGGAGGGCTATTTCATCATACGCGGGTTTGTGTGTGCTTAGAAGGTGTGTGCATGAGAAGGATCCAACAACTGAGGTTCTACACTAGTAATGGGTCTTTCTAGCTGTAGAGGCTACAAGGGCTATGTGGTCATTAGCCATACCTTGTGTTTCTCAGGGCGAGTCCAAGATGCCTGCAAAGACAACACAAAGGCAGAAGTCTTATATACAGTCCAACCTGACGCAGGAGCTGGAGACATGCCCGGCACATGCAAACACGATCAGCCCTCTCCGGACCTCCCAACGCCACCCTTCTGCAGTACAGATCAGCGCCAGCAAACCTCACACCAGACACAAGATAAGGGAGGTCAGCTTGCTGTGTGATGGGTTAACTGTTAGTCTACCAATGGCATATTTTTACCGATAAGTGTGATTGGATCAACATGTAACATAACATATAACCCAACACATGCAAATGAACCCATCGATTCAGAGTGTGCGCATGCTGTAGCCCTTTATATCCACATTCAAAGGTTTCCAAGACTGCTACCTACATTCCATCCACTACTGTAGTCATAACCTTCATAGAAGAACTATTATGGGTTTTATTTCTACCATCGGCCCCCTGCGATGATTAAATTGGCCCGTTTCAGAGAGCTGCGTGTGGACGAGAGTGCAGCTCGGTGTGTGGACACTTAACGAGTTGACTCAGACCTTCAGACCTTCCTTTGGGGCAGTCAGGGATGCCAAAGCACAAGGCGACCAGCCGCCAGGCCAGTGCTGCTCGCAGGCCCTCCAGGCCCCGCGGCAGTGATGGAGACCACTAATAATTAACCACTAACAAATGAATTATGGAAGAAACGCCCCGCCCCTGCCAGTACAGACGGAGCGTGATAAAGGCGGGGGAGCGTGCCATGACTCGCTCAATAACAACTCCATTCATCACTCCGATTCAAATGGAGATGACGGCGATCCTGATCAACGCATTAATTTAGTCGATACACCATCCGTCAGGCACCATTACACGGCACCTTATCTGGACCCGTCCCACCGCGTGACTCAGAGGGGCCTGGAATTCTTTGGAGGGGACAGTGACGAGTGGCTTTCTCAGGAATTCTTTATATCTGAGTCACATTAGTCAGGCCAAAATCAATCAAGCACCTCTGCTCTGGGAACTGTATGGTGGCGAATTTGCATACTCACAATACGGCTCCCTCGCAGATTTTAATCTACACGGCTGATGAATTAAAAGGACGCGAATGGGAAACGAATACATCTGCCAGTGCTCCCCGGTGCCTTGTGATGAGCTGTCAGTGACCCAGGGAGGATGGCGGGCTGGCGCTAGGCAACAGCAGCCCTGTCGTCCATCCTTCGCCGCAGTGCTGAAGGCTGAGAGGGTGGCATCACGGGGCACCCAGACGTCAGCACAGTTGGCTCTCTGAGGGCGATCTTCACACGAGCAGGCCCACCGAAGCCATTTTGCAAAAGTATTTAGGGAACAGGGGCAAACAGGGACAGTTTGTCTAAAGGACAACAGCGGCTCAGAGCTCAGGGCTCAGGTGGGAAAGGGCGTGGCTTGGTCGCTATGGGGCGTCGGCCATTTTTTCCACCGCTGTGACGTTTACGGTGCGCGTGTCGGTTTCAGTATCCACCTTTGGCTCTTTACTTCCCTTTCCCACCACTGCACACGCTGCTGTGTGCATGGCACGGCACGGCCCACCCCCCTCCGCCCCCCTAACATGTAGGCCGATGCCAGCGCGGCGCGGCCGGAGCCTGGCCGGATACCCGGCTCTCCGCACCTCTAACGGGGGGAGAGTGCCAGCTCGTAACTGGGCTTTCAGAAGAGCCCCCTGGTGATGCCGGATGAGTGCAAAACGAATGGGCATGAATTGAAAGGAATGAAGCAGCACTTAACTAGGCTGCAGGCTC